>CM060607.1:29841585-30441585 GCA_030578255.1 Tiaroga cobitis
TGTTGTTATCAAGTAGGCCTAAGCTTAATGCTTTCCCCGTTGCGAACGTGCACTCCTCTAAACTGTAGCTACGGGTGCTGAACTGCTCTAGGTGACGTCTGCGCCTTTCCCCCAAAAAATCTCACGTCAACAACAACCATTTAGAAAACGTAATTCCTTTGTGGATCCTCTTGCTTTCTCCATGTTTCTGTGACAAATCTCAGTGTCTCAGTCTCACGCACGCTGCACGCGAATTAACCACGCCCACTTATTTACATGTCGCGGTATACACGGAATAAAAAAATCTGTTACGGTTGACATTTTCTACCGCTGTAACGATATATACCGTCATACCGCCCAGCCCTATTTGCGAAGATTGTTGTTTCCAGCGTGCGTCTCCCTCAGACTGTAAACGAAGCTCGGGCGCACCAGACACACGTCAGCAGCGTCTTACGTCAGCGGATCCAACTGAACGCGGATCCACAACAGAACCGGAAGACAATACAATGCTGAATAAAGGCGTAGTTTTTGTTATTTTTGGACCAAAATGTATTTTCGATGCTTTAACACATTCTAACTAACCCACTGACGCCACATGGACTACTTTGATGATGTCTTTATTTCCTTTCTGGACAAGGACAGTATACCGTACATACATTTACAATGGAGGGACAGAAAGCTCTCGGACTAAATCTAAAATATCTTAAACTGTGTCCCGAAGATGAACGGAGGTCTTACGGGCTTGGGACGACATGAGGGAGAGTCATTAATGACATAATTTTCATTTTTGGGTGAACTAACCCTTTAATATTTTACATTTTTGAATATACAAATAAGAACTTACTAGTCATTCCTTCAAGACGCTGGATCATTCAGTAAGACGACACCGCTACTTCTCTGAGATGCGCAACAGTTCTGCTCTGATCTTTGTTTGGAACTATTTTCGTTGGTAAAACAGAACAAAAATATTAAATATCGTGTCTAAAATGCAAGTAATTTAATAATAACTGCTTCTTTATTGAACTAAAATTTCCCTTGTCCCATTATGTTAACTATATCGTATGTTATAAATAAAAAAACATTTTCACCTCAGTACATTTCTTCTGTGAGTTTCTTTATGTGTGTCGTTAACGCTCATGTGTTTTGATTTCTTCACTAAACTCTCTCACAGGAAGCGCGAGCCTCAGAAAACACTATCCATTATCAATCGCTGTTTATGTAATAAAATCAGAATCACTCGCGTTTCGATGCTTCACTGGTTATCTGACGGACATTGGGTTCGTCAGACTGGAGAAATTTTAGCGGTAATGTGACCAAAAATATTGACTTTTTAATAACTTTTTAAGGCCTTTCATTAGGAAAACTTTATTTAAGACATTAAGACTTTAAAAGGCCCACTGAAGTGCCTTGGATAGCGCAGCTTTGTTTGATGCGTTGCCGTAATTTCCACTGAAACTGAAGCTAAGGCGGGACATATTGCATGGCTCCTCCCCCTTTTCAAATAGCCAATAGCGTTTAGTTTAGCTCACAGACTGCGAGTCGTACGTGACAGCGAATCCGAGCGCTGATAATACGCTGGATTCTATAATAGAGGTGTGAATAAATTGTAATAAACTAAGTTCTGAATGCTTATATCTCTTAAATGCGAATTTTGTCATTGTTTTGGAACACACCAGCTTATTCATAACTTTAAGGCTAATATATTCATACTAAAAGCTAAAAAAAAATGTACATTTTTATTTCGGGGGCCATTAAGGACCCGCTGCCACCCTGTAACAGTTGCTAAAATGTACATTTAAGTGATTTAAGCGATTTTCTCTCTTCTTACCTAGACCGTGCTCCTCACCGAAGTCCTTGACGGCCAGCCCTGTCCAGGCCTGCTCAGACACACACTTTATTATAACCTGATCCGCCTCAATGTTGTCTGGAGGAGCTGGTTTCCACAACCTCTCGATCTCCTCGGGCTTCGGGTAGTTGCCCTTCCACCCCTCCTGCGCGATCAGCCTCGCCACCTTTGCAGCCGAAGCCTTGCGGTGTGTGAAGTGTGCTGAAAGAAAGAGTTAAATAACTTTACTCATGCGAGTCACAGTGAAATAATGGGTTAGTTCACCCAGTGCTTAAATGGTTTAAAGCCATATTGCAATGTTCACAAAGGAATCAATAAGAGGAATCGAAATTAATTTTATAACAAGTATCCGATTCTTGACCAAGTATTCGATTCCAGAATTGGAATCGATTTTCGATTCCCAACCCTATCCATCCATCATAAAAGTGCTCCATACGGCTCCATGGGTTGATAAAGGCTTTCTCAAGAGAAGCGATGTGTTCGTGTAAGAAAAATATCCATATTTAAAACTTTATCAACTAAAATAACTATCTTCTGGCAGACGGCCATAGGCAAGTGGACTTACACCACAAGAGTAACACGTGACGATGTATGACGTAGATGTAGCGAACAAGACATTTCTCTGTAAAAATCCTCGCTTAACTCGTCTGATTCATGACCGGTGTTTTATTTTGCTCTATCCTCTGCGCTTCAGAGTTCATCAATATGTCATGCGTCGGGTCAGAGGTCATGAGTCAAGTCAGAGGTCATTAGTCGGGTCAGAGGTCATGAGTCGGGTCAGAGGTCATGTGTCGGGTCAGAGGTCATTAGTCGGGTCAGAGGTCATGTGTCGGGTCAGAGGCCATGAGTCGGGTCAGAGGTCATGTGTCAAGTCAGAGGTCATTAGTCGGGTCAGAGGTCATGTGTCGGGTCAGAGGTCATTAGTCGGGTCAGGGGTCGGGTCAGAGGTCATGAGCCGGGTCAGAGGTCATGTGTCGGTCAGGGGTCATGTGTTGGGTCAGAGGTCATGAGTCGGGTCACAGGTCACTTCCGGAGTATGCATATGGCTGTTTTCCGGAAGCCAGTGATTATAGTTTATAAAGTAATAAAAATAGATCATTTTCTTACACGTACGGCTTGTTTCATTGTAGCGTATCTGGACTGTGTCAGGATGACTCATTCAATTCTACATGTGAAAATGCTTTTAACCCCTTTGACTCTTATCCGTAACTCTGGCCTGGCACCGCAGAGTCTGCCTTCAAATTGCCCATTGACACCTTTACGGCATGAGAGTGTTTACCCAAACACCAATAAAATAGAGCTCCCCCGAGGCTCAAAGAGATCAGTCTCTCCTTTACACCCCCTTTCTGCGGAGAAAGAAATGCCAGGTCATCGAAGAGAAAGTTCCTTTCTTCACGCACACACATAGACTTTTACATTAAACTCAGAATATGAGCCATTGTCAACTGTATATGATACGTTCCTGTGTATAGACCCCTTTTCAGTTAGTAAACATGGTGACGTTTTTTGTGGGCGGAGCTTAGGTGGAGGCAGAACGATCCCTCTGGCCGCTTCACTAACGCTAGTTAGCAAGTATTGTTAGCTTGTTTTTTAACAATGACTGGAGAAAATCAGATTTTATCTTAATGTGTAAGGTCACTCAGTGTCCAGTGTTACACAAAAAGATACACTTTCGAATCGATCATCCTTTTATTCGTCAACACCAAACGTTACACCACCTCGTTCGTGCTCATACAACAACAACCGCACTTCCGGGAACTTCATAATATGAGTCCCATTTTTATTCCCGGTAAAGTGTCATGTGAAATCTTAAACAATATTCAGCACAGAGGTGTAATGTACATGAACACATTTTTTTTATGTCTTAAACTTAAACTCCCACTCTTCAAAAATAATAATAATAATAATAATAATAATAATAATAATAATAATAATTGTTCAATTCAGCATACTAACAGGACATACTTAACAACAACCTCCATGACCAAAAATATGACCTAGTATATTTTAACAAGCTCTCGAGTACAACTCAAAGACAGACTGTTTTAATTCAGTTTCCATTGTCCTTCACTCAGTGCTTTGAGTAACTGACAAGCTGATGCCCCCTTCTTGGTAAGGCAGTCCGCAAGTTGTTCTTTTGTGTTGTACCAAAGTACTCGCTCAACTCTCTGTGTTTGGACAAGTTCTTTGATACTACTTATCTCCAGGCGGAGTCTTTTCTCAGAGACTGACTTTGTGGACTTAAGTGCATCAGCAAGCAAATGGTTGTCTGTGACACAGATTATTGGTGGAGCATGTTCAGCATCACCAGTAGTTAGTTCTGAGAACAGTGTGGACAGAAAGATAGAATTGTCAATTCCATCAGACATCGCCAATGTTTCACCAGCAAGTGTGCTCCGCACAATCCTTTTGACTCTCTTTGATTGCCATGAAAGTGGTGAGAATTTTCCATTTTCTCCCATTAGAAGAATCAGGTGCCCTCCTTGGGTACCTCCATCTAAAAAGATTTCCAAACGAAGCATCACTGAACACAATTATCTTAAGAGCACAGTCTCTGCCCAAGTGTTGGAAGTTTAGAATGACCTTCTTGGGCTTAAGTTTGCACACTGCTTCATGGATTGTCTGCACAGTTGCATTTTTTATGTTTGATGTCAAATTGCTAGCATCAAATATGACATCTGGCCTGCTCTGCCTTGCCACCCAGAGAATTTGGCTTATTTTGGACCTGAGCTGATCCTTTTCCTCCTCACAGAGAGATGAGTCTTGTTCCACAGCTCGTGAAGGATCCATATGTATGGGCTGTATGTGTTGAATGTAGTTTTCCTGGTGTATTTGTACTTTCCTGGTGTATTTGTACAACAGTCACAAAATATATTCCCACATAACAGAAGTGATCATGTTCCTCACATCCAACTTGAAAAACAGATCGAAGGAGTGGTATTACGGTTGTGGAGAAACTTTGCGTGCCCCCCCCCATATGAAGTCATCCACATGACAGGCAAGCACCCCAGTTACAATGTAAACCTGATCTAGCCAATAAAAAATAGCTGGATCAACCTTGGACATTTTTGCTCCTGCTTTCAGTACTATATCTTTCACTCTATTGTACCAGTACAATGAAGCATCTGCCAGACCATATACACACTTTTTGAGCTTCCATAATGCTCCCTCACAGATAGCCTCAGGGGGAGGCCTGATGTAGATGTCACGTGACAGTTCTATTCCCTGCAGAAATGCAGATTTTATATCCATGGAATGAAGTGTCCACTGTCTTTGACAAATAACTGCCACCAGCAGTCGAAGAGACTCTGAAGCACATGTGGGTGAATCCTTTTGTAGCTCTAACACATTTAACTCCTCAAAACCTCTGGCCACCAATCGTGCTTTCGGTACTAGTCCAGTTAGTCTTTCCTTGAGAGTGCACACCCATCTGGTAGAGATGCACTTTTGTCCCTCATCCTGAACTTCCTCAAACACACTGTTATCTCTCCAACTCTTCATCTCATCTTGTTTGGCTTGGTCAAAGGATAGATCTTTTGTTACCAATACGTCCTCACTAACATTTGTGACACTAATATCAGTAACAGCAGGTTCTATTTGAAGACACTAAACATCTCAACTGAATCTGTACTGCCTGCAACAGTAGTGGGTTCTATGAGCAGAAGATTGTACCAGTTTTTATATTTGCCAGTAGCTTTGCGTGCACGTCCTAGTACTTTTGCTGTGTGCAAAGCCCCACTGTCTCTGTATTTAAGAACTTGCCCTGTTTTTAGACGTACATCAGTTCCCTGCTCTGTATCAGTTTGTGTCCCCATGTCGTCACTTGTGTGTTGTGCTGCTACATTCTGCTCCATAGTGGATGCCCCTGTGTGCTCAATTTGCACCGAACTCTGCTGCATTTCGCTTACAGTTTCTGTTCCCTCTGTGTTGTTGACAGCATCTCCTGTCATCTCCTGTCTATGCACATTGTTTGTGTCAATTTCAGCATCATCCTTATCGACATGTTGATCTCCGCTGTCTGCGTTTACTTTTCTTAGTCTGAGGTAGTGTACCCTAATGCAGGTTCCTCCATGTCTGACAAACACCACTGCACCATCCTGGCCAATGACAACTCCTGGTCCTTTCCACTTTGGACAATCAACTCTCTTGTAGTACACTTTGTCACCCATTTTATATTTTTCATCTGTGTTACGCAGTTGTTTACGCAGTGCTCTCCGTATTCTTTCTGAGCATTCTGCTTCAGTGAACGCCTTTCTTGATGCATGTAAAGCAGAGATGTGTTTTGCCACCCACTCACTTTTCGTGGTGCCCTCTAAAGCTGGGGGCTTGTCGGTTAAAACAGAGGGCAGGTTGGCATTCTGTCCAAACACCAACTGATGAGAACTGTAGCCATGGACATTTTGCATGGTGTTCTTTGCCATAAGAGCCCAGTCCAATGCAGTGTCCCAGTCACAGCCGTTACTCGTCTTCACTTTCATTATGATCTCTGTAAGTGTTTGGTTGTGTCGCTCTATAAGTCCATTGCTCCATGGGCTGTATGCTGCTGTTGTCTTTATTTCTATGTTGAAGTTTTCTGCCATGTCTCGAACCTCATCATTGTTAAATTCTCCCCCATTGTCACTAAACAGTTTCTGAGGTGGACCATGTACACTTATCCAAACATGGACAAAGTGTTTCACTATTTCAGAAGACCTTTTCGTGGTCAGTATGCTGCCTGCACTAAACCTTGTGAACTGGTCAATAATGTGGAGATACCACACACCTGGTTCAAGTTCATGCAGATCTACTGCAACAGTTTCATTGTGCTGAGTTGCCAGTGGTAGGCCAACAGCAGGCTTTGGTTTGGTCTTACTGTATCTTTGACACGTTTCACATTCACTCGCAATTTTTTCCAGAATGACACTACATTATGCATCTTTATTGCCTGAGCTAGTAAGAAGTCTCCGCAGTCTATCAGCAGAAGCATGACCAAATTGTCTGTGAAGCTTCATCAGGATTGTGTTTTTCTGCTGAGCTAATTTTTTCTGAGATTATCAGTATTTCCTCGTCACACAGACTTTGTACATCCTCATTCTTTTGTTCCGTTAGCGAGACATCTTCAACAGCTACCAAGACACAGTCATCACCTTGAATGTTTCTCTTTTCATTGTCCATAATGTTTACACAGTAATGACCAGAGCTTGTAAAGTCAAGTTTTACAGGTTGACTGAACATCACCGCACTGTCATTCTCCATATCCAGCACTGTCCCTGCTCTTTTCATGGATGTCTTGCTTAAGAGTAGTGGAATCTTTGCTGGCACAACTTCAATTTCAATATGACACTTAGTTTGTCCAATCTTTGCAGGAATTCTCAACTTTCTGTTGGAATAGACCACTTTTTCATCACCAAACTTAAAGTGTCTGTGACTGTGTGTTTCTGTCTTCCTCAGGTCTTTTATCTCGCTTTGGTTTAGTTCAGCGATGTAGCTATTTATCCATTCCTGTCCACACACAGTCCGTGTGCATGCAGTGTCTATTATTGCTGAGCCGAAACACTCTGTCATAAATATTTCTGCTTCAGTGGGTGATTCTTTTGTATACAGAGTAATGTTGCACTCCTCTATATCATCTGTTTTACAATCTTCAGTCAGTTTGACTTGCTCACCTCTGTGTGGACAGTCTTTGGCCCAGTGGAATGTGCTTTGACAAACAGCACATTTTGATCTGCGTCCATACCTGTCCAGAGGGTTAGTGCCAGGCAGTGGTGTCTTTTGCTGAACATTTTGCGACCATGGCTTGCTCCTTTGTCGTCTTTGTTCTGTTACATATGCTGTTTCCTGATTAATCCCCACTGTAGAAGCAGACTTTCCTCCGAAAATCCTCTTCAGTGCTGACTTCATTTAAGCAAAATTCAAATCTGTACATGCCGTCGGAGCTAACTGTCGGTCTTTCACTTCTAAGCACGCAGTGTCCAGCAGTTTGAATGCTAACACTGCATCGGGAAGCTCCATCTTATATTTGCGCATCGGTGAGTACCGCTGTTCAAAATCAATTATATAGTCTGTCATGGAAACAGCACTATCTTTCATAATCCGGTCAAAACTCGAGTACACCTCATAAACTTGGTCCTTTTCTTCTTTGAGAAACAAATCATCGAGTTTCACAAGTAAAGTGTCCATGCCAGTGTCCTTATTCAAATCATCTACCGGTATTTCCATCGCCGTTTCTCTCGCTCTTCCCGACAGTGCCAAAGCCACAGCAAGTGCCTGTTTCTTTTTTCCGAGTTCCGTAACCCTGGTCCAAATTGCGGCTTCATTCTTCCAACTTTCATATGGTTTTCCTTCATCAAATGTGGGTGGTACTCTGTAGTTGTTAGTACCGCGATTGTTATTTTCAAAAGTTAATTTTAACGGACGTAACCAGATTGGCCGACCCGTACACGCTCACTCAATGGATGGACGATCTGACAGGATTAACGTTACGTTACCTCGGTTGAATGGCCTGACTTCTACACCTACCTTATAGAGAAACCGATCGTAAAGAAAAACATATATAAATCTTTAGATGCCTATAACTATGTGCTGAATGATCATGTAGAAGAATTGTGTGGTACGATCCGCAGTTCTGCCGAGCCAGCGCCGAGAAGACAACAATGTAAAGTATTGTAATGTAAAAATTCCAGATACAGCATATTTATTTTTCATCAATTCTTGCACCAAACAACACAACAAGATGACATTTAATAATAGTAACAATAATTGAAGCTCCTTATTATGTAGCCGAATCTGTGCTGGTTTGTATTAGCCGCCTCCAGTTTTCACTTTGTTTTGCCTCCAGCTAGCGCCGTGACGTCACTGTGACGTCGACGCAAAAGTCAAGTCAAGTAAAATTCTATTTCTATAGCACATTTAAAAACAACAGAGTTGCGCCAAAGTGCTGTACAATATTACAATATGCAATTTAAAAGCATTGAAATAGACAAGGCAAAAGACAGGGTTGTACATATAGCACCTGATATAATTCATTCAAAAGATTCATATACAATCAATCAAGCAGTTTATTTAAAAGCACTAGAGAATAAATACGTTTTAAGAGCCGATTTAAAACTTGTTAGTGTCGGAGCAGACCTCACAGCGAAGGGCAGACTGTTCCAGAGCTTAGGAGCAGCGGCAGAGAAAAGGGGTCTATATGCATGTTTTCTAGCTCATAATTGTAACGATCACCAGCTGGAGTGCCCTCGAGAGCCACCAGAGGGCGCTCCACAATAGACTATGATCTCTTCCTCACAAACTACATTTCCCATACTCACTGCCTGGACTCATCATCACTGATCACATTCACCTGTACCTCATTGTACCTGATTGTATTCACCTGTGTCTTGTCATCCTGCTAGTCTCAGTCTATTTATACCATGTTCATTCATTCACTCACCGCGAAGTCTTGTTTAAGTGTTACACTGCATTTCTGAGCATTATCCTCCCGAGTTTGATTCCTGTGTTTGACCTGTGGATTGTTTATCGTTGCTGACCCTTCTCTGCCTGCCCTGACCCTGGACTGTTTCACTGGACTCTGATTCTCTCTGCCTGCCTCGACCCTTTGCTTGTATCTGGTTTGTCTCTGCCTTGTCTCCGTTGCCCTGTTTGCTGATTCTTGACCCTGCCTATACGACTATTCTTGAATAAAGCTGCATTTGGATCTTCACCTCCAAGTCTCGGAGCAGTTTCGTAACAATAATAGCCTAGTTATGACTTTCTAGTTGCGTTAGTTGAACTCTAAACGCCTATATTCAAGCTATAGGAATAAATCTCTGTTGTTGTATGTGCCAAACACATCTTTCTTAGTATCGATGTAAACCTCTCGGTTTGCCTTAGCTGAATCTATATAGTAGATTGTGATAAAATGTATTTTACTATGTTTTATCATCTCTGGAGTGAGACTGACCACGTTTCTGTCACTGCCATAAAACATGCAAATTAGGCCGTCCTGACAAGACAAAGGAACATCTTCCCGCTCACAACTCTCGAAGGTGATTGGCCGTTCACCCCAAAGGAGATGTGAACTCCATTGTCCTCAAAAGGATGGAAAGCCAGTTCCTCCTCATCTTCAGCTCTTCATCTCTTCCTTCTTCATCTCTTGGACTCTCTTCATCCATCTCTTCAACATCTCTCTTCGAGATCTTCTTTTCAGTCCGTTTAGTTTAGTTTTGTTTCCTTTTGTTTTCCCGTTTCATATTCTACTTTGTTCATTTCCACAGACGAGTGAAATGAACTTACCGGTAGTCTGAATTATTTTTCTTTGAGTAACTTCACCTTCAAGGGACCTTTAAATCCGCCGCGCTCCGTACACCGGAAGAACCACAGAGAACGCCTGACCGAGAACGCGTGTTCCTTACTCAGCAACATAAGAAAACCATATGTGCAAGTATTCGTTTTATCGAGCTTTCAGCGCGTTTAAGATTTGTTTACCCCATTTAGGGTGATTTGATATCTTCGTGTCTCTCTCTCAAGGTTCCTTTCTCTGTGATTTTGCCATTCTGTTGACCACTTTCTACCTCTTTTATCTCTCTTTCATTGTTCTGTTGCATATACATTTATTCCGTGTAACTTTAGTTCACCTGTATACGTAGTTTTCCTTTATTAAATACATTATATTCCTTTGATTGACTCTGTCTGCTGCTCTTACGATGTCCCTTAAAATGTTCGATCAAGCTACGAGCTTTACAAATTTGTCGATACTTAAATAGTATTTTTATAGAACAGGAAAGTTAATACTCATGGCCAGAGAATAACTTCTCTTGAACGTCTATAATAACTTTCATGAGGTTTGATGAAGATCGGACGATCAGTTTTGCTGGACAAAGCAGATTATTCGATAATAAATTGACCCCATGAAAGGTTATCCTGACAATCGATCTATCCTAGACAATTGACATATTAATGTATAATTATAATTCGTTGTGATTGATTATTGATACCACAATTGATCTAATTTTGCCTACCTGTATAGAGAACTGACTATAATTCGTTGAATTCAGTTGTCCATACAGACCGTTGGTTTATTCCCTTTATGGGTAATTTTATAAGGTCAATTTTAATTTTGTATGCGATTACTGGAAATATTCATGACCAGTTATTCAAATTATATTCCCTTTATTTGAGCTAAGAATCGCTACACATACAGATGGCTTTGCTTCAGAAAGCCTTTAATAACCCCTGTAGTCGTATGGATTAATTTTATAATGGATGGATGAGCTTTTTTGGGCTTCAAATTTAACTCTGATTGTATTCGTCTGAAAGAAGAATGTCATACACCTAGGGTGACTTGAGGCTGAGTAAATCATGGGCTAATTTTCATTTTTGGGTAAAGTATCCCTTTAATGGCCTAGTTTGTGTCTGTCAATGCTGTATTGGTGTATGTTGAGACTCACACAGCAGATATTCCTCTCTCTGGTTGTACTGGGAGCCTCGCCACTTATCATAAAGCACACGGTTTCCTGGAAAGCCTGAGTCGACCCGCTGCTTTTTCGTGGGTGGCTGACCCTCCAGAGAAACGGGGAATCTGGCTATGAAGGCAGAGAAGTCTTTACGTGAAGTGTGTTCCTCAATGCTGGATCCAGCAGAACTCAGTTCAGCTAATGAGGTGTCGTCGCCCGGGGAAGTGCTGTATAAGTGATGAATAAATATAAGAAAATGAGGACAACATGCTAACCAACAGTTGTATAAACAGCCATTATGTGAAGACAATGTCTTAAGTTCTAGTGTGACCAACTAGCAGTTAGTAAGGGGCAGTCCGTTTTAATTTTTGGGTATCAAATTAGGCTAATCTACGTTTTGATGTAACCGATTTAAAACAGCTATGAACGGTCTTAAGGTGATAGTTCACCCAAAAATGAAAATTAGCCCATGATTTACTGACCCTCAAGTCATCCTAGGTGTATATTAGATTCTTCTTCAGACGAACACAATCAGAGTTATATTAAAACCTGTCCTGGCTCTTCCAAGCTTTAAAATGGCAGTGAATGGTTTTTTATGTTTTTTTAAGTCCATAAAAAAGCATCCATCCATCCATGATAAAAGTGCATCTATCCATCATAAAAGTGCATCTATCCATCATAAAAGTGCATCTGTCCATGATAAAAGTGCATCTGTCCATCATAAAAGTGCATCTATCCATCATAAAAATGCATCTATCCATGATAAAAGTGCATCTATCCATCATAAAAGTGCATCTATCCATCATAAAAATGCATCTATCCATCATAAAAGTGCATCTATCCATCATAAAAATGCATCTGTCCATGATAAAAGTGCATCTGTCCATTATAAAAGTGCATCTATCCATCATAAAAATGCATCTATCCATCATAAAAGTACATCCATCCATGATAAAAGTGCATCTATCCATCATAAAAGTGCATCTGTCCATCATAAAAGTGCATCTGTCCATGATAAAAGTGCATCTGTCCATCATAAAAGTGCATCTGTCCATCATAAAAATGCATCTATCCATGATAAAAGTGCATCCATCCATGATAAAGATGCATCTGTCCATCATAAAACTGCATCTATCCATGATAAAAGTCCATCTATCCATCATAAAAGTGCATCTATCCATCATAAAAGTGCATCTGTCCATCATAAAAGTGCATCATAAAAGTGAAAGTCTTCTGCATGTTACAGCGGGTGAATCTGTTGTCACTGGTGATTGTCGTTTGAACCTTTCTGGATCTGCCATCAAATTGATAAGTTTAATTATATCCAGTGCTGTGAGAAAAGGCTATAAATCTCCACCTCCAGCATCCTCACACTCAATATAGCTTATACTAGCCGAGACTCTTCTTTATGTGTACAGATGTGTGTGTGTACAGATGTGTGTGTACGGATGTGACGTAATGACGCAAAGATATGCTCGAATCTCCCGTGAAAATCCACCAGTACCACTGGAATTAAAAACATTATTACAAGCTTGCCGCTTTGAATCGAGCTAAGGCAAGCAGAGAGTGTTGAACACTGGCTGGTTATGTACTTGCTCAAATTTATTTTGGGTAATTTTTAACCCAAAAAAGTTACGGACTGCAGCTTTAAAGAAAAATAAATGTATGTCTAACTTGTAAGACTAGTCTTAGCGTCTTATGCAAACGACCCAGGTAATGTGTTGAGTCCTTGTTGAGTGAAGAGACTGACCCGCACAAGGAGTCGAGGAGAACAGCGGCGTCCACGATGTCCTGAGGCCGCTGGAGCACACCAGTGTCACGGGCCAGGTAAAGGTTTATGACCTCCTGTTTGTGCACCGTGAGGCTTCGTGAAGCCGACACAACAGCCCTGCGCACATCCTGACTATTTACACAGGCCAGTTTATACCTGCAGGAAGAAAACAACACATCCAATGTTAACTGTGATATGACTGTGACTAGGGTCGGGAATCGAAAATAGATTAGAATTTAATACATGGTCAGGAATCGGATACATGTTATAAAATGTAAATTTCAATTCCTCTTATCGATTCCTTTGTGAGCGTTTCGATATAACTTTAAAACATTAAAGCTGCAGTCTGTAAGAATGACAGCTAGTGGTGGAAATAGGTATTGCAGTCCAAAACCAAAAGGAGGGATTGTTGTTTCCCACCTCCTCAGACTCAACGCTCACACGGGTTGCCAGTTTGAGGACACACAACAGGAGCGAGCGTAATTGACAACGAAAGCCTAGGAGACTTATAATGCCGTTTTCATACAAGTTAATTTGATTCTTTAGGGTCTAAATGAAAAGTTTGTAATATACTTTAATTAAAAATTCTCATAAGTATTGTAAGAAAACACTTATTTTACCTGGTCAAAAACAGCTCTGTTTTCAGCACGCCGTTTCAGTGCATATGCCTTTAAATGATAATGAGCTTCGCTGACTCCGCCCCTCTGTTCTGCGGGCGTTTAGACACAACGCACGTGGAGTGTTTCCTTGACAACAGTTGAGGGTATATTTTGGAGAGAGAATGGCAGCGGGAGTCTCTGAGGACACATCTGTGCAACCGTATAAGTTTAAACTGGTGTCGGACCCTGAACAAGATGACGGTCGCAAAGAAGATCGACAATTACAGGACGTTTCTGAATGGTTGGGTAACGTAATGTCACTTTGATCCATCTTTGTATATACTGGCAGGGTAACATTAGAGTAACTTAGTGAGACGTATGAACGCTATGCGTTTACTGATGTATACGTATTACGTACTCAGTTTGTAATACCACAATAACCATAATGCGCTGTTCATTATAAACATGGGATTATGAATTATATTGAGAACATCATACATGGAAAACATGCCGTAACCCTGAGTGTAAACCTTAGGCGCATTCATCGTGAAGCGTGCAGCTAGCGATTTGCAAAGATTAATATAAAGGTTAATAAAAATTTACACTCACTTCTTCTGGAGGTTCAGCAGGAACACGAATAGTTGGTACCGATTCTTTTTTCATGAGCAGCTTCTTAGCAAAACCGCCTTCATACTGATCCTCGTTCATAAAGCAGTCTGGTGAGAAATTATTCGCGCAAACATGAGAGCATTGACGCTGATCGTGGGGAATATTCCCTTTGAAAAAAAAACCTCAGCCACTGCGTCTTAAGCGGTTCGGATTTAGGAACATTAAAATTACTGTGTTCATTATTACACCCAAGAACAGAACACCACAATCGCTTAGACGCCATTCTGCTCCAGCGTATCAACAATGATGGACTATGATTGACAGCTCGCTCACGAGCGAGGGCGGGGGTCTGTGTAGAACGGCTCGATTTGAGGCAGGGGAAAACATATAAGGAGATTAAAACAAAAACACTGGATGGATTTGTATCATTATATGATGGTTGTGTAGGCACTGCCAACACACATTTCAGTACAATCAACTTGTAAAAGTGTACCATTATATGACCCCTTTAAGTTGATTTATCCACGTTTTAACATGCTCTCGTTCATAGAGATTTTTAGATGGATATCGAGGCTTTTTAGGTTGTGTGGAACCTGCAATATCTGACCCAGTTTGTTTGCTCGTTTCCAAGGCTACGATAAGCTGTTTCCCCCGGCAACTTGCAACCCAGGTGTCGAAATACTATTGGCTGAACCGGGAGTGGGCGGAGTCACACAGACCAAAACAACAACCGACTGACAACACGGAACGTGTAAAATAATAAGTAAAATAACTGGCTGTAGAAGTGTTTTTCAGAGAAACGAGTATGTGAACTTAGTACGTTTCCTAAATATATGCAACCATATTATGGTATTTTAATACTTTAGTAGAGTAAAAAAGTTACATATACAAGTTACATTGTAATGTGAATTTTAAACCATTCAGTTTTCAGTGCTGCATGCATGTGTAACTACAGTAGTCTACATTTGACGTGGATCAAAACGACGCTGCCATTCAAAATAATTGGAAAAATACGCCAGCCGCGTGAAAAAAAACGCTTTGGTGGACACAAGGCCTTAAAGTGACAGCAGCTGCCGTCTCTATAATAACACTAATCAAACAACAAAAGATAAAGAGAAAATGCACTCATTCTTGACTGAATAACTTTTGTAACTATATTTCTAATGTACATTTTATTTATAAACTGCAGTGTTATTTTACATTTGATTACAGTTTCTGTACCTGAACGCTGAAAATCTTAAAACACCGTTTATTTCAATCGTATCTTTGTTCAGTTGTAACAATATGTTGCGATTGCTAGTATTTTATTAGTTCTTTTTTAACTACTGAGTGTTTACTTGCCTTTAATAATCATTGAAATTTATATTAGTTAGGCTAGTTGTTTTTGCTATGGTATTTTTATCCTGTTCATTTTTGTTCAAGATATTCAACTACAACTAAATGTTTTGCAATAAGACTAAATGTGAATGATATCCAAGTATTTTTTTTTACCTTATTGGAATGGAAATTAGGAATCGATAAGCAGAATCGGAATCGTTAAAACTCAACTTTAACCGTGACTGACGGGATATAGTAAAGTGTCGCCATTTACACGTGGATCTGTGTAGGTACGTACTCTTCATGGAGGCGGTTCATGTCACGTGACACATTGTTAACAGCCTTGCCGGACGAACACAAGAAAAAACCCTGGCAGAAGTTTTCGAGCCTGATGTTCCCAGGCCTGATCTGCTTGTAGTACAGCTGAAAACACTGGAGAAACACCAGAGTTATTGAATGTAATGCATGTATAATAACGTAATGTATTGAATGTCTGCTGTTTGTATCACGCTAAAACTTACAGCTTCCTCCTCTTGCGTCAAGGCTATTCGCATGCTAGCAGTTTTCTCCTTCCTTACGCCGATCACCACCCGGCCATCGTGTGCGATCCGCTCCACCCAGTCCTCAACCTGGGAAACATTGAAAAGGTTTAGTTTACTATTGCATGCATACGTGTTCAGCATATCATGAGTACATACTCATTAACCCTTGTGCAGCCTTATTTTATTTTTTTTATTTTTTTTATCATTCTGCCTGTGTAAATGCCAACTGTATACATTTTGGCACAGGTGTGTATTTTTATTGGAATTGTACTATTTCAACCCCATTTCCTTTAATAAATCTATCTTACACTAGGTACACAAAAAAGTTCCTCAGGAACTTTTTGGGCAAAAAAATGCCCCCATTGAAACCCATTGAAACTGCAATTTTTAATCCCAGGGCCACTTAACTATTTTCATTCTGTTAGAAATGCTTTAAAATTTCCCCAGATGGTGCCATTTCTCAGGTTTGGCCTATAAAGCAAATACTCGCTTCATTCCTGTTTTCTGCTTCAGCATATTATCGAGCCAACTGGATAAATTATGCAACGATAATTGTGTTGGTGTGTTGGTATGGATGTCAGAGTGTGGTTTGTATGGGAGTAATCAAAAAAAATGTGCGTGTGTGTGCGTGCATTTATGTGCTTGTAATATTTGAAAGAGAGAAACTATACTGCAAATCACAAATCCAGCCGCTGTGTGTATCAGTTGTGCTGGCATCTAATGTGGCACTGACTGCGCCCAAACACTCTCACTGAAAGCTCATTTTTTGGATCTCAACCTCAGATTTGGAGCACAACTTCTTTAGATGTATTCTTCTTTGATTTTCTAGCAGTTTTAGAGTTCAACATGTTTCATAAAATATATATTTTATATAAAATATTGTTCATAAACTTAAACCTCTATAACTTATACTTTACTTCAACAATAATCTGCCAAAGGTCTTCTTTAAAATGACAGCCCTTCCAGAAAGAGTTTTTTTGTGATTGTTGCGGGCAAAAACGAATCGGTTACCTAACGTAACCTCGGTTCTCTTTAGAAGAGGGAACGAGTATTGCGTAAGGGAAAAGATTCATCTTTGCTGAGATATTGAAGCCAAAAATTATTTCATAATTTGTATCCATACACAACGCAGTTCCTCTGCGGCAGACCTAGAGCGGGCTAGCTAGCAGCTCATTGGTTCGCTCAGAGAGAACTGCTTAAGCCTATGGGAGAGCGGAACTGAACCCGCTTCCAATGAGAGGCGCCCGCGCGCTCATTGCGTCATGGCCCGCCAGAATGGGCGTGGCCATGGTGTATATAACAGTCTCTCCCAGGCTTATATGTTGATTTATTTCAGCGTGAAGCGAAAACGCTAGTAGCGCAAGCACGGCCGGGAACGCAATACTCGTTCCCTCTTCTAGAGAGAACCGAGGTTACGTTAGGTAACCGTTTCGTTCTCTTACGAGAGGTTCTCTCGTATTGCGTAAGCTAGCTTACGCTACGGGAACACCTGGTCAACGCCGTGCGCGCTATGAATCCACTCATGAATCCCAGGGATATACCGGGGGATTTTTAACGTGGAGTGAATGTATTATGAGGCCGGCAGAGCGGGCACATGAAGTGTACACATAAGCATGTATGGGGCCAGCAGAGCGGGCACATGAAGTGTATAAGCATTTAAGGAGAGCACAAGGGGCGAACCGGTTGTGAGGGACTCCCAGTAATGCAGCTTCTTAGAGAGCTGGTCGTTAGACAGCTAGTAATTTTGCCTGCAAGGCGGGGACTTCCAAGTTGTATAATCTGACAAAAGTGGACGGGGAGGCCCATCCCGCGGCCACACAAATGTCATGAATGGAAATTCCACAGGACCATGCCCACGATGAGGCCATGCCTCTAGTGGAGTGCGCCCTGATGCCCAGAGGGCAGGGCAGGCATTTAGATGCGTAAGCAGAGGCAATAGCGTCCACTATCCATCTAGACAGTGTCTGTTTAGAGGCGGCCAGACCTTTGGTGCGCCCCCCAAACGACACGAAAAGCTGCTCAGCGCGTCTGAACGCGGCAGCGCGCGTAGTGTACAATCTCAGAGCCCGCACCGGGCAGAGGAGATTGGCGTCGCGCTCACTATCGGATGAAGGCAGAGCCGATAGGGAAATAATCTGAGCCCTGAACGGGGTACCAATCGCTTTCGGGACATAGCCATGCCTAGGTTTGAGAATGACAACAGAATCATTCGACCCAAACTCAAGACACGCGGCGCTGGATGAGAGCGCGTGAAGATCCCCTACGCGTTTTACTGAGGACAGAGCCGTCAGGAAAACGGTTTTGAGCGAGAGGTATTTTAGGTCCACAGACTCGAGCGGTTCGAACGGGGGTGCTTTCATAGCTTCGAGGACTATAGAAAGATCCCAAATAGGAACCGACGGGGGCCGCGGAGGGTTCATCCTCTTAGCTCCCCTGAGGAAGCGGATGACTAACTCGTCTTTGCCCAGGGACTGAGCGCGTCGGGGTTCAGCGAACGCCACGACGGCTGCCACATAAACCTTGAGAGTGGAGGGGGCCCTGCCCTTGTCCAACATCTCTTGAAGGAAAACAAGCAAAGACGGCACCTCGCACGACCATGGGTCCAGCTGTTTGTCGGTGCACCATTTTGAGAACACAGACCATTTATACGCATAGAGCCTTCTCGTGGAAGGTGCTCTAGCCTGTATGATAGTGTTTCTTACTCCCTCTGGCAAATCGACGAATAGTCGTTGATCACCCATGCATGTAGCGCCCAGTGCCGTGGATGGGGGTGCCAGATTGTGCCGCGAGCTTGAGAGAGGAGATCTGCTCTGACTGGGATGGGCCACGGGGCTGTCTGTGACAGCTGCGTGAGCTCCGGAACCCAATTCTGACTCTCCCAACGCGGGGCTATGAGGAGCACCGAGTGGCGTGTGTCCCTGATCCTCTGAATTACCTGTGGTAACAGAGCGATCGGAGGGAATGCATAGAGCGGGCGGCGAGGCCATTCCTGGGCTAGCGCGTCCTCGCTCCTCGAAAAATATATTGGGCAGTGAGCGTTCTCTTCTGACGCGAAGAGGTCTACTTCTGCTCTGCCGAATAGCCGCCACAGTAATTGGACCGTTTGTGCGTTCAGGGACCATTCTCCTGTGGAGATGAGGTTCCTGGACAGTATGTCTGGACCGTCGTTCAGATGGCCCGGCACATGCGTCGCTCTGAGCGAGAGCAGGCGGCTCTGAGACCAAACTAGAATGCGGTGTGTCAGTAGACAGAGATTTCTGGATCTGACACCGCCCTGACGGTTGAGATAGGAGACCACAGCCATGTTGTCCGAACGGATCAGGACGTGGTGTCCCCGAATGAGCGAGAGAAAGCGCGAAAGCGCGTTCTCGACCGCAAGCATTTCCAGACAGTTTATGTGTAAGGGGCTTTCCTGAGTCGACCAATGGCCGAAGGCCGGTGAGCCCTCGCAGACTGCACCCCAACCCGTGTTGGATGCATCTGTCGAGATGACTTTTCGGCAGGAAAAGGTCCCCATCGTGACGCCCTGTCGAAACCATGCTGCTACTGTCCATGGCTGCAGCGCCGTGAGACATGTCTGCGTAACCCTGATCAGCTGGCGGCCCGTGTTCCACGCGCGGTGGGGTACATGGCTGTTTAACCAGAGCTGAAGCGGGCGCATGTGCAGAAGGCCCAGCTGAAGTACAGCGGAGGCTGAGGCCATGTAACCCAGCATCCTCTGAAAAGTTTTCAGAGGTGTGCGGGTGTCCATCTGAAACGAGGCGGCTAGACGCTGAACACTGCGCGCGCGCCGTGTAGACAGGCGAGCCGTCATCGTGACCGAGTTCAAATCTATTCCTAGGAAGGAAATCGATTGACTGGGAAGAAGGGAGCTCTTTGTCCAGTTGACAGAGAGGCCCAGTGTTTCCAGATGGTCGAGGAGAACTGCGCGGTGCGACAGAAGCTCCGTCTGTGATTGGGCCAAAATCAGCCAGTCGTCCAGATAATTCAGAATGCGCAGCCCCTGGCTTCGCAGGGGGGCGAGCGCCGCATCCATGCACTTCGTGAATGTACGGGGCGCCAGAGATAAGCCGAACGGGAGAACGGCGTATTGATAAACAAGACCCTCGAAGGCGAAACGTAAGAATGGCCTGTGACGGGGATTTATCTGGATCTGAAAATAGGCGTCTTTCAGGTCTAGAGAGATGAACCAGTCCCCCTGGCGCACTTGCGCGAGGAGTTTCCTGGTAGTGAGCATCTTGAACGGTCTCTTCATGAGCACTTTGTTCAAAAACCTGAGATCTAACATCGGTCTGAAGCCGCCGTCTTTCTTGGGAACCAGAAAATAACGGCCGTAAAACCCCGACTCGGTCATAGATGGCGGGACTCTCTCTATAGCGCCCCTTTTGCAACAGCGTCGCAATTTCTGAGCGGAGCGTGCCGGCGGCCAGCAGGCTGACAGTAGATTCGAGCTGCGCGCACGAGGCAGGCGGCGGCGAAACTGTAGCAGATAGCCGCTCTTTATAATGCTTAACACCCACGGGGAAAAGCCTGGAATGGCTTCCCACGCTTTGGAGCATGCGGCTAACGGCCGAATGGCTATATTGCCCTGATTGCTGCACATAGCGGGCTGGACACAGTGTGTGGGCGTGCTTTGAATGTGTGTGGCAACGGGATTTGCACTCAGAGAGGAGTCTATGGGCCGTGAAACAGAGCGAGCAGAGAGGGGACGCGCACGAGCTCGTGGGCGTGTTTATGTTCTCTGATATTAGAGCGGGCTGTGCCCGTTTCATGTGATGGGGCTCTGATAGAGACACGGGATATGTTATGCTTGTGTGTATGGGTGAGCACATGATTGTGGGCACATTTTCTACACAACTGGCAAATTTTCTCTTTTTGAGATTTCTCTGGGTAGCCGCAAAAACGGCTTATTGTCGCTCGCAAGCGGGCTGGGACACCGGCTTGTTTGTGGCGGTCAACACTACAGCAGTCGGCGAAATAACGGGGACTGGCAGAGGGCGAAGCTTTGACGGCGGTCTGGCCACAGCGGGAGATTTTTCTACCCGTGAGGCTTTTATGCTCTTTTTGAGATATCTCTGGGTCGCCGTGAAAACGGTGTTTGTGCACCTGCAGTGTTTTGTGTATGAGTGAACACAGTGTTGTGGGCACATTTTCTACACAAGAGGCTTTTATGCACTTTTTTTTTTTTTTTTTTGATTTCTCTGGGACGCGGTGAAAACGGCGTTTGTGCACATGCAAGCGGGAAAAGAGACCGGCTTGTTGATGGCGGTGTACACTGCTGCAGTAGCCGTGTGAACGGGGACTGACAGAGGGCGAAACCTTGATGGCGGTTCAGCCATGGTGAGAAATAGCCGTCCTTTTCTCAGCTGAGGCTGGTCACGTGAGCGGCCTGCAGCGGGATATACATATAGCTTGAAATCGGCTGCACTTGTGACGCGCGTCGCGTGCAAGTGCGTGTTAGAAACGTGAGCGCTGCAAGCGGGCACGAGACTATTTTTAGCCTGCAGAGGCTGGACTTGTGACGGCATAAAAATTATCTGCGAGAGCCGGAATCGAACGCGGGTCTCTGGCGCGAAAAGCTTTGTGATACACCACTCACAGGGGTAATGGCACAAGCACAGTAGCGCGAGCAGATAAGAGGGCGTGATAGCAGTAACAGGTTCAGCCTCAGCGGAACTAACACACTATAACCCATTTGTCCAGCTTTATGCTCGGAAATGAGAACGTTTCTCATGAGCGCGGGAGAGCGCGGCCGCTTTCTGTCACGTAAGAGAGCTGGGCGCGAGCTCAGAGCTGCATAAAGATTATCTGCGAGAGCCGGAATAGACACTTTATGTAGCGTTATATGCAGGCGGGAGAGCGCGGCCGCTTTCTGTAACGTAAGAAAGCTAGCCGAGAGCTCAGAGCTGCATAAAAAATTATCTGCGAGAGCCGGAATCGAACACGGGTCTATGCGCGAGAGGCTTTGTGTTCCACCACTGAGCTAGGGGGGAGACACAGGCTCAATAGCGCGAGCAGATAAGAGGGTGTGATAGCAGTGACTAGTTCGGCCTCGACGGAACTTAACGCACTATAAACCCATTTGCCGGTGACGGCCGGGCTAGCTCTCTTGTAAAGTAAAGAAAGCTAGCCGCGGTTGGCACAGCTGTAAGCGGCTCGTCCCCCATTCAGCGCTCGTAGGCGGTGAGAGGGGGAGGCGGCTTAACGCTTCGAGTCGAGCCCGCAGGGTCAACAACAGAAGCCCAATCGCAGAGGAAACATCCGCCGTTGGCGAGAGAAAGCTCTGCGTGTCCCAGTCCCAGGCAGAGAGCGCAGAAGAAGGCGGGCTCTGGCGCTGAGAGGGACGCGGCATGAGCCGCAGGTGTGCGAGGCATCTTAAAAAAGACGCTCGCTGCTCTTTTAGATACACACACACACAATACAAGAAGATTTTTGGTAAGGATATGAATCCGTCGGATGGCGCTAGCTTGCAGGACGGCTGAAGGTGGCGAAGACGGCCGGCTTCCTCAGACTCCCAGATGCTCGCTAGAAGGTGCCTTTTCCACGACGGCGGCTTTTCTCAGGACAGCAGAAGCGTGTAGCTCGCTGAAGATGAAATGAATCAACATATAAGCCTGGGAGAGACTGTTATATACACCATGACGCAATGAGCGCGCGGGCGCCTCTCATTGGAAGCGGGTTCAGTTCCGCTCTCCCATAGGCTTAAGCAGTTCTCTCTGAGCGAACCAATGAGCTGCTAGCTAGCCCGCTCTAGGTCTGCCGCAGAGGAACTGCGTTGTGTATGGATACAAATTATGAAATAATTTTTGGCTTCAATATCTCAGCAAAGATGAATCTTTCCCGTAGCGTAAACTAGCTTACGCAATACGAGAGAACCTCTCGTAAGAGAACCCTTGATTATGCGGCACGGTTTCTTAAAAAATGCGATGGAACATGCGGGATATTTATGCAATTTTATGCGATGAAATTGCAGGAACTTGCAAAAACTGCGGTTTGATGAAAAAGAGAAAAGAAAGTGATTCCCCAACACCCTGTTCTCACTAGGCTCCTGCCTTACTGTAACGAGTCATTTCTTATGACTTCCTATGATAAGCAAGCGTATACATCACAGAAAGAGCTGGAATATCTCAGTTCTCATCTTGTTTTATTTCAGACCTTAATAAACACATCAAACTTACAAAACATTGATGAGTCAAACAAGTTCTGTAGCTTTACAAAAGGAATATGCTACAACTTCTGTAAAAATCAATAAATAAAATATAAAAAAAATAAAGTGTGCTCCTGTTTTACAGCTTTTCGATGATGTTCGCGTCGCGTAATTACGTCACTTCGTAACGTTCCCATGGCAACAGCGGGAAACGACGGCTCTTGTGTGACGCAAACGCAACATTTTTCAACTTTCTGCTCAGATATATGTGACTTTTTTGCAACGAAAATGCGAGGATTATGAAAAGTGCGGCGTATTTGAAAAAATGCCCCCGCATAAATATGCGGACTTTGGCTGATTATGCACTGAATCATGAGATCGCATAATGGCGTTTTTCTGGAGGGACTGAAATGAAACCAAACTTAAAATTTTGATGACAGTTTTTTGACACAGACATTTTTGTCCTCTATGGACCTATGTGTAACTTTATTTAATTGACGCACAAGGGTTAAAGTAGATGAACTCACGGTCAATCCTGTCACGGCTCCTGGAAGCTGCATGTGCCGGAAGACCAAGAGCGCCTCGCAGTAATAGCGGTACAGCGTCTTCTCTGAGTCCGAGACCGCTGTGCCCTTCAGCAGATCCCCGTGGATCCGGAGAAAGTCGGACTTCGCAACTCTCAAGATCCTCTGGGAATCTTTAATGCTGGGAGCTCTAGCACCGAACCATCTGTGACTGGATTAAACATAAACAAGAGAGCTTATTAAAGACACCATCCTTGGGGTTATGTGTGGAAGCAACCATAACCATAAATGTTCTTAGTATTATTAAAATAGGGGTTGTATGCTTTAGTTAATTTTGCTGGTGTATCTGTTTTTAGTATCATCATTATAGGATATAGCATGTATACTATAGGGTATAGAATGCTTTAGTGAACATTTTTTATTTTATGAATGTAGTAAGGTTTGATGTTGTCTAGGGTTGCAAATATTAATCGATTCGTATCGATCCATCGATTATACAGCCGACGATTCGATGCGTCCGCAAGAGTATCGATTAATGGGTCTCATTCATGAAACATTCGTAAATATACGAGTAAATATGAGAGTGATTTGCGCGTAAAGAGACCTTGATCTCCTGATTCACAAATACTTCGTAAACGTCAGATGTGATAGATGAAATGTGTGTGTGTTTAATGAATTCCAATCAGTCGTAAATGGGACGTGCGAGCACGCTCATTATCAATTAGCATCAGGTCCTAAAAAAAAGGAAGCTTGGCAGCATATTACAGATGCAGTTAATGGAGTTTCATCTGTTAATCAAACAGTCCCAGAAGTAAAAAGAAAAACCGTATGTCTATAACAGTATGTCTATATATAATATTTTTTCAAAATGCTGTGTAAATATGTAACGTAGACTCACTGTATTCCGGACATCACGGTATTCCGGACACTTGACCTTTTCTCGCAAATTCTATAAATAAAAACTTTCAGGTCACGGCATATATATATATCCGTGTCATCTTTGCCTCCTCCTCTTTCAAATCCGACCAATCCTATGTTTCCAGAGCCAGTCGTTTCAAAGAAATCAACGTGAGTTTCTAACGTACACCAATGACTGTTCAGAAAATGGTGAGGGGAAGGTTTTCCGGCAAGACAAAAGGAAGAGGGGAGAATACCTCCGTAGAAAACGGCTCTTAAAACATGTTCACCCACCAGAAAATGACAAAAAAAACATTCTTATGGTCTTATAAAATAATTATGAGTTACAATTTGCAAATATTTGTACTTTAAGGTATTTAAATTTTTTTAACATTTAAAATTCTTAAATATAACGTTAACGTTAGAATATAATGCTCACATGAGCAATCGTCGATTAAAATAGTGTATAGACGCTTATCCAACAAAGTTATGAAGATTAATATGATTATTTTACCAACTTATAGTTGGTAAAATGTATATGTGTTTTATATTAGAAATGACGACTCCTTAACTGTCCGAAACACAGTGAGTAGAAATTTTCAGCCGTCCGGAACACCGTGAGTCCTCACGGTAATCCGGACACTGCGTCTCCCGGCAGTTTTTTCAAGATTTCTCCAAAATGATTAGTCCAAAATGTGTCAATCAAACTTTGGAACATGTGGAAGGCATGTCCCCAGAGACAGACGAGCCAATCAGGTTTATCTTTCTGCGGATTGATATCTTACGGGACGTTTTACTGTGCAAAGTGTCCGGAATACAGTGAGTCTACGTTACCCGATTAAGGTGAATTCAAATGCAGCCTTAGTAGTTATTATAAAATGTAGTTATTAGTGAGCAAAACGTTCGGATGTTAAAGTATTTACGAGCGGCTGGGAGCAGGTGTAGATTTCTTTCGTACCAACTAACATTTGGAAAATACGAACATTTTAATGAATCTGAAAATTTACGCCAGAACCACTTTACACACGATTTACACAGAAATTCGTTCTGCTCGTGTTTCATGAATGAGACCCAATGTGTTTATTTTGCCGCCTGTCTACTTTCAGCATCCGCTCCGACATATGCGTACAACCTACTCCTAAGCTGCGGGTGGCGCTAACCTCATTATTGTCTCCTACTTCACACACGTTACTTACGTTTCACAGTACATCTATGTTCACACACATTGTTGAGTCTGACTTTCAAGAGCGATGGAACCGTCAGAGCGAGCTGGCAATGAAAGTGAAATGTTACACACTCCAGTCGGCGTCAGGTCATGGGTGTGGAAGTATTTTGGCTTCAGGAAAACCAATGGAGCAGCGGTAAGGGATGTTGCCGTTTGCAAAGAAGACTGCTATAGCGTAACACTAGGGGTGTAAATCGGACAGTTCATCACGATACGATATCGATTCTCTTAGCCAGCGATTTATGATATTTTTACTTCAAAAAATTCTTCGATACGATTCGATTCATGGCTAAATCGATCGATTAATCGACATTTACTTTGTGCCACTTTACACAACCAGTTACATTTTTATTAACTCACAAATGCAACCAAAAGATATATAGTGTGCCATAACTTCACAACTTCATATCTTGGAGAAAACACGGACGTTGACTTCCGGTGGAGAGAACGCTGGCATGTTTGGTTGCCGCTTCTTCATTCGGTACTTTTAATTGTTTTTATTTTTTGATTTTTATATGTTATCGTTGGATTCCTTGTTACTTGGTCGTGCTTCTGCATTCCTGACTGGGATCGGACAAACACTCTTAGCTGTGCCTGTGAAGTCTACGTGTGCGTGTAATCTATCGGTGTGCCTGGATTTTTCACTCCTTTGTGCTCTCCCTGTTCCTGTTTAACAGTGCGTCAGAAGTTCTGTTTTATTACAACGTTTTGGATTCTACCCTGGACATTTTGGATTGGATCAAACTGTGTCCTGTGCAGCAGTGTCTGATCTTCGGTTCATCACAACATTTTTGATCTCAACTGGACATTACTATGTGGATTCGTTTACTATTTGCTGTCATTTGTATTTTAACATCGACTGGGCTCTGTGGAGTGCGGATCCTCGAACACCTGGACCACGTTATGATAAGGTACTCTCTGCCTGAACTGAATTGAATGTGATTGCTGCTATTGTAACAAATCTAATTTCCTGAGAAGGATTAACAAAAGTATCTCGAAATATCCGAATGTACGCGTTTTTTCCTGTTTACACGGTCATAGAACACATCCGATCTGTGTCACATATGAGCAAAAAAATCAGAATTGGGTCACATTTCACTGACAGTGTAAACGAGGCCTGCACTTTTCATGTTAACACAAACAATGCTAAAATTGAGGAGTTAAGAGTCTGACATTGCTATGTGTGTGTGTGTTTTTGTTTGTTTGTTTTTTGGGTTGGGGGGCGCCCCCTGATCTGTAACATTAGTTTAAAATAAATAAATAAATAATGCAAAAATCAACCATTAACCTCTTATCCCAGGTCTTTTCGTGCGTTTTGGATACAGACTTCTCCGGAGTCGTCAGCATGTCAGTGTAACTCTGGCATTTGGCCCGGAGCTCTGGGTCGGTTCTGCACAGATCCAGCCGTGTCGTCAAATACTCCACGAACAGTGTAATGCTCTTGACGTAATAATGGACGGAGGCCGTGCTCATGTCGGTGCGCTGCAGGGCCGTCAGGAAGTCCCGGGTCTCTGTGCTCTTTGACAAGAAGTCCAGAGACGGCTCGCTCGCCGTGGGCTGCACGTACCGGAGGAAACGGGACACGTTGTCAACCTGAGAAAGCAGTTCAGCATTCAGATCATTAAAAGAAAGAAGAGCTAAGGAGCATTAGCCGTGTTTCCATTACCCTTCAAATTGCGAATTGAAAATACACCCGATGGAAACACGTCAATTTTGCAAAAAAACTCCCATATATCGCAAAAAAGTTTAAGCTTACATGAGGTGGTCTTTCAGGCAGTTCGAACAACTGGAAACAGTTTTTGCTTATTTACAGGGCACCTGACGTAAATGGTGTGCATTCACACCGGGAGCAGGAGCAGCGCGGGTTTCGGCGCAGAGTATTTTTTTTGCAGCACTGCTCTCAATTTAAGTGAAAGCACACTTTTGATGGACAAAATAAATATGATTTCACTCAAAAAGTGCCAAAAATGCACAGAATTTGCATGTCTGGTGTGTTTTAACAAGAACTGGAGTAGGCTATGTCAGAAAAGAAAATGAAGACTCAAAAATATTTATAGAATTTTTTTATTGAATGCTAGACATCAAGTTGTTATTTTCATCTGAAAGAAGAATTACAAGATTTTAGTAAGCTAGGCCTATGTGTTTTCAAGGCTTCAAAGTTTTATTGAATGCTACCTCTGACTAAGAATGCATTACTTTGCACTTGTATATTTTTTTATTTTGGAATTTTAAGAGCAATAAACATATATTGCAATGTTAAGGAATTCATGTTTTTTTCATTCAGATATATAAATCAACATGTATAAATTAGTATTAGTCAATTAATGGGGAGATAATCGATAACAGAATCGAAATCGAATCGGACAGCAAAAATTGAATCGTTAGATTAATCGATGCATCGAAAAAATAATCACTAGATTAATCGTCTAAAAAAAATAATCGTTTATCCCAGCCCTAGTTGCAATCTGAAACATCACCGATAGAGGCCGCTAAAAAATACATATAGCACCTTTAAACTAGTAGCCACAATGACCTTCTTGTTACTTAGAGGTGTTGTAGGATTATTTCTGACGCGTGAGATCCAAACAAGCCTCTTCCAGTCCAGTACGGGCAGTTATCCCTTTATTTTTCACAGTTCCGATGCCTAAACACATGATAATCCACAAGTTTGCATGTCTACATACAATCCTGACACCTGGCAAAATAACATTTTAGTCGCATCGGTTAATGGAAACGCCGTCATTTCGCAATTGGTTTTTTTTATTTTTTTATTTTTTTATTGACAACAATCAACCCATATATTCACATAACAACACAGCCAACAACACAACATGTATACAGACATACATTGTGCTTTTACATCGTATAAAGAAAAAAAAAAAAAATGTATATATATATATATATATATATATATATATATATATATATATATATGATAAAGAGAAAGAATAACATCAGTAGATCATAGGCAAAAGCTGACGACAGCATCAATTCGTAAAGTTCCAGTTATAATTGTTTTTGGAGATATGTTATAAAAGGACGCCACATGACAGTGGACTTAGGCCCGGAGCCCCTTAAGTTAAGTCTTATTTTTTCCAAACTCAGGAATTGTAACACATCTCTGGCCCACTGTTTAAAAGAAGGGGGGAAGGATTGCTTCCAATTTATCAAAATTAAGCGCCTTGCCAGCAAAGAAGTAAAGGCTATACAGTCCAATTCACTTTTTGAAAAAGTGTTTTTTTTCACACACAATACCAAAGATGGTAGTTATAGGATTTGCACAAACATCTTTACTGAATATTCTAGAATAAGATACAAAAATCTGCGACCAGAAAACAGACAGTCTAGGACATAACCAGAACATATGAGCTAAGGTAGCAGGGGACTGCTTACATCTTGCACAGGTAGGGTCAACAGAGGAATACATCCTTGCCAGCTTGGCCTTGGCCTTGGATAAATGGATAAATGGATAAATGGAGTGGTCTATGGACCACTTTGAATTGAATAAGGCTGTGTCTAGCACAGATAGAAGAGCCGTTAATTCTATATATAGCCTCATTCCATTCCTCATTTGTCAGACAAATATTGAGGTCCAGTTGCCAGGAATGTCTTTGTGCAGTAACAGAAGTGGATAATGATGATATAAGTTTTATATATAAGCTAGAAATAGTGCCTTTCTGCTCTGGGTCATCAGGAAAGAGTGTGTCAATAGGATTTGGATCAGGAAGGGAAGGAAAAGATATACAATTATTGCGTGTGAAGTCGCGTGCCTGTAGATATCTAAAAAAATGGGTTTTGGGTAATTTAAAACGAGACTCTAATTGCACAAAAGATGAGAAGGAACCCTCAGTGAAAAGATCTTTGAATGTTAAGATTCCTTTTTCTTGCCATAGCAAGAATGCCTGGTCATTTAGAGGTTGAATGAATCGATGGTTTCTGGCAACTGGGGCACAAATTGAACCTCTCTGCCATCCAAAAAATTTACGAATTTGGGCCCAAATCTGGACGGAGTTCCAAACCATAGGGTGCAACAAGCGAGAATCTAGACCAAGTGGTAAGGGTGAAAAGAGGAGGGCTGGAAGTGAGGAAGGAAGGCAGGCTGAGGATTCTATACGGGCCCAGTCTGGTAAGTGGTTTATGGGATGTGAACCTTGCCAGTAAGACAGAGCTCTTAGGTTACAAGCCCAATAATATAGTTGAAAATTTGGGAGAGCCATCCCCCCCTGCTCCTTAGGGTTTTGCAGAAAACACAAACGTATTCTAGGAGGTTTCTTGTTCCAAAGAAAAGAAGAGATTATCTTATTTAAATGAGTAAAAAAAGATTTCTTAATATAAATAGGAATAGTTTGGAACAAATATAAGAATTTAGGGAGTGTGTTCATTTTAATTGCGTTGATCCTACCAATCAGAGAGATGGGAAGCTTAGACCATTTCTCAAGGGATGTCCTAGTTAGTTCCAAGAGGGGAGTAAAGTTGAGCTTAAACAGCTCAGAAATATTCCTCGAAACAACCACACCTAAATATGTAAATTTATCAGGAGCTACTGTAAATGGATAAGCAGAAAAAGATTTTTTTTTCGCTGCACAATTTATAGGGAATAGTTCACTCTTAGAGAGATTGAGTTTATACCCCGAAATACAACTGAAACGCTCAAGTGCCATCATAACATGAGGGAGAGAATTATGTGGATCTGCAATAAATAGTAGCAGATCATCTGCATATAGCGATAATTTGTGCTCACTGGCCCCCCTGTATATACCCTGGATAACTGAAGTTGACCTTAGCCAGATGGCTAAGGGTTCAATTGCCACTGCAAACAATAAGGGGGACAGAGGGCAACCCTGTCTAGTTCCCCTATACAATGGAAAATATTGTGAGCTATTATTATTTGTAATAACGGAAGAAAAGGGAGAAGCATACAAAAGTTGTATCCAGGACAAAAAGTTTGGACCCACACCAAATCTCTCTAGACAGCTGAAAAGATAGCTCCACTCCACTCTATCAAATGCTTTTTCAGCATCTAAAGATATTAAAATTTCAGGTATATGCTTATTTGAGTCAGGAGAATAAATAATATCTAGTACTCTGCGTATATTAAAGAAAGAAAAGCGTTTTTTAATGAAGCCAGTCTGATCAGGAGCCACGATAGTAGGGAGAATGTTCTCCAGTCTTAGGGCTAGAATCTTTGCCAATATTTTACAGTCCACATTGAGCAGAGATATAGGCCTAAATGAGCTACAGCTCAGAGGGTCTTTTCCTTTCTTAGGTAAAACCGAAATTGTCGCTTGATAAAACGTTTGCGGGAGACGGCCTATAGAGAATGATTCCTCAAATACAGCAAGTAGCAGGGGCATTAGTTTCCCTTTAAATGTTTTTAAAAATTCTACCGTGAAGCCATCTGGCCCTGGAGCTTTTGAGTTTTGCATGTTTGAGAGAGCTACATTAAGTTCTTCTAAATTTAGAATTTTCTCCAAATCTGCATTATCGTTAGAGGGAATTTGTGGCATTCTAATGGAATTAAAAAAAGAATTAAGTTCAGAAGGGTTATAATCAATTTCAGATGAATATAGGGCTGTATAGAATTGTTCAAAGGCCAAATTGATTTCTAATTCATCCTTTGTGATCCTCCCATCATCCCTGCGAATAGATGTTATAATGTTTGTAGTTGAATATTGCCTTATTTGTTGTGCAAGAATTTTCCCAGATTTATCTGAGTGTTCATATAATTTAGAGTGAGATTGAAGCAGAAGTCTCTCTGCCTGTTCAGATGTTATTAGATCAATCTCTGTCTGTAGCTTTGTTCTTTCCATTAAAACTGCGGGTAGGGGATTGATTGCAAATTGCAAGTCCAATCGTTAAATCTGATTGATGAGGTCGTTTAATTGCTGGCTTCTTTTTTTCCTCTCCCAAGATGAAAAAGAGATTATTTCCCCCCTAATATAGGCTTTTAAAGACTCCCAAAGTGTGGCTTTGCTGATACATGGGGTATCATTGATGGATAAGAAAAGGTCAATTCTATTATTAATAAAATCTACAAAAGATGAATCAGAAAGAATTAAATTATTAAAGCGCCATGTCTTCCGAATTGGCGATTTGGGAAAAGCTAATTTTAAAACCACTGGGCTGTGATCCGAAATTACAATAGATTCATATTTACAGTCAGTTAGAGAAGTTAAGAGTTTGTCGTCTATTAAGAAGTAGTCGATTCGTGAATATGAACGATGCACTGGGGGAAAAAAAGAAAACTGTCTAATATTTGGATATAAAAAACGCCAGGGATGAAAAAGTATTAATAAACATAGCAGATTTGGATAATTTGTAGGGCGTTTTTGAAGACCGATCCATAGTGGGGTGGAGCACACAGTTAAAGTCTCCTCCTAGGATTAGTTTATGTGTGGTCAAATTGGGGAGATTGGTTAAAATAGATGTTATAAATGATACATCGTCCCAGTTGGGGGCATAAATATTTGCTAATATCAGAGGAACATTATATAATGTACCAGTTATTATAACAAATCTACCTCCTCTATCAGTTTGAACATTACTCACGCAGAACGGGGTGTTCTTATTAATAACAATCGCAGTCCCCCGTGATTTTGACTGGAAATCAGAGTGATAAATTTGCCCCACCCAAGATTTTTTAAGTTTATAATGATCAGTTGATATTAAGTGGGTTTCTTGGAGAAATGCTATATTTGCCTCCAGCCTCTTTAAATAGGTAAGGATCTTATTGCGCTTTATAGAATGGTTAACCCCCTTTACATTCCAACTCACAAAGTTCACTGTAAGTGATTTGCTATGTCCCAGGTTTTGCAGCATTTAATGAGCAAAAAAACTGATGTATCAACCTTTTTCTGAAATTCACCTATCAACTGAACACGATAGCACATGTATACATGAACAAATTTGAATGACAAACAAACACTTTGACCCAACCCCCCCCCCACCCTACAGCTTCCCGACTAAGAAGCAAGAGAACATCCCACATGTAATTAACCTTCAACGTTCCCAAACGCATTGGACTTCTAAACGCTCAACGTCCAAAATAACATTTAACGCAATTGGGTTTTTTTGTCTTGTTGAAAAGAGATTCATAACATATTCTAGGCTTTAACCATGTGTCCCCACTGTCTAAATGGAGAAAAAAAAAAAAATGAAGTGAGCAATGACAGCAAGTATAATGTCAAAAAAATAACAAAATAAAAATAAATAAATAAAATAATAATAATAAAGTGGACAAGCACTGACGTTTGTTTACAGAATAAGCACCAGACATGCTGGAGGCAGAGACCAACGAATAATCCAGAAAGAACTATTCAGAAACGCGTGTGACCATTTTTGGTTTGATGTGCCGTTCAAAGTAATCATCCGCCTCAGATGGTGATTTGAAAAAGTTTGGTGCTTTCAAAAGTGAACCGTAAATCTGCCGGATGGTGAATGCCGTAGGAAATCCCAGCCTGTTTAAGCTTGAGTTTCACAGAGTTAAATGCTGCTCTTCTACGACTTAGCTCGGCACTCATATCTGGGAAGATATGGATACGCGCGCCGCGAAATGAAAGCTCACCGCGCTTCCTGGAGGCCTGGAGAATCTTGGCCTCGTCGGAGAAATAGTGCAGACGAACGATCATTGCTCTGGGTCTGCCACCGGGGCTGGGCTTCGGAGCGAGGGCACGATGAGCGCGATCCAACACCACTGAGTCTGACTGAAGACCAGATAGATCCTCACCCAGCACTTCTGAGAAAAATCCAGACATGAAATCAGTAGGCCGGCCATTTTCCACTTCTTCAGGTATGCCAATTATACGCAGGTTTTGGCGACGACTCCTATTCTCGAGATCTTGTTGTTGCTCTTGTAGCTTCTGTATTTGATCTTTCAAATTTGAGACTGTGGTTTCCATTGTGTCTAGCGAGTCGTGGTGGGAATTGTTTCTATATTCTCAATGGAATCAGACATAATGGTTTGCTTAGTCTGAATGGAATTAACTTGTCCCATTACCTCCAGTTGTAGAGCATCCATTTTGTTTTTGACCTCCGATCGAAAGGATTCGACAATCAGTCCAATCTCTGTACGAAAGCTCGCCATCTCTGTTTTGATGGTTTCTGCCATCTGATTGCGGGAGGATATCAGTTCAGTTTTAACCAACTGAAGAAGTGTATTCTCCTCTGGCGTCAAAGATTGCTCCACACGGCTGAGACTTATGGAGCTGCTAGCGGCGGCCTCCATGTTAGCTTGCTTTAAGTTGGGACTGTCGAGCCACGTCTGTCTTGACGTCGATTTTTTCACGTTTTTGCTTGTCATTTTGGAGTATCTCGGTTGACTATAGATGCAGGTTGTTATTAGAAAGAAATGTGTCCCTTTCCAGAGTATATTTAAACTTATCTTAGTGCAAATAAAATGAAATTATGTGAGAGCGCAAGCGAAAAGCGACTACCACCTCATCTTGCCGCCGGAAGTCAAGCGCAATTGTTTTTTTTTTATCGACATTTGTGACCCTGGTCCACAAAACCAGTCACATGGGTCAATTTTTTGAAATTGAGATTTATACATCACTCGAAAGTTCAATAAATAAGCTTCCCATTGATGTATGGTTTGTTAGGATAGCACAATATATGGCCGAGATATAGAAAATCTGGAATCTGAGGGTGCAAAAGTTATGCATTTATGTTCACGATTGTGCAGCATTCACTCACAAAAATACATGTTTTATATATTTACGGTAGAAAACATCTTCATGGAACATGATCTTTACTTAATATCCTAATGATTTTTGGCATAAAAGAAAAATCGATCATTTTGACCCATACAATGTATTGTTGGCTATTGCCCGTGCGACATGTGACTGGTTTTGAGATCCAGGGTCACATTTATCGCAAAAGTTTTCCGCAAACGGATGAAGGGATCTCACCTTTGTTTGCCAGTGAGAGACCCTGAGTGACTTCATCAGGTACTTCTTGAAGTCCTCCAGGAGCTTGGCGTGAGCCGGGAACTTGCCATGCAGACCCGCCTCCTTCATCTTCATCCTCACGGAAGAGGTTTTGGTTGAAGGAGGATCTCCATCGGTCGTGTCACTCTCAGGATCCTGGACCGCGTGGGACTCCTGAGGCTGGTTCGTGATGAAGAAGCCCCGGCGCAGAAGCTCCTCCACCATGAGGACCCGGGAGTGTGTGTCGGGCAGGATCTCACGGAGATGCCTGTAATCCCAGGTCCTGCTGTTGCGGATCCACTCTCGACTGGAAGCCCTGGCCTTCTGGACCTCCTCCACTCGCTCCTCAGGTGTGCTGCCGTTTCTCATGCACACTCTGGCCAGGTGAGTGGGGAGTTTATCCTGAGGCTTGTGGCACCGCAGACAGTGCACGATATTACGCTCAGAAGATCTTCGAGAAAAAATATATGATATAAAGAAATTGAAAGAATCAACATGGGAAGCAGCAGAACAGAGCTTTTAGCATTTATATTGTGACTGGCTGGAATGATTGTTAAGGGGTGTAACGATACCCTCATGTCACGATTCAATATCATGAATGATACTGAACTCACGACACGATATTATTGCAATACTCCAAGACATGAGGTAAAAGGTTAACAAAAATGTACTGTTGATTGCAATGCTAAATTTGGTGTTACATTGTGTGTTTAAATGAATAGGCTTGCTTGGACTTGGTGCTGGAAACCCAAAGCACAGGACAATACAGACACCAGGATAACAATATTCATGATTCTGAAGCTGAAAATGCAGAATTATTGTAGATGAATATGCTTGATCTCTGTCACTGACTAGATATATTTAAAATAATGTCGGACACTTTTTACTGGTAACATCAGACATTTGGCATTATCAGGACCCACAAATCCCCATTGCATTATTATACATTACATTCAACATTAGTAGTTTAATGTAGTACTGACACCAAAACTCATTTTTTTATACACAATAATACATATTGTCACTATTCACGATACATATTGATGCATTATTGTAGTGCGATATATTGTGACAAGATATATAGTTACAGCCCTATTGTTAATGGATGTGAAAGTGCACAGACTATGGTCAGTTAGTAAACCCCCACCTCTTTAACAATCTTATGAAAATTAACCATGGTCTTTGAATAAAACCAAAAACCAATGGTTAATATAGTTAAAACCACAAATGTGAGCCATGGTTTTGACTTTTGAAACTTTAAAAACTCATTTGCTTTGATCTAAAACATTGTTAACCTAGGTTTTTAATTTGATTTAACAAACGTGGTTTGTCTTAAACTACATATAATGTCAGATTAAACCCTAATTCAGAATGATGCAACCAAAATAACCTCTAACCCTTTAAGGTCAGTTCACCCAAAAATGAAAATTAAGTCATTAATTACTCACCCCCATGCTGTACCAACCCCGTAAGACCTTCGTTCGTCTTCGGAACACAAATGAAGATATTTATGATTAAATGTGACAGCTGGATCACTCCTCCATAGGCTCCCTAAGGGAATGAATCCTGACGGCACAGAAAGTCAATGAAGAAAATGTTTAAATATTCCATGTCACAACAGTGGCTCAACTATAAGTTTATCAAGCAACGAGAATACTTTTTGTGCGAAAAAACAAACAAAAATAACGACTTTATTCGACTATTCCTTTTCTTCCTTGTAGGCCTGAAACAAGACTTCAAGAGATTTCCACGTATTCCACGTAAAGTATTCTCGTCGCTTGATAAACTTATAGTTGAGCCACTGTTGTGACATGGAATATTTAAACATTTTCTTCATTGACTTTCTGTGCCGTCAGGATTCATTCCCTTAGGGAGCCTATGGAGGAGTGATCCAGCTGTCACATTTAATCATAAATATCTTCATTTGTGTTCCGAAGACGAACGAAGGTCTTACGGGGTTGGTACAGCATACTGCGGTCACGCCATCTGTGCTTCGGAGAAGTGAGGTCGCGCCATCCACGCTTACAAATATATTGCGCGTCTACACGAGGTTGCGTGGTAGACGAAAGGTTTATGCGCTTGGTGTCGGCAGACCTTTAAAAAATGTATAAAAAAATACATAATATCAAATTGTTTTCTGCAAACTCCAACAGATTCTTGTTCTACATCTCACTGACTACCAATGTTGGGATTTTCATGTTGTTCTACTGTTTTATTATTTAATTAATTTATGAAATATGCCTATATAGCCAGGTATACAGTATAGGACTTTGGCAGGGAATTGTTAAATAATAAAACAGTAAATTAACATGAAAATCACCACAGTGGTAGTCAGTGAGATGAAGAACAATAATCTGGTGGAATTTGCAGAAAACAATTTGATTTCACATTTTTATGAATTTATCAAATATTACTGTATAGCAATGTAAATATTCATGACTTTGGCAGGGAATTATTAAATAATAAAACAGTAAATCAACATGAAAATCGCCACAGTGGTAGTCAGTAAGATAAAGAACATTAATCTGTTGGAGTTTGCAGAAAACAATTTGATTTCACATTTTTATGAATTTATAAAATATGACTGTAATTTGCAATGTAAATGTTCATGACTTTGGCAGGCAATTATTAAATAATAAAACAGTAGAACAACATGAAAATCCCAACATTGGTAGTCAGTGAGATGAAGAACAAGAATCTGTTGGAGTTTGCAGAAAACAATTTGATTTGATTTTTTTATGAATTTATCAAATATGACTGTATAGCAATGTAAATATTCATGACTTTGGCAGGGAATTATTAAATAATAAAACAGTAAATCAACATGAAAATCACCACAGTGGTAGATAGTGAGACGAAGAACAATAATCTGTTGGAGTTTGCAGAAAACAATTCGATTTGATTTTTTTATAAATTTATCAAATATGACTGTATAGCAATGTAAATATTCATGACTTTTACTGTTTTATTATTTAATAATTGCCTGCCAATCAACATGAAAATCACCACAGTGGTAGTCAGTGAGATGAAGAACAATAATCTGGTGGAATTTGCAGAAAACAATTTGATTTCACATTTTTATGAATTTATCAAATATTACTGTATAGCAATGTAAATATTCATGATTTTGGCAGGGAATTATTAAATAATAAAACAGTAAATCAACATGAAAATCACCACAGTGGTAGACAGTGAGATGAAGAACAATAATCTGGTGGAATTTGCAGAAAACAATTTGATTTCACATTTTTATGAATTTATAAAATATGACTGTAATTTGCAATGTAAATGTTCATGACTTTGGCAGGCAATTATTAAATAATAAAACAGTAGAACAACATGAAAATCCCAACATTGGTAGTCAGTGAGATGAAGAACAAGAATCTGGTGGAGTTTGCAGAAAACAATTTGATATTATTTATTTTTTAATATATTTTTTAAAGGTCTGCCGACACCAAGCGCATAAACCTTTCGTCTACCACGCAACCTCGTGTAGACGCGCAATATATTTTTAAGCGTAGATGGCGCGACCGCACTTCTCCGAAGCACAGATGGCGTGACCGCGGTGTACAGCATGGGGGTGAGTAATTAATGACTTCATTTTCATTTTTGGGTGAACTAACCCTTTAAAGGGATAGTTCACCCAAAAGTGAAAATAATTTTTCAAATAAAGTTGTTCCAAACCTGCATGACTTTTATTTTTCTGTTGAACACAAAAGAAGGTATTTTTAAAAAATTGTCGGTAAGAAAGAATTTACATGGTAGTAAAAAATGAAAGTCAATGGGGCGCAGAAACTGTTTGATTACCAACATTCTTTAAAATACCATTTTATGTTCAACAGAAGAAGGAAACTTTTGAAACTTTCAAATCTAAATTGCTTTGATTTAAAACATTGTTAACCTATATTTTTTATTTGATTTCGATAAAAATTGCAACAACCAACATAACCTCTGCTCTGACCTTAGTTAGTTAGTTCACCCAAAAATGAAAATGTTGTCATCACTTTCTCACCCTGTATTTGTTCCGGAATGAGTTTCTTTTTTGTGTTGAACACAAAAGAAGATATTATAAAAATGTGTTGGTACCCAGTTGATGGCACCCACTGACTTCCATAGTAGGAAAACATACTATGGAAGTCAATGGAGAGTAGAAACGGTCTGGTTACCAACAGTCTTCAAAATTATCCTATTTTATGTTCATCAGAAGGAAACTCATACAGGTTTGGAACAACACGAGGCTGAGTTAATACGAAAAAAAAATCTTTTTATTATCCATTTATTCTTGGATACATCCTCTGAACGAAATATTAACACAAGCCTCACCTCTTCTGATCTCGTTCAGCCATTTTCACAGCAGTTTCAGCAAGAAAAGTTTCTGATGCAGGAGAAGAGTTTGTTGATGAAAGACACGTTTTACTGTAGAGCCGTTTTCCCCCTTCTTCTTCTTATATCAGTTGTCATCCAGTTTGGATGTGCATTATCGCCTCCTTCTGCTCCGGAATGTGTACGTATAATGTGTACGACATTTATAATATTACATACATTTAATACATTTAAATAAAGGATGTTCACTAACTTTCTATTCATCAAATAATCCTGAAAAAAGTGTCACAGTTTCCACAGAAATAAGAAGTAACATTGACAATAATTAGTTTCTTGATCACTAAATCATCTTGTTATAATTATTTCTGAAGGATCACGTGACACTGAAGATAATGCAAAAAATTCAGCTTTGATCACAGGATATAAATGACAGTTTACTATAGAAAACAGTTTATTTAAATTCTAATAACATTTCACAATATTCCAAGAGACTTCTTTCTAAAACATTTAAAAATCCTCCTGAATGACAAATTTCAACAAGTTGTTAATAAAGTGTACACATTATTTTTGTGTTTATTGTATATAGTTTAAAGGTTGCACTAAATACTTTATCACAAGGCTTTGTCAGTATTTCTTTTTCATTTATATTTATATGTCCGTTTAGTTTGACTAAGTAGTTTTGGATTATTTTGAGTATGGTTGATCACAGTTGTACTGATTTTAGATGACAAAAACTTTTGTGAGTTTGCTATTGTGAAATGTATGGCTCCCATAACACAATTCAACGAGCCACAGATCACTGTCATTTACAGAGTTTTGATTGCTGTAAATTATCACTATACAGTGATTTAATGAGACAACGAGATTCTGGTGCAGAACAAAGGTATGTCGTTCAACAATAACCAAAAAGTTTCAATTTAAAGCTTGAGTTTTTCATTGTATATATTTTAAGTATATTTTTAAATTTAATTGTTCACCTAAATATTGCAGACAGATTGTGACTCTGTTTAACTTTATTTTCCTTATTTCTATATAGACAATTATTAAATAAATAGAAATATATATTATTATTATTATTATTATTATTATTATTATTACAAAACGTTACTTTAATGACATTTGTTTTAGCTTCGCTCATTTAATTCAAAAGGAAATTATAGCTTAAATTTACCTTAAATCCGTCCTTCGGATGAGACGTTAAACCGAGGTCCTGACTCTCTGTGGTCATTAAAAATTCCATGATGTCCTTTGAAAAAGAGTAGGGGTGTAACACCGGCATCCTGGCCAAATTTGCCCCTTGGCCTCTGTCCATCATGGCCTCCTAATCATATAGCCTACTAATTGGCTTCATCACTCTGTCTCCTCTCCACCAATAAGCTGGTGTGTGGTGGGCGTTCTGGCGCAATATGGCTGCCGTCGCATCATCCAGGTGGATGCTGCACATTGGTGGTGGTTGAGGAGATTCCCCCCTGCCATATGTGAAGCGCTTTGAGGTCCCAGAAAAAGCGCTATATAAATGTAACGAATTATTATTATTATTATTAAATACTTTGTTCATCACAAGGCTTTTTATTATTATTTGTATTATTAGTCTGTATATGTTTTAATAAAAGTTAAGTATAGTTCTGTATGTTCATCTTCGCTGTTGTTTTGTTTAATGCTTTGCTAAAATACTTTATTTCAGTTGAGCTTAAGTGTTTGTTCCGGTTTGGCAGTAGGAAAGTAACGCTCGTGATCATCAAGTGCTCCTGAAGATCTAAATTAGCTGCTTCAGTTGTGTTTGATCAGGGTTGGAGATTAACTCTCCTGGAAGGTAGGAACAGGTTTGGGAATCCCTGGTTTACACAATTCATTTTCTCTACAGCTGAAATATTTTGTCATGCAATTTAGAATAGAGCCAGTCGGGGCTCCTGCAAAATCTCTCAGGGGGGGCAAATGTTTGGATGATAAGGTCCACCCATGCAATGAATAAATTAACAGCTTAAGCATGTAAAGGCAACTTCACTACTTTAATATTAATGAAAAATAATGACTCTTACATTAAATCTCATTGTTTGTTTCTATACTCACTATTATTAAACTGCTTACATCACTCGCTTAATACACTGCGTTCGCCATGACGTTGTTCAAGTTCAACTGGCCTCCACTCGCGAGTCGCGAGATGTGCCAACAGTCTCTCTCGCTCTCGTTTTCGTTCTCTTTTTTATTTTTATTTTTTAATCATATTTGATAAAGATATTAAAGTAGTGTTTCATTTTTTCTTGTTGTTCAAATTCGAAATTGTTTTCAAATATTATTTGTCACTTAAAGCTCCAGTAGGTAACTTTTGAAAACATGTATTTGCTAAAACTGTCATTATGTCCTGACAGTAGAATATGAGACAGATAATCTGTGTAAAAATCAAGCTCCTCTGGCTCCTCCCAGTGGTCCTATTGCCATTTGCAAGAAATACACGCTCCCGGTCAGAAACAACCAATGAGAGCCAGGAGGCATGTCTTAGCAGTGTCAATCACGCTCGTGTACGCGCTGATCACACCCCTCTCTTGCACAGCGCGAGCGCCGGAGCGCGAGCCGTCGTTCAAACTCAAGATTGCCGGCGTGCTGCAGCTGTGCTTATGACGGAGAAACAACCTAAACTGCCAATTCTCGAGTGACACCTGCTCATAAAACAAAGAGGTAAAAGGAAAAAGACTGATGACGATAAACAACCGAAAAAGAAAGAATTACACAGAGCCCATTGACTCGGTGTCAAAACTCTAGCCGCATAACATGTAGATAAAATGTCTCGCACTCTGCTAAGCAACAATTGAAACCTGCTAATTCACTGGCTTGTCATGTTGCTGAAATAATGTACTAGCACACCTTATCTAGCATTATATATCGCTAGAATAATTACTTACATGCTGTAACGTTAGTTACCATTATATTAACGTTATCTTACTAGCTATTTATAACTTATAGAAAGAGTGCAACGTTATAAAGTTACATGTAGGCTATTGGAAAATACATAATGATTTGAGGACCAAGTTTGTAGTCAAAGTATGGGCAGGCCATAGTCAATGTAAAGCATATTATTGACGTTTAGTCCCTATTAGTGAATGTGCCATATAACTTTTTATCCGCCGTCATCGGTGGCCCTGTTTACTAGCCTGCGCGTTCACGACAGGCTCCGCTGTGGAGGACGAGCTGTGGAGGGAGGGCTGTAGCGCAGCAGAGAGCAAGGGGGTGGGACCTGTAAGTTGTGCTTGTTCAAATTTTCAGGCTAAGTCAACGTTTTCTCAAGACTCCCTACTGCAGCTTTAATCTTAAAGATTTTTAATAGTGTATGTTTGTTCCCACCAATCGCTGCACAAGTTAAGGATACATATGATGTAAGCACGTTAGTGCGAGCCCTCCCGGAACCCATAGAGAATGCATTGCAGTGCCTCCAGTTCGAAAAAAAACATCTTTGAATGTAAGTCTATGGGAACACCATGGGCGATTCTCAGCCAGAGTGAAATCCCCCAAAAAGAGGCGGTACTCCACAGAACGTGACATGACGCTGATTGGACTATATCCAGACAGTGACGGCTAGCGTAACTCTGTGGTTGAATGAGATTGTGAATGTAATTGAAAAAGTCCCTTTCATTCAGACTTTGGTGGTGCGTCGCCCAATCGCCCTAATGAAGAAACCGCCCCTGTATAGAGCACTGAGCAAATGGAGTCACACAGGTGGAAGGTCCCCGGTTTGAGCCCCGTGTCAGCATGGGTTTCTGCAAGGTCCTTCAGTTTCCCACACAGTGCAGAGACACGCAGGTGAGGTGGATTAGATCAGGTTTAAAACTAATATGCATAATGCCAGCCTGTGGTCTTCATTGGCTGAACAACATCTACTTTGCCCCGCCCTCAAACACTGTGGTTGTAGCTGAGAATGGAAGAGTTTTCTGATGCCAAAGCAAATCCACTTTACTTACACTTACAAAGAATGAGATTGATGTGGTAAAACCGAGACCATCATTACTGTTCGTATCACTGTGTATCAAGTGCTGAGGAAGAGCTGAAATTCATATATGCTAAGGTAGGTTACGTTTCTGACACACGCTGTAGGGGGTCAACCAATCACGACAGACTGAGCCATCTGACCAATCAGAGCAGAGTAGACCAATCACAACAGACTGAGCCATCTGACCAATCAGAGCAGAGTAGACCAATCACGACAGACTAAGCCATCTGACCAATCAGAGCAAAGTAGACCAATCACAAAGACTGAGCCATCTGACCAATCAGAGCAGAGCAGACCAATCACGACAGACTGAACCATCTGACCAATCAGAGCAGAGTAGACCAGTCACAACAGACTGAACCATCTGACCAATCAGAGCAGAGTAGACCAATCACAACAGACTGAGCCATCTGACCAATCAGAGCAGAGTAGACCAATCACAACAGACTGAGCCATCTGACCAATTAGATCAGAGTAGACCAATCACAACAGACTGAGCCATCTGACCAATCAGAGCAGAGTAGACCAATCACGACAGACTGAGCCATCTGACCAATCAGAGCAGAGTAGACCAATCACAAAGACTGGCCATCTGACCAATCAGATCAGAGTAGACCAATCACAACAGACTGAGCCATCTGACCAATCAGAGCAGAGTAGACCAGTCACAACAGACTGAGCCATCTGACCAATCAGAGCAGAGTAGACCAATCACGACAGACTGAGCCATCTGACCAATCAGAGCAGAGTAGACCAATCACAACAGGGGCACATTCAAGTTCAAAACGGTGCGCAACGTTTTTCTACGGTTTCCGGGTTGAACGTCATGTTTCCTGGAAACGGCGTGCACCGGTGTGCAACAGGGTTTGAGATCCGTTTTCTCTTGTTTGGTGGGTGTGTCAGAACTGCAGTCCAATCAGCAGCAACATGTATATAAATCACAACAGACTGGACCATCTGACCAATCAGAACAGATTAGACCAATCACAGCAGACTGGCCCTGATCATAGACAGATCAGGAACACAGGAGGTCCTGGACCTCTTTGAGAGGACTGCAGGGGCATGTGAGTGGCCCTGCTTTCAGGAGAGGCGAAAATAGCAGCACATCAACTACCGGTCCAGAACCTCAGAGTCTACGAAGACCTAAAACGAGCCATTATTCAGCGGGCCTCACCTCATAGCAGCAGCTCCAGCGCTTCAGGTCGCTAGACCTGGGTGTGGGAGGCCGATCCTTCGTGATGGCTCAGCAGCTCCGGGACGCGTGCCGCAGATGGCTGTTGGCCATGGGAACCTGGCCATCCAACTAGGGGAGGATCAGATGGTGGCGTGCCCAGAGGTTGGCGAACATTACTAGCTGTCTCTCTCTCTCTCTCTCTCTCTCTCTCTCTCTCTCTCTCTCTCTCTCTCTCTCTCTCTCTCTCTCTCTCTCTCTCTCTCTCTCTCTCTCTCTCTCTCTCTCTCTCTCACACACTTCCCCTTTGATTTCTCCCTCTACCTTTTCTCATCCTGTCCCTTTCCCTTGGACCTGTTCCCATATCCTTCTACACTCTGTCCTGGAGGCGGGGTGGACAGGCATCAGAGTTCCCCATTATCCCAAGAGTTCTGCCCAGGGGCTGCGCCCACATCAGCTCCTTTTCCCCCAGTCTCTCCATGCCAATCCCTTGACCCACTTCCTGCCACTAATGGGACGGGGCGGTCTGTTGGCGTTGCAGGGTTTTGGGACATTTTATTGTTAGGTATCCATTGATGAAGGTGGGCACGCTGATCCGGGTCCTGAACGTCCCACAGGCTGCCTCCGATGAAGCTGGCTTGTACCAAATACCTACGAGTATAAAGGGGGGTACTTGGTGGATTCAGGATGGAACCAAGCCTTGATCCATTAAAGCCTGATTCAGCCTGATGCATTGGATGAGAGCCGCATGGTTCAGGTACGGTGTGCACGGGGGACATCCGCTAATTTTGGGAACAAATTGGACCGCTTTTAGTAAATTATTGGGTTATTTATGTGCGGATGTCTCGGGAATCCCGAAGGAGATTCTCACTGACCAAGGCAAGGCATTTATGTGACAAACCTTACGCGAACTGTATAAATTATTTGCCATTAAATCTATTCGCTATCGTATATCACCCACAAACAGACAAACAAACAGGTGGAACGATTTAATCGCATGTTAAAAACCATGATTTGGAAGTTTGTTCACGAAGATGCAAAAAAATGGGACAAATGGTTGTAACCCCTCTTGTTTGCTGTGCGTGAGGTTCCGCAAGCCTCCACAGGGATTTCCCCTTTCGAGCTTCTTTACGGACGTCAGCCCCGTGGAGAGTTGGGTGTCCTGAAAGAAACTTGGGAGGACGAACCTTCAGATAGCAGAAATGAAATTCAGTATGTGCTGGACCTGAGAACAAAACTCCACACTTTGGAGCGGCTCTCTATGGAGAATTTATTACAGGCCCAGGACCGACAGAGCCGGCTTTACAACAGGGGAACCAGACTATGTGAATTTGCACCGGAAGATAAAGTACTTGTATTGCTCCCTACTTCTAATTCTAAATTACTCACTAAGTGGCAAGGACCCTTTGAGGTCACACATTATAATTCGAACAGACAGCAGCGGGGCATGTCAGACTTACCACCTCAACATCCTTTAAAGGTTGAGTCAGTGATGTTAGCGACGGCAGTGAGTGGAGAGGAAGATCTCGGGCCAGAAGTGAACACCAAAGTCCAATCTCTTGCTCTGGCCCGGGAGGGGATCACCTCTTGCCCTCGCGGCTCACTGATGTAGCCAAGTTGCTGGCAGAATTGCAGACATGTTTTCACCCCTACCTGGTCGAACGATTCTCACTCAGCACCATATTGAGACCGAGGCTGGGGTGGTAGTGCGCAGCCGGCTGTATCAATTACCTGAACACAATAAAGACTGAATTAAAGGCAATGCTAGATATGGGAGTAATAGAAGAATCCCACAGCAATTGGGCGAGCCCAATAGTTTTAGTTATAGATGGCTCCCCGGCCTGAGTCGGGTTAGTGGAGAGGGGGGCGTGGTTCAGTGAGGTCTGCGACGGGAGAGAGTTTGGAGACGAGCGGTGAGTAAATGGGACAAGTGCAAATGACAAACACCTGTGTGTTGTTGTAGCAATTGGCATGGAGAGACCGGATATAAGCTGCTGAGAAACAGCGAGAAAGCAAGAACTAGTGACGACCGTCTCTGAGAACTTCTGAGAGTTGGAAGCAGCAAAAACCATCTTTCACCACTCATGGTCATTGACATATAAATCAGAGACCAAAGAGTTTCAATCAAACATTGTGTATGTTATGATTCTGAGTTGGACTGTAAGTTTTTGTGTTTTATTTTATGTATGTACTCTGACTAAAAATGACAATGCAAAATGGCTGCAGGTTGTCCAACTCAAAAACATTTTTGATAATGGCAAAATAACATTTGGAAAACACTTGTTTAATAATTGCTTGCAGTTTTCACAGCTGTACAACAAATTGAATAAGTCACAGAAATAGAGGTTATGAAATTGTTTGTTGCATAAAATGTATCACATCTAGTGATAAGTCCATGTACAGGAAGTATAAAAATCATATATATATAGTAGATAACTATAATAAATTGGCAAGATGTAAACAGTTCATACATATGTGCATACATGACGCCTGCGTCAGAAAAACAAAAAACCCAACTGAAGGCAGCAAATGGTGAAATAGTCCATGAAGAATCGTCCAGTTTACATGGCGAGGCCACAACATGCGTGCGATGAGTGTTTTCATGAATTCATAACAAACTTTAGACAATTCTTTCCTAAATGGACTAAAACAAACAAGGCACTTTATGACAAAAAAAAGTTTTACAGGACAAAAACAATCCCATAAAAGTTTTGGAACTAACACACAGCCCAATACTGAGGCCATCAGTGTGTTTCTCTTGTTGCTTTGTTAATTTGCACCTCTCCAACCTCGAAGGTCAGAGAACGAATGCCATTTTCTCTTCCTTAAAATGTCCAAGTGCTTCGAGCCAAGTGCTTCAGCTAGCAGAAGAGCTAACCTGTAAACAGTAACATGGGAATGTGTGATCCTTCTCATTCTGCCTCTTTCTCGGGGCTCTTGATGCTGTCTGTCCTCACGATGCATGTGGGCCGATGGCGATTGAGCATCAGAATGAGCTGCTGTCGTTCGTGCTTCAGCTCCTCGATCTGTGACTTCAGCTCCGAGTTCATCATCTCTAGACGTTCAGATTCCTTCAACGGAAGAGTTGAGGGCACGTTAAAGGGATAGTTCACCCGAAAATGAAAATGAAAATTACCCCATGATTTACTCATCCTCAAGCCTTCCTAGGTGTGTATGACATTCTTCTTTCAGACGAATCGGAGTTATATTAAAAATGTCCTGGCTCTTCCAAGCTTTATAATGGCAGTAAATGGCCGTTTCCGTTTTGAAGCCCATAAAAGTGCATCTATCCATCATAAAAGTGCACCTATCCATGATAAAAGTGCACTTTTATCATGGACAGATGCACTTTTATCATGGACAGATGCACTTTTATCATGGACAGATGCACTTTTATCATGGACAGATGCACTTTTATGATGGACAGATGCACTTTTATGATGGAAAGATGCACTTTTATGATTGGAAGATGCACTTTTATGATGGACAGATGCACTTTTATGATGACATATGCACTTTTATGATGGATAGATGCACTTTTATGATGGATAGATGCACTTTTATGATGGACAGATGCACTTTTATGATGGACAGATGCACTTTTATAATGGACAGATGCACTTTTATGATGGATAGATGCACTTTTATAATGGACAGATGCACTTTTATGATGGATAGATGCACTTTTATGATGGATAGATGCACTTTTATAATGGACAGATGCACTTTTATGATGGACAGATGCACTTTTATGATGGACAGGTGCACTTTTATGGACTTCAAAACAGAAAACAGCTTGGAAGAGCCAGGATATTTAAACTGATTGTATTCGTCTGAAAGAAGAATGTCATACACACCTAGGATGACTTCAGGGTGAGTAAATCATGGGCTAATTTTAATTTTTGGGTGAACTATCCCTTTAATACATCGGCGCTGCATGTTGACTCTTTTACATGAACCACTTACCCTTTGGAGATACTCCGTTCTCTCTTTCTTTTTGTTTCGACATCTTGCTGCTGCCACTTTGTTTTTCTCTCGCCTTCTTTTCCTCCGGTCTTCCTCTTCATCTTTCTGGCAACAGCAAAAATGAAGGCTTTTAATGAGTCTGCTAAATTTCCTACAATGTGCCATTAAAGTAGTTCATTTTTTTAGGCAACCTGTTTAAAACATTCAATACGTTGCATGCAATATTTAAAAAAAAAAGAAAAGAAAAGAGTATTATAAGAGTACAAATATAGTTGCAAACTATAAGAGCGTTATCATTTTTAACCACTAGGTGACATCCATGCATAGAAAGTCTTTTGTTAATATTCCAAAGTGCTGTTGATAATTATTAATTTCTGGTTGGGATTTATATAAACATGGTATCTAAATCCAAGAAAAAGAAAAAAGGGACAGAAAACTAAAAATTGAATCATAGTATCCTGCAGGCTAGAGTGAAAAAGCTTCCTGTTTGCCATCAAATTGTGCAACGCAATAATTAATTGTAATATCAACAGACTTTTGCTGAATGAAAGCTGTAGTATAGCATAAAAACATTATATAGTATAACTAGTAATAAAAAACATTAGTCTTGCTGGTCACATAATCTGAGCCTGAACGGATGGCGATTATGAAATGCTTGTCGTTTAATAGTATAAATAACGCACAACTCATGTATAAGGGTATAATACAAACTTCTTTAATAAATAACATTCAGTCAGTCTGCATTAACAGTAGGAGCTGTTCAGTCAGCAACATCTGCTCAAATGAAAACGTATTGTTCTGTTCTTTATAGAGCTATGCTTTAAAAACACGCTACTAACATCACCAATATCAAACTCAATGAAAAGGCAGGAAATGTAATAAATAGTCCGATATTAAATATTTATATCTCAATAAAAAAATATTTACAGTACAGTATTTATAATAAAATGAATATTTATGAGTACCAATTTACCACCCTTTAGTACTTTAATTCAGTGCAGCTTTAAAGGGTTAGTTCACCCAAAAATGAAAATTAAGTCATTAATTACTCACCCCCATGCTGTACCAACCCCGTAAGGCCTTCGTTCGTCTTCGGAACACAAATGAAGATATTTATGATTAAATCTGAGAGGTTTATGCTGCGACATAGGCTCCCTAAGGGAATGACACCGGACGGCCCAGAAAGTCATTAAAGAAAATGTTTAAATATTCCATGTCACAACAGTGGCTCAACTATAAGTTTATCAAGCGCCGAGAATACTTTTTGTGCGAAAAAACAAACAAAAATAACGACTTTATTCGACTATTCCTTTTCTTCCTTGTAGGCCTGAAACGAGACTTCAAGAGATTTCCACGACGCATGCGCGAGAATTGCGATCTCCTTCAACTACTTCAGTTAAGTTCTCTCGCGTGCGTGTCTTGGAAATCTCTTGAAGTCTCGTTTCAGGCCTACAAGGAAGAAAAGGAATAGTCGAATAAAGTCGTTATTTTTGTTTGTTTTTTCGCACAAAAAGTATTCTCGGCGCTTGACAAACTTATAGTTGAGCCACTGTTGTGACATGGAATATTTAAACATTTTCTTTAATGACTTTCTGGGCCGTCCGGTGTCATTCCCTTAGGGAGCCTATGGAGGAGTGATCAACCTCTCAGATTTAATCATAAATATCTTCATTTGTGTTCCGAAGACGAACGAAGGCCTTACTGGGTTGGTACAGCATGGGGGTGAGTAATTAATGACTTAATTTTCATTTTTGGGTGAACTAACCCTTTAAGTATGTGAACATGTTTGACTGTGTTTACCTGATACCATCTCTGGTCTAGTCTATATATCATCAATGTAGAGGGTTTTGTACCTGTCACTGCAAAAAGCATGATATAGTTGGGCCAGATGGCATTTTTGCTTTTATGTTTCATTAGATCTTTTTTTTTTGTGATTTCAGAGTTTTTTTAAGTGAAGCAGTGACCATCTGTCCACTAGATGGAGTCACTGCAGTTTGATACGTGCACAGAAAACACCACCACCGATATGTTTTAACACTGACTGCACAAACACACAGATCTGCTCGATCTTCCCAGGTACAAACAGGCAGTGCTGCTCCAAACTCACACACCTGTAAAGATAGAGCTGCACCTTCAAGCTTTCTGATTGGCTGATACACTGGAACAAAAAATTGGTGCTGGGTTTACTTTGAAACAGTTTTGAATTAGAAAAAGCTTGTCAAATATACAAATAATTACAAAGAAATGGCAAGTAACACATTGAATTAAAATGTAAAATTTTGAAGTAGACTGAAATGAGATTTTCTTGTAAAAACAAACTCCAATAATTTTTTTTTTCATTTACAGCTTGGACAAATAATTTTCTACAGCTCATATACATGATGTTTACATGTAGTCTAAAGACAAATGTGATGGCAAAAAACACGTCATCAGAGAAGAGAAGAGATGTCTCTGCAAGAGGGAGGGGAAGTTATTCTGATTAAAGCTTACGAGACATGTATTTAAAACAATGATGTGTTTATAATAAACACTGCAATATTCCATAAAAAATAAGAATTGTCAATTTTGATTTTTAGCAAAGCAGTTTACAGCTCCACTTTTTAGTTTCCCTGCAGATGATATAGTTCAAGTAAATAAAGTGCTGTTTCCTTCAGATGCCCTCAGATTAAAGCATGCAGAAGCTCACCTCAGCTTTAATGGGGAGTGGCCGCTTGCCCAGTTTTCCCAGTAGATGTAGAGGCGACAGCATGGCCCCGAGGTTGTAGAGGTCGGCGTACTTCAGGTGTTGGGTGAGTGTGGTGGCAGAGATGCCCACCAGAGGGCCCAGACTGGGCAGTGCGCCCGCCGTCACCGAGGGGTCCGGGATCTGTCCGGGCATCACGTCACCAACACCCCTGACCACAGCTGGAGGAAACACAACACACTTCTGCATGTGAGACTAATGAGCCGTCTATTGAAGTCGAGTTATCACTTGAATATCAGTCGTTTAAGACACCACCAAGGCTTATTAAAGTGCCCAATTATACATTTTTCTTGAAAAACTTGTTTTTATGAATTAATTACTCATAATGTTGAGATAATTAAGTCATTCATTCAGAAAAACAGAGCAAAAACTTTTTTCCATGAAAAATTATCTCGTAATTCTGAGATAATTAACTCGTTAATTCAGAAAAACAGAGTAGATTTTTCTGAACGGATGGCGATTATGAAATGCTTGTCGTTTAATAGTATAAATAACGCACAACTCATGTATAAGGGTACAATACAAACTCAACAGACTGAGCCATCTGACCAATCAGAGCAGAGTAGACCAATCACAACAGACTGGGACATCTGACCAATCAGAGCAGAGTAGACCAATCACAACAGACTGGACCATCTGACCAATCAGAGCAGAGTAGACCAATCACAACAGACTGGGTCATTGACCAATCAGAGCAGAGTAGACCAATCACAACAGACTGGGACATCTGACCAATCAGAGCAGAGTAGACCAATCACAACAGACTGGACCATCTGACCAATCAGAGCAGAGTAGACCAATCACAACAGACTGGGTCATTGACCAATCAGAGCAGAGTAGACCAATCACAACAGACTGGGTCATTGACCAATCAGAGCAGAGTAGACCAATCACAACAGACTGGGCCATCTGACCAATCAGAGCAGAGTAGACCAATCACAACAGACTGGACCATCTGACCAATCAGAGCAGAGTAGACCAATCACAACAGACTGGACCATCTGACCAATCAGAGCAGAGTAGACCAATCACAACAGACTGGGACATCTGACCAATCAGAGCAGAGTAGACCAATCACAACAGACTGGAGCATCTGACCAATCAGAGCAGAGTAGACCAATTACAACTAGGGATGTCAACGATTAATCGACGATCGATTAATTGTCGATAATACATTTAATCGATCAAACTTATCGATCATCGATTAAGCAGGATCATGCGCGTGCGTGCTGCTCAACCGCGAAACATGTAAGCGAGCGCGCCGGTGTGGTGAAGTGTTGAGTCCCACTGAATGACACACCCCGGAGTTGTTTGGGACTATTTTACACCCTCATCATGACTATAAGTTTGCGTGTGCATTCGCAGCCTTTTGTTTTGTGCAAATGTAAGTTGTAATAGTTTATTTTGTGTACGCTTATCTATATCTGATTGGTCTCATATTGGATGCATTTGGTTAAGAATCGACGTGATCTTTAGCGCGCTCAGCTCAAACGACAATGCACAACTAATAATGACTATTGGGACTGTCATATTATTGAAGATTATAAAGAGAACACTATTGTAATAAAACATTGTGAATTATTTGGTTTTAGATGCCATGTCGCGTTGTTCCAGGAAGAGCTCGTCAGAGACTTTGAGCGCGTCCACCACAACATATGAGTCATTCTGAATGGCACGTAACTCAGTTTAAGTTCACTTGTGCATTCACGTCATTTTGTGCAGATATAATTTTGTAATATTCTGCTTATTTTGTATATATCTGATTAACATCAAATAGGATGCGTTTCTTTGAGTTAAATAAACGCTAACAAAGTGCTCAACGGTTATTCATTCAGCGCGCGCCGCTCAAGCAGAATGCACAACTAATAATAACGATGGTTAATTTGGGACTGTCATATTACATAACATGAGAACACTATTTTATTAAATGGTTGTGAATTCATTGGGTTTAGTTGCCGTTTTTAGTGCGTTGTTCTAGCACTTCCACAACAGTCACACATTCTGACAAGCACGCATATGAGGCGGCGTTGGTGACACGTTGTATTTGTCGTTATATTTATATATTAAATAGTTAATTTAATTTATCAATCACATCAAAACATTTTACAATCCTACTAAGCCTTTATTTAGATTAAAAAACATTCTTATTAATTTGGTGAGTAACATAGCTTTTTGAGCAACATTTGCAGACCCTGTGCTGTTTGCCATTAATGCTAACGATTAATCGATTAATTGATCGTTAATTTAAACGACGATCGATCATGGGAATTTGTGAAAATTGACATCCCTAATTACAACAGACTGGGGCATCTGACCTATCAGAGCAGAGTAGATCAATCACAACAGACTGAGCCATCTGACCAATTAGAGCAGAGTAGACCAATCACAACAGACTGGGTCATTGACCAATCAGAGTAGAGTAGACCAATCACAACAGACTGGGTCATTGACCAATCAGAGCAGAGTAGACCAATCACAACAGACTGGGTCATTGACCAATCAGAGCAGAGTAGACCAATCACAACAGACTGGGTCATTGACCAATCAGAGCAGAGTAGACCAATCACAACAGACTGGACCATCAGACCAATCAGAGCAGAGCAGACTCTCAGAAAGGAGGGGCTTAGAGAGACTGAATCCTTGAACGAATTGTTTCAGACAATGTCAGAAAGAAAATATAACCTTGAAATCAGGAGCATATTAGGGGTACTTTAACTAACCAACAGAAATGTTACATACACACAAGTCTCCAATTATTGTTTTGAACACATGTCCATTGTGCCCATGCACTGTCTATTCTGCACATTAGATATTCAATATCTGACACGTGTATATAATACGACCACTTACAGACCCTTGGCAAGATAAGCTGCTCCCCCACCCCCCCCTCCCCCCTTTTTTTTTTACGAGAGGCACAAAACTAGACCCAGACACATTCTCCTTAAAGCTGCGGAGAGAAGAAGTGAGAACCAAGCCAAGATCCGCCCGCTGCCCGAGTTTCCTCCGTCCCAATCTGAGTTCTCCATGTCAGCCGAGAGGAATGTGGCCGCAGAGCAACAGGACAATGTCATCGGCCTCAAGTAAAAAACCCTTCAGATGTGCTTTCTATAGCTTGAGAAGAACTATTTTAAAGAAAACACTCTCACAAGTCTTTCCATTCTTACAGAGAGATGAACTATACAGAAAGTGACCGGCATGAATGAGCCTCTTGAAGAAACGCCCTCACTTTGACACCAGAAATCACTGCCACATGTGAACCTCTGCATGGCACACACAAGCGTTATGACTCGGGAAGTTTCATTAGTCTTTGCTCAGGCAAGCTATCATTGCTCATACTGAACGTTCGTCATTTAAACAAACACCTTAAAGGGATAGTTCACCCCAAAATGAAAACTCTGTCAGTTTACGCTCCCTCATGTTGTTCCAACCCCGTAAGACTTTCGTTCATCTTTAGAACACAAATTAAGATATTTTTGATGAAATCTGAGAGCTGGATCACTCCTCCATAGGCTTCTAAGGGATCGAAACTGGCCGGCCCAGAAAAGTTATTAAAGGGTTAGTTCACCCAAAAATGAAAATTAAGTCATTAATTACTCACCCCCATGCTGTACCAACCCCGTAAGACCTTCGTTCGTCTTCGGAACACAAATGAAGATATTTATGATTAAATGTGACAGCTGGATCACTCCTACATAGGCTCCCTAAGGGATTGAATCCTGACGTCCCAGAAAGTCAATGAAGAAAATGTTTAAATATTCCATGTCACAACAGTGGCTCAACTATAAGTTTATCAAGCGATGAGAATACTTTTTGTGCGGAAATAAAACAAAAATAACGACTTTATTCGACTATTCCTTTTCTTCCTTGTAGGCCTGAAACGAGACTTCAAGAGATTTCCACGACGCATGCGCGAGAATTGCGATCTCCTTCAACTACTTCAGTTAAGTTCTCGTGCGTGCGCGTCGTGGAAATCTCTTGAAGTCTCGTTTCAGGCCTACAAGGAAGAAAAGGAATAGTCGAATAAAGTCGTTATTTTTGTTTGTTTTTTTCGCACAAAAAGTATTCTCGTTGCTTGATAAACTTATAGTTGAGCCACTGTTGTGACATGGAATATTTAAACATTTTCTTCATTGACTTTCTGTGCCGTCAGGATTCATTCCCTTAGGGAGCCTATGGAGGAGTGATCCAGCTGTCACATTTAATCAAAAATATCTTCATTTGTGTTCCGAAGACGAACGAAGGTCTTACGGGGTTGGTACAGCATGGGGGTGAGTAATTAATGACTTAATTTTCATTTTTGGGTGAACTAACCCTTTAAAGACATCGTTAAAATAGTCCGAGTGACTACAGCGGCTCAACCTTAAGTTTATCAAGCGACGAGAATACTTTCTGTGCGCAAAAAAACAAACAAAAATAACGACTTTATTCAACTATTCATTTCCTTCTCTGTGGGCCTCGAGTGAGTCCACGTAGTGTAACAGCGCAGCGCTTCTGGGTTGTACGTCTTGGACTATTTTAACAATGTCTTTAATAACTTTTCTGGGCCGGCAAGTTTTAATCCCTATAAAAGGCTCGGTTATACTCCAGTTTGGACGCGTACATGGACAGATGCGGACAGCACGGACACGCACTACTTGTATTTGTCTGCCGAGGTCCGCTCGGTGAACGCGGTGGATTTATAAATTTATAAACTTGGTGATTTCCCTCCAGGAATTATTTCACATCTGGCTGTCTTCGTGATCTTTTAACGACGGATTGTAGAGGTGCGGGTAGAGACGGACTTCTTCACACAGACTCTCTTCAAATTGGACGTCCATTTTTTTCCCCAGCGCTTTCGCGGTTTTAACCTATAATGACCGCACGGTCACAAAAAATGGGAGGCATGCGGACGTCCGCAAGGAGCCTCCGCGCACACCCTCCGATGACGATTTTTACGTCACGCGGACCCTAGCGGACCCTCGCGGAAAGTATAACACTAGCTTTAGAAGCCTATGGAGGAGACAGCTCTCAGATTTAATAAAAAATATCTTAATTTGTGTTCTGAAGATGAACGAAAGTCTTACAGGGTTGAACAACACGAGGTAGAGTAATTACTGACAGAGTTTTCATTTTGGGGCGAACTATCCCTTTAAGGTGCTAACTTAAGCACATCGCTCATCATGCACTATTTCTCACAGAGAGATCATTCAAATTATGTGGCTTGTTGAGAAGTGTTTTTTTTGTAGGAGACTTTTGTCAGGCAGACAATATAAAATAAGAAGAAATATGCGTTTTTAAAGGAGGGACCCGATTTTATGATACACAGAAATGTCAGAAAATATTTGGCCGAAAATGCATTGAATTAGTGCTTCTCCGCATTTTCTCCATCTATTTTGTGCACAGTGTGGATCAGTGGCGTAGCCACGAGGGGGCCTGGATGGGCCTAGGCCCCCTCATTTACTTGTCCGGCCCCCTTAGATTTCTGATTGCTTAAAAAAAAAAAAATTAGGAGGCAAAATATTTTTTTAGTGATTATGTGAATTACACTCCGCAAACCAAAGTAATACCGGATGAAGAAGTGTTTCCTCTCAGTCTCCACAGTACAAAAAATATTCAATTTATTTTATTTTATTTTTCGTGTTCGAATTTATGTGGAAAAAACAATGTTACGTACGTGTTTTCCGTTATGGACTCTGAAAGCGGCACTAAAAAATGCTTTAAAACTTTCACAGAGACATCAAACAGAAAGCACAAAACCTTTCTTTAACCCGAATTTCATTTTGTACTAATTGTATCTTAATTTTAATCAATGTTTCATCAACCAATTGCCTGGATTTAATAAATAAGAAGTAAATATAGCAGACGATAGATAGGAAACGGAGGCACAGGCGTGTGAACTGGAACTCGTCTCATAAATGAGCCGAAACTCAGCATATAAGGTAGTCTACTTGCCTCACATGTCTACTTTTAAACAGAACAATTCAAAACGAAAGAAAACAGACTACAGACTGCTCTCTGCTTATGCAATCCTTATGAAATGTGCATTTCTCTCTGGCGCATTCACTACTGAAGATTGCGAGTCAGCATCGTCAACTTCATCTTAGCCCAGTGGCGTAGACAAAGAAAACTTTTGTTTATTAATAAACAATTAAAATATCTCCTTGCTATATTTTACATATTCATAATCATTACTTTTGCCGGTTCTTTGTGACAGCTTTTAGGTATTTTATTGGCAGCGCCACCCTTACATGTTACATGAGTCGCCACTGCATCACCGCACCCACCAGAATAGGCCTGTATATATAAAATTTTGGCTATATATATATATATATATATTTATATATGTTGCCCCCTCATTTAAAGACGGGACCCCCCAAAAATAAAATTCTGGCTACGCCCCTGGTGTGGATAAATTAGAACGGGTAAACACGTGGACACTATAGACCTTATGCACCAGAGATACGAGGGCGTCGCCATCTTTAGAATATTGTCTTTGAACTTCCGTTTTTGCGGTCGCTCTGTATATTTCTATGGCATCATTGTCCAGGAGTAATTAGCTGGTGAAGTTGATTTACTTATTGTAGAGTTAACGAAAGTTATCATGAGCATTGTAATGTTTATCATAAGCATTGTAAAGCATATTTCTTAACAAATGGACCTTGGGAATTTTTTTAACGAGCCGTTCATTCATAACTACGCAAGATCGCTGTGAAAATACAGACCGGAAGTCAAAAGACAATAAGCTCAGCGCTGGAAAGGGGCGTGGCTACATCAGGTCTATAGACAATATCGATTTCTTGTTTTTAATCGATTGATTTTGATGAAGCGATATCTTTAAGTTTATGCTGTTTTTTTTGTTGATGCGAGACCATCCAATAACCTCAAGCTTTGTGCTCTGTTACTTTTGATAGGAAACAAAGTTTCAGCTTTCAAATTCTGTCACTTTTAAAATGAACTTCAAACACAAACACACAAAAAACAGAACCGGAAGAGAATACAATGCTGAATAAAGTCGTAGTTTTTGTTATTTTTGGACCAAAATGTATTTTCGATGCTTCAAAACATTCTAACTAACCCACTGGTGTCACATGGACTACTTTGATGATGTCTTTATTTCCTTTCTGGACAAGGACAGTTTCTTTGTTTCCGTTTTGTCGCCCATCTATGGCGTCATATAACCTTTGACTCCTCTATTTTCTCTAACTTCCTGCGGAACCGCCAAACACAAAGGGGAACACCGGACTACCGCCAATAAAAGAAAAGAAAACGACGTAGAAAAAAAAGTAGTAGCTAGTATCATTTTGCAACTGCACCAAACTTGAGGGGGTTTGGCTGCACGCGCAAGATCTCTCGCTCGCTTACCTCTCTGACATCGTGCGCATGCGCAGTTAGGAGCTCAACATCTGTCTCGCATGCACGCTCGCTCTAGATTACAGGATGTTTTAGCTAATTTGCGGTAAAACTAATCGATCACGAGTGGCTCAACAGGTAGATCTATAGATAAACTCATCTTTCTGGCTTTGACCGACCGGGTTGACACTTCAGCTAGAGAAATCGGGGGTGTGGTGTGAGAGCGTGAGAATTGGCTCAATTGCGTGAGTCTCGCGCTGAATGCGTGAGAGTTGGCAGCCCTGTAAGTTATGAACCACGATTACGCTTTGCCTGCACGTTCTGCTGCTGGAGCCGGCTCAAAGCGCAGATGTTAGGGTGACCAACAGTCCTGACATGTCCTGTTTTCACGTTCTGTCCTGGCCGTCCTGGCTGTTTTAATAAAGTGATGAAAACAGGGTTGCCAACTATCACGCATCTGGCGTGACACTCACGCCGTTTCAGCATCTCACGCTCTCACGCACACGCAAAAAATGTCACACCAAAATCCTTTTTCTCCCCTCTCAATCCGTTAATTTTCAGTTGATGACTAGACCACAGCTCATTTAGGACTAAATGAGTTCAGTGATTTAGGTCTTATGATTGTGAAATAATGATTACGTTAAAACAAAACCAAAACCATGAGATCACATTTTCTCTTTGTTCATCTGACTGTCATAACTCATGTACATCAGCCAAACAAAATCTAAAGTTAAACATGTAAAGGTCAACTGCCCAACTAAACCAAACACTGATCGCCATAATGGTGACTAAAATTTGAGTTTTCTTCTTCAGTGATTCTGCTTGTTATCATCAGGTGTCTTTAATAATGCTCAATCATTACTCCATTAACAACTTAAATAGCACATTAACTTTAACACTCTTCAGTGTTAATTTAACACTCAAATTTTAACACTTTAACACTCTTGAGTCTTTAACACTCTTGAGTTTTTGCTGTGTAGTAACATTCAGGAAACTGGACATTGTCATGATCTTGGAATGTTAGAAATCAACATTACTATCATATTGAATTTCTAATAAAAAATTACGTTTAAAGAACGTTTGAGGAACATTATACCTTTTAAAACACGTTCCTCTAACGTCAAGAAAACTGGACATTTTCACATTCCCAGAACCAACACTGAATATTTATAGAATGTTCTTATAAAAAAATTCTGTTAGCTGGGTATTATGTGTCCCTTTTGTTGTGAGATTTCTTGTTGTTTAGATGCTGTTGTTTTACATGTTTGTTATTTAATCACCTTATTTATTTTTATAGTGCAAACAATAAATTAATTGTACATTTTGAAAAAAAAAAAATTCCATTCTATTTTTGTTTTGTTGTTGCATAAATCAGGGTTTATAGGTAAACAAGGACTGACATTTTTAAAATTAGGGTTAGGGTTACCAAAAAAATTCTCCGCGCGCGCACTGAAATTATACAGTCTCACTCCAGCCAAAGTCCCAAAGTTGGCAACCCTGGATGAAAATGTCCTGGTTTTCAAAAAAACTGTTGGCCGAGTGTCCTGGTTTTTTGGTAATCAAAATATGGTCACCCTAGCAAACGTACGGGTGAAAAATATGACCCGAGAAGGGTTTGGGACAGGAGAAGAAGCATGACATGGGTAAACTGTAGGGTTGCATTTAAAAAATGTGGAGAGCTTTGTGATAAGCTAAATATAGGCTACAGAGAGATGCCGATCTCGCTTGCATTCTAATAAACAGCTAAGCACCCATTCAGCTGACTATATCTATCCGTATATTTTGTGAAATGATGTCATGTGTAAAACGCAGACGGGCTAGCTCTCATGTAGCTATAATGTAAATTCATATTTGTTCTATATATAGCAGCAAAAAGTAGCTTCATATGCAGTTCACTAACGTTATCTTGTTCGATATCATAGTATAAACGTAATTATATTTTTAACGAAAGGTGACCGTGTTTTTTAAACATCTATTAATACTAGCTAGATGGATTATTGATTCAGTAGGGGTCTGATAATTCATATCTCTGTTCGAAAAGACGTGATTATCAAAATACATAGTTAGAATGAGTGAGGAATGTGGGGAATGACAGATCGCGCGTGTGGTTCCAATGAACATCGTATCGCTGGTTCGCGTGCGCTCTCTCTCCCTCAGAGGGCTGGTTGTCATTGACAGCGACAACAACTCCCGTGAGCCCACGCTCTTTCCCAACGTCATCAAAGTACGTCTTTTGTTATTATTTTGATTGAGTGCCCCCTGGTGGCCAAAAATTACATACTGTACGTTGAAAAGAACAATGCATTTGCAACGTATTTGTGGAGACATAGTGGAGACATTGCAACGACAACAACTCTACAACAATGACAGCAAGAAACTAGAGCTGTGCGATTTTAGTGCATTTCTTTCCTTCACAGATCTGCGCCTTCATTCCTCCTAAAAGCCCAAACTTGACATCCAAATCAGCTAGATTGATTGTTTGACAATTTGATTGTGGTAAAATACAGTCTGTTGCTAAACTGCAGGATGTAGTCGATGATAAAAAGAGTTATTAAACACCGTCGGTTATGCGGTAGCATAAACAATTGGGAAACAAGTCGCATGTATAACAGTATGTTGGGATTCGGTCTTAAAGTGACAATAGCCTAATAAACCTGCTGCTGTCTGTGTTATTAATGTTAATCAAACAACAAAAGACAAAGGAAAAAAATCAATCACTGCTCTTTAGTAGATTTATTAGGATAAATCTACACTTCATACAGTGAAGATTACGCAGTGTTGTTTTACATTTGATTGACTGTCTCTTTGAATTGACTTTCTGTTGATAAAGAGTGTTCTGTTTACTATTATTAGGGTATGGAATATGTTGCACATGTTGCTTGCCAATAGATAACAAAATGTGACAAGGTTCTCTCACAGTTATGAACAAACATACTTCCAGTAACATTAATAGCGTTTGTTCAAAGTTATCTGGTCTTTAATAATGTTCTCAAAACGTTAGCACAAAAACATTATTTATAAATTGTTCATGGAAGGTTTTTTAAGAAACATTTTAGTTGGACGTTTGTCTAATGTTTTTAAATGTTACAACTGGTTTCAGAACGTCCAGAGAACATTCAACATTCCATAAGAATGATGAAACGGAATGTTCCCTAAACGTTCACATTACCAAGAAAAAACTTTTTTAAAAGCTGGACATTTTTAACATTTTGTTGATTTGGTAAAAAAAAAATCCATGTATCACTACACAATATCAGACAGACATGGAGGGATCTTTAGTATTTGCCAGAGAGTTCCCATCAACAAAGAACACTCAAAAAACCCTACAACCTCAAAGAAAAAATACTCACAAAATACAGCAAGCTTACATTCCCGTATAGTCATACACTGAACAACCCGATGCTTAACTAAATCCCGTCTGCAATAAATTAATCAGGAACATTTTCGAATGTGATCAAGCGTGATTCATGTTCAGAAGGTGTGTGAGGCTTTTCTGTCGACAGAGAACCACAGACTCAATCAACACAAGCATCTTACTAAAAGCCCCAACGGAAAAATTATTTCCACAGTAAAAAAAAAAAAAATCACCATCTTTTGAAACTTTTAACTCACTTCCAAATAAAACTTCATACCGACCAGTCGAGACAAGTATGTATTGAGGGAATGACAGCATGAAGGATTTGGAAAAATAAACAGAATAAAACACTGTTCTCTTTGTTTAGATTTTCACTGGAAAGTTCTATAGAGCGCTTTAGTTCAGACCGTGCAAACCGACACTCTCTCCGCTGTGACCGTTACCACATGTTATATTAATATTTTGATCCATTATTACAGATAAAGTGTTGCTCTAATTGATTGATTGCCCCGTTCTTCAGTTAATATCCAAGTAATGCTGTCTAACACGCTACAGAGAATGATGAAACATGCCACACTTGATTATGTTGTTTGTCCAAGTATAATATGGACAACAAGCAAAATAAATGCAATAATCAATCTATTGTCCACATGTTCAATTCAGCACAACTAAGCAGAACAACACATCCATACAAATCGAGAAATTGTGTTCAGCAAGTAACTAAGTCTATAAAAACCATAAATAAAAGTGACTTTAAGAGTTAATATTCAATAAGGCTATACATTATAGCTGCACAAATCTGGATAAATTGAGAATCACAATTTTTTGGTTTCAAACTGGGATCATGATTCTGAACAAACAACTAGCCTAAACAAAATAACAATTGCTGCCGTCTATTTAAAAATGCTTAAAGTCCCCCTGTAGTCAATCATTTTATCCTTTAAACTCATCTTTGATCACCAAAATTAAATTTTTTCCTTGAAAAAAAAATTCTTCATGCCTTAAAATACCTTGAGTGTAACTCGACACCCTCGCCTCATTTAGAATGCGTGGTTCTATGAATATGCAAATGAGCCCCGCCTCCACTCACTCACTCAGCTCAGAGATACACTGGTTGACGATCACACGTTGATCTGATTGGTTGCAAGGTCGTTTGTGACGTCAGAAACACCAGCGATTTCACACCGTGTGTTTGAGACTGTCTTTGGTTCACTGCAGTTTTAAGCAGAAAACACTCAGCGATGCTGTCGACTTTATGAACGTACACATGGTGTGTCTTAAAGCATAAAACACCACATACACACATAAACTACATTAAAAGCTGGACTTTCACCACAGGGGGACTTTAAAGGGGTCATATAATGCCATTTTTGTACAAGCTAATATGATTCTTTAGGGTCTAAATTAAAAGTTTGTAATATACTTTAATTAAAAATTCTCATTAGTATTGTAAGAAAACACTTATTTTACCTGGTCAAAAACAGCTCTGTTTTCAGCACGCCGTTTCAGTGCATATGCCTTTAAATGATAATGAGCTTTGCTCACCCCGCCTCTCTGTTCTGTGCGTACACCGTTTGAACACAATAACCATAACGCGTTGTTCAGTATAAACGTGGGATTATGAATTATATTGAGAACGTCATACATATAAAAAAACATGCCGTAATGTACCCTGAGTGTAAACCTTAGACGCATTCATTGTGAAGCGTGCAGCTAGCGATTTGCAAAGATTAATATAAATATTAATATAAAGTTTAATAAAATGTTACACTCACTTCAGTTCTTCTGGAGGTTCAGCAGGAACACGAATATCTGGTACCGATCCTTTTTTCATGAGCAGCTTCTTAGCAAAACCAGCTTTATACTGATCCTCGTTTATAAAGCAGTCTGGTGTGTGAAATGATTCGCGCAAACATGAGAGCATTGACGTTGCTCGTGGGGAATATTCCCTTCGAAAACAAACTCAGCCACTGCGTCTTCAGCGGTTCGAATTTAGGAACATTAAAATGACTCTGTGTTCGTTATTACACCCAAGAACAGAACACCACAATCGCTTAGACGCCATTCTGCTCATAGACAGAGCTCCAGCATATCAACAATGACCGCGCCGGTCCGCGCGGACTATGATTGACAGCTCGCTCACGAGCGAGGGCGGGTCTGTGTTGAAACGCTGCTGTCAATCAACAATTGTGGGAGAGGCGTCCGATTTAGTGACGTCACAAAATCGAACGGCTTGATTTGAGACAGGGGAAAACATATAAGGAGATTAAAACAAAAACACTGGATGGATTTTTATCATTATATGATGGTTGTGTAGGCACTGCCAACACACATTTCAGTACAATCAACTTGTAAAAGTGCATGTACCATTATATGACCCCTTTAATTGATTTAAATGAATTATTATTATTTTTAAATCTGTTTGAATGAATGATTCAATGACTCAGAGTAGTGATCATCATCAGAGTAGCGATCTGAAAGCAAACAGAGCCATCTAATCGCTCTCAGGGTCTTTAATGTCATACAACGATCGTTTCAAGTCCAACTAAAGACGTCTTTGTTTCATTTCTGGATGAATCAGCGTTTTTTGAAAGAATCTTTTGACTGAATGATTCAATGACATTTTCTAACAGTCACTTGTCGCCACCTACTGGTGTAACAATGTAACTGATACAATCTTTATTTGAAGCGTCAAGTTACTTTCAAAAGGTGATTTACTCGTACCATAGACATCAGTGTTTATATCCGAACTGTAAACTTTTATCCAGCTACTTCTGTGATAATCTGATTTATTGTAACACAGAAATAATCACACTGTGTGTATTGAAAAGACATCAGTTTCATACATGACAACGGCTCTCTCTGGGTCAGAACGCAGATCTGAATGTTTGCTGTGATCGTACTTTTTAAAAGTTTAATAGACCGAGACAAATCGTTGTCATTTTGAATCGAGATCTTTTAATAACGATTAATCGTGCAGCTCCTCTACAGATTAGGTTCAGTAGTTGTTCAGTTTAATTAAAAACCTATTTTACAAATATGTGTGTGTGCTGTCTGTGTATTTGTATGCTTGCTGCAGTATCATATTGTTAGCATAGCAACATATTAACATCTGATTGTAAGTCGCTTCATGTGAGTCGTGTTTAACAGCGTTTAAATGACCCATGAGGTTTCGTTTAGTCCAACAAGGCAAAGATTTAGAGAGATTGATTTTCCCCTGCTTCTAATTATAAAAGTCACTGAAATTTCATCCTAAAACGACACTTCCGAACTGACACTAAGCAAACCTTTTTCAATCATCAATTTAAAGTTTAAATAGTGATTTAAAGACGTGTGTTAAACTGTGTTTTAGATAAAACTTAAAACACCGAAGTATAACCACATTTGTGCATGGGAAGAAGTGTTTTTAGATACGCGTTGAGCTCATAAATGAATAGTTTATAGTCATTTCATATGAATAGCAGCATGTCACAACATGCACGTTTAACACTAAAACATAAACACATTTTATAATGTAAACGAATATAGTATGAATACATTTAGATCATAGTTGTTAATGCCTGAGAGCGTCATAATGCACATTGATATCACCGTGTTTATTGACAGTGACATCTATTTGCATGGAGTTACTGTTAATCACAGCATTGCGCGTATGAGCCGTGTGTCATAATCAACGTTCCTACATCTGTAAAGGTCAGTGTCATTTTGTTGCATTATGCATGTTATAATAGCACTGTTATGCAATGAGAAACAGTTTCACACATTGCTTCCAGATTTTATCCCCCACTTCTTTTTGAGTGGAAGTGAAACCCTTTTCTGAACAGCTGATGATCTAGAGAGCACCACAGTTCATTTAACTTTACTGTGATGTAGGCTAACATGCAAATGTTTGCAGCTCTTAAGTTTTTAAGATCATGTTTTAAATAAACTGAGGTGAAGACACTAATACCACATTCGGGTGATGGATATATCCAACTGCATATTACTGTAAAACTGGACTTGAACCCAAATTTTAAATATACATTTTGAATCTAAAAAAGTTAGTGTCTACAGTATTTCTGCCCATTACCACACATGCATCCGTTTCACTGATTACAAGCTTAATGTATTGTGTGTGACACCGGACAATACAGTGAAATAATAAGGTAACAATGATGAAAATATGAATGCATTTGCACCACGCCCTACAGTGACTCAAAATGATCTCAAAGCGGAAGTTTCTCTTATGTAACACAAACTTCAGTGTTGAGTCTGTCTGTCTGTCCCATCATCAGTGAACATTCCCTATGTAGGCTACAGCTAGATATGGACATGCCTGAGAGAAATGCGTTCAAACTTGGAAATAAAGAGGTATTTAAGTTGCATAACGCCTGCATGCGTGAATGCAACACACTCTATTGTTGTTATTTTAAATAAATACGCACGTTGCTGATGTTGCAATGTACATTCTGTGCTTGCATACACTCGGCCTGTGTCTCAAAGCCTAGCGAGTTCCCTAGATAGACAGCATTTTTGCGCATCACTGAATCGGAGCGCGCGCACGATGTCCATGAATGCTCCCGCGCGCGTCCGATGCGCAAAACGCGCTCCGCTAGGCGTCTCTCTGCGCTTTGAGACACCGCCGAGGAGAAATGCAGAGCCTAGGACTCGAAGCCGTGCAAAAGTTGTCAAAGTTGGCCTCTTACCTGACTTCGGTCTCGGGGTGAGCGAGTGGAGTCCCTTTGTGACGTCAGCTGGAGGTCGCGAGTAGATCTTGAAGAGCGGGAATCGTTGCATCAGCTCGAGTCGCGAGCACTGATCCCTGATCGGGAAGAGCGAGGAATGCGGAAGTCAGACGTCAGCAGGGAGGATGAGAAATGAACTGCAGGGAAAACACTCATGGAGAAGTGGAGAAGTGAGGAGCAGAGACTCGCTCCACCCCTTAGAAACCAGAAAACAAACATTCCGTTCCCCGTCAGCGCTTTACATCCCCGCAACAAGCAGGAGTCCGGTAGATTGATGTACCAGGAGCGTTTCTAGCCGTTCACCAGTAGCTAACCCATCAAAAAAAAAGGGTCCTCATATGTTGATGCTCTTTTTTAATGGCTATATGAATATAAATAGTTTTAAACTGCAGTATAGCTTGACCCTGCGATCCTGGAGGCTGCAGTTTCAGGACTGCAAATAAATAGGACCATATCTTTTAGCCTATGTGAGACCGGGGGCAGTTGCAACACTTTTTGCATTTGGCTCTGTTATTCAGAGACGGGTTGGATTAGACAAACCAATTGTTTATACAATAAACTTACATCTGTATGTTAATAATCTAATCCATTTAAAGATAATTACAGAATTTTTCACAATTTGCATTTGAATGTAAGGAGTCCCGGGCCCGGGGCTGGGACAGTTGCAACATTGTTTGTAAGCTATATTATATTTAAGTAAAAACTTATGAAAAAATGTTACAAAAATACTGTTTTTATATTTATGCATTGGACAACTGTTGCAACTGTCCCCGTTCCTGTCAGCCATGATAATACCTCATGTGCTAGCTAAACAATTGACCTTGATACATGCTAACCATACTTGCTTAAAGTTAACATATCACTCATTTAAACCATATAAGTTTGAGCTGAATCACAAAAACAGTGACAACAGTTGAACAAAAACAAAGCTCAATTAAATAAATACTTTCATACTTTAAAAACAGTTTTTCTTCAATGAATCCTGGAGCCTCGCAGGAATCTCCTTGATTTGGACATCCAATTGAGCATGTGCAGTGTGAGTGTCATCACTCTAGCTTGTTTCTGATTGGAGAAAAATGACACGTTGAAACTGTCCCCGGTCTCCCCTACTAGCACTTTATACTTTATAGGCTACTTCTCCTCCTAAACAACCCATAACCCTATAGCATCATTTTTTACCTAATTTGTTTCAGTTTCAGTTTTCTTGAATTTAAAAAGACTGATACATACTGGGAATGTTAGGAAAACCAAACTAACAGGAAACGTTTTGTTTACATAAATAAAACATTTCTGGCTAACCAACAGAGAGCGTTAGGATGTGTGTTCTGGGAACATTATGGCAACCAAAAATTGTTAGCTGCGCGTTGCTAATCCTCCTGAAATTTGTAACCTAATTTGTTTCAATATATGAGTTCAGATTCTGGTTTTAAATCCAGTTTTCTTGAGGAAAAGACCTAATTTTTCAACACAGAAGTAAGCAATTTATGTTCGCAGATGTTTTTCATCTAGTGTGCGACCAGCTTAAAGGGATACTTCAGGATTTAGCATTAAGCTTTGTATTAGTAGAAAACCTGTAGTATTTTGAAATTACCGTGCTTTCCACCCTCATATCCCCCTGAGACAAGAGATTTATGTATTTTTTTGTCTGGAAAAAATCCTCCGATGACGCAAAAATCGTCATTTTGCGTCATCGGAGGATTTTTTGGCCAGAGGCTAAAGACTACAGCCAGTAGTAGTAGCTGTCCCACATGTTCTCAACCCGCCCATAGAGGCTGGGTTCTCACTCAAAGAATGTACACATAGTGTCAGACATCTTTTTTGGAAGCTAAGCTAAGCTAGCAGGCTCTTGTTCTGTGGAGAAAGCTGAGTAACTTAGAAAGCTGAGTAGTAGGGGTTACCATTCATCCTCTTTTTCCCGGACATGTCCGGCCGTCGAGATCGTACAAAATGTCCGGGATTCATCTTTTGCTTTCTGCAGTCGCCATTCATTGTTTACATGCACGCCTTTTGTTTCAATCTAACTGAATTCATTCCGATTGGTAGTGGTGGGCAGATCGAGGCTTCGTGAAGCAATGAAACAGTTGAAGCAAATGTGCCATATTGTTTCGAGGCTTCGAATCAATCCGACACCCGTCTCCACGGTGACACCTAGTGGTCACTTGCAGGTGTTGATCTGAAACAACCTTTACAATGAGCCATTAACATTGTTTTTTTATTATTATTGTATTTTTCTAATATGTGATGCTTGTAACCTGTAGGCTCTTCACATTGCATAATGTTATTTTGTTCATGAAAAATGAATATTAATAAAAGAAATCAAGCCACAATGTCTCACTTTCTTATAGATTTTTATTCAAAAATATTAATTTCTCTGCTGTGGAAGGACTTAGCCTACTTCTTTTTTTTACAGATAATTTCTCCAGCCTTTGAAAAAATCCTCTCACAAGGGACACTTGTTGCTGGCATGCAAATATATTTTTTAGCAAGGGCATACAAATGAGGAAATATTACTGCTCTCTCTTTCCAGTAAGTTAGAGGATCATGAGTTCTGGGCAAAAACGCATCGTTGAGGTATTTTTTCACTTCCACTGTGGCATCAGCTGTAGCATTGTGTATCATCTGGGTTTCACGGATACGATTATGAAAATGTTCCCATAAACTGTCCTGTGCTTCAACTGGTGTTGATGATGATGGGCCTGATGTTGACATTTGTGGCTCTAAATGAAAATGAAAACAGCAATTAGTAACAAATCCTAAACTGACGGCACAAATATATTGGAAAAATAGTAGCCTACTGGTTCATTATTTGGAAACCTTCCTAAACAAAGTTATGTTATGAATATGTATGCTCAATGTGCAGAGAAAGATAAAGTGGATTGTAGAACTACTACAATTAGAAAAAACAAAATTATATCTTGGCTGTAGATTAGGTACTCATATGTAGACCTATAAAATGTATATTCACAAAATATATTATATTGACAACATATATTATATTCACAGTAAAGCTGTTTTTAACTTGATTGGCAGTTGTGATTGGGACGTTAGGTAGGGCTTGGCCTATGGACTTTCTAAACAGTGTCCCAACAGTTTGTTATTATATTTCAATTATAATTAGCCTATATTTCAAACAATGCATATCTTGCTTAGATGGCCCAGCAGTGTCAGTAGCAGGCCTAGGGGGATGCTATCCTCTTCACCCTGCAGAATGGCAGGATGAGTGCTTCTCAAATAGCGCATCATGGATGATGTATTGTTGCAGTAGGCAAGCTGCCCATCACAATACACACATCACAATACGAAATGCTCCCACACCACATATGTACGGCATCTCTTCTGCGGAGCCTCCATTTATTTTTATCTATCTATCTATCAATCTATCTATCTATCTATCTATCTATCTATCTATCTATCTATCTATCTATCTATCTATCTATCTATCTATCTATCTATCTATCTATCTATCTATCTATCTATCTATCTATCTATCTATCAATCTATCTGTCTATATATATTTCTATCTATGCATCTATTAAAGGGTTAGTTCACCCAAAAATGAAAATTAAGTCATTAATTACTCACCCCCATGCTGTACCAACCCCGTAAGACCTTCGTTCGTCTTCGGAACACAAATGAAGATGTTTATGATTAAATCTGAGAGGTGTATCACTGCTACATAGGCTGCCTAAGGGAATGAAACTTGACGGCCCAGAAAGTCATTAAAGAAAATGTTTAAATATTCCATGTCGCAACAGTGGCTCAACTATAAGTTTGTCAAGCGATGAGAATACTTTTTGTGCGAAAAAACAAACAAAAATAACGACTTTATTCGACTATTCCTTTTCTTCCTTGTAGGCCTGAAACGAGACTTCAAGAGATTTCCACGACGCATGCGCGAGAATTGCGATCTCCTTCAACTACTTCAGTTCAGTTCTCTCGCGTGCGTGTCTTGGAAATCTCTTGAAGTCTCGTTTCAGGCCTACAAGGAAGAAAAGGAATAGTCGAATAAAGTAGTTATTTTTGTTTTATTTCCGCACAAAAAGTATTCTCGTCGCTTGACAAACTTATAGTTGACCCACTGTTGTGACATGGAATATTTAAACATTTTCTTCATTGACTTTCTGGGCCGTCAGGATTCATTCCCTTAGGGAGCCTATGTAGGAGTGATCCAGCTGTCACATTTAATCATAAATATCTTCATTTGTGTTCCGAAGACGAACGAAGGTCTTACGGGGTTGGTACAGCATGGGGGTGAGTAATTAATGACTTAATTTTCATTTTTGGGTGAACTAACCCTTTAATGTGTCACTATACTCTATCTGTCTCTCAGTCAATGTGTAGCCTACATTTAAATGGAAGCCTAAATATAACTAAACAAATCGCACTATAAATGTCACATATCACCAAAAATCTGCTATCTCAAAACCAAATTCCGCTCACAAAAACCCACGATGTGAAAATGCGTTGACTTCACTGGCTATACTGTGTGATTGTGTGATCTGTTCCCGACCGACCTATCAATCAAACCCTGATTCGGCGGACCATGCCACCTGTTGAAACACTCAGAAGCTTCATTTAGCCGTAGTCACGTGACGTGGGTGTTTTGAATCACGCTTCGGATCAGTGTTTCGAAACATCTGCGCTTCGGGATCTCGCAAAGCTTCGGAACGACTGTTTCGCGTCAGCCATCCCAACCGATTGGTGAATCTGAATGTAGTGTTTTCATGAACGCTAAACAAGTGATCGGTTGATGTGCGCTAAGAAAATTCCCGCTCCTCCGTGAGAGATACGAGACCGGTGCGTCTCACAGTCTCTCATCGGTAATCACGCCACCGGCCTCGCGCCGTCTCCCGCGGCCCTCAGTCTCGTCCTGCTCGCCACAGTAAACATGATGAATGGCGACTGAAGAATGCAAAAGCCGAATCCCGGACATTTTGGGCGATCTCGAAATCCCGGGCGGACTCATCACGGAGACTCACTAGTAGCCTAGATTTGTTGTTTAACTACTGCGCTCTGTTACCGGTAGGCGTGGCCTCCTAGGGCAGCGAAGCAAGTGCATTCTGGGAGTTGTTGTCTTTCATCCACATAAGCCAAAAATACATTTTCTGGCTTTTTTAGAAAGCTCCATATTCAAAAATAATTTCACATTTCTTCTACATAAATGACCCATTTTAAATACACATTCATCTTTCCAGAGGCGAAGTATCCCTTTAACAGTAAACTTATTTGCACTACAAACTAGTGTGTTTATGAAAAATAATATGACTAATATATATATATATATATATAATTAACACCAGCTAAGTGCCAAATGCAAGTCAAAAATTATATGAATTAGCAGAATTACACTTTATTGTAAGGTGTCATTGTTACAGTGTAATTATATATTTAAGTACTGAGTAATATTAAGTAACTACATGTATATATGGTAGGATTAGGATTTGATTGAGGGTTGGTTGCATGTGCATAAATATCTATGTTAAAGGGGTCATATAATGGTACACTTTTACAAGTTGATTGTACTGAAATGTGTGTTGGCAGTGCCTGTACACAACCATCATAAAATGATAAAAATCCATCCAGTGTTTTTTTTTTAATCTCCTTATATGTTTTCCCCTGCCTCAAATCAAGCCGTTCGATTTTGTGACGTCACTAAATCGGAAGCCCCTCCCACGCTTGTTGATTGACAGCAGCGTTTCAACACAGACCCGCCCTCGCTCGTGAGCGAGCTGTCAATCATAGTCCGCGCGGACCGGCGCGGTCATTGTTGATATGCTGGAGCACTGTCTATGAGCAGAATGGCGTCTAAGCGATTGTGGTGTTCTGTTCTTGGGTGTAATAACGAACACAGCAGTCATTTTAATGTTCCTAAATCCGAACCGCTTAAGACGCAGTGGCTGAGTTTGTTTTCGAAGGGAATATTCCCCACGAGCAACGTCAATGTTCTCATGTTTGCGCGAATCATTTCACACACCAGACTGCTTTATAAACGAGGATCAGTAAAGCTAGTTTTGCTAAGAAGCTGCTCATGAAAAAAGGATCGGTACCAGATATTCGTGTTCCTGCTGAACCTCGAGGTTCAGACAGAAGAACTGAAGTGAGTGTAAGTTAACGTTTTATTAAACTTTATATTAATATTTATTAATCTTTGCAAATCGCTAGCTGCACGCTTCACAATGAATGTGTCTAAGGTTTACACTCAGGGTACATTACGGCATGTTTTCTATGTATGGCGTTCTCAATATAATTCATAATCCCACGTTTATACTGAACAACGCGTTATGGTTATTGTGTTATTGTGTTCAAACGGTATACGCACAGAACAGAGAGGCGGGGTGAGCAAAGCTCATTATCATTTAAAGGCATATGCACTGAAACGGCGTGCTGAAAACAGAGCTGTTTTTGACCAGGTAAAATAAGTGTTTTTGTAACTGTCCATTTGGAGTCATTTAAAAGGTCCTGATTGATGAATGTAAATGTATATTTGTGTAGTTTATAAAGGACGTTTATGGAGATTGTGGTGTAGATATGAGCACATCACTCTGAGAAGGCACCATTGACTGCCACCAGTGGGCAGTATAGTTTCAGCCACTAAGCCAAACTAACCCCTGTAGAGCCTAGATAAACCACGCGCTTACGAGCACAGTGATCGCAAACTTATAAACAAAGCAAGAGCGAACTGACTGGGACACGCAGTAAAGACGCCAAACTTAGGACGATAAGGAAATTGCCAAGTTTTGGTTTAACGCCCTTGGGAAGTGGAACGAGGTACGTGTAGTTGTTTATATGTGAGTGCTGCGGGAGTGAAGTGTTCATGTTTATTGTTGTAAGTTGTTTAAGCTATGTATTGACAAAGAGCCATTTCGCTTTGATATGTTAATTTGTGTGTGATTTAAAGATTATGGTGTGTAGTGTATATGGATTTTAGTAGAAAGTGATGATTGTTTTAATGGTGTATTTAACTAGCCCAGATAGCAAATAGTAATTGAAACGATGTTAAATCAACATCCCGCTGTCAACGATAAAATCATTGAATCAACGTCGAACTCTGATGTTGATTCTTCATCATGTTGCACCCTCTATTATCATTGAAACAACGTTTAAATCATACCTAGAGATCAACAGAATTTCAATGGTATTTTGATTACAATGGATATTGAAACAATGTTGAAATCCCAGCATATCAACAAAACTTCAATGGTGTTTTAGTATACCACAGGTTTAATCTGAAGGTCTGTAATTTTAATATAATATTAAAAACATTATTATTAGGCTATAATCCTGCTTTATCGACAGCCAGGATGGGGTAGCAAAATATAATAGAAACTAAACCTAACCTAACCTAGACTAGCACAAATGACACCCAACGCATTCTTAAAACAATAATTTTTATTGTATTATTTCATTTTTTTTCTTTTAACGTGCTAACTCCTGCTGCGTCTGTCTTCCAGCTCCTCCCGCTCGGTCTGGGGCGTAGCTAGCGCAGCCACTTCTGTACAGCTTCAGCGAAGGTGTTTGCCGTTGTAAGACGTTGAGTCAAGGCATCTAGAATACAAGTAAACAGCAATTTAATTCAGAATCATCCACTGCCCTGATTATTTCCCCACAAAGCAGATGATAACAAACATTTCTTTTAAACTGGGCTTGCAAAGGTTTTTCTAAAGACTGAACAATTTTTATTCATGAATAATGGACTCGTTCACTATATTAAAGTACAAGCTATATCACGTAATTTTCTGTCACATGTGCTATAATGTCTGAATGGAATATATCCGTGACTGGTCGAGTGGAAGCTCCACCTGCCACGCAAATATTTTAGCCCCTCTCTCATCTTGCCATTTCATAGGTAAATTATCATTTTATATTTCTGGGTAGAAACACATTTTTTGTTGAGGCTGCAGGCCTATAAGACGGACTACATTCAAAGCACTTTTCAAAACTGTCCAATATGTTCATGGATGTATTCGAATTAAAGGGAGGCAAAAAGGATTAGCTTGCAGTGACATCTTTCATAAGGACAATTTATGAGTCCAATTGACTCTTAAAAAAAATCATGTTTATTATTTTATTAAATCAGAACTAATTGTTAACTCAACACATTAAATATAAATAATTGATACGTATAACTAATTAAATAGTAGATGTATTGATTAGAGTTACCATAGACAAAATATTTTTTCTGTTGACTAAATTGCACATTAATTTCTGCTTAACATTAAAAACTACTGCTGCATGGAGGAATATGCATAGGCCTAAATCTCACCGCAAAAACAGGCTAATAATAAGGCTATGTCTTTAAAATTAACGAGGCATTTTAATTGCTTCTAAATGAAGTATGTGGGGCTAAGCATTGAATAATTTAAAGGTAAACCATGTCTTTTGTGTAATTCTGGCCGGCCGCGGTCACTGCTGTGGGTAGCGCTAGCTAGCTAGAGATAGAGCACTATGCTAGCGTTGGTTCCGCGCGGTGTTCTCCGGCGGTCAGAAGAAATAGCGGTGCTGTGTTAATAGATTTCACGACACTAGCAATTTGGTACAGACATGTATTTTGAGCTAGCTGTCACAAAAATAGACTGGACCAACGAGGTTTTGCTGACTTTATAACCTAGAAGAGATCAAGCTTTTGGCAGATTTTGACACATTGGTAAAACAAAAAAATTATTTCAGTGACTGCAGCACTGCGTCGGTTACTACATTAACCATCATGTTAACGATCAACCTAACAGTATTTGATTTGGTACAATTCATTCATATCGAACATTAAGCAAGCTTGCCTGTACGCTTGTGCCAAGGTCCAGAAATGAGCTGTGTCCGGTGCAGTACGTTGGTGTTGATCTCCCTGGCAACTATATATCGATGCATTTTCAATCATTTTTCCCGGTCAACTATATGCTGATGACTCTTCAACAACAGCGTCGTTTCCCGGTCAACTATAAATCAATGACTTTTCAACACATTCAGCGATCGCCCGGTAAACCAAATATCAATGCTTAATCAATCATAAAGATAACTATAGATCAATGTTGTTCCAATATTGTTGCCATCAACATTAATAACATCAGGTTTTCATCGATATGGTAATGGTGATTCAACATTTATTTTGCATTGAAATTTCAACATCAACCATAATGATGATTCAGATGGAAAAACAATGTTTATTCAATGTTGGCTTGCTGTCTGGGAGGTTTGTTGCTTGAGTATGTTTGATTTAGCTAAGGAAATGTGTACGAAATTACTTATGTTTGTATCGATTTGTATACATCTGTAGTTTTCACGGTGCATTGCGGATAAGGAAAAGAAAATAAAGAAACCGCAAAGCCATCAGTCGAGACTCTCCATCTTGCTTAAATCCACAAGGGGCCGTTACAGTGAAAACTCACCGCGACGCCAGAGAGTGAGAAACCACGCTGCATCCAAAGAAGACTCGGATGAGGTCCACATCGATGAACATCGACCAAAATGGACCACAGTCAGGCAAGAGGGTGTATAACGGGTGCAACAAAAGACATTTGATAAGAAAATAAGACTGTGTTCATACTCTCATGAAAGTGGCTTACATAAACTGTGCTTGAACGCTGAAAGAAGCAAATGTTAAAGAGTGTTTAGACTATCTTTAGATAAAGGTTCTACGATATGGTGATTATTGTGAAGATGTGTTCAGTTCAGGGGTTTATAAACAGCTATTTTAAAGCTGTCATTAAAGAGAGGTTCTAAAGTGTGGAAATGACCTAACTTAAAGTACAAAATTGTCCAGAATTTAATATTTGCATTTACACAAAGTATTAATTTGAGTGTTTAAATGAGGTTGTAGACGTGGGTTAAAGGGGTAGTACTAAAATAGGGTATTATAACTACTGCTTGCAGAAATAAATCCCGAACGTCTTACATAACATTCAAATTACCGTCTATCAAGACTTGCAAATCAAAATGTCACTCCACACAGCAGAAACAAGTAAACCCTCTGACCCATCATCGGGCAGATCAAGCTCTCGTCAGAGAACTGTGACTGAAAAAATGCAAGAGGTAAATGAACAAAACGCCATTAAACATAAAAAGGCCTTTTACAAGGCTTATGATGCTTGGTAACAGACAGCAAAAGAAGGCAGGGCAACAATTAAATGTTTTTGCTCTATGGACGATCTTGACAACATTGAACAAAATATTCAAACAAAACGTGATGGGCTTCAAAGCCAATACGAGCCCATCCTGCGTAACCAAACCAATACTCCAGAGATAGTGGGGAAAATGGATACCTGTGCCATTCTCACTGATGAAATGCTTGCTCTGGTGAGTAAAAGAAGAGACGCTATGGATGAAGACTACAATGAGCGAGTAGAGAAAGAAAGAGTGAGGATTGTCTTAAAAAAGAATATGGATCTGTGTTCGGCGGTACAAAAACTGACACTGTGGTTTCTCAGCATACTGACTCTTCCAGTGCACGCTCCAGCAGTTCCAGCAAACGACAGGACGCAGAAGCAGAGCTTTCAGCCAAAAGAGAGCAAGCAAAGGCAATGAAGGACATTCATGCCCGCCAGGCACATATTAACAAACTTGAAAATGAATGGAAACTCGAAGCCCAGAAAATGGTGGCTGATTTGGAGCGCAAAAGGGAAGAGCGGTGGCTAAAACTGGAAGAAGAACAAATGAAGCTGACACAGTTAAAGGCTGAAAAGGAGGTCCAGGTAGCAGCTGCTCGAGTGAGAGCGTACGACAGCTCTGGAAGCGACTATGAAGAGGAGAGAAATCTAGTAACAGACACTGCCTACCTGGAACCGGAACCTGCCGCTCACATTGTCACAAACACTGCATCGCTTCTACCCCAACAAACATTTACCAGAACGACTATAAATGAGGACACAGCCGGCTTAGTCCAAGCAATAACCAGTTCATTGAGCTTAAATCGTCTGCCTGTGCCTGAGCCAACAACATTTGACGGTGATCCCATGAAATATGTTGACTGGAAAATGTCTTTCACCACTCTCATTGACCGAAAGCCCCTCTCAGCAAATGAAAAAAAAATTTATTTGAAAACTTATCTCACTGGAGATGCACGCAAAGCAGTGGAAGGTTTCCGACCCTCTGGCTTTAAGAGAGTTTGCAGACTTTCTGCAAGGATGTGCGGAAGCAATTCCACATGTCAAGGGACTAGCCATCTTGGATGACTGTGAAGAAAATCATAAACTTCTGAAGAAATTGCCAGAGTGGATCGTGAGGAAGTGGAGTCGAATGGTGGTTGAAGAATTAGATAAATCTGGAAATTATCCGTCTCTTAAAAGTTTCAGCACATTCCTAAACAAGGAGGTCCGGATAGCCTGCCACCCCATTGTCTCACCCTATTGAACTTCAAGACAGAAGATAGAACACCAAAACGAGCTAAAGCTTTTATTACCAGTGCTCAGACGAATAGTTCCCCACAAGGTAGACAAGAAGCATTAAATTACAGGAGGCCACCATGCCCAGTCTGCAAGGAAGAAACGCATGGTATCACTACCTGCCCCATCTTTGCTGCAAAGGCCATGGACGAAAAGAAACGGATCATCAATGAAACCCATCTCTGTTTTGGATGTTTAAAGAAGGGACACGTAAGCAACGATTGCAAAAGGCGCCACACTTGTGGCACCTGCAGTCGTCGTCATCCAACATGCCTGCATGAGGAGTGGAGACAAAGACCAACGGAAATCTCTACAAATGATCCAATTTCTGTGAGTAACCACACGACGGAAGAAGTCCACAGAGCCATGTCGTATGCATCTACTGGATATGCCTCGGCTACCGCCAGCATAGTTCCAGTCCTGGTATCCACAAAGCAAGAGCCACAAAGGGAGGTTCTTACTTATGCCCTACTCGACACACAAAGTGATACTACATTCATCCTTGAAGATCTGCTTGAGCATCTGAGTGTGACATCACGACCAGTGACGCTAAAGTTGAGTACGATGACTGCTGTTGACACGGTTTTCACGAGTAAAGGCATTAGAGACCTTCAAGTTCGAGGGCTTCATTATGAGAACCTACTCCAGATAAACCGAGCCTATACTCGTAGTTTTATCCCGGTGGATAAATAGTACATCCCAACTCGAGAAACTGCACAAAGATGGCCGCATCTTAAACACTTGACAGACAGATTGCCACCTCTCCAAGACTGCGATGTGGGACTACTAATAGGATATAACTGTCCATCCTCATTAGCGCCCCTTGAAGTAGTCATAGGCAAAGAGACTGAACCCTTCGCTCAACGTACTGAGCTTGGGTGGAGCATAATAGGCTCTTCAAACCCTCATTTAGATCGGCAAGGAAACCAAAGTGTTGTGCACCGAGTCACAGTGAAAGAGATACCTGCTCCAACAGTCACTGATGTCTTGAAAGTCCTGGAAGCGGATTTTAACGAACGCATCTATGAGGACAAATATGTGTCTCAAAATGATGTCCAGTTTATTCAGTTCCTTAGCAGTAACATCAGACAGAAAGATGATGGACACCTCGAGATGCCCCTTCCTTTTCAGAGCAGCAGCCCACCTGTACTCCCAAATAATCGGAAGCTCGCTGTGATTCGGCTGGAGAACTTGAAAAGAAAGTTGACTGCAGACAAACGCTATCATGACCACTACAGAACCTTCATGGAAGAGACAGTGAGTAGAGGGGATGCGGAGTTGGTAACTACACCAATAAATGGTGAGAGTATTTGGTACCTGCCCCACCATGGCATTTATCACCCAAAGAAGCCAGACAAACTAAGAGTCGTTTTCGACTGTTCGGCTAAGTTCAGAGGCATTTCTCTAAATGATACTCTACTGATGGGACCTGACTTGATTAACTCCTTACTAGGAGTTCTGTGTCATTTTAGGAAGGAAGCGGTGGCCCTAGTATGTGACGTTGAAAGAATCTTCCATCAGTTCAGTGTTACTCCAGAATGCCGAGATTATTTGAGATTCTTATGGTGGGAGCACGGAGAGTTGGAAAAGGAACCAAAGGAATATAGGATGAGCGTCCACCTCTTTGGAGCTGCCTCTTCTCCTGGGTGTGCCAACTTTGGGCTGAAGTATTTAACACGGCAATACGCTCTTGACTATCCGGCGGCATCTGTCTTCCTGGATAAAAACTTCTACGTCGATGACGGACTAGCTAGTGTCAAGTCTGTGGAAGAGGCCAAGATGCTGATCATGGAGGCTCAGAGGTTGTGTAAGGAAGGAGGATTAAGGCTTCATAAATTTAACTCAAATCAAAGGGAAGTTCTGTGTTGTGTGGATCCTTCAGAAAGAGCAATCGTTGAACCTATGGAACTGAGAAAGAAAGTGAGTCAGATGGGACATGTGCTAGGCCTTCAGTGGTCAATAGATGATGACATCTTTAGTTTTAATACTACATGGAAAGACCAGCCGGAAAGCCGTCAAGGCATTTTGTCAGTAGTGGCCTCTCTGTATGATCCACTTGGATTCCTCACTCCATTCATCTTGACGGGAAAATGTATATTGCAGGAGATGTGCCGTAGAAGCATCAAATGGGATGACCCTTTGCCAGAAGATCTACTTGCACGGTGGGAGGAATGGAAAGGGGAGCTACAGAGGCTAAAAGATGTCACCATTGCGAGGTGCTACCAACCAAAGGGATTCGGCAATTTGATTAGAGTGGAGTTACATCACTTCTCAGATGCCAGCAGTAAAGGGTATGGCGCATGTTCATACCTCAGATACAAGGACGACAAAAATATGGTTCACTGCAGTTTGGTGATAGCAAAGGCAAGAGTCGCCCCGACTAAAGTGACAAGTACTCCAAGACTTGAGCTCTCCGCTGCTGTAGTGGCTACTAGACTAAGTGGGATGTTGAAGTGTGAACTTGATATGAGGATTGATGAAGAATTATTCTGGACGGACTCCAGAGTGGTTCTGGGTTACATCAACAACGAGGCAAGAAGGTTCCACGTTTTTGTGGCAAACCGGGTTCAACGAATTCGAGAAACCACAGACCCCAGTCAGTGGCATTACGTCGATACAGCAGAAAACCCAGCGGACCATGCCTCCAGAGGCCTCTCTGTAACACGCATCTCTTCCTCAAACTGGCTTACTGGACCTAAGTTTTTGTAGGAGCCAGGAGTTCGCCCAAGGCCCTGCTCCCCTCCGGAATTGCTGGTTGGTGATCCTGAAGTTAAATCGGTTTCGGTCTTGGCAACAAGAGTCAGCAACTGCACGGATATTCTTAGCCGTTTGAGCAGGTTCTCCTCATGGTCGAAACTTCTCAAGGTGGTTGCAAGAATTAGGAGACTGGGTTCAAAACAAAGACCTCATCACAAACTTACAGGTGTTGAGGAACAAAAGAGAGCGGCTCATGTGATAATTAAGCTTGTTCAACAACAGGCCTTTGCGCAGGAGTTGGAGACCCTTCAAAAGGAAAAACAGCTCCCAAAGTCAAACCATCTTCACCATTTGGACCCTATACTCCATGAAGGAGTGCTCCGCGTCGGTGGTAGGCTAAAGTGGTCTTCTCTTAGCCATGAATTAAAGCAACCGGTAATCCTTCCAAAGGATGGTCACATCACCGAGCTGATTCTGGCTTATTGCCACGCCAAGATTCGGCATCAAGGCCGAAGTCAGACGCAAATGGAATTAAGAGCAAATGGATTTGGGTCATTAGGGGAAGTAAACTAGTGGCAAAACTGATAAACGGGTGTGTGCAGTGCAGGAAACTATGACGTCCTTCAGAAATGCAACAAATGGCTGTGCTCCCTGCTGTACGTGTTGAAGTTTCAGCTCCGTTCACGTACAGCGATATGGACTGCTTTGGCCCTTTCTTCATCATAAAGAGTCGAAAAGAGTACAAAAGATATGGTTTGATTTTCACATGTTTTTCTTCTCGAGCCATTCATATCGAGATGCTGGAAGATCTATCGACGGATGCATTTATTAATGCTCTAAGGTGCTTCATTAGCATCAGGGGAGCTGTCCGGCAACTCTACTGTGATCAAGGTACTAACTTTGTGGGAGCTAGAAACGAGCTGAGGGATGCTCTTAAACAATGTAATGCTGAGTTGTTGGAAGCATTCTTAACTAATCAGCATTGTGAGTTTGTTTTCAATGCTCCTTCTGCAAGTCATACAGGAGGTGTCTGGGAGCGTCAGATCCGAACCGTTAGGAGTGTGATGAATGCCACTCTTGTACAGAGCCAAAGTAGATTTGACGATGCATCACTTAGAACGTTGTTCTACGAAGTAATGGCTACTGTAAACAGCCGTCCACTTTCCGTAGATGGAATCAATGACCCTCAGGCACTGGAGCCTCTCACTCCAAATCACCTTATCATGATGAAGTCCAAGGTTGCTTTACCGCCTCCCGGGACATTTGTGAAGGAGGATCTGTATGCTTCCAAGAGGTGGCGCAGAGTTCAGTACCTGGTCGAGCAGTTTTGGAGTCGATGGAAAAAGGAGTATCTTCTTAACCTCTCTATTCGACAGAAGTGGCACGTACCTAAACGTAACCTCAAGGTGGATGACATAGTTATCATCAAAGAAGACAATCTTCCGAGAAGTCAGTGGTTGTTAGCACGAGTAGTCGAAGCCAGCCCGGACGGCGAAGGATTGGTTCGCAGAGTCAAAATTCAGATAGGAGATCGGACTGCTGCAAAGAAAGGGAACTGCCCTCGTAAACCTTCAATCGTTGAGCGTCCTGTACAGAAATTGGTTCTCCTCCTTGAGAGCAATTAAGAAGATTGCACTATATACACCACCCACACTACAGCATAAATATTACATACATGTAAATGTTTTAGTTTAAAAGACGGGCAAAATGTGATGTAGGCAATTCTGCTTATACAACAAAATTTATATAGCAGAATTGGGAGTGTAACTGTCCATTTGGAGTCATTTAAAAGGTCCTGATTGATGAATGTAAATGTATATTTGTGTATTTTATAAAGGACGTTTATGGGGATTGTGGTGTAGATATGAGCACATCACTCTGAGAAGGCACCATTGACTGCCACCAGTGGGCAGTATAGTTTCAGCCACTAAGCCAAACTAACCCCTGTAGAGCCTAGATAAACCACGCGCTTACGAGCACAGTGATCGCAAACTTATAAACAAAGCAAGAGCGAACTGACTGGGACACGCAGTAAAGACGCCAAACTTAGGACGATAAGGAAATTGCCAAGTTTTGGTTTAACGCCCTTGGGAAGTGGAACGAGGTACGTGTAGTTGTTTATATGTGAGTGCTGCGGGAGTGAATTGTTCATGTTTATTGTTGTAAGTTGTTTAAGCTATGTATTGACAAAGAGCCATTTCGCTTTGATATGTTAATTTGTGTGTGATTTAAAGATTATGGTGTAGTGTATATGGATTTTAGTAGAAAGTGATGATTGTTTTAATGGTGTATTTAACTAGGTTTGTTGCTTGAGTATGTTTGATTTAGCTAAGGAAATGTGTACGAAATTACTTATGTTTGTATCGATTTGTATACTTCTGTAGTTTTCACGGTGCATTGCGGATAAGGAAAAGAAAATAAAGAAACCGCAAAGACATCAGTCGAGACTCTCCATCTTGCTTAAATCCACAAGGGGCCGTTACAGTTATCTTACAATACTAATGAGAATTTTTAATTAAAGTATATTACAAACTTTTAATTTAGACCCTAAAGAATCATATTAGCTTGTTAAAAAATGGCATTATATGACCCCTTTAAGTACATGTAACATGTAACAAGGACACTGTAAAAAAAGTGTTACCGAATTAGCTATATGAAATGTGTCAATCGCCATATTTTTATGAATTCTAGCAATGTTGTGAGAACATGAACAGGCAAGTTTATAAAATCAGAATTGCGAGTTATAAAGTCAGAATTGTGAGTTTATATTTTGCAATTCTGTCTTTATTTCTCAATATTGCAAATTAAGTTTCGACATCATGAAAGTTTAAGCCTTGCCAAATGAAATATTCAAGAGGAAGAAGACACGAAGGGGAAATCAATGTTACAGGTTGTCTGGGACGGTTTCTCTGCGCAAAATCTGAAGCGCAAATCCAGAAATCCTCGTCTCAGACGGCGCGTGAATACTGAATTGATCTCTCTTTCTCGTCTTCTTGCGCTTGAAAATGCCTGTGTTGGCGACTGTTTTAAATTCATGTTCCTGGTAATCTTGAATCAGCATCTCTTCTCTTCTCTGATGATGAGGGCGGGGCTATAACCTGTCACTCACATGAGATCAGCCAATAGCAAACCACAACCATCCAATCAATTCCCCACAGACACAATCAAGCCCCGCCCACATTTGTTCTCGTTCGAAACTTCAATCAAATGTTCTATGACATGCAATTTTTCTAAATGTAAGTGTTTAGCATGAGTCCACATACACCGCCTTTCTTTTGATTGGTTCTTGGACCCATGGTTTGTTGCTATATTTGTTAATACTGTCAAAATAAAAGCGCACTGAAATAAGATAATTCCGCAGACTGTAACTGAACATGCAAGGGTCACTGTAGTCTGAACAGGTCCGCTGGCTGAACATCTGATGCATACGGCAACACAAAATTGTAAACACTCCAGGATTTTCGAAGTCGTCATCTGATTGGTTGATTCTACAGGATTTCCGGGAGACGTGTGTCTCGTGTTCTTTAACGGTCAAAGATGCCGTGGTGCCAAACCCCCTTATGGAAAAGCAAGCTGTCTGTTTACAACTGTGACAATGAGCACTCTACGTTGGATTTGGATCAACTAAACGTTGGATTTTCAAAAGTATGTAAAGTTCGCAGCATAGACCCTTTAAAACAAGTCCAAGAGTTTTACACACAGGTCTGTTATTGTAGGGACATCAACGTTATGTTTTCACGCCCCTAAACAAACCAAACAAAGTGCGATTGGTTGCTTTACATGTCAGTCAGACGGACTCTGAGCAGTCCATGGCCAATGAAAGCTGCGTTCTGCCGTCAGTCTGATGGTCTGGTTACGCGAGACTGGATATTTAGCTGGATGAATATTGAAGAGTTCATTTGCAAAAACCGATAAACACCACGTTTAAAAAAAAAATCTTTATTCTCCACATACAGCACGTTCTGAACCCTAAACACGTTTTGTCACAAAAGCTGGTAATGTCCTCTGTCACAGCATCAAGGGTTCACGTTTTACAGCACCTTTTACAGAAGCAACTTTGTTGTTTGTGAACACAACCAAATAAGTCAGTTTTAGCGAATCAGCGCACAGTATTCAGGTCAGGTGACAAGCCTGCTAGTCACTTCGAAAAGACGCGCTAGCTGAGAGTTCGTCAAAGCTGACGTGATAATTTTGGCGAACATTATGAACCCATAATATCTTCTAAAAGGGAAATAAAAGCTGAAACTTTTTCTGAAACCTTGTTAAAGCAGTTACAGTGGTGAGGGAAAATTCTGTCATCTAACGTTATATAATGTTTGTTTTAGCTAATTAATGCGCTATTTTTATTGCTCTTTACCTACTTGTTTTAAGTTAAAGAATGTTAAATATTGCACTTAAATGCAATCACTTGGTTTGGTTTCACTCTGAAACATGATATGTGGAGTTATCTGCTTTTGCTAAAAAACAAACTTTTAACAAAAAAACAGACTATCAACGAACTTTAATTTTGTAAGTTACTATTACTTAAAGGGGTCATATAATGCCATTTTTGTACAAGCTAATATGATTCTTTAGGGGCTAAATTAAAAGTTTGTAATATACTTTAATTAAAAATTTTCATTAGTATTGTAAGAAAACACTTATTTTACCTGGTCAAAAACAGCTCTGTTTTCAGCACGCCGTTTCAGTGTATATGCCTTTAAATGATAATGAGCTTTGCTGACTCCGCCTATCTGTTCTGTGCGTACACCAGAGAGGGCTCTGGCGTACACCGTTTGTTACACAATAACACAATAACCATAACGCGTTGTTCAGTATAAACGTGGGATTATGCATTATATTGAGAACGTCATGCATAGAAAACATGCCGTAATGTACCCTGAGTGTAAACCTTAGACACATTCATTGTGAAGCGTGCAGCTAGCGATTTACAAGGATTAGTATAAATATTAATATAAAGTTTAATAAAACGTTACACTCACTTCAGTTCTTTTGGAGGTTCAGCAGGAACACGAATAGTTGGTACCGATCCTTTTTTCAGGAGCAGCTTCTTAGCAAAACCAGCTTTATACTGATCCTCGTTTATAAAGCAGTCTGGTGTGTGTGAAATGATTCGCGCAAACATGAGAGCATTGACGTTGCTCGTGGGGAATATTCCCTTCGAAAACAAACTCAGCCACTGCGTCTTCGGCGGTTCGGATTTAGGAACATTAAAATGACTGCTGTGTTCGTTATTACACCCAAGAACAGAACACCACAATCGCTTAGACGCCATTCTGCTCATAGACAGAGCTCCAGCATATCAGCAATGACCGCGACGGTCCGCGCGGAGTATGATTGACAGCTCGCTCACGAGCGAGGGCGGGTCTGTGTTGAAACTGCTGTCAATCAACAATCGAGGGAGGGGCGTGTGAGCCTGTGACGTCACAGGCTCGAACGGCTTGATTTGAGGCAGGGGAAAACAAATAAGGAGATTAAAACAAAACCACTGGATGGATTTTTATCATTATATGATGGTTGTGTACAGACACTGCCAACACACATTTCAGTACAATCAACTTGTAAAAGTGCATGTACCATTATATGACCCCTTTAATAAAAACAACCCAACTGCAGTTTGATTGATATTACTTGAAATGCACAATAAAAAACACAATTTATGAAAATGTATAAAAATCTGTTTTTGCAAATGAACTCTTCCCATGTCAAATATTAAGCTGTACTTTCTATCAGCAATTTATTTAGAAACAAAGGACACAAGAACACCAGTGCATGATTGTATATCATGAATATTTATTCAGCAATCAATGCTCTTTCTGTTCTTTTCATTTGACAAAGAAGTCAAATTTAAAATGTAGAAAAATAAATTATCATAAAATACATCTCCATCGATATAGCACTGGATGTTTTCATGGAAAACTCTAAACATTTAAGAACGATGTGAAAACACAGTCGAATGATGACACTGAGGTATGTGATAACTCTGATGACTGTATATTAAAGCACAACACGAGTCGATAATCTATTGCCATAGAAAACAAACACAAAACTGCAGTCAATTCCACAGAACTTAGCACCAGATCAAACAAATATGGAACTGATACATATATACTATATTTATATATATATATATATATATATATATATTCATGATATCTTGTGCATGCTTTTCAAACCAGAACATAGTTAATTTCTGCTCGCATAAGATAATTGTCCATGCTCTTGTATTTGGGCTACATCAAATGTATCTGGAAGAAAGTAATACCCCGACCCTCACATTGTACATGGAACAGCTGGCTTCAATGGGAGCGTGTTCCCGCAACAGCATTAAAAAAAAAGAAAAAAGTAATTGACACCTATTAATCTCACAAATGTGACTTTTTTTTCTCACTATTGTGAGTTAACATCTCACAATTCAGACTTTTCTTCTCAGAACTGAGAAACAAAATCACAGTTGTGAGTACTAACGTCTGAATTGCAAGATATAAACTCACAAATGACTTTATTTCTCAGAATTGTGAGATATGAAGTCGCAACTGAGTGTTATATAAAGTCAGAATCATAGATATAAACCCACAATTGCAAGTTATAAAGTCAAGAGTTTTAAGGTGACTTTTCTTCTCAGAATTGGTCAATTAACTAGTAAAAACCAAATTTAATAGTAAAAATGACTGAATTGTGAGATATAAAGTCGCAATTCTGAGAAATAAAAACAGAATTGCAAGATATAAACTAACAATTCTGACTTTATAACTCGCAATTCTGATTTTATAACTGGCAACTGACTTTTTTCCTCGGAAATGTGAGATATAAATTTGCAATTGGGTGTTATATAAAGTCAGAATCGCAAGGTATATAAACCCACCTAATAACTTAAGTTACAAAGTCAGAATTTTAAGGTAATTTTTTCTTTTTCAGAATTGTGAGTTTGTATTTACGCAAATTCAGACTTTATGACTCCCAATTGCGGGTTTATAACTTGCAATTGTGACTTTACTGTATTTCTCATAATTGAGCCTATTTCTCAGAAATGCGAGTTTGTATCTCGCAATTTGGACAATAAAACTCGCAATTGTGAGTTTATATTTCACAATTTGAAAGCATTGTAAACTCGCAATTGTGAGTAAAAAAGTGTCCGAATTGTGGGCTACTTTTACACTGTTGCCACCCAGTTTGTGCGGTCTTGTTTTTAAAGACCGCACAAATTTTACCGGGAAACCCCCCTGGAACATGATTGGCTGCTTGTTTTGGCCATGATTAGGCTAGATTTGATTTGCAATTGGGCAGGTTTTGTTGTGCAGACCCTGCAACCCTGATTGTGGGATAAAAAGTCGCAATTACCTTTTTAATTTTTTATTCCGTGGCGGAAACAAACTTCCATAGGCTTCACACCAACATCACACATCTGGACGTCATAACACTGCGATATCCAATAGATATTAAGAACAATATTGTGACATTACATCATCTACACTTGCATTTATAAGGCAAGAAGGGTTGGAGAGTTGAGGATATCGACGCCAGATTCTGCTTTGGTCACGCCACCTTTGCAACCGTCCAGTCCCTCGGCCAGGGAGTCCAGCTCGGGGCAGGCGAAGGTGAACACAGACAGATAGTTGCTGCAAGAAGGTGTGAAAGAGGTCACCACAGGGGTGCTCAAAGGTTCGAGGTCATTGGCCACAGACTTGTATAGGGTTTCCCAGTCTGTGATGCCCAGCGAGCCGGTCAGGTCAATGTCGGGGACGGAGCGAGCCGAGACCCGGTCCTCATCCACGGAGGAGAGGAACTCATCCCTGACGTCCAGAGAGGGTTCGAGGTCACACAAACTGACCTCGGCGCTGGAGCACAACAAGATGTTGGAGTTCCCAGAAATAGCGGTGGACGGCACTGTTGGGATCTCCAAGTCCTGCAGGGAGGAGGCGTCTTGCGGACTATCCTCTGGGAGTTTGCTGGCTGTTTCGGGAGTTGGAAGTGGCTGAGGAGACTCTGGAAACAGGCAGTCCAGCTCTTCAGGCAGTTGGCAGAGAGGTTTATGAGTGGCAAGAACGTATTCAAGCCTCTCCTTTTCCTTCAGGAGGTTCTCGATCTCAGTCTGGAGGGCCGCTTTGTCCTCTTCTAGCTTGTCTGTTTCCTGGAGAAAACAAAACTGGGTTATTCCACAAACAGACAGATTTAAAGAAGCTCTTCAGCCAAAAATAATTCACTCGCCCTCATGTCGTTTCAAACCTTATGGCTTAAAGTGATCTTTAAAATCACTCAAAAATCACTCAAAAACGTAAATTCTGTCATTAATTATTAAAGGGATAGTTCACTTTGACGCAGATCGAAGCACCCGCGCCCTCAGATCACCTGGACGTGGCTGTGGTTACAAGAGGTAAAAACGATATAAATACTGTTCGTTTTCTCACGCAAACCGCTCGTTTCGTGTCTTAGGCCATCAATGTGTACGTACATTTACGAGTCATTAAATCATGTTTAATTTGGACTTCTCTGTGCGTGCTCTTTGAGGTGGTGACCATAAACCTGCATTATATGACTGACAGACAAGAACGGTTTGACCTAAAAATATCAAAATTGAAACTACTGCGGAAACAAAGACACCTGCATCTTGGATGCCCTTGAGGTAAGCTAAAACATACCAAAAATCAATTTCAAAGTGAACTATCCCTTTAACCATCATGTGATTCCAAACCTGTACGACTTTCGTTAATCTTTAGAACACAAATGAAGATATTAATGAAATCCGAGAGATTGAAAGTATGTTCACCCAAAACTCTGATGCTTCAAAACGTTCATAAAGAGATCATAAAATAAATCTTTATGAATCAAGCAGTTTAATCCAAGTCTTCAGAAGAGACACAATCACTTTGTATGATGAACATTTTTAATTTAGGTTTTTATTCACGTATAAACATTGATCAGCGAACATAAACAGAAGCGCGACCATACAGACACACAAGAACAAACCTCTTTGGTTTTTCCAAAAGCTTAGACGTGATGTGCGAGAATGAACTTCATTGGTTCTCATGCTTGTGCTTCCGTGACCAAATTTTAATTCTAAAAGTAAGTTGAAAATGTACAAAAATTATAATTATTATGTGTGAGTACTTGATCTTTTTTTTGGGGGGGATTAACATTTAAGGAGTGTGTTCACAATAACGAATTGTCAGCACAATTTGGTGCGCAAAAATGCACATTTCCGGCTTTCTCAGAAGCTGAAATCGTCATAGTTGGGTAAACGTCTATAGTGATGAATGGGAGACGACAGCAAATATCATTTTTGCGTTTCCATTTGCCCCAATAGCAAATTAAAAAAGGGTTCATTGTCAATAGTGTGGCGTTTATGAACCACTGCTCACACAGAACAGAATTACTTTCAAACCAAGCATCTTTCAGTTGATCAACGGAGTAAGTTAGTGTGAACAACTCGAACCCTGATGCAAAGCCTGCATGGGGAAACGTTTCGCCCACATGTGAAAATCTTGACCATGTGGATGCCTATTGGAATAACTGTAAGAAACAATCTCTGAACAATAGAAATGACCACACCTTTAGAATTTGCAAGATAACAATCTTTTTTGGTAGGCCTGCTCCAGCTAAAAGTAACTAGCGGACGACACCGGATGCCTCACACATTCAAGTTAAGCTCTTACGTTAAAAATAAAGGTGGATAAGCCTGTAAATATTGCTCTATTTGTTTGAACCACACAACATCTGTGACTCAACCAATGACAAGAGTTTGGGCGGTGAGTCTAAATCTGAGCGAATGTCTGAAACAATCATTATTTTGAATGTCATACTTAACCTTAAATTTGGGTCTGTTCTTAGTATGTACATCACATGTGACGTCTTCAGAAGCCTTGGACAATCCCATCTAACAGGGAACGTTCTCAGAACTTTAATGATCTGGCAAGTTTCCCGCAAAGTTATGAACAAACTAACATTAATAGAATGTTCATTCAAATTCATCAGGGTCTTTAATTAATGTTCTCAAAACGTAAAGGCACTAACACATTATTTAAACATATAGCCTGGTTTATGGAAGGTATATTAGCCTATCTGTCATTTGCTAGATTTTAACTGTTTCAGAACATTCCAAAGTAACGTTCCCAGAATGTTTGCAAAATTACCAAATGGAATGTTTCCGTAACGTTCGAATAACCGGAAAAATAAGCTTCGAACGTTCAGAGAACATTCAGAATAGCAACATTAGGCCTACAATGTAACATTTTGTTAGCATGGATGGCGCCAAACAGCGTCGTATGTGTTAATTTTTTCAATAGTGGGTGAGTAAACAGAGACAGAAGAGTGTTCGTGTTTTTGGATGAACTGTAGCTGTTCGTTTATGTTGTGGTGTCTGTACTCACTGCCTGCAGGGTGTCGGTGAGTTCTCTCCGTCTATTGCGACACTTCGCTGCAGCCATTTTATTCCTCTCTCTCCTGATCCTCTTCTTCTCCTCTTCCTCCGGAGAGAGCTAGTCAAAGCAAGATGAATTGCACTTGTCATCTCGAAGAATCAGTGCGCGCCTCGCTAAAATGCTTGACTTCTATCGCCAATTATTCACGCAATGGCAAAAGCGTCTTTCTCTGCAATGCGTCTAAAAATAGTCTATTGTTGCAGACTCGCTGTGACCTGAATATAAATTGGATGCTGCTGGTCTAGGCAACACGCCAGAGCTAGAGCTGCATCCCCATCAATCCCATCCCATGCAGGCACATGCTCCACAGCCACAGACCAGCACGCGTGCCAGACATGCAGTGCACGCAGAAATACCTGCTCGCTCTTGCTCTTTCTGCCAGCGCATTTCCCCTTGCTCCCAGCGTTCTTGCTCTTTGCCGGCTCGTTGCTTTCGGCTCTTCCAGGAGACGGAGACCCAGACGTGATGACCGTGGGCTGGACCATCCACTGCAGGTCTGGCGTGCTGGAGATCGCGGTGACCGTCGGAACGAACGAGCCCGGAGACTCAGCATCCACGCACGAGCGCTGCGATGATGCGACGGAAACATATATTATAGATACATAAACACAACACTTATTTATTACACCAGGTCTCTTATTAATGCATGACTTTTTTTTCTTTTTCTTTTTTAAAGTTTGCACTTATGACTCTTTCTTTAAATACACTCTAGCATCTAAAAATAGCCTCCTGATCAATATTTAACTTTTGCACTGTCTCTGACGTCAATGCTTACGCAGAGCTGCTGTGGGCTCTCCTCGCTGGATTTATTTTTTCAATGAACAGCTGCATTTTTACAATGCTTTACCATGTTTCACTGCATTGCAAAGGATGCGCCACACAACATCACATTCAACATCTGATAAACAGATGAAGCACCAACATTGCAATAGTGTGCTAGCCTATTTAAAATTTGTAAATATTTAATAACACTTCAGAATAATAGCCTTAAATGTTTGAATAAGAAACAATATAATCTCCAATAATGCTTTTGTATTATGTAGGCCTATTAGATATTGAACCACATGCATCGATCATGCCGTGGATGTTATGATGATATATGGATGAAAGTGAAAGCATCATACCTGTGTGCTGCTGCTGTCCATCGGTCTGTGCGCGCGCGCGTCCCCGGCAGAAGAGGACGAGGAATCCGGATCAGAATTAGCTTTGCTCAGGAACATTTCTCCAGCACAAACCGACACAACTATTGACAGGATTCCAGCTCTTCTGGTCCGAATCCCTTGCTTCGTGATGTTGCAGTCGCTCTCTCCAGGTTTATAAACCTGGTCAGTGACACTCAGCTCCGCGAGCTCCTATTTATAGTCCGCCTGAATTTTATGAATGAATCGGGCCGTACCATTCCGCGTTTGGGGAGCTGCTCTAAACGACATGCAAAGAAAAATAGTTTTCTGCGAGAGTTTTATATGAATTGTTATTCTTTAATCCATATCCAAGTAAAATGCCGATTGGAACAGATGTTACTGTAGTGAAGCTGCGCGCGCTGAATCGATGGCGAACCCCTGAGGGGACGAGACTTGGTGCGTGCCCACATATTCATTCATAAAATTCTGATGGACCCTGATATGCAAAAAGTCCTTTTGAATAATGCATGACTTATTTTAAAACACAATTATTTCATGCAAACTGATGCTCATATTCGACACCACGTCATGTAATTCAGCTACAAAAACTCTTGGGTATGTGAAAATGAGGGAGTGAAAGAAAGGCAAAAAAAAGTCATTGGACCAACTTTCTAGTAGAAATTATTTTATTGATCATTATCTGTTTTGCAATCGCATATAATCAGGTGTATTTAAATGTGCGTCTCTATCCACGCCAGTCTCAGCATCTGCACCTGCTCACGCGTCACGCAGTGACGTAACACTGTCAAACAGGAAAATGTCCATATAAGGATAACTACGTGTTGGGATTCCAGCGCTGAGATGTGCGCATGTGTCTGGACTGAAGCTGCACCTTGGTGTTTTGTGCAGTGCATTTGTGCTTTTCTCTGCAAAACGTGTTTAGACGCCCGTCAGTAATACAAATGAGCATATTGCGCAGATAGCAAAACAAAACCAAGCTGAAAAGGTAATAGCCGATATCTGATCATCGCATTGTCAGACAGTAAGCTCTAAACGAACGAAACGACTGAAAGGCATAATGCTCTAATGTGAGTTTACAGTATTAATTAAAGTTTGTGACATTAAAGTGATTTATGTGATTCGTGTAGAACTGATGCGTGTTTTTTTTTTTAAATAGCCCAACTCCCTATAATGCGAACTATTGGACAAATCACACCTGCAGACAAATGCGCACCTCCAAAGAGAACCTACCTTTAAAATATAAAATATAAATTAATTGATTTTTTGTCCTGAAATGACTCCTGTAAGTGGCTCCAGTCCCTCTTATGACCACGGAATATGAACATGTCATTTAGTGAACTTATCTGAAATGACACAGTAGCCTACAAGGGTTGTGCAAAATCCAGAATTGAAGAACTGACTTACTTTCAATTTTCGATGAGTGTGAATTTTAATTGGCCACCCAAGAAGTTTAATACACTGTAAAACTGTATTGTAAAAAACGGCCAAGTAATCAGTAAATTACCAGTAATAGACCGTTTTCCATTAAAACAGTAATATACCATCGAAAACAATGCATACTGGATAACATTAGTTGTTTTTGAGAAAGTAGCCTACTGCAATATAACTACAACTGACTGAAGATAAAATGCATTAAAACTCTCAAGATCTTCTCAGCAGAGGACGATTAAACAACTCCACAAACAGCAGCTTCACTTATTATTAGGCTACTTTGACTTTATTTCTGTCAGACATCTAAAGAAGTTCTCATTGAGAATTATCTGAGGTTTAGATGTTGACGTTTTATTAAAAAAAAAAGGATTTTCCCTCAAAAGGAAGATTTCTGTTTTTTATACTATGTTACAATGTTGGGCCTTCCTTTGACCCTCTGAAACTGATAAGACTTTGAAACAAATTTCATGATGAGGCGTGGCTATCGGTCTGCTCCGGTGTCTTTTTTAGAGGAGCTTCAGTATTGAATTACGAGCAAACCCTTAAATTCATTAACAGGATTTATTTAACACCGGCTCGTCTCCATAAGATTTTTCCTAATGTTTCCCCATTGTGTTTCAAGTGTAAGTCTAATATTGGCACAGTGATGCGTATGTTTTGGATCTGTGACATGATCAAGGTGTACTGGAAAGAAATACATAAAATTGTTCAGAGGATTATTGGTAAATCTTTTGCTCTGTCCCCAAGTATCTATTTCATGAATTGTAAAGCTGAATTACACCTCAACATGATCTAGAATGTGTTTTATATCTTTGTACCTAGCTACTTAGCGAGAAAATGTATACTCCTGTTTTGGTCCTCCACATGTCCCTTCTGTTAATATGTGGATGAATCAAATAGCTTTTTTCCTTCCTTTAGAAAAGCTAACTTGTGACTTACGCCAGAGGTCTAATGATTTCTGGCGTATTTGGTCCCCTCTTTGGAACTTTTTTTGAGAATGACTGTTGAATGTCTTTATTTCTTTAGGGGGCATTTATACTTTAAGATATTAAAGTAGTGTTTCATTTTTTCTTGTTGTTCAAATTCGAAATTGTTTTCAAATATTATTTGTCACTTAATCTTAAAGATTTTTAATAGTGTATGTTTGTTCCCACCAATCGCTGCACAAGTTAAGGATACATATGATGTAAGCACGTTAGTGCGAGCCCTCCCGGAACCCATAGAGAATGCATTGCAGTGCCTCCAGTTCGAAAAAAAACATCTTTGAATGTAAGTCTATGGGAACACCATGGGCGATTCTCAGCCAGAGTGAAATCGCCCAAAAAGAGGAGGTACTCCACAGAACGTGACATGGCGCTGATTGGACTATATCCAGACAGTGACGGCTAGCGTAACTCTGTGGTTGAATGAGATTGTGAATGTAATTGAAAAAGTCCCTTTCATTCACACTTTGGTGGTGCGTCGCCCAATCACCCTAATGAAGAAACCGCCCCTGTCGATGCATTTATTTACGGGTTGAGCACGCAGAGAGGCTGCACAGTTTGACTGGGGGCAGCGGCCGCACCCCAGGCCGCCGGATGGTGTGTTGCTAAGAACTTGCAATGTATAACTATCAGACCGGCCCTCGCGGCTTCGAAACACTACCGGCCCACCTGGAAAAGTCCCGACTCTCCCGATTGGCTGTCCGCTACTGACTGTTTCTTTCAGTTCATTTACATTTACATTTACTCATTTAGCAGACGCTTTTATCCAAAGCGACTTACAAATGAGAACAAGAGAAGCACACTGTAAAACCCAACAAGTTAAGCTAACTCATTTCATTTGAGGAAACCGATTCCCTCAATTCATTTAAGTTTATAAAAAACAATAGTTATGAGTACTCTGAACTTATTTTAATCGAGTTCACTAAAACAATAATATTTCTTAAAACACAATTAAACTTTACACTGCATTTAATACTGTATATAGCTGAAACTTCACTGTATTGAGTAAAAACAGTGCAGTTAAACTAAAAGTAGGACAACAATATGCAAGTGCTATGACCCTTCTCGGTTTAATCTAACGCAGTCCATGTAATTTTTTTCTTTTCTCTTTTCTTTTTTTTTTAAAAGAAGAGAAGAGAAAGTGTTGGTATTACTGGATCAAGTGCTGCCGAAAAAGATGCGTCTTCAGCAGTTTCTTGAAAGTGGCTACTGACTCAGCAGCTCTGGTTAAGTTAGGCAGATCATTCCACCAGCAGGGAACAGACATGGTAAAGGTCAGAGAAAGAGATTTTGTGCCTCTTTGAGAGGCACCACAAGACGACATTCACTTGCAGAGCGCAAGTGTCTGGATGGCACATAAGTCTGAAGTAATGAGTTTAGGTAAAAGGGAGCAGAGCCAGTGGTTGTTCTGTAGGCAAATGTCAGTGACTTAAATTTGATGCGATCGGCAACTGACAACCAGTGCAATTTTGTGAGGAGAGGAGTGACGTGTGCTCTCTTTAGCTCATTAAAGACCAAGGCTGCAGCATCTGGATCAGTTGCAGAGGTTTGACAGAGAAATTTCACACCAGGTCAGCTGGACAGGCTTGGACTGAATGATCCTCTGCACCAGCCAGCTTCAGCCGCAAAACCAGAGTTATTCGCACAATAGGATGGATCATGTGCTTTTGTTGTGAGGCTGATGGTGAGGCTGATGATGACATCGCCACTCAACCACCATCACCAGCCATCTTCCTCGCCACACTACCTGCATATCTTTCCATCCCCGCTGCCCTTCCAGAGTCTCGTTCCGCCGAGTCCACCCTTCCAGAGCCTCGTCCCGCCGAGACCACCCTTCCAGACCCTCATCCTGCCGAGACCACCCTTCCAGTGCCTCGTCCCGCCGAGACCACCCTTCCAGAGCCTCGTCCTGCCGAGACCACCCTTCCAGAGCCTTGTCCCGCCGAGACCACCCTTCCAGAGCCTCGTCCTGCCGAGACCACCCTTCCAGAGCCTCTTCCCGTCGAGACCACCCTTCCAGAGCCTCGTCCAGCCGAGACCACCCTTCCAGGGTCTCTTCCCATTGAGACCACCCTTCCAGGGTCTCATTCCTCTGAGACCACCCTTCCAGGGTCTCTTCCCGTCGAGACCACCATTCCAGGGTCTCGTCCCACCGGGACCACCCTTCCAGAGTGTTGTTCTGCCGAGACCACCCTTCCAGAGTCTCGTCCCGTCGAGACCACCCTTCCAGAGTCTCGTCCCGCAGAGACCAGCCGTCCAGAGCCTCGTCCCGCTGAGACCACCATTCCAGAGTCTCATTCCGCCGAGACCAACCTTCCAGAGTCTCGTCCCGCCGAGACCACCCTTCCAGAGTCTCGTCCCGCAGCGACCAGCCGTCCAGAGCCTCGTCCCGCTGAGACCACCATTCCAGAGTCTCATTCCGCCGAGACCAACCTTCCAGAGTCTCGTCCCGCCGAGACCACCCTTCCAGAGCCTCGTCCCGCCGAGACCACCCTTCCAGAGTCTCATTCCGCCGAGACCACCCTTCCAGAGTCTCAGCCCGCCGAGACCACCCTTCCAGAGTCTAGTCCCGCCGAGACCACCATTCCAGAGTCTCATTCCGCCGAGACCACCCTTCCAGAGTCTCGTCCCGCCGAGACCACCCTTCCAGAGCCTCCTCCCGCCGAGACCACCATTCCAGAGTCTCGTCCCGCCGAGACCACCCTTCCAGAGCCTCGTCCCGCCGAGACCACCCTTCCAGAGCCTCGTCCCGCCGAGACCACCCTTCCAGAGTCTCGTTCCGCCGAGACCACCCTTCCAGAGTCTAGTCCCGCCGAGACCACCCTTCCAGAGTCTCGTCCCGCCGAGACCACCCTTCCAGAGTCTCATCCCGTCGAAACCACCCTTCCAGGGTCTCTTCCAGTCGGGACCACCCTTCCAGAGTCTCGTTCCGCCGTGACCACCCTTCCAGAGTCTCGTCCCATCGAGACCACCCTTCCAGAGCTTCTTCACATCAGGCCTGTCAAGCCTGAGCTTCACATCATGCCTGAACCCTCGTCTCCAGCCAGGAGGGCTGCCGCCACGTCAGAGCCTGTCCCAAGATCTGTTCCTTATCTCGACTTGTTCCTAGACCTGTTCCTGCTCCAAGACCTGTTCCTGTTCCCCCACCTGTTCCTACTCCAAGAACTGTTCCTGTTCCGAGACCTGTCCCTGAGTCTGTTTTCGAATCTGTTCCTGAGCCTGTATCTGTTCCTGAGTCTGCATCCGTTCCTGAGCCTGTATCTGTTCCTGAGCCTGAGTGCGTCCCCATAGAACCGCCCAATAATTTTTATTTATTTATTATACACTCACCTAAAGGATTATTAGGAACACCATACTAATACTGCGTTTGACCCCCTTTCGCCTTCAGAACTGCCTTAATTCTACGTGGTATTGATTCAACAAGGTGCTGAAAGCATTCTTTAGAAATGTTGCCACATATCGACAGGATAGCATCTTGCAGTTGATGGAGATTTGTGGAATGCACATCCAGGACACTGTGTTTTTTATTTGTTTTTGTTTGATTTAATCACACCGACACACAGTGCTGTACGGGGGTTTTTATGGATAAAAGTTTATTAAAATTATCTTGCTAGGGGGGTTTGGGGGCACGCCCCCCAAGAAAATTTTGGTTTTCCTGATCTCGACATGTCCATTTTAAGGTGTTTTGAAGGCCAAAAAAATGGACAACAGTAGCTTTAAAAGCATGTCAGTGCTCAGTAGCATGAAGTAGCTAGGCCTATTTTATCAGATAACAGATTCTTTAACATGAGAATTAGTTTAAATGTCACAATGGGTGATCCACACTATAAAATGGACATGCAGAATGTTTATGCATATTGTTGACAATACACAATCACATATTCGAAACGGGAATGTCCTTAAATAAGAAATGATTCAAGGATTATTTTGTAGATGTTACATTTCAAACAAACGCCAATGCAATCATTCTGTGCCCAGAGGCATATGAGCAATTAGTGTGAGCATCAAAGATCAGTTTCAGCTACTTTTTATTTCCTAAATTAATCAATATTTTTGGACTAGCTAATCTGTTCATTTAATCAATGGTTCAATTGCTCACTCATAAAGACAGTCACTTGTCGCCGCCTTCTGGCTTAATGATGCAAGTTAATTGCGCAAAAACAAACAAGCGGAGTGATACAAACAGTGAAAAGTCGAACACATTCAAGCAGTGTTGTAGTACTCGAGACTCGGACTCGTCTCGGACCATATTTTAATGGTCTTGGTCTTGTCATGGACTCGTGTACATTTTGACTCGGTATTGACTCGGACTCGAATATATTAGGACTCGGACTTATTCCCGAGTCCACTCTGTCGTATTCTCTTATTTACTGCATGAGTAAAACACACACACTCACTCGTCGTGTCCTGTTCAAAGCCTCGTCTTTATTCAACAACCCCACACCGCCCACTCCTGGGCAGAAACAGTACTCAGGGCCTGAACATTGTAACACATTGTTATGTTGCACTACCTAGATTATCCTACACACTCGAGTCCAATTCAAAATATTTTTCATGATTATTACTGTATGTTAATATTTCTTCAAATTGATGTTTGATTGACACGTCCAATGATTGGTGATTTTCTTGTGCAAAACTGCGCATGACTTAGACTAACGTTAGCGCAAAGGCAGCAGGCCTCAGGTCAGGTCAGGATGTCATGAGCTTATAGCTCAACTATGTATTGAAAATGTCTGCTAAATCATCCATTATTCAGTTTGCATATAAGAGCCACAAAGAATCCATATGCAGTAAGACTTTAAAAAGGAAAACCTCTGCGACATGTAAATTCTGTGGTTCTTCAGTTACCGAAGCAAAGGGAACAAATAAAGCACAAAGAAAGATTAAGATAAAGTAAGATTAAGAACTCATAATGTCTGTATATGCATGAAATTTTAGCAATTTGACAGCTAATGCTTAGTTAGTTCTGTGTAGAAGTCTGCAAGGGACTACTTTTTTCGTCCTGCGCTTCATCTGCTCTCCTACACCAGTGACCCGCCCGCTCTCGCTTCTGTTTTACGCTGTGTCCACCTGCCATCCGCCTGTAGTGATCCTGCTTTCCAGAAAGTCACATGCTACATTTGTCTCAACTGTGTTATTTTAAAGGTGCTCTAAGCGATGTCACGCGTCTTTTAGGCCAAAACATTTTTTGTCACATACAGCAAACATCTCCTCACTATCCGCTAGCTGCCTGTCCCCTGAACACACTGTAAAAAAATGCGGTCTCTGTAGACAGCCCAGGCTCCACAAACAGCAACAAAAACAAACTGCGGCGACCCGCTCTACGAAACAAAACAAACAGTGTTCTAGCCTGGGGGTGGGGTTAGTGAGCGTACATGGGGGGTGTGGAGGAGAGAAGCATGAAGAGGAAAGTTATAATTTTAACTCTTTAAGTTTGATATGGCCGACACACGACCAAAGAGACGACGTTCTGATGAACAGATTGCAAAAATACAAAGAAGAGGGAAAAGGAGAAGGAACGCATGCCTGAATTTACATTGGAAAAGCCTTTGAAAGGTGGTGAGAACTCTGTTTCTGCTGGACAGGGTAAATCCAGTTTGGTTTTTCTAAATGGACTTTCATGTTCGCCTAACAAACACAAGGATATAATTAGCTAGAACAATGCAGTCAGCGCTAACTTTGGTGAATACAACTAGGGCTGTCACTTTACGTTCGAAAATCGATTGCACAATCGATCGGACCAACCAACACAAGTATCGAAAACGAAAATAGGGAATCGATTTTAACGGCCCTTTTTTTTTTTTTTTTTACCAAAAATGTGTTTTAGGTGGACAGATCAATACAGGACACAGAACATGTAGGATGTTGGAAAATAACAATGTCTTTTTTGTTCACCAAATGCTTTTTAATATTCGCTATTACTTCAATGCAAGTGAACAAGCGCGCCGTTATTTGTTGCTTAGTGACGTGTGTGTGTGTGTGTTCAAGGAAGCCAGAAATGCGCAGATTCTGCGCTATACGCTGTATTTAATATATCATGAGGACTCACGAGTTGCGTATTTGCGCTAAATCCGCGCAGATTTGGCTTACACAAACTTCCCCAGCAAAGAAAGTGAGTAAACATAGAAACACGCCAGATCAGCTCGTGATTTGACAGCGTTTCCCGCCAAAGTTCATTTTTTACCCGCATTTGGCGAGTCGGATGGTGTTAATCTCAATCCCTGAATGTTGCGCTCCTGTTTGTCATTGTGCTGAAACTTCACGCCAATAAATCATCAGAAATATTGCTGACTTGTGCGTCTCAAGCGCCCTCATTACGCTCGTCCTAATGCCTGTTAAGTGTCCGTGGATTTGCCTATATTTGGTGATGAAAATGGAAACGTCTTTAGACATGGAAAATCGATTTTACAATCGATTCAATGAACACTTACGTCTCAAAAATCGAACAGGATTTTTTCACAAAAGTGACAGCCCTAAATACAACATACAGGTTTCTAGCAGCTAGCTATGGATCTCTATTGTAAATAATCAAGCAAACTCACAGTAGGGCGACAGTTTGTGAAATTGAGTGTTCATTCATAGCCTATTGACAACTTTGACTACATTTGAAGCTAACGTTATCTTGCTATTATGGGATGGTATGGGAGCTATAGTTATAACGTCAGGTGGCGAAACGTTTTATCGTGTTTTTCTGGTAATGTTTCTCTTTTTTTTGCATTATATGAAAGCATTTATCTAACTTGGCGACATTACACCTTGAAAGAAGTATCAGTAAAACTACAGGGGGAGGGGACGGGATGAGGAGGAGGGAAGGTCTAGCTAGCCTCCGTTTTGTTTGACAATAGTTTGAACGTCAACAAGAAGTGACGTCACCCAGCATCGCTTTGAGCACTTTTAATATTTACTGTTTACAAAAACATAGGACATACTATGTGGCCTTTTTACCCTTAACTAATAATATTTTTAAACCAATTTCACTCTAAGTAAATAAAACTAAATTAGGTAATCAACCCTCTCTGGTCTCGGTCTCGACTCGGACTCGACCCTCTCTGGTCTCGGTCTCGACTCGGACTCGACCCTCTCTGGTCTCGGTCTCGACTCGGACTCGACCCTCTCTGGTCTCGGCCTCGACTTGGACTCAACCCTCTCTGGTCTCGGTCTCGACTCGGACTCGACCCTCTCTGGTCTCGGTCTCGACTCGGACTCGACCCTCTCTGGTCTCGGCCTCGACTTGGACTCAACCCTCTCTGGTCTCGGTCTCGACTCGGACTCGAGTGAGCTGGTCTCAACTACAACACTGCATTCGAGGTAACATTATACAAATATATTACAATAATAATGGCAATATATTTAATAGGGTGCTTGTGTTGTTAAATTGAGCTTATAGTCACTGTCTATAGCTCACTGTCTTTGATCAAACTGATTATTCTGTCGATCATTTAAAACTTCTATCGACGAACAGCTGTTTAGATTAGCTACTTGCATCTTATCTCGCACTGTATGCCTGTTAACTGAAGCGTGAAGCGTCGCGTTGGGATTCGCGCTCGGCTTGCGCTTCTGTGAACATAAATCCCACTTGCTTTAATTGGACTCAAACATTTTGACATTGACGAGCGGGTGAGTGCTGAAGCAGCTCAGACGAGAAGGTCAGTTATCGTTGTGATGGGCGAATCATTGCAGCACCAAATTCGAGTTAATATTAGCCAATTATTTCATAAATTTCATTATATACACTCAACAAAATGTATATATTTGGTGCTGAAGGAGACGGAGCTGAGCTCCGGCAGGGTGTGTTGTGGACCCGAGGAGGCGGAGCTGTGCTCCGGTGCGCTCCGGTGCGCTCCGCCCCAATTTAACCTATGGGTACATGGTGGCCATAAAGGGATGGACATGGTCAGAAACAATGCTCAGGTAGGCCATGGCATTTAAACGATGCCCAATTGGCACTAAGGGGCCTAAAGTGTGCCAAGAAAACATCCCCCACACCATTACACCACCACCACCAGCCTGCACAGTGGTAACAAGGCATGATGGATCCATGTTCTCATTCTGTTTACGCCAAATTCTGACTCTACCATCTGAATGTCTCAACAGAAATCGAGACTCATCAGACCAGGCAACATTTTTCCAGTCTTCAACTGTCCAATTTTGGTGAGCTCTTGCAAATTGTAGCCTCTTTTTCCTATTTGTAGTGGAGATGAGTGGTACCCGGTGGGGTCTTCTGCTGTTGTAGCCCAAGGTTGTGCATGTTGTGGCTTCACAAATGCTTTGCTACATACCTCGGTTGTAACGAGTGGTTATTTCAGTCAAAGTTGCTCTTCTATCAGCTTGAATCAGTCGGCCTATTCTCCTCTGACCTCTAGCAACAAAATAGCATGATCCACCATTTTACTAACTCTGCTAAGAAATGAATAACACATTCTCTTACAAAGATATGATTTCTGGTCTTACAGATCAGATGCTGAACTCAGTAATAATGACATTCATTTTTGATATTTTTTCACTAGTGTGTGCAGGACACTATAGTTCATTTATGTAAGTGAGGAGAGCAAAATAAAGTAAACAACATATTATACCCAAAAATTCTTCATACAATGACTACAAGTAAAATGTATAAACTGGGACCAAAAATGATTCCTCCACTTTGACCTGATCATGTTTTCTTCAGTGTGTTTTCTGTGATTGCTAATGCTCATTTTACACACAGACTGAACAACATGAAGCATTGCTTGGTCACTGGTTGAGCTAAACTGGTATTATCTAATTGTGTAGTTAAATTTAACAGCTGACAGATATTTAACATAATTCATGTGTGAGAGTCTAACAGAAGGATGGACAGTGAAATATCCACTGATCTGAGAACTCTTGAGTTCTGCTCATATTTATTACCATTTTCTAAACTATAGCGAATAAACTGTGATAATGTGAGAAATGTTGAAGTTGTCTGAATACATGTTGGCTTGCCTGTATATCCAGCCCGTATAAGCACAAGCTTCAGCCGTTCTCCAGCAGTGGTGTACGTCATCAGAAGGACTCGGCCACAGTTAATAGAGATGTGTGTGGATGGGCCTTGAAAAGCTGCTGTAGAAATAAACCGGTCTCTGCTCTGGAAGGAGACGAGGGTGGGGAACATTCATTTCCTGGAATGTTTGGCTCTTTCACAATACATTCATTCATCTTGGAGACTTGCTTCTGGGAGAATACCAGACACGCTGGTCAATGTACATGTGAAACATGGCAGAAGAGCAAAGAATCATGGAGAGGGGTGTTTTATGGATAGTGTCACGTCATGGCGCACCTTCAGCCAAAATCTGAATTTAATTTCAGAGTGAGAGATTTTTTTTTTCTTTTACTACTAAATTCAAAACCCATTATGTGCATCAATGCATCAGCTATGTCTGCATATGTGGTATATGAATCATATTGTTTACGTAACTTGTTTTGTCAATGAAAAAACTATGTTTTAAGACTATCTAGAGATCACCATCTAACAAGTGTTCTGATAAAAGCATCTGATAATGATTCTGCTATAAGCATCAGTTCGAATCCATTGAAAGTGATACACAAATCGCTGTATGCCATCTTTTTCTATCAGAATGGTCTCTAATAAAGCCTTGTAAGCTATTCTGGGTCTTTTTGACCCCCTAAATGACATTTGCTGAAATTAATAAAATTCCCCCTTCATCTACACAGCATGAAACTTTTTAATTACATACGTTTTTTGAGACCGGAATGAGTTTTACCGACCACAGACCTCAAATATTATAGACATTAATATAACAATGTTTTCTTTGCCTTGGCTTTGAAATATTTGGAGAAAAAAGCACATTAGTTTTGCACAAGTTAGTTTTGTTTGTTTGTTGAAGGACAAACACTTACAGCCTCATACTTTTTTATTCACCTTTTGTTGTTGTTATTGTGATACATTGTATTTTAAAAGTCTCTTTGTGGTGAAAATCCAGCTTCTAATGTTGTTTATATGTGTATGTGGTGTTTTTAAAATGCTTTAAGACACACCATGTGTAAGTTAACAAGTCGACAGCATCGCTGAGTGTTTTCTGCTTAAAACTGCAGTGAACCAAAGACAGTCTCAAAAACACGGTGTGAAATCGCTGGTGTTTCTGACGTCACAAACGACCTTGAAACCAATCAGATCAACGTGTGATCGTCAACCAGTGTATCTCTGAGCTGAGTGAGTGAGTGGAGGCGGGGCTCATTTGCATATTCATAGAACCGCGCAAACTAAATGAGGCGAGGGTGTCGAGTTACATTCAAGATATTTTAAGGCATGGAGACATTTTTTACAAGGAAAACGATTAAATGTGTCATTTTGGTGATTAAATATGAGTTTTAATAGATAAAACTATTGACTACAGGACTTTAAAACATTTAACTTGCAGATTTCACATAACTTTGGATAAATCTCATCATGTTTACACAGCTGGGAAGATCTAGGAATATGGTTTACTGATGTATAAACCTTAGTAAAAACCAAGGTGAAATTAACAGTGTGGATGACACACGCCAAGCCATTATAAAACACAAACACACTGGAGTTCAGGGGTGGAGTCTATTATATTAGCTGTGAGTGTTACAGAAATCTGGGAGAAGCTGGTATATAATGACAATAAAGGTGTTTTCCCTCATATTTATACCAGTAACAGGCAACAGGTCACAAAAAAAAAAAAATTTAAACACTAAAATAAATAGTACATGTAAATAAATACTACTTGAGTTGTTCTGTCATTAACGAACAACTTTGAAGTCCTTAAAATCCAGTCTATCCACGGCACGCTCGTTCCGGAACTCTGCTTTGGCGACACGAGACTGCGGGCTGCCGGTGGTGCGGAGCCAGCGCTGCATCTGCTGGACTTTCCCAGCCGGACCCTGGATCTGGCCCTGGACCGTCCCGGCCTCGGTGTTCTGCACCCAGCCCACCAGACCCAGCTTCTGCCCTTCTGACTGCACACACACACACGCAGGACGCATGATCATTGCACTTCATACACAATATTAAAGTATAATAATAATGATGTGACATCAGTGGGTTAGTTATAATGTTTTGAAGCATCGAAAATACATTTTGCTCCAAAAATAACAAAAACTACGACTTTATTCAGCATTGTATTGTGTTCCGGTTCTGTTGTGGATCCGCGTTCAGTGACGCCGCTGACGTAAGACGCTGCTGACGTGTGTCTGGTGCGCCCGAGCTTCGTTTACAGTCTGAGGGAGACGCACGCTGGAAACAAAACAATCTTTGCAAACATGTCTAAGGATTTCCACACAGAGTCAAGTCAACTCAAGTCATCTTCATTTATATAGCGCTTTTAACAATGGATTGTTTCAAAGCAGCTTTACAGAGATAAACATATAATTTAAGGTAACAGAGATTGTTTTGGCTTTATAGCGGTTCTTGAATAATGTTATTTCCAGGTAAAGTTAACTTTGATTGATTCACCTCCGTCGAAATGATCAGACTTTAAACGTGAACCTGTGATTAACGCTGACGGCGTTCACATGCTCATTCAGAATTGATTCTATAGTTATGTGCTTTTTAAAATATGTGCGCAGGTTTGTAATTCCATACAACCCAGCCTAAACAAACTACTTGTCTTGCCTATAAATTTTGATAAATTTATCAGAGGAAGACTTGCATTTTTTTGCCCAGCCAATATTTATTTGAACACGAATACACGGGCGCACCAGACACACGTCAGCAGCGTCTTACGTCAGCGGCGTCACTGCGGACCCGTGAACGCGGATCCACAACAGAACCGCAAGACAATACAATGCTGAATAAAGGCGTAGTTTTTGTTATTTTTGGACCAAAATGTATTTTCGATGCTTCAACACATTCTAACTAACCCACTGACGCCACATGGACTACTTTGATGATGTCTTTATTTCCTTTCTGGACAAGGACAGTATACCGTACATACATTTACAATGGAGGGACAGAAAGCTCTCGGACTAGGCCTAAATCTAGAATATCTTAAACTGTGTCCCGAAGATGAACGGAGGTCTTACGGGCTTGGAGCGACATGAGGGAGAGTCATTAATGACATCATTTTCATTTTTGGGTGAACTAACCCTTTAATGTTATAAACCAGCTTTTTTTTTTATTAAATCCAGGTTTTAAGTTACATAAGTTTCACTTCTTCCTACTTATTTTTGTACATACAAATAGAGTTTTTTTTAAGTACTGGAAAGTATGGAGTTTTATTTTGTTGTTCATCTGTTTTAAAAATTGTATTTTTAAAACTTTGCACATTTTTATATATGCAAAGGTCCCTTTCGGGGCTCCGTAGGTGTCCTCTTTGGTTCCCAATAGGCTTTATGCACAGCTTCACTACTTCCTGAACTTCAGCCAGCCCTTTGTTTCCTGTCTGCCATTATTGGACAAACTGATTAATCCAGGTGTGCCTGATTATTGATACTGAGGCCAGGCACACCTGGATTAATCAGTTTGTCCAATAATGGCAGACAGGAAACAAAGGGCTGGCTGAAGGTCAGGAAGTAGTGAAGCTGTGCATAAACCCAATTCTGCGTGAGAAAATGGATGTGTGGAATCAGAGAGCGTGTGAAAGGGTCAGTTGCGTGAGAGATGGCAGCTCTCCTGTGTTCATTGATGTGACAGCTAGCCCCAGCACACACGACATTGATATGTCCATTACCTGTGTGTGTTTCCTAAAGAACACGCCCTGCACTCTCCCATACACCTCATAATCCACGGACAGCAGCTCTTCTTCAGTGGACATGATGATGAGCACCTGAAACACTCACAACATCATTATAACAGCTCCGACATCAACTGACCAATGCGATTCACAACTTTCTCAACTCTGTCAAACACACTGTTAGCGTACCGGTGGATGGACGATAGGAAACGGCTTTTTAGTTTCTGAAATCCGCAGTGAAATCGACTTTATTATCGTTTCAACCTCAACACACAAGTTTCGCTCATGAAGTGGCGCGTGCGCACCATCATCATCACAGCGCGTCCTTCACCCGGGTGACGTCACCACGGCATGACGTCTGATGCAACTGGCCAATAGCAAATGTGAAGGGAGTTTGCGTTGTCTTGTTCCTAAGCAACTAGTGTAAACACAACTGGAAACCTGAGGTGATCCAGCAGTTTACATTCACAGACAACACAAGTCGGTGAGTTTTTAAAGCTAAACATACATTCAATCTTCTATAATGTGAATGAAAATGCTAATGAAAATGGCAACACACCAACTTATTTGGTGTGTTATTATATATATATATTTACAGTCAATCTGGTCAGACCCAAGGACTGGGAAATGTAAAGACATGCTAGATATTAACACTGTATAAACATTTTCATTAGCTCCACAATAACCTAGTTTTTCCTGGATCAACAGTTTAATATAACTGCCTTATCTTGGACACAGATGATGCGATGATTAATGATGTTTAATGAGACTTTACAGAAGCAGCAACCAAAGATCTACAGAACAAACAGAAACAAATGATAACGTTACTTAGACTATTTTTTAAAGAATTGTCGGTAACACTTTGCAATAAGGTTCATTAGTTAACATTAGTTAATGTATAAACTAGCATGAACAAACCGTGAGCAATACATTTGTTACAGTATTTATTCATCTTTGTTAACATTGGTAAATAAAAATACAGCGGTTCATTGTTTGTTCATGTTAGTTCACAGTGCATTAACTAATGTTAACAAATACAAGCTTTGATTTTAATAATGCATTAGTAAATGTTGAAACTAATATTAGCTAAGATTAATAAATGCTGTTGAAGTATTGTTCATTCTTCATTCATGTTAACTAATGAACCTTATTGTAAAGTGTTACCATAATGTCCATATGTGTTTTCTATCAGTCCACAGGTTGACAACGCTGTTATTATACGATCAACCTCTGCTGGAGCTGCATGTGTGAGTTTCTCAAACATGCAAACGCTGCCACAACATCACCTCACACAACGCTTTTGGGAAAGAGAGACCGTATCATCAAAACTACCGGTATTACACAGAGAGAGCATGAGCAGACAGTGCCGTCCCTCGGGAACTCATCACAGCTCCAGACTGGATGTTTTAGATAACCAAGAGAGAGAGCTTCCCTGGCAACATCCAGACAACATCCACAGGGCGAAAAACACGGAGCAGAACGAATACGTTCCTTCGCGGATAGCATTAGGCAAAATATTCCCCCTAAAACCAGTCCTCCACAAGAGAGCGTTCAGCTTGAGTAATGTCACCAAATCACAACATCAAGAGATACTTTACTCGCGTTTGCCTACACTGGCTGATCAAGCTGCGGTCCGACAGCAACAGAAGACTGCGAGGAAACTAGATCCCATCAGCTCATCCCATCGAACAGGGAGAAAAAAACTGGATCAGGAAGAGAAGCAAACACACTTGCCGAAAGAAATCCAGATGCTCCAGCAGAAGATTTTCAAAGCAGAAGAGACTGTACGGAGAGTCCAAAAAGAGAAGAATAGAGAGATAAATCAATGTTATTTCGAGGACGACAGGTTCTATGGTAATGGATACGGCGAATGGGATGAGGAAAGGGACAGATATGGGAATGGAAGAGATGATATGGAAAGATGGGAGGAATGGGAGCGAGAGATGGCGGAGAGGAGAAGAGAAACTGTGAAACGTGAGGGACGGGGACGACCTTTGGCTTTAGACATGGCGAAGGGTCACAAGCCTGAGGAAAGGAGAGAGTGGGATGACTACGAACACACCGGGAAAGGGAATGGGCGACGAGAGAGAGGAATGGGGTGGGATGATCATGTCAGAGGAAGAAATGAAATGCACGACCTCTATCTGGACAGAAAAGATGAAGATGTGAGAAAACCAAACACATGTGACTCTACGAGAAGGGACAGAGCTCACCTCAAACATGAGAGGAGGGAGAATAAAGAGGGATTTGATGAACTGAAGGAGAAGCGCCTGCAGCGTGTTGAGCTCACTCCCGAGGAGAATCCCGACGCCCCGCAGCGGCTGGTTCCCTGTAACGTGTGCGGCCGATGCTTCGTTCGAGACCGGCTGGAGACACACATGAGAGTGTGTGAGAAAAAGAGGCCTGAGCGCAAGGTCTTCGACACGTCCCGGCACAGAGCCAAAGGAACCGAGCTCGAGAGGTTCATGAAGACCAACGGCAGGAGCAAAACGCCGGAAGTAAGGAGAACCATCGCGACATGGACCACAAAACCAGTCACAAGGGTCATTTTTTTAAATTGAGATTTATACATCACATGAAAGTTGAATGGATACGCTTCCTATTCATGTATGGTTTGTTAGGATAGGACAATATATGGCCGAGATATGACTATTTGAAAATCTGGAATCTGAGGGTGCAAAAAAATCTTAACATTGAGAAAATCTCCTTTAAAGTTGTGGATTTATGTTCGTGCTTTTGCTCCATCCACTCACAATTTTTAAAAAATTTATATTTAGCCTGTGGTTGGAAATTTACAAAATATCCTCATGGAACATGATCTTTACTTAATATCCTAATCCTAATGATTGAAAATCTAAAATTTTGACCCATACAATGTATTGTTGGCTATTGCCACAAATATACCCGAGCGACATGTGACTGGTTTTGTGATCCAGGGTCACATATTTGATACGCAAATGCTCGACATGATCTGATAAACTTGTCGCACTCGATCTCCTCAGTGCTTCTGTCTCTGACTGAGAGTTTAGACTCTTTTATCCAGTAAAAGTCTTTCAGTGTAATTGTACAAGCGTCCTCCTTCAGCTTGAGCTTCACGAGTCTTTCTGTGTCAAATCTGACCTGATTTATCAAGGAAACGCAGGAATAACTTTGATATTGTTAGTAATATTTCAGCTGGACTGAAGCAGCTTCGCTTTACTCGATTATCATACATCATTTTTTTATGCGTATCAAATATGATCATCAGGCTTTTGAGGCTCTCTCAATCATCATCGTATTGCATTGCATTATATGATTTAACACTACAGAGATTTGATCATAAAACTAAGCTTTTAAACATCATATTACTAAGACACATTATTGGCAGATATTGATATTTATCTACAGTTTATGTAAGGATCTGCTAAACTGTTATACATATCTCACATTACAAGCATCAGATGTTCCTCAACAACTTTAAAATAAAACGAAATGATGACCATTATGATTCAGTCTGTTTGAGCAGAATGATTTGGTTCTGCTGTGGTAATATGAACCCTTCACTGATGTCACACTGTCTTCACCCACAGCCTAAGAAGAATATGTGGCGGCAGAAACACCAGGCCTTCATTCAGACCATGCGTCAGGGTCGAGATCCTGAGCCACAGCCGGGGTGCGATCTGCACCCAGAGTACGTGTCGTGTCCTCACTGCGGCCGGAGGTTCGCCCCGGGCCCGGCCGAGAGACACGTGCCCATGTGCCAGGACATCAGGAGCAGACCCGCGCCTCCTAAAGCCCCGCAGGGCAGCGCCCGGAGGACCACGGCACGGTGAAACACCCGACAGCGGCCGCACACGTGCACTTGCGTTACATCTGTGGGGGGAAATATAGTGCGCTTGTTCTGGGAAAACTCATAGAATAATAATAATAAATAAAAAACACGTGAACATGATTCATGCCATTGAAACCATATCAGCTGTACATATGAATAAAACCTTTGTATATGCTAGATAGTGTTTTATACTAATGTAACACAACTTCAAACGCAAAGCAACAAACAAATTCAGTCAGAAGCCTTCGATGAAGCCAGGTAGGCTACTGTATACATGTACATCATCATTTCAGTAGTTATACTTATACTGAGACTTACAGTATGTCATTGAAGGTGAACTGATTTATGTTCATAAATAAAACATCAATCTCACATTCAAATATCTAATGTTTACATTTTTATTCACAATTGTTAATAATATTTGGCTTTTTGCTATACCAGTAGTTCTCCACTAGAGCTTTCTATAGTTTAAAGTGTTTGCTCATCATTTACTGGCCCTCAAACAAACCTGTTTGAGTTTTTTTTCTGTCGGACACAAAAGATGATATTTTGAAGTAACCAAACAGTTTTCGGACCCCATTGACTTCCATAGTATTTTTTATTTTTTTAATAATATGCAATTGTTTGGTTACCAACATTCTCGGTCAAATCATTGATTTTAGTTGTTTTGTTTTTATTTTATTTGTGAATTTCTGAATGTTTGTCCTTTGTAGAGATCATGTGTTTTTAGTGACACCATACATCCCACTGTTTTTAAATATACAGAATGAATAAAAGACTGGTAACACTTTACATTTGTTCAAATGATTTAATGCAATATCATGAACAAACAATCAACATTTTACAGCATTTGTTAATCTGTGTTATTTTATGAATTAACCATTGATTTTTGTGAACTAATGTTTGTTCATGATACATAGTACATGTGACATTTGTTAAATAAATGCTATTTATGATGATTTATCTGTCCATCCTTGGTTGTCAGTGATACATTGACTCACTCACTCATCGCCATCTAGTGGGGTATTGATGGAACAGAGGAGAAGAAATCAGGAAAGGGGTTTTGGTAAACAGACACTTAAGAGGACATTACTGGACAACACTATTAAATCACATAATTAACTATCTTTCAAGTCATTAGTGCAGTTATTCAAGTCATGGTACCACAAGAATAAGAATCATAGTAATACAAATACAAGTTACACAACCGGCAACTCATGCCCACAGATTTTCACTTTTATATTTTATAAAAAAATTTACATTTAGTTTCAACAAAATGTCCCTACAAAGATGACATTATCGGAAATCCTTTTCCTTCTGGAACCATTTTTTGGTCCCCATGAGGAAGGCAGTTTAAAGATGTGGTATAATGCCCTTTTCACAAGATGTAAAATAAATCTCAGATGTCCCCAGAGTGTGTATGTGAAGTTTTAGCTCAAAATACCCCACAGATATTTTATATAGCATGTTAAAATTGTCACTTTTTGAGGGTGAGCAAAAACGCTCAACACCCTTTTGTGTCTGTCCCTTTAAATGTCACAGGGGGCGGAGCTTCAATAGTTTGAGAGTGTGTGTGTGTGTGCGTAGGGTCGGGTTAGTGTAAGGGGAGAGAATATACCGTTTGTACAGTATAAACACCATTACGTCTATGAGAACCCACAAAGATAGTGAACCAGACATGTGTGTGTGTGTGTGTGTGTGTATGGTCCTGTTATTCCCTACATTGTGGAGAATTTGCAGATTCTCCGGCAAAGGATGAGACCCTAATTACGAACACGATTATTTATTTTCGCTAATTATTTGAGTTCAGTTCGGGTAGAGTTGTACTGCTAACCGTGTCCACGGGGGGCAGAGAGGGTGCATTCGGGTAATGTGGGACACCCGAGCTCCTGTGTGTTTATTTTCTTGTTCTAACAAAATTTTGCCAACAGGCCTTTTACTATAGCCTTAGGCGTAGATTACGCACTTTTTCATAGGGCAAGTGTGTCTACGACAAGCTGAGGTTTTCGCGGGTGTGTATACCCTACATCGAGATTTAAAATCCAAAGAGTCAAGGATAGTCTACCGTGAGGCGCGGGTCAATGTATAAAGAACCCGCACCCGACCGACGTTTTCAACTAACCCGCCCGCAACTCGGACCGCAAAAAAAGTATGAAAATATTGTACCCGACCCGCTTCCTGACCGCATTTTTTAAAAGTAGTAAATGTTCATCGTAGCGCCATTGGGCCATAGACGTACAACAACACAGCATCGCAAGAAGACGTACACATAACAAAGCCAGCACTTTGGTCATAATATTTCATTATTTCGGAGCTTCCACTCCCCAGTCTTCACCTTTTCTCTTGCCGCCTCCATCTCTGCAGAGTGCAGACTAGTGATCATAGACATGGCAGGTTCGTGAACGAATCGCTCTTTTGAACCGGTTCTTTTTAGTGAACCGGTCGAACCAGTACACTAAATCGAACTGAATCGTTCGAAACAGTTCGCGTCTTGCGTCAGTGCTGATCCACAAGTTACTAAAGTTACTCACTTTCAGACATGCCTGACAGTCCCTCCGAATCGAAATAAACCAATATGCCGAAGTATATTTTACTCCAGGAACAGTTCACTGAACTGAGACATGTTGGTGCCACTGCTGAGAGAAGTGATGAGCACGAGCAGCTGAGACTGCGCATCCGCGTACTACCGAACGCACAGGTACAGTGGTTCTCGGATCAAGTACAGAACCGAGAACTGTTGACTGAGCTTGTGTGTCATCTTCGTGCCAGTTATTCAGCCAATAAAGTGTAGGCCTATATATTTCATAGAAAATTATGTCTAGTAGTACTATATAGATACAAAGGTTTAATTTGCATCTTTTTTCAAACGACCCGACGTCCCGACCGACCGCGACCTGAATATCATTAAAAATATTTTTGGATGACTCTCGTAACTGCGGGTAACCGCGGGTGACCGCAGGCACCCGCTCATTTTGGATCAACCCGCGCATCACTGGTGGCTACGCCCCTGACTATAGGGTTAGTCATGGATGTCATGTGACTGAAATCACAGAAAGAAGCAGGGCACTTGTCAATCAAGAAGCTCCCCTGGGAATTGCATGACAAGGTCAGTGAGCGACAGGATTCTGAGATTAATGTTAAGGACATAAATGTCCATAAATAAGTCAATGTTCCAAATTGTTGTCAAATTATGTTTGTGATCTATTCAAGCAACAAAACATGTATTCAAGTGTTGAAAATGTGTTTAAGTTTTTTTCTTTCAAAATATTTTTTTGTTGTCCCACTTTATCAAATATGATTGAGAATGTGGGACAGCATGCTTTGGGTAATCCCCCAGTCTTCAAATGGGGGAAATATGCATTTAGGGACTTTATAAGTCTAATGACAATTGTGTAGATCTCATTACGACTTAGGGAGAGACCACCGATATACTTACTTATCTCTAATATAACACTAATATATGCATGCCATAACGAGAAATGGGTGTTTATGTGCAGGGCTATACTGGAGGTTATAACATTAGCATAAGTTCACAGTAGCTAGCAGCTAAACCAGCTAGCTAGAGAGATGCTACAGAGATGGATTCTGGGAAATGTATTCCAATGGCAAGCAAAGGTATATCAGGATGAAGTAAAGCGTTAACTTCATTTCCCAAATTCACAGTTAGTTAGTATATAACGGTTCAAACCACTGAGCAGGAGGGGGGACCAGGCACACACACACACACACACACACACACACACACACACACACACACACACACACACACACACACACACACTCTCATGGTGTACAATTGTGAGTCATCATTAGTCAGCTAAAATATGAAAATATCCATGACCTTTAATTACAACCCCATTTCCAGAAAAGTTCAGACATTTTGTTAAATGCAATAAAATCAAGAATCTATGATCTGTTCATTCTCTTTATTTAACTGACAAAGTACAAAGAAAAGATTTCCAATGTTTTCACTGACCAACCTCATTGTATTTCGTAAAGATAAGCAAATGTGGATTTTGATGGATGCACATTTAAAAAAAGTTGCATGTTCCCCACTGTCTCACATCACCTTTCCTTTTAATTACACTTTTTAATTGTTGGGGAACTGGGGATATAACTTCTGGCAAGTGGAATATTTGCCCAATCTTGTCTGACACGAGACATCATACGTTTTCCATAAGAGACACATCTGAACTGCAGGCAAGCTCTTCTGCACTGTAAAACATATTGTTGGTTTAACTTAAACAAGTAAGTTACCTGTTGCCTTACAATTTTGAGTTCATTGAAATAAAAAATTTGAGTTCACACAATGAAGGAGATTGGTTTAATAAATAGAAACTCAAAATATTGTGTTATCTTAACCACATTTATTATCTAAGTTGATTTGACAAAAGATAAAAAGTTGTGTAAATTTTTTTTTTTAAATAAACCACTTAGTTTTAGCATGTGCAGAATGAGGCCTGGCATCGTCTTGCTTCCCAGGAGAGATGTCATCTCGATGCCATTAAATGTCTCTGTGCAATCCCAATAAATGCCTCCACGTCAGTGAAACCAAATGCAACCCCGTTTGCATGAATTAAATGAATAACATTTTTACAACAAAAATGAAACATCACTGAACTTACTTAAAGGCGCAGTGTGTGGTTTTAGCGGCATCTAGTGGTGAGGTTGCGAATTGCAACCAACAGAAGTTACGGTGGCCGACAGGAAGTGATGTCATCGTCTGAGACAGCAGAGAGTACCCAGTTCAGCAATGAAGTTTCTTTACAAAGATGAAGTTAGAAATTATGTTTACTTAATTGTTCAGTAAAACGAAATGTTATGGCGAAAATTATTGTTACTTGTTCATCACTGTGTCATTGTTTTATTCGCTGACTTTACAACATTGTGACAAAACGCGTTTGTCCGTTCAGGGCTACCGTAGACACATGTCAATAAGCGGACCCGCGGTGTGTGTAGAGAGAAATGCCTCACTCTAAGGTAATAAAAACAAAACGGTTCATTATGTAAGGACTTTACACACCACTGAAAACATAGTTATGAATATGATATTGCATTTCTGTCAACAGATCCGCCTAAACATTCTGTAACAAAATATGGAACCTTGAGACTCAGACCTTTCTGACAATATGTGTTTTGTCAAGATTAGAAAAGGTTTTGATAATAAATTATGAAATATAATGATGCCCAAAAGGGGAGGAGCCCGATAAAAGAATTTAGGGTACCGTTTCTATGGTAACACAACGTCCAATTTCAAAACGGTTTTCACGGGATGAATTCTGAGTTTGTAAGCTTTCAAATGATACCTAATTTATGATAACTTCTAAAATATGTGATGTAATTAAAAAAGGTGATAAAAAGATAATATTATATTTTTTAGAGGATAATATTATGCTATATTTTTTTATTGACTAATACTAGATTAGGCCTATATGTTTCATAATGAACTTTTAGCATGAAAACAAAAGTTTCAATTATTATTTCAATCAACTATATTAAATGTGCGTGCGTCGACTTTTTGTGACAAAGGTCAGAACTCCTGTTATGATGTAGATATTTTAAGGTGCACTCTTAGTCTTGTTATAAATTGATCTATTACTGTTCCTACATTATTTGTAACAGAAAACAGTGCTAAAATATCGATTTAGGAGTCTTAGACCTTTCCAACCATATATAGTTTGTCATGATTAGATTAGGATTTAATTGTAATATAGTGAAGTCAACTTTGGCATCCCGCTAGCGGGACAGTTTTAAGCAGAAAATACTCAGCAATGCTGTCGACTTATGAATTTACACATGCTTTGTCTTAAAGCGTATTAAAAACCCCACATACACATATAAACTACATTAAAAGCACAAATGTGGCTGTCACCTACCGGCCTGTCAACAGTTTAAAATGTCAAAATTATTAGCGGATTGAGATATAAATATTTATACAAAAAATATTTGATGCACTTTTAGTTAGTGTTGTCAAGATGTTAACTCACATTGATTTATTACATGGAACATTGGTGTTTACATGCATTTTGTTGAGATGTCTTTTCTTCTATAGCACTTATAAATGGTTGATTATTCATGTTGTTTATGTATTATACAATTTTTTATAATGTATTGTTATTCAGTGTAACATTTTTCCAAGTGTATTTAGGTGTATTAAAATGTAGGCTATAATATACAATAAACTATTTTTTTTAGGTCTAATAGAAGTTAATAATCATACAAGAAACAAACAAACAAATAAACAAAATAACGAGTTTGGTTCCTGGATATAAGAGTTCCTCAGGGATTCTTAAACAGTCATAATTAGGCTAATAGAAAGTCATTAAGTTGACTTTTTATCAGTGGTGGAGGAAGTACTGAGTCTCAGTACTTAAGTAAAAGTACAAATAACCAGAGACATATTTACTTTAGTAAAAGTAGAAGTACCACAATGACAATCCTACTTAAGTAAAAAGTAAAAAGTACCTGATTTTAAATGTACTTTAAGTATTAAAAGTAAAAGTACTTGCATAATTTTTTTTTCTCTTAATGTATATTCTAATGATTAATAAAACAGTTAATTCTAACTCATTCAACCTAATAGCCTACTCCTATAATGATGTTCAATAATGATGGATTTATTTTTTAAGTTTTTGTCACCATTCCTGAACAAGCTTGCAATTAGGCAATACACACATCAAGCTTACTATATCCTTACTATAAATACTAGTATTTGACGGCGTTTGGCTGTAAGCGCGATTAATATATGGCGTAATTCTGAACCTCTTGCCTTGCCATACTAATCCTAACCAAACGTATAATTCACACGCACCCCACACCACTACTAAACCTACCCATGCGTACCATATGCACGTAAAAAAATAATTTTCACGTATAAATTGCACGATAAACACTGCGTGCTATAGAGACGCATTTAGTGTGACCGGGTTCATATATCTATGGCAACCAAACTTCACTGGTGAGTGGTGAGACAAACGTGCGACGAACGGACGGTCAGGATGACGTTTTGGCAGGAAAAACTGTTCAGAAAATGTAACGAAAATGTCCCAGAATATAGTAGAAATGTACTGGAGTAGAAAGTATAATAATTGCTGCAAAATGTAACGAAGTAAAAGTAAAAAGTATGCACTATTGATTCTACTTAAGTAAAGTACAGATACGTGAAAAATGTACTTAAGTAAAGTAACGAAGTATTTATACTTCGTTACATTCCACCACTGCTTTTTATCTAATGATTTTGACAGTTTAATCCCATAATTATGACTTAGTAAGGAATATGTCATAATTTTCACATTTTAAATCTATTAATTATTTCCTAAAATTGTCATAGGTATGTCATAACTATGAAATAAAAAGTCAAAATATTAATTAGTATCCCGTAATATCTACGTTTTATGTAGGCCTAATACTTGTGTGACTTTTTCAGTCAAAATGAAGTGTTACCAACGATTTTTTTTCTTATGTGGTGGAAATGGGCTTCCTTACGATAGACACCGCAGTTTACTTAAAATAGTAAGCAACAGGCTGTATGTTTTTATTTTTTTATTCAATGCCACAAGAACAAGAGGTTTCAGAATATCCCATTAACATTAGCTGTCAGGAAATAAAAAAAATTAAAATAAAAAAACTGTTTTATAAATCCAGTGCTTTCAAAGCATTACATGTGTTCATAGCTTTTTTTGTTTTTGAGTTTGTTACAAAAGATGCACATACAATCATTGATAAAATGTGAAAAAATTGGTTTACTTTGAGCCCACTTCTTTTTATGTATATGATATTTTCCCAATAAAACAAATAACTGTATAATACGTTGTTCTTTACATTCCAAATTGTCATTCTGGGTATAAAAAAAGGACACCAAAAACACATTTCCATCATACAGTTCAGTTTTCTATTAATAATAAAGGTCTCTAAATCTTTCCCAAATAATCTTGAGTAAATACAGTGAAAAAAAAAACTTGTGTCTTGTGAAAAAGCCAAATTGTGTCTTTTTCTAGTGCACAAAATCCACAAGTATGTGAAATTTTAAGCTTAAATCTTTCCAAAACATGCTTAGCAGGATAAATGAGTATTTTGTAAGACACTTCCTTAATTTTGTTATTGACACAAAACTTATTTGGTAACTTCCATGCTTTGACCCAAGATATCACCCAATAAAGAAGACCAAAAGAATCTTGCTACAGGAAAAGACACAGAACAGAGCAACTCGCTGTATGTACTTCGCAGTGTGCAGTGAGTAGTGAGTCAGTGTGTGTAATGTGACCCTCCAATGGCTGTGTGAGAAACCCCGTACAACCGGAAGCGGAAAAAAACTCCCGCGGCATGAGTTTCGCCGCCATTTTGCATCAGACCTATTGAAAAGAGTGAGATATCAGCAGACACGGCGGGATCTGGCCACTCTATCCTCTTTCAGTACATTTCTCTCTGGATTTATCCCAACATAATCCAAGATATTAACTGACAGGTATGAGAACGCTCTCTTCAGATTTCATAAACGCGGTGAAGTGATGCTTTGGCTTTCCGTAGCGAGTAGACAGTGATCGCACCGGCACGCGCGCGACTCAACTCATCACATAACAGACGAGCGGCATTCGTACACATTTTATGCATAATTCACGGACTATTGTTTGCTTTCTGTGCACGTAAAAGTAGTGTGGTAAAGTCATAATGTGGTTGCTGGTCAAACACGATGCCGCCCCCCCTCCCTTCCCCTAACAAACACACACGTTGTCAAATAAACACATCTAACACGTCCAGACATGGCTAAAGTTTGTTGTGAACTTGTTTTGTTCTTTTGTCTTTAAAGAAAAAACCCCGTGTGATTTCTGATTGAAAGACTTAGTGGAGGTGCTGAAACAGGCTTTATCAGAGTGTCCACGTAGCGAGTGTGTGTTGTGGCCTAGCGAGTGTGTTCTTGTCATCACTGACACAACAAAGAGACACGGCCCGATGAGAGTACATGACATTTACTCATTTTATCCACCATGACTTGTGTTTGAAGTTGAATTTAAACGGTTCGAGTATGTCGCTTATCATACAAATAAACGTAATCAATCACGTTATTTAACAAAGTAATGAATTGTCAACGTTAATGTGTCATAGGTTTGTAAACTGCAGTGATATCGTGACTGAAGTGACCGTTTTCTCGGTAAACGTCATGTGCTCGTGCTCGTGAAGCGGGAGTTATTCGGAACACGTGGAAGTCTGAGTGATGAAATGTTCAGACAAGGGCGTTCTTTAAAGTACTATTGTAAATATAATACAGTAAACTATTATAATAAATACGATGGGACATGATTGTGATTACTATTTTAGTCAAACCTGAATTTTCCGTACTGAATAGAGTTGCTGAATTCGGCAATGAAAAATAAGGGACCGTATAAAAAGGGACACTCGAAATATTTGTACTGTACCACATGGTGTATGTCATTTTGGTGTCTAAACTTAAGCATTTTTGCCAGAATTAAATGCTAAAATCAATCTCAGACATGAACGCATTTTTGTTTAAAGTACCCATGAAATCAAAAGCGACTTTTTTTTTTTTTATTGAATATTTCAGGATTTGTTATGATTTATTCATGCATCATTATTGGTTTAAATTCATGTTTTTTCGTAATCTTGAATCAGAATACCTTCCCCTCCCTCTTGCAGCGATATCTCTTCTCTAATGACGAGGGCGGGGCAACCTGTCACTCACATGAGATCAGCCAATAACAAACCACACCCATCCAATCATTTCCCAACGGACAAAATCAAGCCACGCCCTACTTTTTTATTTCACTCATATATGTCACAATAGGATAGAAAATACGATCGCAGACAATGGCAACTTTAAATTGTTGAAATTAATTGTGCATAAATAATTACTGCATGCATTCTCACAGTTGACATACTTTACAGCAGTGGTTCCCAACCTTTTTTTGTCTGAGACCCCCTTTTTCCCAAGAAAATATTTTTGGGCCCCCCTTCACGTTTAATGGAATTATCGCTCTTGTAAACTTGCAGCAAGGATGACAAAATGTGTTTTTTTTTTTTTTTTAAACAAACGGTATGTTTACTATAACCAGATATGTTTATGCACTAATAATAGCCTATAATATTGAACATACAATAACAAAAACATCAGTAGGCCCTTTGTAATTTAAAAACGTAAGCCTAGGAGAAGGCTATAAATTGGCCCTATTTGAAATGCAAAAACAAAAATATACACACTGGTGTGTAGGTAAAAAAAAGAAAGAATATAGGCTATTACTAAATGACTGTTGTCTGGGGCCTCAATACTTGCATGTTATTTGTGAGGCTTTATCAATGTGAGGCTTTACTTTTTACGCTTTTGACGCTATAGCGAGCGATAATAAACTTGCGTTTGTTAACAGAATAATGCGTCTTTCGGAAGAGCATTGTAGCTGGAACTACATCTCTCTGTGTACGTCTATGACGAGTCACGCAGGGACTGGGCTACTCCGCAGCGGCAGCGATCCGAACCAGTGTAAAATAGTCCCAATGTAAACACTTATTACAGGTGTCCCATAGTGCTTCAGGATAAGACAAAAACACGGATTGGAAAATGGATTCATGATGAACTCGCTCATTATATACATTTTGTAAATTTTTAACAGAAAATTATTAAATGCTCATTGCTCAAACCTTCCAAAATATGACGCGACGCCCCACAGAGCTCGCTGACGCCCCCCTGTGGGCCGCGACCCCCCTGTTGGGAACCGATGCTTTACAGCATCTGCTTATCAAAGCTGTTAGTGCATTTTAAAAGTAACGTTTATATACGCAAGAGTTCTGCCAGTTTTTGGCCATATTGATAAATAAACAGACAATGCTGTGGGCCGATGCCTCATGCAGCCTCAATATGGCAAAAAAAAACAAAAACTGCTATATATCAGTGGCAATCGTTCATTACCATGATATCATCTGTACCATCCCTGTACCGTAGTACTGCCGCTGTCTGCGTAATTCAGTATTTGGGCATTTTTCTGTTTTCTATGATTTACTGAAAGGGATGAGTAGCTTTTTGTCCTAGCAGCAGTTTGTAAGATTAAAATATCTAAAGTATGCGTGACGAGAACCAATGAGGTCTGTTTGAGCATCCGTACTTACTTAGCATATTACATGTGCAATTTTGTAACAAATAACTTAGTTTTTTTTTCATGTCCGTTTATTTTTAGATAGTCTGAAAATTTGTCTATCTCGATATGCGGTTGCCATTGCGTGTTGCCATGGGTTGCGTACTTGTTCTGCTTATTGTACATAAAATACAAGAAATTTATATCAGTAGACTCATTGACATTGATAGTCTCTGTTTGCAATGTCTGCCGTTGTAACAGATGCTTACGTTACCAATAGGGCTGTCGCTTTTTATTCGATATTCGAATATGCATTCGAACATGACGTGAAATATCCGTAATCGAACTATAAATAAACTAACCGGTTTTTAAAGTGCAATGTTTAGCGCATTTTTTACAGTCTATTAGACCGTTTGTTTTTTATTTTATTGTTTGCCATCTCATCCAGTAGCGGGCACTCTAAACGTATTGTAGCGTAAGCTCATGACCAAATCAAGCGAATAATAGCCAATAGCCACCCTGTTTTGAAAATGGAAGATAACACACAGAACGGCCAGCCTGAGCGGACAATTTCTACCCCAACTCATCTAAAAAGTAGTGTCTGGAAATGGACAATCCGATTGATGAATCCGAACACGGTGTTTACATGAACGATACATAAAGTAATGTGCGCGTTATATGACACAAGATTCAAATCCACATTGATTTTTTGACATGCGCACACTGCACGAATATGCCGCTGTTCGCGCATAACTATTCTCCTCTGTTGGTTCTTTATTTGTTTTAAACAGCAGACTTGATATTTATCCGTCTCTGGTCATGATTTGGAGACGATGAGCATGATTTGCCGTGCTGCTTGCCTGCTTATATTGATCACGCAGTAAAACCCTGCGCCCAAAACCAGTCGTGCGTGGATGATAATCTGAAACAAGCGCTGGTGGGACGTTGTCCTGCTTCACTTCACAGACGCTGAGTAAAATGAGAATTTTTTAATAACGGAACACTCATTTATGACACTCTATTCAACAGGAAGAACAGCTCGCTCCGTGCGTAATACGTCATTGCACATGCGCAGTCCTTTTAGTTTCGTAGATATTCGAATATATTCGAATGCATTGCTTGATATTTGATATCCGTTCGAATTAGATTTTTCTCAAAAGTGACAGCCCTAGTTACCAATGTGTTTATATACTGTCTATAAACACAATTACTGTAGTAATTGTTATATTGGATATTATAGTGATAGATGCTGCTTTTTTACATTTGAGCCATTGCAAAAGTTTGCTTACATAGCCTAATATATGTGTGTGTAGTGTTTTTAATTATTGTGTGTATATAAATACACACATGCATAATATAAATTATACGTAAATATATACAGTATATACATTGTGTGTGTATTTATGCTAAATAATTATGACATGACAACACAAACTTAATTTACAATTTTGGATGCGATTAATCTTTGCACAGCCCTAATAACAATATAACGCACTAATAAGTATTGTTGAGGTTCTGGGTTCATGAATGTTAATCACGTTGTCAGCGTTCGCTCGAACTGATTTGCTGAAATCAAAACAGAGATGAGTGCCAGCCAATGAGATTGCCGTTTGCGCATTAGTCCCGCCCACTACCGGAGAAACCGGAATATCTTCTGCTTGTTCCTAAAAGCTGAATTATTCCAAATTAACTTTATTTTGACAGGAAATTACAGCAAATAATATCGTTTACAATAGTACAGATCAGTTGACGGAGAGCGAAACTCGCGAGCGAGTGAAATATATATATATGCTAAACTTATACTTAGCCTCTAACACACACACACACACACATGCTGGTGAGTAAAATCCAAGAATTTATTAGCCAATGGCTAATGAAAGACATTATAGAGGGTATGCGCATGACGTCACCGTCGGCCGGAGTGAATGCGGTCACGCCCACAAGTGGCAAAAAGACTGAGCGGCAGCATTTGTTTTCAGCGTGAATGCCGTGAAAAACACACAAAACACATCTAAACCGGGAAAGAGCTTTGCGATTGACTGTACAACTAGATTTGACCAGAAATCTGAGTTACTGTATATTTTTACAGACTGCAAAAAGCTACAGAACAGACTATATTCTGCATAATTGGATGTTTTTAAATAAACACTGACAAAAAACTATACAAGTTTTAGGGCTGGACGATATGATGATATACAGTATAACATTAATGTAAGTGATCACTCGGATTTAGACCTATCTATATTGTATTTATATAAAACGTTTACAGGCAAATTTTCTTAATTTATTTCCCCGGCGTCGAAATCAGGCACATATAAATGTCAGGAAACACGATTCCTGGCTGCATGTCAATATCCATAGATCACTGACTGGATCTTTGATAAGTTGTAAGGAACACTATATCGAGTCCAACTTTTAGTTTAAACTGATAATAGTTTGTTTTACTCGCGTTTTCGCAGTTTCCCCTATTAACTCCAGTCACGCAGCAGCTCTTCTGCCACTCAGTCCGGCTGAGGGGGGCGTGTTCCGGCGGGGAAGTGACGTTAATGCATTCCCTCTATTCAGTCGCTCAGAGTGAAGATTTAGTCGCATATGTGCAATAAGATGTGAGCGAGAACTGAATTTGTGATCACATGGTGTGAGACGTTGTTTTCCGCGGCTGCTTGTGCTTAACACTTTAACATTTCATCACTGAAGTGTCAATAATGCTGTATACTGTGATATAGCCTACACGATATGGCAAAATCTCTAACGATAAACATTTTATATTGTGGTAACGATATACTGTCAAACCAAAATGTATTCAGACGCCTTCAACATTTCTCACATTATCACAGTTTATCCGCTATAGTTTAGAAAATGGTAATAAATATGAGCAGAACTCAGTGGATATTTGACTGGTTTTGTCCGTCCTTCTGTTAGACTCTCACACATGAATTATGTTAAATATCTGTCAGCTGTTAAATTTAACTACACAATTAGATAATACCAGTTTAGCTCAACCAGTGACCAAGCAATGTTTCATGTTGTTCAGTCTGTGTGTAAAAAGAGCATTAGCAATTACAGAAAAAACATGATCAGGTCAAAGTGGAGGAATCATTTTTGGTCCCAAATGTTTATAAATGTCATTGGTAGTCACTGTGTGAAGAATATTTGGGTATAATATGTCTCAGTTTACTTTATTTTGCTCTCCTCACTTACATACATGGACTATAGTGTCTAAATAATTACTGGTTTGACTGTATATCATCATACCGTCCAGCGCATCATTAAACTCCTCTTACAGTGAGTAAACACTGCAGTGTGTCTCCATATGTTAAGATCACTGACCTTTGACCCAGTTCTGGATTAATTTGTCCCTTTCCTCCGCACAGGTCCCGGAGACATGGCCACGGAGCATATAAATGGGAACGGTACGGATGAGCCGGTGGAGTCGCCGGCTGCAGTGCCGGTGACCCACTCAGAGCACTTCCAGACGCTGCTGGACGCCGGCTTACCCAGGAAAGTGGCCGTCAAACTGGATGAGATCTACATCGCAGGTGAGACGCACGCAGCCGACGCTCTAGAGCCGCTTTCACACAGAGATCCCGGGAAATACACGGATAAAGTGACCTGGGTTCGTTTGATTTTGGTTCATTCACTCTGCCAGTGATTTTCCGGAATCAGAGAGTGCGTTCACACACAACCCGTAAAAATCCAGTAAAGGCACGTGACATGTTGTGATATAACTTTTGTGGAACAATTTTAAACAGTATTCTGATATTTTTTCCAAATAACATTCAAATTGAACACACTTCAATATCGTAGGTGTTCAACAAGTAGGGGAGAGCGGGGCACATTTATTCATATTTTAAGGTGACGTCGACGACTCTGCATTTTACAACAATCACCGATCGTGTCCGATTCTGTCTTAAAGTTTGAGTTAAGGAGGAATGACAGCGTGCTGCTATACTGCTGTGATGGGAAGGACGTTGCGCTAGACAGAATGCAGTTTTTAATGGTTTTACCTCAAATATATTCTATAATCTTTGGAAGCCGAAATCTAAAATAAAATCATACTAATATCACAGATCTAAAGTGTAACCATAACTTGAATGTTTAGTTCTGTCCTCCGTAGGGCTGGTCCGAATACCATTTTTTGATCTTCGAAGCTTCGGTAGTAATGAACATCGAATATTCGAAGCTTCGGAATCTCTATACCGTAAAACTTCAAATAATAGCCCGGGCTTTTATTTTCCCAAATCGTCGAACTGCACCGGCTTGTATTTGAGACTGGCGTCTGAGACCGGCCTTAATAATTTAGTGTTGAGATGTTGTTCATTGAGTCTCTAATCTCTAAAAATCTCCGAATGCTCCACGTGAAACTGCGGTCTTCCAACCTTTTACTATCGTGTCAATTGATTTGATTAATATGCGCGAGGGAGAGAAGCAGCGCTCGTGTTGTTTGAAGACGAGTGCGCGCGCGCGGCCGGGGCTCTCTCTCTCTGCTCGTTATAGAATAGCAGTCATTCTATTCTACATCACCGATCAAAATAGGCTTTGAAGTTTGGCTGGACAAAAATTTGCTTTGGCGACCTCCAAAAAGCGGACGATCTGACCGTTTTAGAAGATTAACAACCAGAAACTAAAAAACAGACCCGGCCACTATTTGAGACCGGCTTTTATTTACCCAAACCTGCAGCCACACCAGGCGTGTAAAAGAGACAGGTGTCTATTTGTAATTCGTTACATTTATATAGCGCTTTTTCTGGGACCTCAAAGCGCTTCACATATGGCAGGGGGGAATCTCCTCAACCACCACCAATGTGCAGCATCCACCTGGATGATGCGACGGCAGCCATATTGCGCCAGAACGCCCACTGCACACCAGCTTACTGGTGGAGAGGAGACATAGTGATGAAGCCAATTAGTATATAGGGATGATTAGGAGGCCATGATGGACAGAGGCCAAGGGGCAAATTTGGCCAGGATGCCGGGGTTACACCCCTACTCTTTTTTTCGAAGGACATCATGGAATTTTTAATGACCACAGAGAGTCAGGACCTCGGTTTAACGTCTCATCCGAAGGACGGTGCTCTTTGACAGTATAGTGTCCCCGTCACTACACTGGGGCGTTAGGACCCACACAGACCACAGGGTGAGCGCCCCCTGCTGGCCTCACTAACACCTCTTCCAGCAGCAACCTGGTGTTCTCAGGCGGTCTCCCATCCAGGTACTAACCAGGCTCAGCCCTGCTTTGTTTCAGTGGGCAACCAGTCTTGGGCTACAGGGTGATATGGCTGCTGGCCATATTATTATTATTATTATTATAGGTGTCTATTTGGGACTCGTCTATTATTTGAAGTTTTATCTGTCTGTTCGTTTGCATTTTGATTATTTCGAGGTTCATCCAAACGACTTACCAAGGAAGTGCAGTGTCGTATTTGGTGCAATATAGATAGACGAGACGCGACACGTTCAGAATGAATAAACTTTGAATAAACTACAGAACAGCGCGAGCGGGAAGCGGCATGCCTCACGCGAGCAGAGTTTATGCTCCGAGAACGGACACTGCAAAACACACACAACCAGGTCTGTTAAAAAGCGGCGCGCGCACCTCACGAGAACGGACACTGCACTAGTGATACAAACACACACACAGGTCTGTTAACTAAACCAATATTTTAATAAGGTAGTCTAATATTTTTCTCACTAACAAATTACTGACAAAGTAGGGTAGATTAAATAAAGCGGCGCACCTCACGCGAGCAGGGATTATGCTCCGAGACTGGACACTGTCTGCACTAGTGATATAAAACACACACACACAGGTCTTTTAACTTAAGCAATATTTTTAATAAGGTATAGTCTTCTCACTGACAAAGTAGGGTAGATTTACATAAATAAAAACGAAATTGAAATAAATAAAAACGAAATTGAAATAAATAAAAACGAAATTGAAATAAATAAAAACGAAATTGAAATAAATAAAAAACGAAACTTAAATAAATAAAACATAACGAAATTAAAATAAATAAAAACGAAATTTAAATAAATGAAACATAAAAACAAAATTTAAATGAATAAAAACGAAATTTAAATGAATAAAAACGATAATAATAAAAAAACGAATAACTTAAATATAGAAAAAAACGAAATTTAAATAAAGAAAAACGAAATTGTGACGTGACGTCCCAGTAAAATTTCAAAGTCTCGCTGTAGATTAATTTAGATTGATAATAACGGGTAAAAAGGATAATACTTTTTTTTCTATTATTCTATTTTCCACAACGTCAAAGCAATGCAGCTTAACCCAAAATACAAGCGCAGGCATGCACTTCTGCTGTTCTGCGCTCTAGCCGGAGAATACTCCCGTTGCAGTAACACTTTTAGTAGTCCAAGAAGAAGCAAATATATTTATTAAGTAGCTATAAAGAAGTTATATGTTAAGTATTATATTTCACCAGATTTTATAGTGTAAAACACATTCAAGCGCGAATGAGAACCGTTTCGAGGGGGATGCCAGGTGTGCAAAAAAAACAAAACAAAAAAAAAACTAATATTCGAATGTCATATTTTCAAATCGAATACCAACCCACCGAACGAATATTCGAATATTCGGGTCCAGCCCTAGTCCTCCGTCAGGTGTTGTGCGCGCTGTGGCACCGCGTGAGCTCTCTCTCTCTAGCTCTCTCTCTCTCTCTCTCTCTCTCTCTCTCGCTCTCTCTCTCGCTCTCTTCTGGACTGCGCGAATAGCAAAATGCATCACAGACAAATGGTTTAATTTGATTATATATAGAAATGGCTGGCGACTCAGCGAGATGGTAAAAAAACAACAACTTTATAGCAATAATAAATGATAGCCTACATGTATTTCTCCAGTACCGACAGCAATAACAATAACGTCCGAGCTTATCGATGTCGAGCCCTGCCCAAAACATCGATGCATTATTATTAATAACTAGCAGGGCTCGAGGCGACATTAAGCCTTGTCATGTGCTTGTCTAATTAAATCGGTCATTCGCTTGCCAAGTAAAAGAGTTGCTTGTCTGGAAAAAATTGGATTTTTGTATAATTATAATATAATTTATTCCGATTTTTTTTTGCAATTTCATAATTCCACTAATGTTTAAGCGTGATTTCGTGTTAATTTCGATTAATGGTACAGCCCTAATTTTTAAGTCTGGGCATTGACACAAAGTTTCTATTCATAAGCTTGCAAAATAGATTCGATAATGAGCTTTGCTTACCCCGCCTCTCTGTTCTGTGCGTACACCGTTTGAACACAATAACCATAACGCGTTGTTCAGTATAAACGTGGGATTATGAATTATATTGAGAACGTCATACATGGAAAACATGCCGTAATGTACCCTGAGTGTAAACATTTAGACGCATTCATTGTGAAGCGTGCAGCTAGCGATTTGCAAAGATTAATACAGGGATTAAAGTTCTCCGTCGCTACGACGGATTTCCGTTAATTGCAGCGAGTCTATGACAGATTTCCGTCAATTGCAGGGTTCCTGTCTGTCCTTATGTCGTAAATTCACTTGTCATAATTTTAAGGCCGTAAATAGGCTTTCATTTCTCAAATAGTGTAATAAATTTCTTAATTTTAGTTTGAATAGTTTGAATAGGTCTTAAATTAAGGAAAGACGAGGTGTGTTCACCCTGCTGAGGCCTGAGGGGGATGTGATCAAAGCCTGGAGTCGAGCCAAAGCACGTTCCTCTCTCCACTCTAAGCATTCTGTAATCACTTCGCTCATGGTCCACTCCGGGTTTTCAATTCCCGCTCACGGAAAAATTAACATGTAAAAAGACGGTTTCAAGTAAACATTTTAGTTGGTTGGGATGAGTAACTGAGTATTTAATTATAGAATATCAAATAGGTTGTGCGATTATTCAAAAAAAAAAAAAAAATCTCCATCTCCATGTTTTCGGTGCTGACGCGCTCATAACATGTAGGCCTAAGGGTGGCGCTGCCAATGACCTAAAAGCTGTCAAAAAGAACCGGCAAAAGTAATGATTATGAATAGGCCTATGTCAAAATAGCAAGGAGACATTTTAATTGTTTATTAATAAACAAGTGTTTTCTGTCAGTGTCGGCTCTCTCGGCTGAAAAGATGAAGTTGCGATGCTGACTCGCGATCTTCGCATTGAACGCGCCAGAGAGAAATGCACTTTTCATACGGATTAGGCCTACATAAGCAGAGAGTCTGTTTTCTTTCGTTTTGAATTGTTCTGTTTAAAAGTAGACATTTCAATATAGATATATTTCTGTGAAGTATAGGCTATACCTTATACGCTGAGTTTCGGTTCATTTATGAGACGAGCTCCACTTCACGCGCCGGCGCCTCCGTGTCGTGATTATCTAATGTCTGCTATATTTACTTCTTATTTATTAAATGCAGGTAGGCCTAATTGGTTGATAAAACATTGATTCAAATTAAGATACAATTAATCCAAAACGAAATTTACTTTAAAGAAAGGCTGTGTGCTTTCTGTTTGAGGTCTCTGTGAAAGTTTTAAAGCACTTTAGTGCTGCTTCCAGAACTGTCACGTCTGTAACATTGTTTTTTCCTCATAAATGCGAACACGAAAAATAAAATAAAATGAATATTTTATGTTCTGGGGAGAACCAACCCTTCTTCATTCGGTAGTATTACTTTTGGTTTGTGCAGTGTAATTCACAGAATAGGTAGGCCTACTAAAACAATATTTTGCCACCTAAAAGTTAAAGATGTTTTGTGTCATGTCCGTAACGCATCTTCCCTCATATTAAATATCATTTATATTTTGAGAATATATGAGATATATATGAGAATTTATAGGCTATTTCAGGTTTTAACTGCAAATGTTACGTCCGTAACGCTGGAATTGCCCAATTTTAATTTATCCTCACCTAGTTTTGTGGTGTAGGTCTACGTATTTTATAATGTTAACTTCAAATAATACTAATAGTAATTGAAAGATGTGGTAGCATTGGATCTGGACGGGAATGATAACTCTGGGAGTTGGAAGGGGTGTGTGGCGATTCTGTCTTCTCACACCGCGACACAGGTTCGTGGATATGAGTGCGACTTCGGTGTTATATCGCGTATCGTTACAAGCCCTATTAAAATAGCTTTTAAAATACGAAAACTGCCAATGAAGCGGTTTAAAACATCTCCACTTAAAATGCTATTGGTCTCGACTATTTAAATAAAGGAATGTGACTTGGCCTGGAAAAAAAATCCGTCAGAAGAATTTTTTTCACTTTAATCCCTGTTAATATAAATATTAATATAAAGTAAAAACGTTACACTCACTTCAGTTCTTCTGGAGGTTCAGCAGGAACACGAATATCTGGTAACAATCCTTGTTTCATGAGCAGCTTCTTAGCAAAACCAGCTTTATACTGATCCTCGTTTATAAAGCAGTCTGGTGTGTGAAATGATTCGCGCAAACATGAAAGCATTGACGTTGCTCGTGGGGAATATTCCCTTAGAAAAGAAACTCAGCCACTGCGTCTTCAGCGGTTCGGATTTAGGAACATTAAAATGACTGTGTGTTCATTATTACACCCAAGAACAGAACACCACAATCGCTTAGACGCCATTCTGCTCATACAGTGCTCCAGCATATCAACAATGACCGCTCCGGTCCGCGCGGACTATGATTGACAGCTCGCTCGCTCACGAGCGAGGGCGGGTCTGTGTTGAAACGCTGCTGTCAATCAACAATTGTGGGGAGGGGCTTCCGACCGTGTGATGTCACATGGTCAAATGGCTTGATTTGAGGCAGGGGAAAACATAAGGAGATTAAAAAAAAAAACACTGGATGGATTTTTATCATTTTATGATGGTTGTGTACAGGCACTGCCAACACACATTTCAGTACAATCAACTTGTAAAAGGGCATGTACCATTATATGACCCTTTTAAAGTTAATGATTAAAATGTACTAAAAGAAAATAGGAATGACCTTAAATTTATTGAGGTAACAGACATTTACTCTTACTTTTCAGCACAAATACTGCATGATGCAACATACCACTGCACTCTAAGTACTTCAAGTAACAACAAAATATGGTTATGAGCTTTAAACTGTCCAGTAAAATAAATTATATTAGTTTATATAAGTTTAAATAAAATTCTCACTCTCTCTTGCACACTGTCGAGCGCGCTCTCGAACACACTCGGTCTCTCTCGCGCAGTGTCACTTTGCTTTTGTCCAGTCCGGTACCTCATAGACAGACGTGCACGGGTGTGTGTGAGAGAGAGAGAGACGCGTGAGTGACAGAGATGGAGGGAGAGCAGGGAAAGGAAATGCAACTGATGCGCTGCATGTTTTAAATACCGTTTAACAAAATGAACGAAACACAATATGTGACAGCCGGTGTTGATTCTGTGGCGAATTAGTCTATGTATGGTAATCACTTCATAAAAGTTGCGTGCGAACTGCTCGGCTCGGCAATGAGGGCTTGGCGTCGGTCTGCATTTTCCCCAGACATACGTTCTTCTCCCACACAAAAACAGAATTTCATTCCAAATATGTAAAATTCCGCGAAATTCCGCGGTAACACTAGATTCCGCGGTAACACTAGATTCCGCGGTAACGCTAGATTCCGCGGTAACGCTATGTAACGCTAGATTCCGCGGTAACACTAGATTCCGCGGTAACACTAGATTCCGCGTTAACACTAGATTCCGCGGTAACGCTAGATTCCGCGGTAACACTAGATTCCGCGGTAACACTAGATTCCGCGGTAACGCTATGTAACGCTAGATTCCGCGGTAACACTAGATTCCGCGGTAACACTAGATTCCGCGTTAACACTAGATTCCGCGGTAACGCTAGATTCCGCGGTAACACTAGATTCCGCGGTAACACTACAGTGTTTCCGCTACATTCATTCTGCCGTGGCGGGCCGCCACACCTAAAATCATCCCGCCACGGCTGCAGCTTCTCCGTGAGGTCTGATTTTGTGCATTCTATTATGTTATTGTTAAGCTAAAGGCATAAAAACATTGTAAAGCACAATCAAGTTTATTCCAAGACTTCTAAAGTCATTCAATAGCATAATGTGAGGTAAAATTAATATTTAAGTCATTAAGTTAAAGTTAATGGAAACTCATCTCTCCTCAGTCAGCATTCAAACAGCGCGTCGCGTTCGGTTGACAGTAACACGATGACACACCAACCCGCTGGGGAAATGGCCTGCCACCACAGCTGGAAAAAATCCTAGAGGAAACACTGCACTAGATTCCGCATTAACACTAGGTTCCGCGGTAACACTAGATTCCGGGGTAACACTAGATTCCGGGGTAACACTAGATTCCGCGGTAACACTAGATTCCGCGTTAACACTAGATTCCGCGTTAACACTAGATTCCGCGGTAACACTAGATTCCGCATTAACACTAGATTCCGCGGTAACACTAGATTCCGCGGTAACACTAGATTCCGCGGTAACGCTAGATTCCGCGGTAACGCTAGATTCCGCGGTAACGCTAGATTCCGCGGTAACGCTAGATTCCGCGGTAACGCTAGATTCCGCGGTAACGCTAGATTCCGCGGTAACGCTAGATTCCGCGGTAACACTAGAATCCGCAGTGTAACTAGATTCCGCGGTAACACTAGTTTCCCCGTTAATTGGCCAATTCCACGATTCTTTCCACGATTCTGTCCGCGATTCCGTGATCGTGGAAATTATAGGGCCCTAGTAACGCTGATTGGTGGTCTGAAATAAAAGCGTTTTCATCTGTGGTTCGGACTGTATCCTTTTCCTGAGAATGCATTACTGTTACAATAATTTATGCAATCAATACATTGAAGCCTCTGTTTTGTCCTGTTGAATGTATGCAATGCCATTGTTGGCTGGTATTCGTACACACTCACCAAACGGCACCATTTATCGGTCAGCGTAGTATTGAAGGAACCAATGACCGTTTGAGTAGAGAAGTGTAAATATTAATATCAGCGTAACTCTTCTATTTTAGCGTCAACTGATTTGTACCTTTAAGGATTAATTCACTTTCAAATGAACATTTCCTGATAATTTACTCTCCCCCTCATCATCCAAGATGTTCATGTCTTTCTTTCTTCAGTGGAAAAGAAATTAAGGTTTTTGAGGAACACACTCCAGGATTTTCTCCATATAGTGACTTCAATGGGGTCCCACGGGTCGAAGGTCCAGATGTGAGTTTCAGTGCAGCTTCAAAGTCTCGACACGATCCAGCCGAGGAATAAGAGTCTGATCTAGACAAACCAGCGGACATTTATAACAAAATAAACATTTATATACTTTTAAGCACTAATGCTGGTCTTGTACCATTACGTAATTGCGTTGGAAAGGTCACGCGTGACATTGTTAAACATCTGACACAAATACATATAAATATGTGTCATTCAACATACAATAACTTTGAACGGTCCTCCAAACTTATAAACACTGGGTCGGTACTTCCGCCTTCGTCACGAGTGACCTTTCCAACATGATCGCCTAATGTGTGTCGCATCTCAGAGAAATGGTTCAAGACGAGCGTTAGTGGTTAAAAGTATATAAATGTTTATTTTGTTATAAATGTCCGCTGGTTTGTCTAGATCAGACTCTTATTCCTCGGCTGGATCGTGTCGAGACTTTGAAGCTGCACTGAAACTCACATCTGGACCTTCGACCCGTTGGACCCCATTGAAGTCACTATATGGAGAAACCCTGGAGTGTTTTCCTCAAAAACCTTCATTTCTTTTCCACCGAAGAAAGAAAGACATGAACATCTTGGATGACGTGCGGGAGAGTAAATCATCAGGAAATGTTCATTTGAAAGTGAACTAATCCTTTAAGTGAATTGTATTGACGTATTGCAGTGGATTAAGTGTGTGTTTTTGTGCAGGGCTCGTGTCTCACAGCGATCTCGACGACCGAGCGATCGAAGCTCTGAAAGAGTTCAATGAAGAAGGTGCGCTGCAAGTTCTCCTGCAGTTCAAAGACAGCGACCTGTCGCATGTTCAGGTACGTTTCAGAAAGCAAAACTAAAGCAGTCGGACATTTAATGTTCCCAGAACACTTTCATTTCACAGGTTTCCTTAGCAGTGGAGTACCGGCAACCATGATGCAATAATGACGCGGTATCCCACTAATCTGGGGATGCACTTTATACAGGCGGAACTCGAAAAATTACAATATGGTGCAAAAGTTCATTTATTTCAGTAATTCAACTTAAAAGGTGAAACGTATATATTATATAGACTCATTACATGCAAAGTGAGATATTTCAAGCCTTTATATTTTTATAATTTTGATGATTTTGGCTTACAGCCTATGAAAACATTTTCACAATATTCAAATTTTGAATTTGGGGTTTCATAAGCTGTAAGCAATAATCATCAAAATAATAACAAATAAAGGCTTGAAATATCTCACTTTGCATGTAATGAGTCTATATAATATATTAGTTTAACCTTTTAAGTTGAATTACTGAAATAAATGAACTTTTGCACGATATTGTAATTTTTCGAGTTTCGCCTGTATACTCTAGATACCGCTCGGTTAATAATCATGACACAATAACTAATAATCGATTCCTGGGATTGAAGAATCGATATTGGCTCATCAAAATCAGAATTGATCAAAATCGAGAAATTTATATTTTCAACCCATCAAATTAGGGCTGTACGATTTGGGGAAAATGTCATATTGCGATTATTGAGGTCAATATTGCGATATGCGATTGCGATATAATAAACAAATGGTTTCATGAGTCAACTTGCTTGGTTCTAAAGCAAAATGCACACACAGATTAGTGATAATTCTGAAATGTGTATTTCTCAACTCAAACTATCAACAACAACTAAATGATTGATAACACCTATATTGATCAATAAGCCATTGATGTCTGGATAAAAATTAATTTAATTTTAATTTAAGTGAACTTCAAACAATCCTCACATAAACCCATAATAAATGTCATATTTACCTGTGCTCTTCCTGTCTAACAGGTAGGACATACAGAAATTGAATAAAGTTATTAAACAGTCTACGCTGCATAAATTATATGGACTAAAATCCTATTTAAAGCTACGCAAGTTCTTTGGTCAAGAGCAGTGAGTGTTTTTCTCTGTTTCCTTTGTTCTTTGATTAACTTTACTGACAGAAAGCATTATTGGATGCTGGCCCTTTAAGAGTTGCTGACAGAGATGCGGATCTCACATGCGCCTTATTCTCTCACAACTCTTTACGTCGACGACCATCATAAGACTTCTCTTATGTTATGATGAAGACACTCGACAAATGATATTTTGGCATAATTGTGTGTGTTATTTTTCGTTCACTTCAAGCGGAAAGAGAACTGTATTCTGGCGCGCGGTCTGTGCATGCGCATGATACTGGCGCGCGTCTTTCAGTCAGGACATTCCCAGGCAGCGCGCTCTCTTTTGACTGGCTGAATGGTTTAAACTGAAGCATTCGCGTGAATAAGAGCGGGATCATGTAACACTAGCCAAAGGATGACAAAAAATAACAGATGCTGCGTTAACAGCCCTAATTTGTTTATTTCATATAAAATCGCAGTATTTTGCGTCATATAATCGCATAGGCTTGACATTGCGATTACGATTGCGATACGATTAATCGTGCAGCACTACATCAAATGTACAATAACACCACATAGTCTTTACTGTATACATTATATATAGATTAATCCTTGTTAAAGCTGCATAAGTTATTCAGTCAAGAGCAGTGATGGATTTTCTGTTTTTAATCTAATGCACGGATCTAATATACTGACACACATCTGATGTTCACCCAACTGTTTACGTTCACTTAATGCAGAACAGACTTTGTTTACAACAGTGTTGATTTCGATGATGAATAATTTTCGTCATTATTTTCGTCAACCCCATTTTTTCCACAGACGAAAACGAGACGATAACTAAATAAAATCTAGTTTTGAAAGACAAAAACTATGACGAATCTATTGACGTTTTCTTTAACGGATAAAAACTAGATGAAAATGTTAGGTAGGGATGATTTGGGAAGAGATCCAGTCAGAACTGATGTCCTGCGTTTGTGGTAGATGTGCACATTTGAATCATAGCACGTTGATCTGTCCGGCGGACATGAGTTAGCATGTTAGCTTGTTAAAAGTAGCTAAATCTGTGTCTGTATTGCATTTTCAAACTTTAATATCATTCATATTAACAGGTTAATAGATGTTTTCTCCGGGAGTATAAAATGGGTTTGAATGGGAGAAATTCTAAATTAATGCATTACAATTCAACTAAACCCATTATATTTTAGTCGACTAAATTACTGTAGATTTAGTCGACTAAAATCTTATTGTATTCCGTCGACTGAAACTAAAACAATTCAGATGACTAAAATGACCAAAACTAAATGCCATTTTAGTCATGACTAAAACTAAATCAATATTCACTGACCCCCATGCACTTGTAGCTACACAAACACACTCCTGCTCACCTATTGCTCATGTTTTGAACAGAATAAAAGTGCGTTCCTCTGTGGCGTGATGAAGACATACAGGCAGAGGGAGAAACAGGGGACCAAAGTGTCAGACTCCACTAAAGGACCCGACGAGGCCAAAATCAAGGCAAGTTTACTCACCCCATCGTTGCTTGTTCATTGATCCTTCTCTTTCTGCTGGTACAGTGACTTCAGGAACGGTCTCACGGTCGAGTGTGTTGTTTGCTTCCTCTGCAGGCTTTGCTGGAGAGAACCGGCTACACGCTTGATGTGACGACAGGCCAGCGCAAGTACGGGGGTCCTCCTCCCGGATCGACCCATGCCGGGGTCCAGCCCACCGTCGGCACCGAGGTCAGTGCTCTCGTAGTCCAGAAACACACAGTGGGCTGTTTACACCTGGCCACTTCATGCGTTTCTCAGATCGGATGGCTATCTGATTCCTCAAGTCGACTCCCATTTACACCTGGGGCCGGTTTCACAAAGATAGACATAAGCCCTATTCGCACGGGATAAGTATTACCTGGTGACCTCTAGTCATTTGTAATAATTGCGGAGGTTGTCTGTGATCTTAATCCCGTGCGAATCGGCCATGTCTCTAATTTGTAAACTAAAAATTCCCCCGCAAATGACCTTCCATATTTCGCCGAACACCTGTGAGAATATTAGTCCCGTGCGAATCGGCATCTCTGTGATTTGGCAGGGTCGTTTATAATGTTTTCAAGGTGTTTGTTTTCTGTGCGCTTTTTTTATCCATCTTTCGCGAAGAATGGAGGCTGCGTTGGAGTGTTTTGATAGTATTTTGGGTGCTGGGTCATATCGCTATACGCCATACAACTATACAATTTGCAGAAAGTGAAAGCTGAAAACCATCAGAAGAGCAAAAACAAAAATAATGATTTGATGGAGATGAATGACATGTATATCAGCATGCGGTAAGGACAATTGTTCCGTTTATGGTAATATCATACAGCTAGACTTATAATAACGACAAGACATTTCCAAGCAATAGCCTAATGACATCATATCCGGGAGATAAGTCAGTAAATTCGAGTAAAATCGCAGCCTTCGTGAAATTCAGATGTTGGGGGGGGGGGGGCAGGGGGGGGTTAGGGATTTCAAATTCACACGAGGTCCCAAGTAGGGAAATGAAAATTCTTGGCCGAAAACCGAAACACCGAAAGAAATGATGCCAATTATTAGTACCATTGCATTTATGGCTATGACTGTGTACAAACTTTACTAAAACAAGGCAATGCTATTGCATAAATTTAATATAAAATTTTCAAAGAATAAATCAATTACAAATTATGCGAATATTTATTTATTTAGCACATTGCACAGTATAAAATAAAATTCTAACTTAAATGTTTAACTTGACCCCACTCATGTGTACATTAAATGATAATCTGGCCTGCAGGAAGGTTTTAAAATTAAATGTTCTCTCATCAAAACAAAGCCGAGCACAAACTTCTCATCACACCAGCACCCAGTTTGCACGACTAAATTAGTTGCTTACATTTAAAAAAATGAGCATACAATAGCATAAAAAGCCTTTTTAATGAACAAAGATACATGTTTAATACAAATGTACACGAAACTTAATGAAAGATGTTTAGTGAAATTAGAAAATAATTAAGAGAGCGTTAATTTAGTTGTATACATACATGTTCCCATGTACATATTTTTTTGTAATGTCACAAGTAATAATCTCAGGGTTTACAAGATTATTTTTGTATTGGTGGTGGTTTACTAAAAAAATAAACATTGTCACGTGTTTATCTTTCTTCTTCTCACCGATTCCTGATGGTTAGAGGACAGTTACTTGAGTAACTGCGGCTCCCTGTCGTTTCAAAGAATAGTACAACGGCGAGCGCGTCAAGTATAAATGCCTCGACCGTTTGGAGAGGTGCGCGAGAGGAGGTCTGTGGAGACCCGCGCTGCGGAGGCAGGCAAAAGTATAAACAAGGCTTCCTCGCGGGTTCAGACCTTCAGACATACTGAAATACGTCCACACCGCAGACAAGTTGCTTCAGATAAGCACGTGCAGTTCGCTGTTTCTGTTTGCGTCATCACAACATTTCGGCCGTATTGTTTCGGTGATAAAAGTCTTTCGGCCGAAAACCGAAAATGCACTTTTGGGCCATTTTCGGCCGAAAATTTCCGGTGGCCGAATATTCGGTGCATCCCTAGTCCCAAGATAATACTAATCCCATGCGAATAGGGCTTTTGACTATGTCTTAGATATAGTAGATAGTAGGGATGCAACAATACAGTTTGCCCACGGTTCAATACATACCTCGGTTTTTAACCACGGTTTTCGGTTCGGTTCGGTTCTGATAGCTTGACACATAAGAGTGTTTTTTCGTTATTCTATGCTTAGCCAATAGGAACAGTAAGAGTTTAAGGAGAAAAAAATAAAAACGATTTATTGCAATACTCCTTTATTTTGCTTAAAATCTAAGAAAAGTCCACTAGTTCCTAGTGTAGCCTTCACATGTATGTTTATTTTCAAAATTTAGGAATTTTATCATGTGTTCCCCAGTTTGTACATGGGCTACCAGCAGCTGTGAAATGTCAGTGTTCCTCGTACTGTAGCCTCACTTCACCGCCGCTCGCCATGTTAAAGTGTGGAATAGGGATGGGACGGTATGAAAATTTCTTATCACAATTATAATAGGGCTGTAGTCAACCAAAGCAATCCTTAGTCGACCAAAGTCTTGTCCTGCCCAACGATTAGTCGACAAAAAAAAAAAAGACGTGATGACGTTTTGATTGAACATTTTTTAACAATTGTCATAGAGCATTTATAAAACAACAACGAAAAAACATCGAAAATACATAACTATAATAATAATACAATTATTTGAAAATTAAGTGATTTTTTTTTTAACTGCAAAAAGTGAGGAGCTCTGTCCCAGGTCTATAGTGACAGTCACAATCGCGCACCTGACCACACCACACGCTACACAAAATATAACTGCTATCTGCCACAATGAAAAATCCTAACAAAAGCTCTCGTTTTTACAGACTGTATATTCTTCTTTACTTTCAAAGCTATGGGTTAACTTTTGTCCAGCCGATCTAGGAGTTTTAAAACAAACACACAAAAAAACCCAAAGAGCCTAAAAAACAATCCTGATAATAATAGGCTGTATTGTAGGACCGCATATAGGTTTATTTTCGTTTTGTTACATTATTTAGGCTATTTTCAAATGCGTCAAGTGTACAAATAAAAACAAAAACATATCAAGAAAACACAATCTATTGAGTCAGCATGATAAAGCCGTTAAAGGGACTGCTCACGTCTTTTGCGCGCTCAAATTCGAGTTCAAATGTAGGCGCGCGGTGTGCGCGCTCATGATGGAAGCAACGCGGTCGCGGTGCGACGCGCTCTTTTTTTCCAAGTGCGTCCACGCCGCATCTAGATAAAAACATATAGTGTATAAAAACATAAAAACCGAAACAAGTAGCATTCTAACTGAATGAGTACAGCTAAACTACCTATATCCCTTACTGAGCACGAAGCAGCAGCGCAGCCAGCCACAGGTGCGAACCGAGTGTTCATGTGTGTGTGCGCTAAACTGTGGCGCTGTTACAAAATAGCCTAAATTAAAGCATTTAAAGTTGCGGATAAACCATAGGCTAATTATATTTAGAATACAGTGATATATAACTGCTTATAAAGGAATAAATATCAATGAGTAAATCATTGAAAATGTATTTTTATTGGTAAAAAAAAAAAAAAAATGCAACTGGTCAACCAATAAGAATGTCAGTCGAACAAGACGGCATCGACCGATTAGTCGACTAAACGACTAAAGTTGACAGCCCTAGATTATAGTGTCCAAAATTATCGTGATTATCAATATTATCGTGGTTTTGTTAAAATGAGATGAAAGTGTTCAAGAACTGATGCTCACACTGAAAACATTTAAACAAGTTTTATATTTGAAAATCAACAAACAACAAATAAATAAGCAGCTCTATGCAGTTTTTTTAAGCAAGATTCTATTCTGTGCCATTTCCTTTTTTATAATGCCCGTCGTCAATAGCAACGCATTATTACACAGCGCACATCCATGCATCACAACGGACACGCGCTCTCGTTTCATTCAAATACAACTTGCCGTCTTGCGTCTCCCGTTTTTGATTGTATTGAAAATGAAATCACAGTTGATTTATTGTTTACAGAGTTTGATAATATTGGTGTGACCATCTTGTCTGGACGATCGTTTTGTACGCTGTACAAAATGAATTTATAAACGGGTAAGATTTAAAACATTAGGCCTATGTCATTATCAATTCAATATGTCCCCGTAATTATGCGGTAAAAATAAAATCGGTGTAATAAGTGTACAAGGAATCTATACATTACTATCCCTTAAAATGTCACTCTTAATAATAGTCTGGTTTGAAGTTGTCCGTTCGTCTTTGGCTCAAAGCCACTTGCTGAGAACTTTTCTTCGCGGAAGCTTCACGTCTATTTCAAGTGAGTGAGAGAAAATATTTCAACTCAAAACAACATTTTGTGCCCAATTGTTTCCCAGACGTAGTTTTGGTATTGAGGTCAAAGTTAACTTGCGTTGCGTTCGCTATACAACACTGGGTGATGGTCTCACAAGCCGATCGGCAGATTTGAAGTGTTTCTATTGCAGCGACTTTCTGTTCTGGAGACAGGGTGACGATCCTCGATCAAGTTTCCCTCAGGACTTTTGTAAAATCCAAAATATGACCGCAGCTCGAAAAATCTCCAGACAGGGTTCGTACAAGGTGCTTAAAGTGCTTGAAGTACTTGAATTTGACTTTTTGAAATTTAAGACCTGGAAAACCCTTGAAAACAGTCACATTTTTGAAGAGGTACTTGAAAAGTGCTTGAATTATTAAAAATAGGGATGCACCGATACCGAGTTCATGTACTCGTACTCGTAAAAATGCTCCGATACCAACAACCGATAGGCCTACCAGGCAGCGTTTGTATAGTAAGTATTGTGGATTGAACGCAGCGGAACAGACGCGCGAGCTGGTCGAGCACATCCCTTTTAACGGACATCAGTGGAAGGTTTGTAGTTCAGTCGGATGTCAATGGCAAAGAAAATAAAACGAGGCATGTGATGTAGCTTATTATTAACGTTAACTGACGAGAGAGAGCGCGGTTCTGTTGAATGCTCTTGATTGCTGATCGTTCACTTAGCACGTGTTATTTGGATGAAAAATAAATTGTATATGCAAGTAAAACATGAACTGTTACCTGATTTATGTATAACGAGTGACTCCCTACATGGACGTTTGCAGCCTGCAGGTCAAGACCTTCCATGAACGCAAACATCAGTGTGCGCCCCACAAACCAGCGTCTCAGCGCGCGAATACTGAATTAAATTGTCTTTCACGTCTTGCGCTTGTACGGTCGAATTCACACAAAATGATGTAAAAGAGTATATCGTGGAGAGTATTCTAGTAAACAAAGTCAGTTATATCTCAAGTGAACGTATAGCCATGTTCAAATGGGGTCCGTTTGTTCAGTCTTAAAGGGGCAGCAGTTTAATAAACCCACTGCTGTTTTAATGTTAATCAAACAATGGACAAATAAATTAGTCACTGCTCTTGACTAAATAGGCTACCCTTTTTGGGGGGGGGGGGGGGAGGGGGGGGGGGGGGGGCTTTGTAGAACTGAAGAGGGTTATGGTGTAAACAGCCCCTATTAGTTTGTGTGAGTGACTTCCGTCTGCTTTATTCTGTGCAAGTGTTACATTTTTGACCCTGTGAAGCCTGACATATGAAATAATAATCAGAAAAATATATATTTTTTAAATCAAAGTTTTTATGGCTCATGTATAGAACATGGAGGATAAAAAAAGAACTTTATTTAGAGGACCAAACCGAGCAAGTATATGCAATCTGGTGCAATTGCTGATATTTATATGGACAAATCGTAAGATGAACTTTGGGTGCTTGTAATGTAAACCAGTGAGATGTTTATAACATTATAACAGACTACTTTCATTAAATGCATTTAAATAATTTAATATCTGCCAATGAAATGTCTTCGTAAGATGAAATTTAAATTCTTAGTTTTATGATCAAAATTTTATAAATCATATAATGCAATGCTACACAATGATGATTGAGAGATGAACAAATAAACTCCCTCAAAAGCCTGATGATCATATTTGGACGGTGAATTTCATTGTTGCGTATGTCAGGGAAACGTTGGCTTTTTACTAACAAATCAATTGTTGTTGATAGGCCTGTCACTAACGATTATTTTGGTAATCCAGTCGAATATTTTGATAATTAATCGAGCAATTGGATATTTTTTTGTGGTAATATAAACAGAGCTAATCAAACAATAGCCTTTCAAATGAGTTAAAATACATATGAGGCAGTAATTTTTAGTAATCGTATGTTTTCTTTAATAGAACAACGCTGTTAAAATAAATATGTACATATATAATATGTACATCACATATTATAACAAATGGCGGCAGAGGGCGCCAACAGGAGACTTTTATTTTGAAATCACGATCAACAACAGTTTGCATATTTAGGAACATATTGGTGTATTCCCCTGTGTTGTCGTAGGTTTATAGGTGATTTATGTTATAAATCTGGTGAAATGGCGGCACACACTTGCGTTCTCAGATGAACGTTATAATAAATGAGAACAGTTCATGTGGAGCAGCATTTACTGTGAACACACGTAACGTACACGCATGAAAATAACTAAAGCTCATTTATGTTAAACACACAGGGCATTATTTATTTAATTGAATCGTAGCCGTTGTGAATTCACAATAGCACTATGATATAGTGTGGTTTTTAAATGGTTTAAAGGCCCGTTTCACACACACTCCGTGTGCAGTGCGTATGCGGTGTGTGTTGCGGTGTGTATACGGTACAGGAGTAGCACGCGCTATAGTGCTTTCACATATGCTGCGTTTGCAGTGAGTAACTGATCCGCGGCTGTACCACAAACAAATACTCACAATTTTTATTTCAAATCCAGAAGTTATGCAGAAACTTAAAAAAAAAAAAAGTGTTGTCAGCATTGCGATTCTCTTTGTGCACATATACATACTTGAATGGACGTATGCACGTTTAAACACAATTAAAACAACATAGGCCCATAATTCCATGCATTACTTCTATATGTATTAAGTTGCTCAAGCAAGTGGTCAAATATTTAACCATGTACTTATATTAAAATCGCAAACATTTTAAATTAAAACTTAAAACTCTCATGCCTTTTCTTTTGCATTTAAATTTTAATGCAAAAATCTTGGACGTCACTAAGAACTTGTTTTCCACCTCCAGGAATGAGACGAGTGTCGTTCATTATGTCCTTGTTGAGGTAAATTATTTTCCTTGCTTAAAACCCCGGTCTTAAAGTAAAAAGATGAAAAGTAGTATTTAATTAAATACATTTATGGTGAGATTACTACATTTTCAGGTCAATCTGTGTTCACTTTGACCACGAACCGTGCGCTGTCACTTTAATTCAGCGTTTGCAGCACAGCAGAAATAGACTCGGTGCGGAAACGATCTCTGCACTGCTGTATACGCACCGCACCTGGAACGGATCGCCGGACCGCACCCGTGTGCAGTGTGAAAGCTCTAACCTGTTAACATGGGTACGGAAAAAAATACGCACCGCAGACGCACTGCAAACGGAGTATGTGTGAAACGGGCGTTCGAAAACGGTCTACTAATGGATTTAAGCCACGCCCCCTCCACTCACTCGGACACACAGTCAACATTCGGGGATGGGCGCTATGGCAGCTGTCACAGTAGGAGACATTTCACAGGAGGCAATTGATGATTTTTGGAGACAGAAAGATTATATATAATCTCGAAGTCACCAAAAGGGCCTTAACTATTCATTGGAGGGTTATATTAATAATTTTATTGTTGAGAAGGTCGATGAAAAGCTTCAGCTCCAAGCAGAAATGTACATGTCACAGTGTAAACGTGATAAACCGCATCTCGTTGCCATCACCATCTCAGACAACGAGATCGAGGATCAGCATTGTTCATGCACTGCAGTATTTACATGAATCTTTACATGAACATTTGTTACCTCGGCTATTTACAGATACGTTAATGAAGCTAAGTGACATGATGTACAACGCAGCTAGAAGCTAACGTCAACGTTTTCTAATGTTAGGCTAACGTTAGCCTAGCGTTACGTCAGAGATGTTAAAGATAACGTTCAAGTACGTTGTTGACTTAGAACAGATGTAGACATCCTTGTTTAATTCTTGTTTAATTTATCCACGTTTAGTTGGTGTTGTGGTCTATCGCATAACTTTATCCAGAGCAGACACTTATCTCGGTTGAGATGTGGCTTGGGAAAGGGTAAGAAATACACACCGTCGCCCAGCCTATTTATTTCAGCAAGACCAAATGTAGGGCTGGGTGTCGATTCAGATGTTTCGATTCACAAGCTCTCAATTAGATTCGATTTCGATTCTCGATTCGATTTTCCATTTCTAATTCGATTTCGACATTAAAACAGAACCCAACTCTATATTTCAAATGCATAGACAGGATTTTGATGCAAGATGAAAAATTGATGCTGAAAATTGGAGAAGCCAGAACCGTCGCATACATTGATCAAACAGGATCAGGCTGTTTTATGATGAAGATAAAACACACATAAAATCTCACAGGATTATCTGTATTATGGAGGCTCAAGCCTATGAACTGCTAATACTTGCTTTGGGTGATAGATAAACAAATATGGGAACAAAACGATTCGTGGCCTTTGAGAATCGATTTTGAATCGACCACGTTTAAAAAACGATTAATCAAAAAATATTTTTTTTTGCCCAGCCCGAGCCAAATGACGGAGCTCTTCTGTACTACCATGTATTACCATGTATTATGTTTTCAATCTTTTTATGATGGCTAATGTTGGTCTGATGATATCTTCAAATGTTCACAGATTTTTGTGGGAAAGATACCGCGGGATCTGTTTGAAGATGAGCTGGTCCCTCTGTTCGAGAAAGCGGGGCCGATCTGGGACCTGCGCCTGATGATGGACCCGCTCAGCGGCCTGAACCGCGGATACGCCTTCGTCACCTTCTGCACTAAAGAGGCGGCGCAAGAAGCCGTCAAGCTAGTGAGTGACTGTCTGTCACCATACGATATTATTGCAATATTACAGACAAATATTGCAAGAGAAAAAAGGTTAACAAAAAATTAACTGTTGATTGAAATGCTAAATTTGGTGTTACACTGTGGGTGTAAATGAATAGACTTGGACTCAGTGCTGGAAACCCAAAGCACAGGACAATAGAGACACCAGAATAACAATATTCATGATTCTGAAGCTGAAAATACTGAATTATTTTAGACGAATATGCTTGATCTCTGTCACTGACTAGATATATTTAAAATAATGTATAGGCCACTTTTTACTGGTAACATCAGACACTTGGCATTATCAGGACACACAAATATTCCCCAATTACATTTAGACATGTGCCGGTATTCGGTAATGCGATAAATCGCGGTAATGAATATGCACGATATTGTTATCGCGGCCACTTCAAAATACCGTGAAAAATAATAGATTTGAATTTAGACTTTTAGAACACGCATTAGCTAATTTTCTATCAACCGCTTAAACACTGCGTATATGCTCCGCAAAACACGTGCGCACTCTGATGTAAACAATCCCCACATGTATAAGCACTGTGTGCACGCGGCGCCGAGCGCACTCTAGCCTAATGTAAACAATCATCACATGGAGTAGAAGCATGGCGGAAGGAGGAACGCTGCCGACGATTTACCCCCCGCAGGGCTGCCAACTCTCACGCATTCAACTTGAGACTCAAGCGCCTTTCAGACAGGACGCAGAATACTCGCGGGGACGTTTTGTTGCTGCGTCGACCAAAGCACGCCGGGGTCAAAGTTAAAAATAGTTAAACTTTTTATTTGCAAAATAGCAAATCGCGTTCTGTCTGAAAGCCGCTTTACGGAATTGACACTTTTCACACGCTCTCACGCAGAGAAAAATCGCGGAGCAAAGAGGACACTGACACCGACAGACTAGACAGAGCAGGTTACTTTTGATATGAAAAAAAAAAAGGTTCTGTCCATTGTGACAGATCGCTGCGCCTCAGTTCAAGTAAACCGATCATCTGTTACTTTTTATTTAAAGATACAGTACAACTTACCTTAAGGTTTATGGCTCATACAAAATGTCGATCAATCAGTGTTTTTCACGGAAAGAGGTCAATAAAACTGCAGGAGAACAGTTATGTCACAGAACGTTACATTTACCTCAGGAAAGCCATTTAATGACCAGCACTTTAGTTGACTAGAAAAAATTGTCATTTTGCTAAATATGTGCACTTTATTACATATTAATTATATGTTTACTTGTCATTACATAATTGTTATTATAATGAAAACCGCATTATATTTAATTTCTCTCTGTTTACAGCATTATGTGAGATATATTTTTTTCTTGAGAAAAATTAACATGCAGACTGTAGCCTACCTAATATTTATCCAAATGAGTCAATATTGAATTAAGATTAAAATCAAATACAATAATTTATTTGAATAATACAAACAGTAACCTACCAGTCATTGTACCATGTAAACATTGTAACACGTTGTCACTAAACTTAATAAAATTCTGTTTAGTTACCATGTTTTGAAAATCACAATTACACATTGTGATGCAAGTTGTTTTTTTAGATACCCGCAATCCATCCGTTTCTCTTGAGCAATTAAAATATCGTGATAATACCGTATACCGTGATAAAAGCTCATTCAATTAATCGCAGCACGAAAATTTGATACCGGCACATGCCTAATTACATTATTATTTAGTAGTTTAATGTAGTGCTGACACTAAAACTCTGAAAACTTTCTCACACAGTAATTTTTATTTTGGGTGGACTATACACGATACATATTGTTGCATTTTTGTATTGCGCTATATTGTGACACGATATATTGTTACTTACACCTAGTCTTCACTGTTGGTCTCCTCTGTCTGTGCAGTCTTCTGGATTCTGATTGTAATATTTCCTGCAGTGTAACAACAATGAAATTCGCCCTGGTAAACACATCGGCGTATGCATCTCCGTTGCCAATAATCGTCTTTTTGTGGGATCCATCCCTAAGAGCAAAACTAAGGACCAGATCGTGGAGGAGTTTGCCAAAGTTACTGGTAAGTTTTAGTGTTAACTAACATTAGAGATCGACTGACATGTCCGTTTTACACATTATCAGGACAATCTGTAACACTTTACTTTAAGGTTCATTAATTAACTACCTTAGTTAAAGGGTTAGTTCACCCAAAAATGAAGATTATGTCATTAATGTCTCTCCCTCATGTCGTCCCAAGCCCGTAAGTCCTCCGTTCATCTTCGGGACACAGTTTAAGATATTTTAGATTTAGTCCGAGAGCTTTCTGTCCCTCCATTGTAAATGTATGTACGGTATACTGTCCTTGTCCAGAAAGGAAATAAAGACATCATCAAAGTAGTCCATGTGACATCAGTGGGTTAGTTAGAATGTGTTGAAGCATCGAAAATACATTTTGGTCCAAAAATAACAAAAACTACGCCTTTATTCAGCATTGTATTGTGTTCCGGTTCTGTTCCGCACGAATATCACATCAGTCCCTGATAGATACAAGTAAAATTGGTTTGTGTTTTCATGTGGACTTTACGATCCTTCTTTACATGGGTATGTGAACGCAAACACTGCTAGTGACTCAAGCTCAACTTTATGTTCTGTATGTGCATAACAGCGCAAGTATGTATTTCATAAAACGAAAAATTGTGTACATGCATTTGCGATCAGAATGAGCGATCAGTCGAGTAAAAAAGGGAAAAAATCAAAGTGTGATCTTTCTGGTTTGAAAATTAAATTTTTATTTTATAAGGAACACCAGTTTTGTTTGTAGGACTGACCAAATCGTCCCACATTTTTGTGCTTCTATCTATAAGACTTTATAATAATACTAAATTAAAATATTATTATTACTATTGTAATACGTTTCACTATAAAAGTGTATTAAAGAACAGTAGTGTTTTGTTTTTTTGTTACACATTTCCTTATTTTCAAAAGTTAAAACAATCATAATGCTAATAAATCTAGAAAAACTGGGCATTAGCTGATGCTACTGGTGCATGTTTCATGCTTGTGTGTGTGTGTGTGTGTGTCCTGTTTATTGGCACAGACATGTGAAGGAAGCTCCGTGTCCCTCTTGAACCCGAGGTTTGCCACTCAAACTGCAGCATGTCTGCGATGACTTGGTCAAGAATTCCCCCTTTGTGTTTGTGGAATTGGTTTAAAGCATGTTTGAGTCCTTAGAGTGTTTTTATTTATTTATTTTTATGATGAACTGAAGAGTTGAGTATTGGAGTGTGATGGATTTGATTTGCCAAAAAGAGCTTCAGTTTTCCAGGAAATAATTTCCCATCCTCAATCCCAACAGAGGGCTTGAATGACGTCATCTTATACCACCAGCCCGATGACAAGAAGAAGAACCGAGGCTTCTGCTTCCTGGAGTACGAGGACCATAAGACGGCGGCCCAGGCGCGACGCAGGCTAATGAGCGGCAAAGTGAAGGTTTGGGGGAACGTGGTGACGGTGGAATGGGCCGATCCCATAGAAGACCCCGATCCCGAAGTCATGGCCAAGGTACGGTGTGTTCTAGGGCTGGGACGATACACCCATCTCCCGATCCCATGCTATCACGATACGTGGGTGCCGATGCGATATGTATTGCTATTTTTTTTTTTTTTTTTTTTTTTTTTTTTTAGTATTGCGATTCAATATTGTAAAATATTGCGTTTTTTTTTTTTTTTTTTTTTTTTTTTACTAGACCATCGGGAAAAGCTAAATCATACACTTATACAGACCTAACATGATGTGTAAGATGAGTCATATTTACAAAAACAAATCATCACATCTTTCTGAGTTTCAGAAGCATCATGCAATACTACATCTCTTGAATAAATGATTCAATAACAAATAATTTTTTATTAGTCACTTAGTGGCAAAGCAATGTAATCGATAAATGCGTTAAGCGTCGAAAGCTGATTTACTCTATTACGACGGCTACATCAGTGTTCATATTTGAACTTTAAACTTTTATCCCAGTACTTTTATGATAAGTTGAACTATTGCGTCACAGAAATAATGAGACTATGAGGTTGAAAAGAGTGTTTGTGAAGCGGTTTCATGACGACTCTCTCCGGGTCAGCGCCAACACAGCTTTGAATGTTGCGATATGATTTAGTCAAAGGTTTAATAGACAGACGAACTGGAAGATGGCGTGTGTGTGTTTGAATCGAGATCACAGTCTTTTAAAGATGAATCTGCGGCTCTGCTGTCTTATCTCTCTCTCAGTATATGAGTAGAGCGAGGGCTTTCAGTGCGTTCAGCCTCACGTCTCTTCCACACACACACTTGGGATATTACGTCACTCAACACTCATAGATAACGACACTTCATCCTCTGGCGGAACGAAAGTGTCTAACTTCTGTCAACCTCGTCCACAAGCAAGAACAACAATAAAGCAATTTCATTTGAATTAATATCGATTCTGCAATAAAAAAATAGTTTTTAGAATCGTAAAAAAACAAATGGCGATAGCTAGGTGAATCGATTTTTTTCTCCCAGCCCTAGTGTGTTCTGCTAGCAGTGCAAGAGTAGCATTTCATGTCCAGCTGAGGGTGGCCGATGTGACCAAAGACTTGCATCACAATGACTAATTACATATGATTAAAAATACCTAGCATGTCAGTTTTTACTTTATAATTCTCTCACACATTCTTTTTAATGGATAATGCACTAGGTAAATATGAAGCATAGTTATAGTCATCAAGAACCCAATAATTAATGCATAGCACCTGTTTCTCCATACTTGCGCTTTAAAATCTGCAGTCTTTCTCGCAAGGCCAGGTAACACAGACGTGATAAAGGCCGAAACTAGCAGGGTAATGAATAACGAAGTATACCATACAATAATTACTCAATAAATACACTTTTAAACAAGTCTTTGAATATTAAATTAATCAAACTTTGCATTACGGTAATGAGAATAACTGCGAATGAGAAATAATAAAACATGACTTTGGGCGCATCACAGCAATGAAAGTGAGGTTTTTAATCATTTGAAGGGAATGCGTTTAATTATCATGTAAACGTTAGATTGGATGGTCGTAAATTGGCTCTTTCTTTATGCAGAATATTTGTAGTTTCCTGTGATTCCCTTGTTTCTCCTCACGACAGTCACGTCTCAGAGTCTGGCCTAATTATACTGACATTTATCTCGCTTGTATCGTTTAGGTCAAAGTCCTTTTTGTAAGAAACCTGGCAAGCACAGTAACAGAAGAGCATCTCGAGAAGACGTTCTGTCAGTTCGGCAAACTGGAAAGGGTTAAAAAGCTTAAAGACTACGCCTTCATCCACTTTGAGGAGAGAGATGGCGCTGTTAAGGTAATCGTCTCTTCCTCTGCTTCGCTTTAGAGGCTGTTGGTGATTTATGCACAGGTTTTACCCAGTGTTTTTCCACAGGCTCTTGCTGAAATGCATGGGAAGGATTTGGAAGGGGAACAAATTGAAATCGTCTTTGCGAAGCCGCCTGATCAGAAGAGGAAAGAGCGAAAGGCCCAGAGACAAGCTGCTAAAACTCAAATGTAAGACTGTTTGTAGCCGTTCATGAGCGTTGTGTCGTAACTAACTTCCCCTGAACACACATGGAGAAACATGGCAGCATTTTCCAGGCGCCCAAGGTCTGTAAATGACAGTGACTTTAAAGTATCAGAACAAAAGTCCATGCGACTAAAGCCAGGGACACACAAGATGTATCGATATTCGATAAAAAAAAAAAAAACGCTGCATATACTATCATATAGATATTTTTTATATGATTTTTTCTCTATTGAAAGTCTAGACAGTCAGAAATGCCTCTGAAGAGATCACTTTATTATATGATAAAGCTTTTAAGCTATAAACGTTGATCAATTATTAAGTGGGCGTTTTAATGAGCGAGTCATTGAATCATTCATTCAAACGCCCGATTTGTTATCGTTATCATTTATGAATGGGTAATTCATTCAATCATTCAGTGATGAAACACGGCTGAGTGTTGCTGTGGTTCTGCTGTGAACTTTGTTTGGGAATATTTTCGCTGCTGAAACGGAACAAAAACTGTCAATATCGCATCTAAAATGTAAGTGACTTAATATTAACTACTTTTTTTATTGAACTGTCGAATGAAATCAGGGTCTCGTTTTCAATCAGTTCCGAGAACGAACACGTCACAATATTCCTCATTATAACAATTAATACGCAGAATAAAGGGGCGGGGCCTGGTTGAGTTAGTAGTCTGTTAAACTGGCGGTTATGGAAAGGGGCGGGACATTTCCCAAACACACTCGAAGCGCTCGACCAATCACGACACACTGATCCAACCGACCAATCAGAGCACAGTGTGCTTTTCAGGAGGAGGGGCTTCATAGAGACAGGAAGTAAACAGAGCGTTACTGACAGACTGGGAAGAGAGGAGCCGCAACAATGGAGGATATGAGGAAAATAATCAACATTCATTCAAGCATGAAAATCCCAAAACAACATCAAGACTTTGTAAAAGGACATAAGAGAAGACTGAATTATGTTTAGTTTGTAAACATGTGCATTTTTTCCCCCAGGTATGATGAATATTATTACTACGGCCCACCGCACGTGCATGCCCCAACGAGAGTGAGAGGCCGAGGCGCTCGAGGTTATTCGTATCCTCATGACTATTACAGCTATGAAGATTATTACGATTACTATGGCTATGACTATCACAACTACCGAGGCGGATACGACGATCCCTACTACGGCTACGATGACTTTCAAGCTCACGTCAGAGGAAGAGGCAACAGAGGATCCCGCGGGCCCACACTGTCCCGAGGCCGGGGCTCGAGCGCCCCCCGGGGACGGGCCGGCTTCTCCCCGCGCCCGGGGCTGGGCTCCAGCAGAGCCCGAGGGTCCCGAGGAGTCCAGCAGAGATGTCGAGTGGTACGTGATGTGTGGGTGGAGCACTCCTGCAGTGTTGGCAGGAGGTTTTGAAACCCTGTAGGCTAGACTGTCTTTTTTTTAGTCTTTTTAAAGTAGACTTTATCATGGCAAAGGACGTAGTGATCAAAACACATGTTTTGGCGTTTGTTTTTGCTTCCCCTCCTTTTCATATTGCTTACATATGCAAGGCACCTTGTGGACGAAACGGACCAAAGGTTTGCACTTTCCTTTCATTTATGGAAATTTGACTTACAGCACTTGAGTTCACTGGTTTGTGTTAGTCTGCTGCATATGCGCATCGTCTTCAAGTGCTCGGAGTAATGAGGACTGGGCAGTATAGCTAAAATATCATTGTTCTTTGGCTTTTTTTATGTTTATTTTTGCGCTAATTATGCAACGAAATTCCAGCAGCTAAACAAATTCGGCTGAAAATGAACTTTCGGTTTCAGCTGAAATAGTTTTAAAGGGTTGATGATATCGATTTGTCGTTCGTTTTGACGAACGTGTTTTCAGCACACCGTTTAAATGTTTATATTTCAACAAAATGGAGTAGAAACATAATTAAACCAAAAAGTTGTATTAAAAAACTGCCTTGTGAATGTTTTTTTTTTTTTTTTTTTTTTGAGTGTTGATTAAATAAACTTGATTATTTGATTAAGTAACTTTATTTTTGGTTTTTCGGCTAAATCACTAGTATTTGCTCTGAAATGGCTTTGGCTGCTTTTCCTTAAGAACCATTTCAGCAAAGTAGCTTCTCCAAAAGTAAAACACTAAAAATCAAGTTAAAAACCATGTTTTTACTTAAACAAATGGAAGAATAATCATGTAAATTTACCATTTAAACAAAAGCAAATCAAACTTACAAACTGTTTTTGCTACTGAAGTTTAAATCAGAGACTTTTGAAACGCCTGTATTAACACACTCGTACGCTCAAAGACAAGGATGGTTGTTTAACTAGTCTAAAGATTGAGTCTTTATGAAGCTTAATGAGCAAAATTCATTGCCAATATATTGTAAATGATCTTGCCTGTAATGCTTTAATTGTAAGAGTAACGGGTCCTGCAACTGAGCTGAGCTGCTTTAGCACACGGCTATTATCCACACAGATATTGGGTTACACTTTATTTTAAGGTGTCATTGTTACAGTGTAATTATACATTTAAGCACTGAGTAATATTAACCAACTACATGTACTTAGTACTAGGGCTGTCACTTTACGTTCGAAAATGGATTGCACAATCGATCGGACCAACCAACACAAGTTTCGAAAACGAAAATAGGGAATCGATTTTAACTGCCTTTTTCTTTTTCACTAAAAATGTGTTTTAGGTGGACAGATCAATACAGCACACAGAACATGTGGGATGCTGGACAATAACAATGTCTTTTCTGTTCACCAAATGCTTTTTAATATTCGCTATTACTTCAATGCAAGTGAAGAAGCGCGCCGTTATTTGTTGCGTAGTGACGTGTGTGTGTGTTCAAGTAAGCCAGAAATGCGCAGATTCTGCAATACGCTGTATTTAATATATCATGAGGACTCACGAGTTGCGTATTTGCGTTAAATCAGATTTGGCTTACACAAACTTCCCCAGCAAAGTGAGTAAACACAGAAACACGCCAGATTGGCTCGTGATTTGACAGCGTTTCCCGCCAAAGTTCATTTGTACCCGCATTTGGCGGGTCGAGGGTGTTAATCTCAATCCCTGAATGTTGCACTCCTGTTTGTCATTGTGCTGAAACTTCACGCCAATAAATCATCAGGAATATTGCTGACTTGTGCGTCTCAAGCGCACTCTTTACGCTCGTCCTAATGCCTGTTAGGTGTCCGTGGATTTGCCTATATTTGGTGTTGAAAATGGAAACGTCTTTAGATGGAAAATCGATTTTACAATCAATTCAATGAACACTTATTACTTAAAAATCGAACAGGATTTACTCATAAACGTGACAGCCCTACTTACTGTAGGGTTAGGGTAGGATTAGGTTGAGGGTTAGTTGCATGTAATTATGCATAATTTACTGTTATTACTATGTTTAGTACATGTAACAAGGACACTGTAAAATAAAGTGTTACCTGCCACTGATGTCTCTTTAGATAATGTTCCTTTTATAATCCTCTGGTAACTGTGTTTTTCCGAGACTTTGGATAACCATCTCCTGTGCTTTAGTTGTGAAGGTCCTGCATGAACCGGACTAATTGTATACCGTTCCTTGTGTTTGCATAAATAAAGCATGCGTGTCTTTTGTTCCACCAGGGAAAGGGGGTCGAGGCTGGTCCTGACCAGGTAGTATGAAGACTGACTTGTTGTATGGGGTTACACCGGATGCTACCAGTGTTCATAAGGTTAAAGCAAACTCAATGATATTCCAGCCTGTATTGAAGCATATCTCCAGTACTGCCACTCCCAACAAAAAATCCCCAACTTGCCGTTTTCACATTCGGAGCCCGTCTAAATAAATGAACTCGCAATTGCCCCCCAGCCCCTGGTTACATAGTCGACGCCTAAGCATGCCACATTTTGGGACTGAAGTTCAGACTCTCAAGGATACCAATACGTCAGATGTGTTTTGCACTTTTTCTTTTCTACTCCTGCGTTTGAAGTGGCTCAAAGGAGCTTGATGCTGATGTATATTTTTGTGCTAACTACAATTTTCTTTGTGGGAATGTCCATGTTAACCTAAAACGTTTGGATTCTGGTAGAGAACATCTGCGCTGGGGGGGGGGGGGGGGGGGGGGAGGGGGGGTTGGTGTAACCACCTCACATGGACAAGTCAGGCATTCCAGGATCGTGGTTCTTTTCAGAACTTGTCTTTTTAAGGGTCGGTTAACTACCTCAGTAGAGAGGATTCAACTACCCTGCCTGTACTGTAAATAGGGACACTTAAAAACGAAAAAAGCATAGGAGCAGGGCTTGTTTCTTATGAAATATGCACAAGAGCAGCAGCTCAGAAGATATTCTTAATGTAATATAGTCGATCCGCTGCTGCTCTGACATTGCGAACAGTAAAACTGGGCATGCAAATGAATCTCATATGATGAGCTGGAACAAGCCCTGCTTGTATCCTCCTTTCAACTGAATTAGCTGCCTTGCTTCTTCAGATTATGTAGTTACTGGGTGTATGATTGTATGATAGTTTGGAATAAAATGTTACTTTTGTATTGGCTTAAACATCACAAATGCACCCGCTGCATTTGCTAAGCCCTGCAGTGTCCTTTTTTTTTCCGGGCAGTTCTCGCGAATGAATTATGTAGGTTTTATAATCAATCATGACTATTGTCAAAGCGATCAATATTTTCAGTGGCTGCGATCACAGGCATGAGATGAACTTGTTTCTGAAGGAAAAGGGACACTGCAGCTTCAGTTTATATTCCATATATAGCAAGCAGGTGACCGAACCATTCAACCGGTTTTGTACACAGTTAACTCCCTCTCGGTAAAGCTGTAACATTGCAACCTTTTGAAAAGATGTGAGCAGTTTTAAACTATTGTTGGTGGCCAACAATGTTTTTGCATTCCAGCAAATAAATTGTTTTATACTGTAAAATGAGGTGAGTGTAACTTATTTTTGTAATAAAGGTTTTGAATTCTATCTTAAAACCTGTTCACTGTCGTCATCTTGTTGTCTGGAAAGATATTTTCATGCAGTTTCGTGTAGTTTGTGTGTAAGTGTTTGGTCATGTAAAGTAAAGCTTGCCCACAATCTCTTGTGAACTAATTATATATATATTATTTTTTTTGTATGACATACAAATTAGGGCTGGACGATATTGAAGAAAAGTGTGATTTTCGATACGCGATACGATACTGCTTAAAGTGTGTAAAATAAACTTAAATTATCTTTAAAATATATTTACAATCATATAACCTACATACGTGTTTCTCATTCTTTTTGTGACTAGAAAACAGCCCTCCAGCTTCTGAAGTGATCATCAGTGTTTTACTGTCGCGTAAGAAGAGTTATTTAACATCAGTGTAAAGCACAGGGTTCAGGTTATCCTACATTAGGGTTATTTAACATCAGTGTAAAGCTCAGGGTTCAGGTTATCCTACATTAGGGTTATTTAACATCAGTGTAAAGCTCAGGGTTCAGGTTATCCTACATTAGGGTTATTTAACATCAGTGTAAAGCTCAGGGTTCAGGTTATCCTACATTAGGGTTATTTAACAGTGTAAAGCTCAGGGTTCAGGTTATCCTACATTAGGGTTATTTAACAGTGTAAAGCTCAGGGTTCAGGTTATCCTACATTAGGGTTATTTAACATCAGTGTAAAGCACAGGGTTCAGGTTATCCTACATTAGGGTTATTTAACATCAGTGTAAAGCTCAGGGTTCAGGTTATCCTACATTAGGGTTATTTAACAACAGTGTAAAGCTCAGGGTTCAGGTTATCCTACATTAGGGTTATTTAACATCAGTGTAAAGCTCAGGGTTCAGGTTATCCTACATTAGGGTTATTTAACATCAGTGTAAAGCTCAGGGTTCAGGTTATCCTACATTAGGGTTATTTAACAGTGTAAAGCTCAGGGTTCAGGTTATCCTACATTAGGGTTATTTAACATCAGTGTAAAGCTCAGGGTTCAGGTTATCCTACATTAGGGTTATTTAACAGTGTAAAGCTCAGGGTTCAGGTTATCCTACATTAGGGTTATTTAACATCAGTGTAAAGCTCAGGGTTCAGGTTATCCTACATTAGGGTTATTTAACATCAGTGTAAAGCTCAGGGTTCAGGTTATCCTACATTAGGGTTATTTAACATCAGTGTAAAGCTCAGGGTTCAGGTTATCCTACATTAGGGTTATTTAACATCAGTGTAAAGCTCAGGGTTCAGGTTATCCTACATTAGGGTTATTTAACATCAGTGTAAAGCTCAGGGTTCAGGTTATCCAACATTAGGGTTATTTAACATCAGTGTAAAGCTCAGGGTTCAGGTTATCCTACATTAGGGTTATTTAACAGTGTAAAGCACAGGGTTCAGGTTATCCTACATTAGGGTTATTTAACATCAGTGTAAAGCTCAGGGTTCAGGTTATCCTACATTAGGGTTATTTAACATCAGTGTAAAGCTCAGGGTTCAGGTTATCCTACATTAGGGTTATTTAACAACAGTGTAAAGCTCAGGGTTCAGGTTATCCTACATTAGGGTTATTTAACAGTGTAAAGCACAGGGTTCAGGTTATCCTACATTAGGGTTATTTAACATCAGTGTAAAGCTCAGGGTTCAGGTTATCCTACATTAGGGTTATTTAACAGTGTAAAGCACAGGGTTCAGGTTATCCTACATTAGGGGTATTTAACATCAGTGTAAAGCTCAGGGTTCAGGTTATCCTACATTAGGGTTATTTAACATCAGTGTAAAGCTCAGGGTTCAGGTTATCCTAAATTAGGGTTATTTAACATCAGTGTAAAGCTCAGGGTTCAGGTTATCTTACATTAGGGGTATTTAACATCAGTGTAAAGCACAGGGTTCAGGTTATCCTACATTAGGGTTATTTAACATCAGTGTAAAGCTCAGGGTTCAGGTTATCCTACATTAGGGTTATTTAACATCAGTGTAAAGCTCAGGGTTCAGGTTATCCTACATTAGGGTTATTTAACATCAGTGTAAAGCTCAGGGTTCAGGTTATCCTAAATTAGGGTTATTTAACATCAGTGTAAAGCTCAGGGTTCAGGTTATCTTACATTAGGGTTATTTAACATCAGTGTAAAGCTCAGGGTTCAGGTTATCCTACATTAGGGTTATTTAACAGTGTAAAGCACAGGGTTCAGGTTATCCTACATTAGGGGTATTTAACATCAGTGTAAAGCTCAGGGTTCAGGTTATCCTACATTAGGGTTATTTAACAGTGTAAAGCACAGGGTTCAGGTTATCCTACATTAGGGTTATTTAACATCAGTGTAAAGCTCAGGGTTCAGGTTATCCTACATTAGGGTTATTTAACATCAGTGTAAAGCTCAGGGTTCAGGATATCCTACATTAGGGTTATTTAACATCAGTGTAAAGCTCAGGGTTCAGGTTATCTTACATTAGGGTTATTTAACATCAGTGTAAAGCTCAGGGTTCAGGTTATCCTACATTAGGGTTATTTAACATCAGTGTAAAGCTCAGGGTTCAGGTTATCCTACATTAGGGTTATTTAACAACAGAAACTGAATAATCAAATGTAAAAATAAAACACTGCTTAGTTATCACTGTATGAATTAAATATACTGATTTTTATTAAAGCTACAGAAGTTGTTCAGCCGAGAGCAGTGAGTGATTTTCTCTTCGTCTTTAGTTCATGACCCGTTATTGCAAGCCGTTGCGATATGCATATATACATGTGCGATATTTTTATATATTGTGCAGCCCTAATACAAATGGCAATCCACTCCAGGAATCTCTGTGGAATAATTAGGTATTTTTGTTCAGATTTGCTAATAATTATTTTCCTCTGCCCTAAAAAAAAGTCTGGGCTATGTTTAAAAACGACCAAGTCGTAGAGATCTCAAATGTGCTGGGTGGGATATGTCTGACACTAGGTGGCTGTATAATGCATAAAATATTAATAATTATTAAAATATTAGCTTTTTGTTCAGAATTCTCCAACTATGAAAAAAAATTAAAATTATTTTATTAACATTACAAAGATCAATGCAGAGATTTAAGCCAATTAAATGGCCTGGTGTCACCTATTTAATTATCTTATTTGTTTGACACATTGTCCGATCTTAATGAAACTTCATACACATGCACAGCAGGACATTCTGAGGATGCATGCCAAAGTTAGTCTAATTCTGCCCATGGATGGCACTACAGTTAAAAGCCTGACACTGTCCACAACAGATGTTCACAGAAAGTTTTTCTTTTTTTTATTGAATTTCTGTTAAACCATGTAGCATTTTCTACAGCACATATTGGACCAAATGTACACAAACATATTATGGCTGTGTTAAACCGATATTAAGGATTGCAGAAGGAGCATATACAATATAGCATAACGTCACAAAATAAGTGAATACCAGTACAGTAAAGGAATGAGTGGAAGATGTATAGCGATGTATATACATCTTCTTTAGGGCAAGTGTTAACCAAGCCATGAAAAACCAGTTGAAGATAAAACCAGTTGAAGATATCAACACAAAAAAGCCACCAGCAGCTAATCAAATTTCATCAAATAACAACTTGACTAAACAATAAAAAGGTAACTGAGTCTGTGTATTAAATACATTGAGAATTGGCCACAATTTGGTGTAATAAACAAAATGTGTCTTGCCTTTAAATCCTTCAATGCTTCCAAATCACTTGTTTATATGCATATCTGTTTCCTTATCATTGGGCAGATATAGGCTGATGCATTTTTATGGTTGTGGCCCATAATACTAAATTGGCCTGTATCTTGTGCACACGTAGAACTGGACAACAGGGGTGCGTTTCCCGAAAGCATCGTTAGCCAACTATGGTCGCAATTACGATTGAACTCTATTGGTAACAACGGAACTTGCGACCATAGTTGGCTAACGATGCTTTCGGGAAACGCACCCCAGGACGGCTTGAGGAAACCTACTAAAATGTCTTCACATGCACAAACAAAAAGACAAAAAGCATTAGCATTACATGCCATTTATGATACTGACATGCTTTTATGCATCTTGTATAAGGGTGTAAAGCTTAGATTGAGAGAAACGTTTGCATACAATGTTGTTACCTACATGAAGAAAATAAGTGGACATTTTGATAAAAAGGCTCCATGTTTGATAGATTCACACACTTTCTGTGCATTTTGTGTCATGGGATGTAGGGATCATCTTTACGGCCAGACCTCATGTTTCTGGCCGGAGCCATTGAGCCATTGTTCCTCTTTAGCCTGGGCGTTTCATCCTCCAGCGTTTGGTTCATCGGCACAGCACAGTTTGAAGATGCTGCTCCCGAGTGAAATCAGGTTTATAGACTGGATGAGACTTCAGTGCCTGTACTGTATAGGCTTGTAAGTCAGTCAGGACTCATTTAAAAATATGACAGTATTAAATGATAGTTTTGAAGACAGAATTCATAAAAATAATTTGAGGCAGTTTTGTAGGGGAGTTTACAGTTGAGTTTATACAACAACAACAAAAAACTGTGTTTAATATTGTACTTGATCCACCTATGCTTTTAAGGCACACTGTAATTTGTCGCCGCTAGAGGTCGCTTATTCAACACACGAGTACTGATGACGCCTTGGTTTCGGCTCAAGAGCCGTGGAGCTTTTATACCAAGGGGGTAATCCATCAGCCGGAAGTTGAAGCCTCGCGGGAGCCGCCATTGTAGCAGAACTTCACCTGCTGTTAGCATCCCATTGACTCCCATTCATTTTGGCGTCACTTTGACAGCGAATAATTTTACATCTGAGGCGTCCAAAGACTTAATTTGTCTATTATTTATTTCTAAAGAAACACGACAATGTATAAAATGCTCCATTACTTTGTATCTTACGTTACGGCCCCGTAGAAGCCGTTTTTGTAAAAATAGGCTAAAGATTAAGTCATAACCACGGGACTTTCTGTCGCACAATAGAGACATTACCGTATAGACAGGAGGAGAAGCTCGCGGCAATCTTTTACTGTCTATGAGGCAATCGGGGGGACATGAAGGCAGAAAGTCAAGGTAGAAGCCCATAAATAGAGAGTCCATAAAAGCAACGGGGCAAAATATTTCAACAACGTTTTTGAGGTATTAGGTGATTCAGATTTGTCTTGGCACAGCTACTAGAAGATTTACAACTGTCAGACTGTCGTCACGCTCAGTTTGATCCTGCGCACTCGCTCAGACATCAGACAGGAAGTGCAATAATCGGGCTTCAGTCTTCTCCGTTGAAATCAATGGGGTTGCTGTGTCCATTTCTTTTACTGTCTATGTTTTATATGCTGATTTCACGCAGCCGCCATTTTGAAATGGAAAGCGAGGCTCCGGTGGGAAGAACCCCGGAAGTACAGATAGACAACAATGCCTTGGACTACCAACCTGAAGCTGCTGCCGCGATTTACACTATTGATGTTAATATCCAATATAGGATATGTATATAGTTCGTTCCTGCTTCTTTTTTTGCGTTCTGAATTATATATATATAAAAATAATTTTATTCATAAATGAATTTAACTGCATATAGTCTAAAGTATGAAAGAAATGTATGTACATTTTTAGAATAACTCATTTCTACATTAAACACAACAATACGCCATCGCATTCGCGACTCTCCTGATTAAAGGCGACACTTCCGGTTTTCTTCCCACCGGAGCCGTTTCAAAATGACGGCTGCGTGAAATCAGCGTATTATTTTTTTTTAAATTTTTTTATTTAATGAACAAAAAGTACAGGGGATACAAGTATCAAGCCCAAAAAGATAAAATAAAAATAAAACAGTACACTCAAATCAAGCAAGGCAGTAGATAAGGGATAGTCTACTATAAAACAAATAAAGGTTCACAAAACATGCACAGAAACTACAAATACACTAAATGAATACAAGTAATTAGAAAATAGCATTGGATATACATAAATAATAATCTTCAGAAAATCAGGAGGTCATTTATAATGAAACCATAATTTCTTTGAGCAACAAAGTAGATTTAGCAGCTTTCTTATTAGCTGATAAACAAAGAAGAGTCATAAACTAATTTTAAATCAACACAAAAAAGTGTAAAATTGGGCTTAGAGTCAGTCACTTTACATTTATGAAGATGAAACATACCACATAAAGCAAGCAGTTTTAATCTGTCATCCATCTCCTTTAACCCGGAGTCCCAAATCAAAAACAATTCATTCACAACCTCAAAAGTAAAGAGTTTGTGATAAGTAGAAAAAATAAGCCAGGTTACTTTTTTCCAGAACTCCTTTGCGTAATCACATTCAAAAAACAAATGTGGTATTGTTTCAAGATTAGAATTACAGAATGTGCACTGTGGAGAGACGTCCAACTTAAATTTAGAAAGAAAGGAGTTACAGGGATAGTAATTATGTAGAATTTTAAAGTGAAGCTCTTTCCACTTGTTAGGTAACAGATACGTATTAATGCCCGTCCATATATTAATGGTAGAAAGAGAAGGATAATTTAATTTCCATTTGAAAAAAGCTTTGGGATGACAGCTGATCTTCCTAATAAGAAATCTTCTAATCCCAAGATTGTTACATTTGCCAATGGAAAGCTCCAATCCTCCAATAGATAACTGGGGCATTTCACAAACGGATATTCTATAGCTACAGTATGACCTAACCATATGCAAAAGTTTAGGAGAAATTGAATTAATAACCCAGTTATAAACTTTAGGTGAGGAATCCACTCCAAAAAGGTTGATAAATTCATTAAAGGAGTAAAAGCTACCATCCTTCTTCAACAAATCAAAAACAAAAATAACACCTTTGTCAACCCAATCCTTAATAAAGATCGTTTTTTTTCCACGCAGCACATTCTGATTGTTCCATATAATACTCCTATGAGGGGAAACATTGTGCCAAAAGGCAAGCTTACAGACCTCCAAGGCTTGCTTATGAAAATTCAGGCAGCGTTTAATCCAGCCGATCTTGAAAACCTGATTGAGAGTACTGAAGTCCAAAGCATTCACACCTCCCTCCAGAGTATTTCTTATCAAAGTCTTCCTTTTAACATATTGAGTTTTATTTTTCCACAAGAATTTAAATAGTATAGAGTCGATAGATTTCGGGTTGACATATAGGGACAAAGCTGGGTAAACAATCCTAGAAATGCCTTCAGCTTTAGATATCAAGACACGACCATAGTTACATTTCTTTGTAGCCAGCAATTGCAGACATTCTTTAATTTTTTCGTCCGTTGTGAAAAATGATCTAAAATTCTATCTTTGGGAGATTTGCTTATTAAAATGCCTAAATATCTAACAGAACTTTTAACCTCAATACCTTCTATATGACCTTTTTCAATACCATGAATAGATATAATTTCACTTTTATTTCGATTAACAGTGAGACCAGAAGCATTAGAAAATGTTTTTAAAGCTTCCAAAATAACAGGAACCTGTTTCTCATCTTTTAAAAACAGACATGTCATCCGCCAGTTGACTAATTAGAAAAGTATGTTCAGCTACAACAATACCCTGAACATCTACACAGCGAGTAATACAAATATTAAGAAACTCTGTGACTAATAAAAACAAAAATGGTGAAAAAGGACACCCTTGCCTGATGCCCCTGCTAATCGTAAACCGGGGAGAAACACCATTCACCAAAGACACATTGCTGTTAATATTTTTGTAAAAAGTCTGAACTATTCTAATACAGGAAGAGCCAAAACCAAATTTGCGCAAAGATTCAAACATAAAATAATGCTCGACCGTATCAAAGGCCTTATAAAAGTCTAAAAATAAAATTATTGCACTATCGTTGATCAATTCATTATAATCTAAAATATCTAAAACAAGCCGAATGTTATTTGCTATATGTCTACCTTTCATAAAGCCTGATTGGGAAACTGAGACAATTTCTTCTAAGCATGGTTTTAATCTATTTGCATAAAGGGAAGCTAACCATTTATAATCCGAATTAAGTAATTGGGCGCCAATTATCTAAATATGAAGAATCTTTGTTAGGCTTTGGGATTACAGTGATCAAGCCCTGTTTCATGGACTTTTTTTACACAGTCTTTGAAAACTTCCAAAACAAACTTTTTTTATGTCTTGCCAATAGGTCCTATAAAATTCAAAAGGCAGTCCATCTGGACCAGGGCTTTTATTGAGGGGGGCTTTCTGGATAATTATATCCAACTCTTCCATAGTCAAATCCATCTCACAAGACGGCCGACTTCCATCACTTATAATAGGTGTGAATGCTTGAACCCTCTCAAAAAAAAACTATCAGCAAACTGAGGTTTAAATGAAGTAGAATAAAGGTGTGAATAAAAACTGGAAACAAAATTAGAAACTCTAGCTTCATCTGTGACCAAATTGCCCTGAATATTTAGAGAAACTATTTTCTTAGATTTCCCTCTGTTCTTTTCTAAATTAAAAAAAAAATGCTGAATTTTTTTCTCCGAATTCCAGCCACTTTACTCTAATAAAGGCACCCTTAGCCTTTTCTGCATAAAAGTTATTTAATTCTTCTTTAAGGTTGTGCATTTTTACTTTATCATCTTCACTTGTCTGCTGCTTGCCTAAAATTTTATTCATTTAATTTAATATAGAGGTATACTTTAAAGATTTTGCCTTTGCTAACTGTTTACTAAATGGAACAGAGAATTTTCTACACTCGTATTTAAACATTTCCCAATTAGAAGATATTGAAACACCAGGTTTTGCTTTAAATTGTTCAATGATGCTCTTAATACCTAAATAATATGAGGGAATGTGTAGTAGAGAACAATTTAGTTTCCAGTATCCAGGGTTTCTGTGACAACCAGTATCAGAATCATATAAAATAAGATCAATAAAAGCATGATCTGTGAGGGGAGCAGGACAGATACCACTGGACTTAATAAAAGAAGACATAAAGTCTGATGTAAGCCAGTAATCTATACGCGATTTTCTCGAGAGATCTTTACTAAACCAAGTATATGAACTGTCGTTATCATGCAGAAACCTGTAAGCATCCAGAAGAGAAAGGTTACTACAAAAATCATTAATAATAGTGTTACATCTGCATGACTCTCGTTTTGGGGGAAATCTATCCAGACATAGGTCAGGAGCTTCATTAAAATCTCCTCCAACTATTACTGCAGCAGATGGATATTTATTTACCTTTTAAATCAAGAATTTTAGAAGACAGATCCTGAAAAAATAAGCTATTTTGTGTATGATTATTAAAACCATAAACATTAACCAAGATAAAGAAAAAATCCCCTAGAAGAATGACAGCAATAATCCATCTACCCTCGGCAGAAGACAATGACGGCAGAATCGAGCCACTAAAATTTCGGTCAAATAAAATCAAAACTCCAGCGGGGTGATTAGTACCATGACAAAATAATACCTTACTGCCCCACTGATTGCGCCAAAAGGAAAAAAATAAACATCCCTTTTCTGTGACGTTTCTGTGACTGTGCGTTTAGATAAATCACGAATCCCCCGTACATTCAGAGAAAAACAAGACAGTTTAACCGGCATATGAACAGTAACAAACCAAGAAAATGAAATAAAAAATACTATACAACTACAATAACAAAGTTATGAAATGTAATACAGAATACAATTAAAGTGCAAAACTTGAAATATATCCATACCCCTCGATACAGTTTAGGCTATCTGTTATGTCCCTTCCTTTGCTTACCGTAACATATTAGCTAATGCTCTTATATATCTGTCCGTATTTTGCGAATGTCAATACTTATTTCGCCAATCAAAAGTAGGCCTACTTCAGTCAAAACGGCATTGAACATCCCTAGCATTTACTTTCGACCTCCAGCGTCATAAAATAAAAAATGAAAAAATCAGACATCGTCCGCAGAAATCCTCCTTCCATCCACGATAGCATTTGGACCCCTGAAGCCAGCACGACGACCCTCCTTTCGGGTCTTCTTCACCAAAGGCCAAAGCTTGTTCCGTGCTTCCTTCGTCCTCTGCGTCAGGTCCTCCGAGATCCTAATCTTCTTCTGTTTGAGCACTTCTGATCTTCTTGCATCAGCCCAGATACGATCGCGATGAGACCGAGAGAGAAATTGCACAATTATCGTGCGAGTGCGTGCATTGCCCAGCTTAGGGCCAAGCCTGTGCGCAACATTGATCGAAGACTGCAGAACATCTGCTAAGCCTGGTGACACCTGAAGAAAAATGTCCATTATTACTATCTTGACATTCTCCCCATCTTCCTCCAGCACACCCGAAATCCTCAGATTCCAACGCCTCTTGTAGGCATCCAGCTCATCCACTTTATCCCATAAGCGCTTGTTTTCTGCAGCCAGCGAAGACAGCTGGGAGTCCATTTTACCAGATTGAACAGCTGTATTCTCAGATTTTTTTATCCACGGCGTCAACTCGTGTTGTGAGATCGGAGATGAGGGTGGAATTGGATGCAACCGATTTCTCGATCTTCAGAAGTTTATCCATAAAGTAATCCTGCTTCTTACCCAGTCACTCTATTGCTTCCAGCAAAACGGCATTCGAAGGATCTGAGGCCGGGCGTCGCATTTTTCGGTAAAGGCCTTGCCGCTGGAGACTCGGGAAAACATACATCCAATGAATCCAGACCATTGGCAGTTTTGGAATAATTATGCATACGTTTAATGCTTTCAGATTTCGGGATATCGACCACCTCCATCCTGACGCCACACAGGAGAGCTCAAATCCACGTGTTGTGCGGCCTATCGTTATTGGTGGTTGAGGGAAAAAATTTAGAAATTCGCAAAACACAGTATCTTTGATGTATGGGGAGGGTGAACAAAACTAAAATCAGCGCATTGAGGAAAAAAAAGTCTTCAACGGGGAAGAAAAGTCAAGTTTTGCACAAAATTCAAGACAGAGCCAAGAAAATGTGACCTACACCGACGCCATCTTAAAGACGCCCCAATCAGCGTATTATGCCTTAGACTCTTCTGGTCTACAGTTTAGATTAGAGATGCGCGAAAACAACAATCATCCACCCGCACCAATACTTTTCTCTGGTTTAAGTATCCGCACCCGATGGTCAAATTACAATTATTCTTGTGTTGTCACGCGTGATGAAAAATGGATGATCGTCACCTTCCAGCGGACTCTGCGACGGTTGATGCGCGCATCTCTAATGGTAACATTATACACTGATGAATGAGCGCTGCTTGTAAATAAACATTTCTTTAAAACAAAATGTATTTGACAGAATGACATTTTCTTAATGGCATAAACATACTTTACTCCCTGAAACTTCTGGAAACACGCACGAGCGCACTCAAACACTTCACAGCCGTTGCATATCGCATACCCAGCACTTGATTCATCCTCGTTAATCACTTCACGTGTAGTTAATATTTGCGTTAATGATTTATCATATCCACCCGAAATTAGTCAATGTTCTTTTTATTATTTGACCCGCCCGATCCGCGGATTATCCGCAGTAAATTATACTCGCGGTAAATCAAGAAAACAAGAGTTAAACAAAGACTATCAAGCTATATAAGAATGATTAGTTTTCTGTCGATGAATGGATCCAAACAGTTGCTCTGGTGTCTAATAAAACATAATATATTAAACCGTCTTTGGTGTTTCCATGGTTTCTACAACATAAATCCGGAAGGAAAGCAGCGGGGGAGCAAGATGGCGGACTGAGTAGTCAAGCTGTTTCGTGCTCTCACAAAATTTCACAAGTTAGTTTAGTTTGACAAGTTTTTTCCACCTCCAACTGCTGAATGCATACTTCAAGTTGTGGTGTCGATATGGATGACCATTGTTACGAAATGGAAATAGTAGGTTCGAGCAAAAGAGAGAGAGGAGCTGATTCCGATGATCCACCCACACCGAGTAAACCGCAAAAAGGGAAAAAGTCTAAAAAACCAACAGAGAATGAGGAAATGGAGGTGCCAAATTCGGCTATATTGGATGAGATTAAAGCCCTTGGAAGTAAGGTAGATTTACAGCACGAAGAATTACGCACACAAATGAAGCAGCACAGTGCGATGATTGCAAGCGTTGCTAAGTCCGTCCAAATAAATGCGCAGGAGTTAGAAGAATGCAAAGACAAAATTAAAATGATGGAGAAACAAATTGATAATCTATCCGAAGTCAACAATGATCTGAAGATTCGTGTGTTGGAAGAGGAAAGATACAAGAGAAGGTGGTGTCTTTGCATAAAAGGTCTCAAGGAGAACTCTAACGAGTGCTTAAGAGAGGATGTGATTCAACTTTTGGGCAAGATCACGCCTGAGTTTGCTTCTAGCATGGGGGAGCCTGTGGATGTCGTGCATCGGGTGGGAAGGAAGGAGACTGGTCGTTCGAGAGAGGTGATCATTCTCTTTACCCGCAGATTGGTGCGGGATGAAGTATGGAAGAGAACCAAGACATCATCGGTGTGCAAAGAAGCTGGCATCCGTTTTGCCGAAGACCTGACGAAAGAAGATAGACTATTGAGACATGAATTATGGCCAAGAATCGAGCAAGCCAGAAAGGAAGGCAAGGCAACTGGGTTTAGAGGTCCATTTGGATATATTGAGGGTAAACGTATCTTGTAAAAAGGGTATTGTCTGTTGCTCTTTGATATGAAGTGAGGTGGAGTGATAAAGGAATGGGACTTTGTTTTTTTTCTATCCCATAAACTCTACACGTATATAACCTACGTCTTTAATTTTTGTTTCAAATTTATTATTTTTTGTATTCAATTTGAAGTTCTGTTTAATCGTTCGCGTTCGCGTTAAAGTCTGATATCTCATTTTCTTCTTTAAATTGTAGGGGTTTAAAGGACTGAGTTAAAAGAAAGGCTATTTTTTTTATTTTGTAAAAATCAAAAATCACATTGTTTTTTTTCCTTCAAGAAACACATTCAGAGTTGGCAGATGTTACCTTTTGGAAAAAGCAGTATGATCTGATATTTAGTCATGGTTCAAATCATTAATTAATGTCTATGGGTATAATGTACAAACCCAGAATAAAGATCTATTGGAGTCAATAACAAATGTCATAAGTGAACTAGTTATCCTACAGATTATATTTTAATCGGTGGCGACTTCAACATAGCACCAGACGAATATATGGATAGACAACCTTCTAAATTTGATATTTCTCATGTTAACAATATAATTCAAAATTTCTGCTTATCCAATGGATTAATCGATATTTAGAGAAACTTAAACCCCACTGCCAGACACTTTTCGTGGTTCAAACCGAATGCCACTTCAAGGTCGAGAATTGATTATTGGCTCGGTTCTGATACTCTTTCAAGTAATGCAACTAAATGCAATATTTCAGGTGGCCCTTTAACAGATCATTGTGTGATCAACTTAATCTTAGAACAAAGAAATAAATCTTGTAATACTAGAGGCTATCGGAAATTCAGTGCAGACTTGCTGAATCATACTGACTTTTGTACATATATTAAAAGAATAATTGCTGAATTTATAGTAAAAAAGATGCCGAATGGGAATATCTAAAACATAAATTGAGAGAATATTCAATTACCTTTAGCAAAAATCTGATGGAAAAGAAACGTGAAAAAGAAATCCAGTTAATTCAAGAGATCAATAAATGTTGTTGTCAACCTAACATGTCAGATGAAGATAAAGAAATACTTATTAAGCTTCATTCCATTCTAGACGAATTCTATATTAAAAAGGCAAAAGGGGCATACATGAGATCCAGGGCTAAGTGGCTGGAAGAGGGGGAAAACAATAGCTCATACTTCATTCATTTGGAGAAAAGACGACAAGGAAAAAATTCGATTAATAGTTTAATTGTGGACCAAGTAGAGCTATTAAAGCATAACTTAATAGTTAAAGATTAAATTAAAGTGTTTGAATTTTACTCTAAATTGTATTCCTCTTCTTTTTCCTCTGTTAATTCTAATTCTTTTTTTCAGATGATAAAAAATAATATACCGTCTATTGATAATGTATTTAAAGAACTTTGTGAATCAGACATAACCATACAAGAGCTTGATGCGGCTATTAAACAGAGTAAACCGGGTAAATCACCGGGTCCTGGTGGGTTAACCACAGATTTTTATACATTTTTTTGGGATGACCTAAAATATATATTTTTTGAAGCCTTACAAGATTGTATAAATAATAGTGAATTATTGACAACTATGAAACAAGGACTTATAATTTTGATAGGAGATAAGATAAGAGGATATTAGATAATTTACGCCCCATAACCCTACTAAATACAGATTACAAATTGTTTACTAAAGCACTTGCTTCCAGATTAAAAACAGGAATATCACAAATTATTAGTGTTACCCAATCAGGATTCTTAAAGGATAGGTCAATTCATAATAATATCAGGTTAGTTTTTGATTTGATTGAATATGGTCATCTAATTGAAGAAGATGGTTTCATTTTTTTTGGATTGCTATAAGGCCTTTGACATGGTGGAGCATTCTTTTATTTTTCAAACTCTTAAACACTTTGGTTTTGGTCGTAAATGTATTAGTATAGTTGGAATGCTTTATAAAGACATAAACAGTTCTGTAGCTCTTACCCAAGGTACATGTCCAACTTTGTGCTTTTGTGCGAAAAAACAAACAAAAATAACGACTTTATTCGACTATTCCTTTTCTTCCTTGTAAGCCTGAAACGAGACTTCAAGAGATTTCCACGAACTACTTCAGTTAAGTTCTCGCGCGTGCGCGTCGTAGAAATCTCTTGAAGTCTCGTTTCAGGCCTACAAGGAAGAAAAGGAATAGTCGAATAAAGTCATTATTTTTGTTTGTTTTTCGCACAAAAAGTATTCTCGTCGCTTGATAAACTTATAGTTGAGCCACTGTTGCGACATGGAATATTTAAACATTTTCTTCATTGACTTTCTGGGCCGTCAAGTTTCATTCCCTTAGGGAGCCTATGTAGGAGTGATCCAGCTGTCACATTTAATCATAAATATCTTCATTTGTGTTCCGAAGACGAACGAAGGTCTTACGGGGTTGGTACAGCATGGGGGTGAGTAATTAATGACTTAATTTTCATTTTTGGGTGAACTAACCCTTTAAGGAGGAATTTGGAGTATTTTTGGAGACTGTGAGAAAGATGAAAAGTCGTAAAGCAGTGTATTTGTACTCCTTATTGGAAGATTTTGGTTTTATGATTTAAAAAATGTCCTACTTTCCTACTTTATTTATTTGTCCTTTTTATTTGTTTGTATTATTATTATTATTTTTATTTAACCTTGTCTTCAATTTACTGTGCTCTGATTGTTTGTAAAATTTTAATCTACAAATATCTTTCTGTTCTTGTTTTACAAATATGTCAATAAAAAAAATAAAATAAAAATAAAAAACATAAATCCGGAAACCGTGAGTATGATGTCATTAATAGGCGACGCACAGACACGGTCCGTGTCCTGGTTAAAACTGCTTATTTCAATGGATTAAAACATTCTTGTAAACATTTGGGGTAAAGTACACAAGTCAACAAAATATATAACATTGTTCTAGTGGTTTTTGGATATTTTAATAAAAATATCTTACAAAATGTGCCTTTATTGGTAATAACATCTCTCTTTTTTTGTTACAAACAGGATTGATTTGGCGATTTTGTAACAAAGCTGCTGAGAACTTATGAAAGGCTAAAGTGAGTTGTGTATTATACAATTTCTCCATTGAAAATAAAACAAAAGTCATTCTCTAAACTCACACCAACCTAAAAGAATGAACGCAATATGTGCCAATGAAAGACGCACGACTGTTAACTGAATTCTTCATTTTGTTAAATGCAGACATCCAAATCATGTTTCAATCAAAGCATTTCAAACGTAGGATGTAGATTACGCTACTAATGGGGTCTAGTGTTTTCTCCTCTCAGACCCTCAGGAGTTTCTTGGCCATACTGTATTGTGAACAGACCATTTTTACATGTTTGTCTCATTGGTGACATGCACTTTTGGCAGGTTCAAAGCAATAATTAAAATGCTTTCATATGTAATGGTCCACATTAGTGCTCATGCATGGACTCAAGTGTGCAAGATTAGCTGTTCAACAAAACCTGAGTGATGAAGCTCTAATGGAGAACAAAGATGGCGGTTCAATATGCTTACAAATGGATTTAAAAGGATTAGGTCACCTCAAAATGAATATGTCCTGATAATTTACGCACCCCAATGCTATCCAAGATGTTCATGTCTTTCTTTCTTCAGTGGAAAAGAAATTACGTTTTTTGAGGATTTTTCTCCACACAATGGACTTTAACGGTAACCAAATTGTTAAAGTCCAAATCAATGCAGTTTCAAAGGGCTTTGAAGAGCTTTAAAGGGCTCTGCACGATCCCAGCTGAGGAATAGGGTCTTATCTAGTAAAACCATCACTCATTTTCTAAAAAAAAAAAAAAAACTTTTTAACCATAATTGTTCGTCTTGTGCTGGTCTGCGACACGCCAGTCATTACGTCATCACGTTGGAAAGGTCACGCTGGACGTAGGCGGAAGCACCGCCCCATTGTTTACAAGCGTGGAGAAGGAGGATCGTTCAAATTTTATTGTATGTTGAATGACATTTGTCTTTGTGTCAGTTTATTGTTTAAAATGGTCCTTTCGTGTGCGTATCCTTGATGTTCAAAACAATGGGGCGGGACTTGCGCCTACGTCCAGCGTGACCTTTCCAACGTGATGACGTAATGCCTGGCGCGTCGCAGCGATCTTGGATGGCATTGGGGTGAGTAAAATATCAGGGAATTTTCATTTTGAGGTGAACTAATCCTTTAAATGTGCCTCTTTATTTGCAAAATATTGAATAGACAGTAATTGCGCTCAAAGATAATTCATGATTCAATTGGTTCGAGTATATGTGCAGAAAATGCAGCATGAAAAGATTAATAAATAAAATGCATGTTTTTTTTTTCTTTTTATTGATTTATTAGTGGCAGTCAAAGCACACATTAACACATCTTTCAGTGAAGAAATAACTTCCAACAGTCTGATAACCCTAGAAACGAATGAATTGATATAAAAAACATTTACATTTCCCTTTCGAATGGGAACACACACTGCGTCTGAAGACACTGAGGCCGTCGCTCGTCTGAGCTCCAGCTAGACCGCGAAGGGCCTGTTTACACCTGGTCATTTCATGGGGTTTCACTGATCGGATTGCTATCTGATTTATTTAAATGGTTCAATTTACACTTGCACACATAACACGGATATAAATCCGATCTTCAATTCCCGTGCTCAAATTGACATCAGCAAAAGCAACAGATAGGAGCTGCATTTTATTTATCAGCTAATTTCAAGATCAAAGACCACAATAGGAGAGAGCGCAACAGCCTTTCTCAGACCATTAGTCTCACTACTTTTAATGAAGATGATTTTGTTTTGAGCGCCCACGATTTTCTGTTGTTTGCGTGTTGGCTTGATGAAGAGATGCACAGATTAATCTACGGCGATGCATGTTGCGGTAGCGCCGTGATGTCTGGCTATAATATGTCATATAGCCTATAACATGCTCTCATGCGTTTATTTTTTAGCATTGTTGGGAGGAGTAAAATTTACATATGTGGTTTCAACAACCAGATGCATTTACACTTGTCCAGTTTCGCCTGGAAAGCGTCTCACTCCTCCTGAAGTGGTTTAAGCGATCGCATTTAAATCCGTCTCGAATGCGTTTCGGAGGGCATTTACACCTGGTCTCTTCACGATCGGACAGCCATCAGATCTGAGAAACGCATGAAGTGGCCAGGTGTAAACAGGCCCGAAGTGTTCGGCCGCCTTGGTAAACCGTCTTTGATTAGACCCGTCTCGGGCCCTCTATTTTATATTTGCTCAGAGATGCTGACTTGGAGTCAGGCAGGGTTGAGCATGCCTTTTCAGCTCCCCTGGGGTCCTCAGGGGTCGAACCAGATCCCACTAGTATAGTAGTGACAGGCAAGGAGAACTTGTGTTTCTCTTTGCCAGTATTCCCTCAAAGCTAATGCCTTTCAGGGAGCCTGGCATTGCCAGACCTACTCTGTCCGCGCGCCGCGAAGGCTTCTTCCTTGCATTGGGCTTTGAGCTCTAGGTTGTGGCCTTAGGGAATAGAGAGAATGTAGTGTTTACATGAACGCTAAACGTGATCGGGTTGATGTGTGTGTTTATATGTCACAAGCTTCAAATCGGAATATTCTTTTTGACATGCGCACACTGCAGAAATATACAGTTTCCGCTGTTTGCACATAATAACTATTCTCCTACATTCGTTCTTTATTTGTTTTAAACAGCAGACTTAATATTTATCCATTTCTGGTCATAATTTGTAGACAATGAGCATATGAACCGTTGTGCCGCTGCTTATATTTATCACGCAGTAAAAATGCCCAAAACCAGTCGTCTGTGGATGAGAATCTGAAACGAGGACTGGTGGGATGTTGTCCTGCTCCACTTCACACACACACACAGTAAAAGGAGAATTATAGGATGACCGGACACTTGTTTATACAACACTTTATTCAACAGGAACAACAGCTCGTTCCATGCGTCATACGTCATTACGCTATTTCTACATCGTCATTTCAGTTTCGGTTCGAAATCCCATTCGGATCGAGCTCAATCGGATCGATTAATGTGTTTACATGAAGGCTTTTCAGTTCGATTGAACCGTCAATCTGATAATTAACGGATTATTTGGTTGCATGTAAACGTAGCCACTGTCAGTTCTGTGTTTGACCTGAGTGAGGTCCGGCATCGAAGTCCGTTGAGACTTCTTGTGCTTGTCGCAGCTATTCCCTCAGTATAGCGGAGTGGGAACTGATTCCCCAAAGTGTCTTTGGACACAGTGCGAGTTCCCATTTGAAAGGGAACATCTCAGGTTACGAATGTAACAATGGTTCGCTGAGAAGGGGAACGAGACACTGCTATGCTTCAGGCACACCTGATCACGTCTCCTTCAGTCAGAGAAGTTGTTGACGTGTACCTCAGATGCCCTCTTGTACTCTATCGCACACGTAGCCTAGCCACATCACGGGCTGTTGCCAGCCAATCACATTGTTGCGTTTGATTCACGTGCTTCACGCTCGAGGCGTTCCCCTAAGTGTCGTTGGACGCAGTGTCTCGTTCTTTTCTCAGTGAACCATTGTTGCATGCGTGATCTGAAATGGTGTTTAGATTTTGTATGTTTTCTGAAACACAAACAGCTAACAACTAACAAACTATGGTTGGAAAGTAACACTTAAAATTTGAAAAGCCAAAACTGCAAATGCTTTTATAGCGTTTCCCAAAACTTTATGTTGTCAGTTGGGCTGTGCCCATTAAACCAGTAATGATTTTTAATAAAGTATGCATATGACTTCAACAAACAAGTACATCATTCCAAGTGAAATAACACTGAAGGAATATCAAATATTGCAGGGATTGAGAAAGAGTTTCATGCACCTAGAAGCTTTTTCACCATGTAGCCAGGCATACTGTACAGAAAAATGCCCAGCATTGCTAATATCAACAGAAGAAGCACAATTTTGATGACCAGCCACCTGTATTGGTTGCAGATGAGATGGCGGATGGCCTTTAGCGGGCTAAGGAACCACAGCATTGTAATGTCAGGGCGGCTGGTGGGAGAAAACCATTGAACAAGCTTTTAAAAATTGTGAACACAGACAATTTTTTTTTACATGTTTGTCTTATTGATGACATGCACTTTTGGCAGGTTCAAAGCAATAATTAAAATGCTTTCATGTGTAATGGTGCTCATGCATGGACTGGAAGGAAGTGTGCAAGAGTAGCTGTTCAACAAAACCTGAGTGTTGAATCTCTAATGGAGAACAAAGATGGCTGTTCAATTTATGCTTACAATGGATTTTAAATGTGCCTGTTTATTGCAAAATGTTGAATAAACCGTAATTGCGCTTAAAGATAATTCATGATTGGATTGGTTGGGGTAAAGGTGCTGAAAATGTAGCATGAAAAGACATTCACCAACTGTTAATAAATAAAATGCACGTTTAGGTTTTTTTTAATTGTTTATTTATTAGTAGCAGCCAAAGCACACAACAACACATCTCTCAGTGAAGAAATAACTTCCAACAATCTGATAACCCCAGAAACGGACCAATTGATATAAAAAACGTTTGATATGCAGAGAAAAGACTACAAGTTTTTAGATGTTGTATGTTTTCTGAAACTCAAACACCTGACAACTAAGGATGGAAAGTAACACTTAAAATGTGAAAAGCCCAAACTGCAAATGCTTCTATAGTGTTTCCAAAAAAAATAAATAATGAACTTTATGTTCTCAGTTGGGCTTTTCCCATTAAACCAGTAATGATTTTTAACAAAAAAAAAAAAAAATAAGTATGCATGACTTCAACAAACACATAGATCATTCCAAGTGAAGTAACATTAAAGTAATATCAAATATTGCAGGCATGGTGAAAGCTTTTCAAGCACCTAGAAGCTTTTTCACCAAGTAACCTGGCATATTGTACAGAAACAAGCCCAGCATTGCTATTATCAACAGAACCAGCACAATTTTGATGACCAGCCACTTGTATTGGTTGCAGATGAGATGGCGGATGGCCTTAAACGGGCTAAGGAACCACAGCATTGTAATGTCAGGGCGGCTGGTGGGAGAAAACCATTGAACAAGCTTTTAAAAATTGTAAACATAGACAATTTTTTTCATGTTTGTCTCATTGGTGACATGCACTTTTGGCAGGTTCAAAGCCATAATTAAAATGCCTTCATGTGTAATGGTCCACATTAGTGCTCATGCATGGACTCAAGTGTGCAAGAGTAGCTGTTCAACAAAACCTGAGTGATGACGCTTTAATGGAGAACAAAGATGGCTGTTCAATATATGCTTATGAATGGATTTTAAACGGGCCTGTTTATTGCTAAATATTGAGTAGACAGGAATTGCGCTGAAAGATAATTCAGGATTGGATTGGTTCTCGAGTATTGGTGCAGAATATGTAGCATGAAAAGTGGCAAGATTCTCGCTAATGGTTAATAAATAAAATGCATGTTTAGTTTTTTACATTATTATTATTATTGATTTATTTAAAACACACAATAACATCCTTCAGTCAAGAAATATAACTTCCAAGAATCTGATAACCCCAGAAACAAACGAATTGATATATAAAAAAAACATTTTACATCAGAATTGGATATGCAGAGAAACTAGACATCTACATTTGTTTAGATTTTGTACGTTTTCTGAAACACAAACAGCTAACAACTATGGATGGGAAGTAACACTCAAAATTTGAAAAGCCAAAACTGCAAATGCTTTTATAGCATTTCCCCAAAAAATGTGCAACGGTCTCCTGTCAGCGTTTGATGAACTTTAAGTTCTCAGTTGGGCTTTGCCTATTAAACCAGTAATGATTTTTAACAAAATAAGTTTGCATATGACTTCAACAAACAAATACATCATTCCAGGTGAGATAGTGTTGAAGTAATATCAAATATTGCTGGCATTGAGAAAGATTCTCAAGCACCTAGAAGCTTTTTCACCATGTAGCCAGGCATACTGTACAGAAACAAGCCCAGCATTGCTAATATCAACAGCGCCACCACAATTTTGATGACCAGCCACTTGTATTGGTTGCAGACGAGATGGCGGATTGCCTTTAGCGGGCTAAGGAACCACAGGAAGGTTGTGTCAGGACGGCTGGTGGGATAAAGAAAAACTCATGATAAAAATCTGCGGCACAGCAGAGGGTGAACGTTAGCTGTCAGAATTATTACGGATTTATTCTCAATTTATTCAGACGTGCGTAACGAGGATATATGACATTTATGGTTTATGTTAACACAGACAGCTCCACTTGAAATGTTCAATTCACTTACCGTGATTTAAGCACATCAAGGCCTGGTTTCACAGACAGGGTTTCAAGGAATTAGGCTTTAGTTTAATTAGGTCATTTAAGTCGCTTTTATAAAGGTGCCTTATAAAAAAATAATACTGGTGGGAATCTTGAGATGAAACAATGGCACTGATATATTTTAAGATATGTCAATGCAACAGCTCAAACATGCATTTTAGTCGGAGACTAGGTTTAAACCTTGTCCGTGAAACCGGGGGCAAATGTTTCTTTGGAAGATTCTTATTTATAATTTCTTAATTTCTTACTGTTGGAAAAAAAAACCTCAATATTTATGATGCACAGATTATTAACATTGTCCACACGTTTAGTGTCATAGGAGAAATAATCAGATATTTGTTTTATAATTAATTTTATGGAAGGTATTAATGACAGGAGAGATCCCCTTTAAATCAGGATATGCAAAGCCATATTTTTGGCTTTATGGCATTTATTTATTTATTTATTTATTATAAATTTATTCTTCAATCAATCCTGGAAGCAAGAAAACATGAATCTAACACATACACCAAAGAGCCAAAACATTATGACCACCTGTCTAACATGCTGTTGGCTGCCAAAACAGTGCTGACCCGCGAGACGTGGACTCTCCAAGAGCCCTGAAGGAGTCCTGTGGTCTCTGGCTGCAGATCCTTCGAGTCCTGTAGGTGTCGAGGTGGAGACGCCGTGGATTGAACTTGAAGGTCCAGCACGTCCCACTAATGCTCAACTGGATTGACATCTGGGGAGTTTGGAGGCCAGGGAAACACCTTGAACTCTGCATCATGTTCCTCAATCCATTCCTGATCAATGTGTGCAGTGTGACGATGCATTATCCAGCAGAAAGAGCCACTTCCACCAGGAACACCAGTGTCATGAAGGACTGGACCTGCTCTGCAACAATCTTTAGTCCACATGAATGTCCGGACCCAGAGTTTCCCAGCAGAACATTGTTCAGAGCATCACACTCCCTCCAGCGGCTCATTATCCCCCAGTGATCCTGGTGCCGTCATTTACCCAGGGAAATGGCACACACGTCCACATGATGTAAAAGAAAACGGGACTCATCGGACCAGACGACCTTCTTGCGCTGCTCCAAGGTCCAGCTCCGACGCTCTCGTGCCCATTGTAGACGCTTCGATGGTGGACGGGCTCAACATTGGCATTCTGATTGGTCTGCGGCTACGCATGTGTTGTGACATTCCTCCCATAACCATCCTTAAAATCTTGTGTGACTTGTGCCGCAGTAGACCTTCAGTTTGCTCGGACCAGACAGGATGGCCTTCATTGCCCTTCGTGTTGACACTCAACATGATGATGATGATTTGTGTTTGTCCCTCCTCGGACACTGTTGGTAAACTCTCACCACTGCTGAGCGGGATCAACACACACGCCTCGCCGTTTCAGAGATACTCTGACACAGTCGTCTCGCCATAACAATCTGGGCCTTGTCAAAGTCGCTCAGATCTTTATTCCTTTATCCTCTATCCAACACCTTGATTACAAGAACCGATTGTCTGCTGACCATCTAATCTAACCAGACATTATTATATGGCCTTGTTAGGAGATGATCAACGATATTCGCTTCACCTGTGATGGGTCATAATGTTTTGGCTCAATATAGCAAAATAAGTCAAAACCCATAAAACCTTTGCAATTGCAAACTCTTAATGACTGTTTTTTGGGCTGTTTTAAAAAGTATTTCCTTTAAAATATTGTATGATAGAGTGCTTTGTGTATAATGTGTAGTTCAACAAACAAGATGTTTTTAGTGAAAGTGAAAAATTGTCAGTAGCAAGTGACTGCAATATTGAAGGTAGATGTAAAAGTTGGTGTAAATGCTGCCCTTACTTTGGTTTCTCTAGAGGCTCTGGTTCATTGCGTCCTTCACCAACAGGACTCTTCTCGGCCTCCTCACCTGTCAGCAGGTGAAGCTCTGCTTCTACTTTTCCCTTAAAGGATAAAAAAAAAACAACAACATTAAACTAAACATCAGAGCTGAGTAAAAAAATGCTGCAAGTGTACACTGGTAGTTTAGGAGTGACATTTTATCATTCACAGGGTTAGATCATGCAAAAAAAGTAATTTACTCTGTCATGTGTTTACAATTTGTATGACTTTCTTTCTTTCACTGAACACAAAGCAAGATATTCTGAAGGATGTTCAAAGCACAGTTGGAAGATGATTTTTACTACCAAGCTCCAAAAATGTCCAAAGCACCATGAAAAGTATCATTACAGTAGTCCATATGATTTGCATTTTTGTTCAGAATGTCGTGCATCATGCAAATGAGTTTGAATATGCAGAAGTGTAAGATTTGGAATTTGAAAGCATGGAGGATAGAATTTTTTATTTTTGGTTTGGAAAAAAAGGAATATTGCACATATAGTAGTCATACTTAATGCGTAATCTACCAGCCAGCTGCCTCGTGTACAACATGGCATGAGCTGATGGGTCCTGATGTGTAATCCTTCAGCCAATGAACTTTCCTGCATTAAAATAGTCTAGTGCTAGTGAGTGTCACTGTAAGTTCACTGTGTTCACATCACTTTGACCCTCCTCCTCCCCAGCACCACCTGTCTATATCTGTTTACGGGGATTGATGCATGTCCGTTTGTGCAGCTGCATCTTCACTGACACATGTTTGTGTATGTATTGGTCTAACAGACGTATGTCAGTAAAAGGTGTGCAAGTAAACCACTCCCCTGGCTTCAAGAGGCGCGCTGGCGACTGATGATAGAGGCTACGGTCTTTAGCGTGCTTGTTAGCCTGGAAACCCCGGGTCGAGTAGGACCAGTTACATTGGAATAATGATGCTGAAAATTCAGCGTGTATGCCAGTCTTCAGTTTCACTTGATCCTTTAGAAATCATTCTAATATGGTATAATATTTGACGCTCAATTGATTTACAAAGTTTAAACCAGCAGGCGCCACACGCGCAAGCACTTTGGAAAAGTAAATTATTTTGCGAAGCAATTGGTTCAAAAAAAGCTTTGTTTCTCTTATCACATTATTTGGAAGTCACTTACCGTAATTTCCATCTCATCATTTTCATCACGGGCCACAAACGGCCACCAGCCTTTAATTCTCTTCTGTTTGAAGAGGTTGACCATGGGCATATCTTGCTCATTTATGACCATGTCAATGGAGCACTGCTTCGCTGTCTTTGCACCTCGAGGAAATCGATTCAGGTCAAGTTCGATTGCACCTGAAACAAAAAGCAAACACACATGTGACTGTATGAATGAAGGCCATTAAGACTGAGCCTGTATCTAAAATGACTTTACAAAGTAAAACACAACAGCACACCCAAGAAGTCGTCTGCAGAGAAATGATCCGCGTCCCACACTTGCAAATTCAGTCGGGCAGGAATTTTATACTCAGTCTCATCCCAAGAAAACATGGACTCTTTCTTTGAAATGACGATCTTTTCTTCGGCCTGTAGGTAGTCGAAGGGATAAACATAGCGCCAATTGAAATTGCCCTCTCCGGTCAGCGAGTGATAGTGGACGTCTGTGTCCTGCTTGTCTTCTTGTTGGCCTTTTAGCCATCTGTTGGTCACAAGTTGCATAGTGATGGTACAGTTAGTTGGTACCCTTGTGATCACTTAAGAAACATGATCCTTCAGATATATACAGTACATGTATATACACATATCTGATTTGTACATAGCTTTTTTCTTGCAATTCCGAGATTATATCTTACAATTCTGAGAATGAAACGTGGAATTGCGAGAAATAAAATCAGAATTGCAGAATATAAACGTGCAGTTACGAGAAAAATGTTAGAATTGTGACATAAACTAGGAATTGCAAGAATAAAAGCATGAATTGTTAGGTATAAACTCTTTTTTAAATCCATTTTTTCATTGCGAGTTTATACATTGCAATTCAGATTTTTTTTCTTAAAATTGACAAATAAATTCTCGAAATTCTGTCGGAAAAAATTAGAATAGCATGAAATAAAGTCAGAATTGCTAGATATTAGTGTTGTCACGGTACCAAAATATCAGTATTCGGTACCAATACCAGTGAAAATCCACGGTTCTCGGTACCAATTTCGGTACCAAAGCTTAATTTAGATTAAATTTACACATATTAAAGTGTATATCACGGTTACAAAGATGGAAACTGTAGTATTAAAAACAATTTACAATAAGATTCTATTTGTTAGATAACATTAGATAAAATTACCTAACAATAAACAATAAGGCTGGGTAAAAAATATCGATTTCTCGATATTAATCGATTCTCATTTTTACGAACCGATATCGATTCTTAAATCTCAAGAATCGATTAGTCATCCTGTTTTCATTTGATGATCGCGTAGAACATTGTATCGAGCATCCCATCCAATAAATCGAAATAATCTTTGTGCTTTGTGACTATTATTATGAAATAAAGTCTCGAATTTCGAATTAAGTCCATTTTCTTACGAAATTTAAAAACATAAATACCGTTTTGGCGCTGTGGCGTGAGATCACTCTGGCTCAGCTCAAGAGAAGCAGCAGCACGGAGCGCACATGATCTCATTCTCCTCTTCCGCCTTAATAATACCAGTTACTCTGCCTTAATAATACCAGTTACAGCGCCAAATAAACATCAATGAGCATCTGAAAGTGTGTTAAAAGATAGAGTACAACTTCGAAATCCGTATCACGTAATGTGGTATCGCTCAATCAGTGTTTCATCCGTGGAAAGACGTCAGTTAAACAGCAAGTAAACAATGGCATGTAACGTCACATTTACCTCAGAAAAAAACATTAAACTTAGTAACTTAGTCAGTTAGTCAGCTAGAAAAAATAACTCTAGAGAGGAGAATTTTGCTAAATATATGCACCATATTACATATTCATTATAATTTTTAATGTTCTTCAATATTTAATGCATGTTTGAATAAATCTGGCAAGTTTTTATGACAGCCACCATTTAAATGTTTATATTTCATATAACTTTCTTATTATAAAAATAAATAAGTGTAATTTAAGTGTTTGTATAGCTTCAAATCAGTTCCTTTTTACCTTCAAAATTGTAGGCTAATGAAGCCTAGTAGGCTACAACTGACTCCCATAGTTTACAGCATTAGTTAAGAGATTTGTTTTCCTTGAAAAAATTTGCCATGTATTGTACCTTATATCCAAAATAATGAATACTGAATCGAATCGAATCGTAATCGAAATCGAATCGAATTGCAAGCTTCAACTTGTGAATCGAAATCGAATCGAATTGTGAAATTTGTGTCAATACCCAGCCCTAATAAACAACAGTTATATACTGTAATTATTCTCCATGGGGTTAACTTAAAAATGTACTAATATATTTTTAAAATCAAAAGTTTTATCTGTTAACATTATTTAATGCACAATGAATGAAGTGAACAAACATGAACAATCAAGTGTTTGTATTAAATAACATTCACAAACATTGATTAATGTTGTAAAAATATATTGTTCACTCAGTCTGTTGATGTTGCATTAAGTAGGCTAATATTAATGAATGGTGTCTTATTGTAGTGTTACCAAACTATACAGGAGATAAAACATGTTTTATTTGACTTAACTGTACTTTTATTTAATCCAAAAATGTCACTCTTGCCTGTCTTCAAAGCTTGAGAACCCTGTAGCTGATTTCCTAATGCAAGGGCTAGAAATCAATTAATTCTGATACTTCCTCGTCATCATGGAGAGGGCATCGCACCGCTTTCTCCTTTCCACAAGCGCTTGCTCTCCCGTGTCTCCGCTATGCAACCATGAACAGCGGCGAGCCTGGAAAGACGAGCTCGCACGTCTCTTCTATTATGAGCGCGCTTGCCGCGCGCCTACATTTGAAATTTGCACGCCAAAAAAACGCGCTATATAAACGTGTGAACGGCCCTTTATGGCAACGTGACATTAGCCTAATTCAAAATATTTCCATATGTGGCTCTTTCCTCCTTTCTTGTCAACAAGTGGATTCAGAGCCACCGTATTAGCAGCGCCGGTCGCCGTGTCTCAGAGTGTGTTTATGAAGAGTACGCACCTCTGCATCTTTCCGACAGCGCATCAAGAACCGGATTAACCCGGTACTCGGTACCTAGAAAAGCTGGGACCGTAACCGTTTAATTTTTTTAGTACCGACTTGGTACCGAAGTACCGAGTTTTTTGACAACACTACTAGATATAAACTCTCAATTACAAGAAAAAAGTTAGAGTTGTGAGATAAAAATGTCTCTGTTACGTACGGTAACCCTCGTTCCCTGAAGGAGGGAACAGAGACGTACGTCAGAGGTGATCCGACGAATGGGGATCTCGCTTGAGAGACCAATCCACTTCGAGTGTAAACTGAACGAGTCCCTGTGTTCCAGATCGCTGCCCCACCCTGGGTACGTCCGGGGTCCCGCTTGCACGGTGTCTGGGAGCCTGGCTAGCGCTCCCCAGCCCGTCTTGCAGGCTCATCCATACCATCAGACTCGGCTGTGCGATTCAGTTCGCACCACACCCTTCCAAGTTCAGGGGCATCCACTCCACCTCCGTGAGGAGCGAGGATGCTCCTGTCTTGCAGGCAGGGACTTGCACATTGGCAAGAGATGATTGCATCAGCTGCTCTGCCTCGCAACGCAAGCATATAATGAGCAGCAGGTGCGTCACATCTTTGTTTTTCCGCTGAGGAGCCGAAACTTGTGACTCTTCATTCCCCATCCTCATTCCCCTTCAGTTGGTCACTTTCCACGTACGTCATAGGTGATCCGACGAATGGGGATATCTACCAACACGCCACTGTTGCTGGCCCTTCCACCGCTCCGCTTGAGTCTCTTGGTCTGCCCCCTAGAGATGGGGCGGAAGGTAGGAGCTCTAAGCAGAGAAGGTTAGTCACTGCTGTTCCGCAAGACCCACTCAGTGTGACTAATTGGATAATGCTGGGTAAGCGTGTCCTTGAAGGAAAGGGGACGCTGCGGAAGCCACCTCCTGCCCGAAGGAAGGTAATGTGGTGGTTACACATATGGACTAGCCAAGCAGGGTAATGCAACATATGGTAGTCTCTGGGGTGATTCCATCCTAGCTCTAAGGGGGAAAGAACACCAGCAGAGATGACAGAGCAGACTCTGTCGAGGGAAAGACACAGGCTTGCCCGCAGAGGAGCTGAACCGTGGATGAATACACATATGGGGTCGCCGCAGGGACCACTACATATGGACACCCAGCCTAACCCAGGTAACACAAGCATACGAGTGTAGGCCTGGCATCAGACGCTCTGCAACATCTGAGCAAGGCACGTCTTGGGAATGATACGCCAAGACAATAGCACCCACTATCCAGTGGGCTAACCTCTGCTTGGAGACAGTCTTTCCCTTCTGCTGATCTCCGTAACAGACGAAGTGCTGGTCTGAGGTCCTGAGGCTTTGCGTTCTGTCCACTTACAACTGAAGGGCACGGACAAGACAGAGAAAAGCCAGGGCTGGGTCTGCCTCTTCTAAAGGTTCCGCACTTGGTCCCTGAAGGGAATGGTTCGAACCATGGGCACGTATCCATGCTGGGGTCTCAGGACAATGTGAGAGTTGGCCGGCCCGAATTCTAGGCACGATTTGTCGACTGAAAATGCTTGCAGGTCCCTTACCCTCTTGATAGAAGCCAGCGCAGTCAGGAGCACTGTCTTCAGTCACAGGATCTTTAACCCTTATGCTCTTACACTTTGAGGGTGGAAGGAGACAACCTTCGCACCAACCCATCTTGCAGGAAGGAAAGCAGAACACCGACTAGGCTTCTTCGGGGGTCTTCCCGATGGGAAGAACACTACTCAACGAACAGGTTCCACTTCAACGCATTCGAAAATGTTAACATCTTGAATGGGAGCTTGTGCAGGGCCTGATTCAAGGTTCACAAGTCCAAGATTGACCGTTACCCATCGCCTTTCTTGGGTACAATGAAGTAGGAGCTGTAGAACCCTGTCTTCATATCGGCTGGAGGGACCGGCTTGATCACGTCTTCCACCAGGAGGACATCAATCTCTGCCCGCAAGACAGGAGCATCCTCGCTCCTCATGGAGGTGAAGTAGATGCCCCTGAATTTGGGAGGGCGTGGGGGGAAACTGAATCGCACAGCCGAGTCTGATGATACGGATGAACCTGCGAGACGGGCAGGGGAGCGCTAGCCAGGCTCCCAGACACCGTGCAAGCGGGACCACGGACGTACCCAGGGTGAGGCAGCGATGTGGAAGTGGAGTCTGAGTGTGCCATGCAACACTTACCTGGTTCCAGGGTGGGGCAGAGGGTGCGTGGGAAGGCCTAGTGGCGTCCCCGAACCGCACACTGCTGCCTGCTGGCGATAGAAGAGGGGGACGGGGGTGGCAAGGTGGCCCTCTGACTGTTATCAGTTTGTAGCAGTAAATGAAGAGATGTCTTGTCAATCACAAGTTCAGTATGGCGTACCACAAGGCTCAGTACTAGGACCGTTGCTGTTCACTCTGTACATGCTACCATTAGGAGATATCATTAGGAAACATGGAGTTTGCTTTCACTGTTATGCTGATGATACGCAGCTGTATATTTCTTCAAAACCTAACGAAACTTACCAATTCACAAAATTAACGGAATGCATAGCTGATATAAAAAATTGGATGACTAGTAATTTCCTACTACTAAATTCTGAAAAAATACAGATTCTAATTATTGGACAAAAAACTTCCACATGTAATAACCTAGAATACTGTTTAACACTTGATGGCTGCTCTGTTAAGTCTTCGTCGTCGGTTAGGAACCTGGGTGTGCTCTTTGATACCAACCTTTCTTTTGAAAGTCACGTGTCTGCATTAAAACTGCATTTTTCCTTCTTAAAAATATATCTAAAATACGCCATATGCTCTCATTGGGAAATGCGGAACAATTAGTTAATGCGTTCATGACCTCAAGGCTAAATTATTGTAATGCTCTACTGGGTGGTTGCCCTGCACGCTTAAATAAACTACAGCTAGTTCAAAACGCAGCAGCTCGTGTTCTTACCAGAACCAGGAAGTATGACCATATTAGCCCGGTTCTGTCAGCACTGCATTGGCTGCCTATTAAACATTGTATACATTTTAAAATATTGTTGATTACTTACAAAGCACTGAATGGTTTAGCTCCGCAGTACTTGAGCGAGCTCTTAAGGCATTATAGTCCTTCACGTCTATTGCGATCTCAAAATTCCGGCCAGTTGATAATATCTAGAATATCTAAATCGACTGCTGGCGGTAGATCCTTTTCCTATTTAGCACCAAAACTTTGGAACAGTCTTCCTACCATTGTCCGGGAAGCAGACACACTCTGTCAGTTCAAAGCTAGACTAAAAACACATCTCTTTGACCTAGCATACACATAATACACTATATACTTCTATAATTCAATGTTAGGCTGCATAGATTAGGTCAGCCGGAACTGGGAACACTTCCCTTAAATCTTGATGTACTCATTACATCATAAGAAGAATGGCATCTACGCTAATATTAGTGTCTTTGTTTTATCCCAAGGTTTTCCCGCAGCCTGCCGGATCCAGGCCGTGTCCAGATCTAACGAGGGAGCTTTGCCTGGACCCGATGGCAATGCAGTGCTGAAGTGTCCACTATCCTCTCCCTATGGAGGATCCCTTTCCTACTCCACAGATAAAGCGTTGTTGAAAATCCGGCTCGCGTACCCCGAAGTGATAAAATAAAACAAAATTCTGTATCAAAATTTATAGGCAAGACAAGTAGTTTGTTTAGGCATGGGTTGTATGGAATTGCAAACCTGCGCACATATTTTACAAGTACATAACTATAGAATCAATTCTTAATGCGCATGTGAACGCATGTGAACGCTGTCAGCGTTAATCACAGGTTCGCGTTTAAAGTCTGTTTAGAGAGAACGGCGTCGTCTTAGTGGCCCCTAATTTAATAACAAATTATCATTTCAATGGAGGTGAATCAATCAAAACTAACTTTAGCTGGAAATAACATTATTCAAGAACCGCTATAAAGCCAAAACAATCTCTGTTACCTTAAATGATATGTTTATCTCTGTAAAGCTGCTTTGGAACAATCCATTGTTAAAAGCGCTATATAAATGAAGATGACTTGACTTGACTTGGCAAGACATGGAATCGTCGCTAACTGCCATCCGCGCCCTCTTGTGACCGAGAGATAGAGGAAATTGCTCTTTTATTGAAAATGTGGGTACCGCTGAACTCCCAGACAAACTGAAAAAACAGATTCTCCACCCGGCCCTCCTTTCGGGGGAGGGAGTGGTGTGGTCACCATCTCCCAGAGAGCAACTCCTTCCATCGCTGGGTCGGCCATTTCAGGGCCGCTTGCCCTTTCGCTAGCCACCTGGTTTGTTGGGGGCATAGATGGGCTGGGTGCTCCTCTTGCAGCCGGTCGCCTGCTGCCTCGGTGGAGGCTGCTGCTTAGGCTGAACAGGGGTGGAGGCAGCCGCAGGGAGGCACCATCGCCGATGACTGGGTGGAGGCAGCAGCTGGTCGTTGGGGCAGGATGTGCTCTATCGTGGGTAATCCCTGTGAGAACATGAGTCATCCATGAACGCTACCTCAGCGCGCCTATAGTCCAAGCACGTGATGCAGCGATCTTGACCGTTAGCCGGAGTCAGTCATCGACCTCATCCAGAAACACACGGTCTGAATGACAGCTTGAAAAAGATGCAGGGTCAGACCGTGTTAGCTCTTTTAGAAAGTTGCTCTCTCTGGTGCCGAAGCACTCAATCTGGGGCACTCAATCTCGTTGAAGATGCAACTCTGAACCCGCTGAATGAACAGCAACTCGTTGAAGGAGCCCACTCTGACGAGCTGGCGAAACAGTGAAAACAGCTGTTTTATACTGCAGCTCTTTAGAGAGATCGCGACCACCACTGCTTGCGCTGTCACACTGACACCAACTGGTAGAGGCTTCTTCCACAAAGACATTCATCCAGCAGACACTCAGAAACAGATCCATTGCAGAGCAGGAACAGCATTCACCGTCTGGCTCCGGAGAGCGAAAGACAAAGATGCAACGCACCTTCTGCTCATTATATGCTCAGACTGCGAGGCAGAGCAGCTGATGCAATTACCTCATGCCAATGTGCATTGGCTCGTTTAGTTTACACTCAAAGTGGATTGGTCTCTCGAGCGAGATCCCCATTCGTCGGATCACCTCTGCCGTAGGCCGAGAGTGACCGACTGAAGGGGAACTTGGAACTGCGTTAAAAATGTCTGAATTGTTACGTATAAACTCACAACTAGCTTTTTTCATTCGTGAGTTTATATCTCACAATTCTGACCTTATTTTTCACAATTTACTTGTTTCTCACTGACTTTATTTCTTCACAATTTACTAATTTTCTCACAATTCTGACTTTATTATTCGCAATAAAAAAAAAAATTCAGAATTATTAGCTGAAGTCACAGTTGGCACTTTTTTTATTCCATGGTGGAAACAAGCGTTCATAATATACACGTACTGTACATAGGAACAAGTGATTTGAGTGAAAAAGATCCCGTACCCTCTAACAAATATGTCACTTGATTTTTCTCCTGTGAAAATGTCATCGTCCTCCAGAACGACTTCATCTGTGTTCCACACGATCACCCTGAGCTCGAATCTGTCAATGACAAAAAGGTATTTTGAGTATGCAATGTTTATCTATATTTGGCCAAAAGCTTTCACCAAGTGGTTCCTACTTTTTTGGCTTCCTAGGTGAAATATCAATAGCGGGTCCGGGTGCAGGCATATCCTTCGGGAACATGTCCACCCACATCTCAATTCTCCCCTATATCACAAGCACTCATATTCACTAACGGCTCATTATCGCCATTTCGTTATCTGACAGTGGTGCTTTTGGGACATTATTCCTGACCTGCTCAATCCCAGGTTTATCAGGATTCAGGAGAGGCCTCGTCTCCACATGCTCTGGAACCAGCTTGCAGCCTATTCGTGGAATATCTTCCCAGTGTTTTAGTACAGCAAGAGCCAGGTGCTCATCCGTCTGTTTCTTCAGTCCTGCCGTAGAAAAGTATGTGCATTTGTTCTGATGTGCTGCTCTCCGATGGGAACTCAGCAATTTAGAAGACCACCCTTATACTTGTTCCCTTTCGAAATGCTTTGTGAAAATGTACATACCATTTTCATCCTCAATTTCAGTTGGTCCCGTGTAAACTCTGTTTGCCACTTTCACTCTTCCTCCCGGGCCGAACTGGGGCGGATCCATTTTTCCATCTTTGCAGAGTTTGCCAAGGATTTGCGTTGGCTTCAGTGGGTCCCTCCACACATTATAGCCATGACTAAAAGAAACAATTGGAAAAGTTTTGTCCATCCATCCTTTTTTGAAGCAATATTTAGGGGCTATTTATACATTTCATTTTAGTAAATTTAGAATATTAATTTAAACTAAATGAAAATGATGAAAAAAAGTTAAAGATTTTTATAAATTTAATTTCAAGTAATAAAAATGTTACATGCAGTTACACACTTAATTTATACACTGAACACCAGGGTTATTATCGTTAACAAATTATTTTAAAATATCATTACTTGAAATAAACGTTATCTGACAGAGAGAATATAAAAAAGTATCTTATTTAATTTCAGCTGATTGCAACATTTCTCATTTTCATTTAGTTTAACGTTAAAGTACTAAAATAACTAAAACTGAAATAAAGGTTAGGAATGCACCGAAATGAAAATTGAAAAACAAAAATGTAGGATGCACTTGGCTAAAAACTGAAAATAAGTAATAAATTATTAATTAATCAATATTTAGATCTGGTGACTTTGTTCAGCTCGTAGACTGCATGTAAAAACAACATGACCACTTGTAGTTGGAAATCTACTCCCTCTCAGTAAAAAGTTTATATATTTAACATTTTTACAATATTTGGAGGGGACTTAAAAAGTGTTTAAAAAGTTGTTGTTAAGCATTAACCTATTACGTTAATGTTGGAATTGTATTAATTTAATTTGTTACATTTTTCATAATTGATCTGTTTTTATCCCCCAGGATACGTCGATATATATATATATATATATATATATATATATATATATATATATATATATATATATATATATATATATATACCCGGCTTTTATGGCTCATACATGCAATGATAATTGAGAGATGGACAAATAAATGTCCCCAAAGAGGTTATGTTATGTCACATTTGACATTTACAGTTGTAATTGACTTTCAGCTATTCGCAATGAACAAATCAAACAAAAGTAATTGAAATAGCTCAACAAAACAAGAGTTTTAAGTGGTTTCCCCAAATTCAATTGAAAATGCAACTTTTAATAACTTCTCCAGTCTCAAAATTATTCAACCCGTTTATGGCAAGCATCTTTAGTACTTAGTAGAACACCCTTTTGCTGTTCTGACCTGCTGCAAACGAGATGTATAACCAGACAGCAGCTTCTGCAGCGTTTCTGAGGAATCTGAGCCCGTTCCTCATGAGCAATGGCCTCCAGTTCAGTGATATTCTTGTGTTTGTGTGCTGCAACCGCCGCCTTCAAATCCCACCAGAGATTTTCTATGGGGTTCAAGTCAGGTGACTGTGATGGTCACTGTAGGATCTTCCAGGACTTCTTCTGCAAACAAGCCTTGGTGGAATTTGAGGTATGCTTGGGATCATTCTCCTGTTGGAGGGTTCAATGACGCCCAAGATTCAGCTTCCTCACTGACGTCATGACATTTTCTCCTAGGATTTTTCTTATACTTCAATGAATACATTTTTCCTTCCACACACTGCAGGTTTCCAGTGCCAGAGGATGCAAAGCAGCCGCAGAGCATCACCGATCCACCATGCTGAACTGTAGACAGTGTTCTTTTCAGCATATGCTTCATTCTTCTTCCACTAGACACACCGCTGATCCATAGGGCCGAAAAGTTCCAGTTTTGTTTCATCACTCCACAGAACAGAATCCCAAAACTTCTGTGGCTTATTTATATGATTTTTTGAGGGTTTTTCTGAACCTGCCTTCTCAGAAATCTGGTTGCAGCCGTTGATATTTTCCCTTTTCTGCCCCGTCCAGGAAGTGTTAAAGTTCCTTTAACTCAGAACTTGCAAACTATGCTTCCAACGGTGTCTTTAGGAACATTTAGTTCCTTTGCTATCTTTTTGTGTCCTTGTTTGTGAAGGGCGAATGTATCTTCTCGGAACTTTTTGGACCATTCTTTTGACTGCAGACCATTTTTCTAACATGCAGTCAAACGTGACACTTAACAAAGTTAGCCAGTTCAGTTATTTCATGTGTTCTAGCTCAAGCACACCTGGTGTAACTAATGAAGCCCTTGATTAGTTGCACCAGGTGTGCTTGAGAAAACACCTGATTTGCAGATGTGTGCTGTTGTGATGGGTTCTATTCAGGGGGTTGAATAATTTTGAGACTGCAGAAGTTACTAAAAGTTGCATTTTCAGTTGAATAGAACCGCTTGAAATCTATTTCAGTTACTTTTGCTTGATTTGTTCATTGAAAACAGTTGAAAGTCTGCATATTTTGCCAATAAACCTGATTAGCAATGGGGGTTGAATAATTTTGATTACAACTGTACATTAACATGAAAATATATATAAAACTTTTAACATTAAAAAAATATGTATGAAACCCAAGTTACAGTCCAGTAAATGTTTATCTAACATTTATTTTATAAAATTATTAAAGATTTCTAAGCAAAAAAAATACTTTACTTGATAACAACAAAGTCTGAATTATCAATCAGAGGACAGAAGGCACGAAGTAGATTGTGTACAACAGGTTTTTCAGCAAAGTTTTGGTCATATTGAGATATTGATATAATTTGCATATTAAATATGATACAGAAGGCTAATATATTCATAAATAGGCATTATGGTTATTGTTAAACAACATTTTACCAAGAATGTTTAGTTTAAGTTACGAGAGAATAAATGTTTTTAAAAATTTGGCTAAAATGTTGTAACATGCATTGCCAAACAAGGATAGATTTTTCATTTAATTTATACCCCCCCAAAAGGGCCACGTATCCTGGGGGATACAAACATTAAAATAAAAAATAAAAGTAATGTTACAAACATTTAAATTGCACAGTTTTTTTTTTATTTTTCATTTAAAAGGCAGTTTTTTATATAAATGATTGCTGATTAATGAGGTTATGGACATTGAATAGCTTTCTTGAGGTTAAGTGATTAGCAGGGAATTTCGTAATTAAATCAACAGAATTTTAAAGTTGAGACATTGTTTTATATTAAAAGTAACAAACCATAAAGCTTATTGCGTTTATTGAATGACAGGCGTGCTGAAAATGTTTACTGAGATTTTGTTCACGCTGCGCATCAACAGAAAACAGCACAGACTAAAAGATTCCAGATTTAAGAAACCATATCATTTCTGATTAAATTCAAGAAATTCATATTTTCAATCCAGAGCTAGTGTCCAAACAGCTGACATGTATAACTGTTTTAGCTTATCCATGTTGTGTGGACAAAACAGATGCTGAACACAGTCATAAAGTGCTGTTTCGAACGAAAAGTTTTGATAGCCGAAATTTCGGTGCATCTTTAAAAATTAAAATTAAAATAACAAAACATACAACAAAATTACATTTTTTTTTTTATTAAAACCAAAATTGTAAAACTATAATAGTATATCAATGATACTAAAGTAACACCACTGAACACAAACCCCATCAGTAAGTCACAAAGTGTTGATTTGTTTAAAAGAAGAATTGCATACATTGCATATTTGGAGCTGATACCACATGTTGCTCTGTGTTTGCTGTAGTAGCGGTTCTCCAAGTCAATCTTCGTCTCCCCAATCAGGTCATCGGTTCCCACCAAATCCCAGTCATAGATGGATACAGTGAGGGTAGAATCCATTGGGAGTGTCGCTTCAATATCAAAAAACCTGGGAGTTTGAAGGCAGTTGATGTTAACATTAATATTATCTAGTAACGACTGAGAAGTCTTTAATCAACAGTACTAACTTTCCAAACACAGGGTTGAGTTGCTTAGAGATATAGTTCTCTTTGTCCTTGATGTCTGAATTTCCGAGCTTGATGGCGATATATGGGTCGGCCTTCCCATTGATGTCTGCGGGATGCAGATCTGTCGCCTGAGACAAAGACATAACAATTGTACAAATGGCCAAACACAAAAATGCTCAATGCACTGCTCTAAGGTCTGTGGTACTACTACATACCCTGATGACATAGACCCGGACGAGGATGTTAATCGGATCGTTGTGTGGGATGTTCTGGAACATGCCCATGTTGGAATCAAATCCCGTTTCTCTGTATGCCTCATCCGATACAGGGACTTTGTAGATACACAAGGAACCCTACAGTAAACCCAGCAAACAAACTCAGAGATGAGCTTCAGAATGTCGAATGTATTAAATACATTTGTGGATTACTCTTTGCTTCACATTATTTGTATGGTAGAATGTTTACGAAGTACAAATCGCACAAAAATTTGACTGACATTTACTGTATCAAACTGTAAAAGACACCTGTTTCATAGATCAATGATATACAGTTTCATGTTGCTGATATAAACAACTCCACAAAATTGAACTCATCAGATTGACAAAGATCCACTTAAGAAAGAAGTTTAGAAAATTTTGTCTCATTTTTGTAGTTGTTACTCTGTAAAAAAAGTCTCATAACATTTTTTTTGGTAACGTTAGTTAACTACATCGGTTAAAATGAACTAACAATGAACAGTACTTCTACAGCATTTCAAGACTTCAAGAGATTTCCACGACGCATGCGCGAGAATTGCGATCTCCTTCAACTACTTCAGTTCAGTTCTCGCGCGTGCGCGCCGTGGAAATCTCTTGAAGTCTCGTTTCAGGCCTACAAGGAAGAAAAGGAATAGTTGAATAAAGTCGTTATTTTTGTTTGTTTTTTCGCACAAAAGTATTCTCGTCGCTTGATAAACTTATAGTTGAGCCACTGTTGTGACATGGAATATTTAAACATTTTCTTCAATGACTTTCTGGGCCGTCCGGTGTCATTCCCTTAGGGAGCCTATGGAGGAGTGATCAACCTCTCAGATTTAATCATAAATATCTTCATTTGTGTTCCGAAGACGAACGAAGGCCTTACGGGGTTGGTACAGCATGGGGGTGAGTAATTAATGACTTAATTTTCATTTTTGGGTGAACAAACCCTTTAATGTTAATCTCAACATTTACTAATACATTTTTAGGATCAAAAGTTGTATCTATTAACATTTGTTTATGCACTGTGAACTAACTTTAAAGGGATACTCCACTTTTTTGGAAATAGGCTCATTTTACAACTCCCCCAGAGTTAAACTGTTGATTTTTACCGTTTTTAATCCATTCAGCCGATCTCCGGTTCTGGCGGTACCACTTTTAGCTTAGCTTAGCATACATCATTGAAGTGGACAAGACCATTAGCATTTCTCAAAAAAAAAAATGACCAAAGAGTTTCGATATTTTTCCTATTTAAAACTTGACTCTTCTGTTAGTTAGAAATCAAGGCTACACATCGGTTTGTTTATGGACATACACTTGTTAATGTTGATGGTGAGGAATTATCGTTGAAACATCTCCTAATGTACCTCAAACTGAGTAGTGTATCACTGAGAAACGTCCTGCTCAAGTTGTCCTTGCTATGGATGACTAACTCTTCCAATGTTTCATCATTGCCTCACGCTCAGATTGATAAGGTAAAATCAACATCATAGTTACTATCTTTACTATATGTACAATCGCTGAGCTTTAGGAAGCCTCCCTAGCTGAAGTTTATGGTAATGGACGTATTGTTTCCGACGTGCACTGTAAGCGGTAGACCAATCACAACAGACAGGGTCATCTAGCCAATCAGAGCAGAGTAGGCTCGCGGAAAGGAGGGATTTAGAGAGACTGATTCATCCGTCCGCCAAGTCGTTTGAGAATCATTGAACAATGTGGTGATGCGCAATGTATAATATGAGAAAATGAAAGTGTTTTTTGACCTTTGATGCATTTAAACCTGTTGTAGGAGACCTCCAAAACAAAATCGGGAGTCTTTAAAATAGCATAATAGGGGCACTTTAATAATAATAATAGTAATAATAATAAAGCATGAGTAGATGTGTCCAAATGTACAAGGAGAATTAGCAAGTCAGAAGCAAGAGGAAAGATGGCAATTGGGTAATGATTGACGACAAACCTTGAATTTGCCAATAAGTCTGTCTTCATCTGCTGCATTCTGCTCAACATCAGCATCATCAGAACACTTCCCTCGATACAAGTTAAAGGTTTGAAGCCAGTCTTCAAAGGTGCCGTACTCATATTCAAGCTCTCTGTTGTACACCTGTATAGGAAACAAGAATTCCCACACTCCTTTACACCCACAAGGCATCCCATATGTAGGGCTGGCTTGGGAGTCGATTTCCAAAAAGAATCAATTCCAAGGTGTTGGGAATCAAGAGTTGATTCCAAGAGTTGCAATCCAATCCATCAAAAGAAATCGACCCCTCTTTAAGAGCCCTTTTCAGTTCAACAGAGCTAATCATTATTCTGCCTCTCACTTGCTAATAATGATTGGAAGTGCAATTAATTCCTGTAAACAGGTTCTTTTGGACGTTTTGTTTCAATGAACCAGTTAAAAAAAATCTTATAAACTATTAATGATTTTGTGTTAGAAGATGTAAGAGTGGTTTATGTTGTCCACAATTGAATGTCGCTCCATGAATGCAACTTCCATTCACATCTGACTGACAGGTTTGATAAACCTCACATTCTTATTTAAGTATCGTTCCATTTCTGTTGGTCTCTTACAACGTTTTGTCAAAATACCGACACTAAGGGTCACTCTTTAGAGCCCCAAACACCTTTGACGTATTCAAAAAAGAACAATGAAATTTGCGTGTGGAATTTGCATGTCTGGCCACGGCCCCGGACAGACAAGAGAAGCAAATTTTCCATTCACCTCATTGCTGCTGGAACCTGAGCACACATCAGCGATATCTCTTCTCGTCTATACAGATAAGTGCACAGAGTTTCCCCAGTTGCATCATATTTAAAAGGATTGCATCTTTTTAAAAATGCCGTTCCATCCATGTCCTTCTGAGTGCGTGCGATTTCTCTCTCCCTCGGAGGGCCACGAAGGGTCTGTTGAAACAGCATTTGTGGATGGGCCATGCGCTCACTGCGAGAGCATGCCCATGGGAACGTTGCAGTTGTGACTATCGTACTTCTTCTCTGAGGTTCCCCAGGTGGAGCATGTGTTTGCAGTGCATTTATGTCCACAAAATGTTGCCACTTGGAGGAATTGTCCAAGGCTCCCATCCAAAGCTTGTAAGTTTACCTCATCTCTGATGGTGAGGGCTTACAATGCTGAATGTCCAGGCGCGCACTGAATACAGCACTTGTGACCCTCTGCCCTGCATGCGATGTCCATCCTGCAAGTTTATCAGGCTAAAGCATTGTAAGACCTGCACAAGGGTAGTCCTGATCAAGAGGTCACGCAGGAACTGCGCTCGGCGACTGACTAGACCTGACGGGCTACGAGGGTCACATCGGGCGATGTCCACACTTGTGGCCCAGGAGTGCCCACCTATGGTTAAACCTTGCTGAGATGTGGGATGCTGAGAAAGTGTGCTTCGCTCAAATTGGCCTATTCGGCCAATGACTTTGCATAGTGTCTGTGCAAAAGTAGACGGAGGCTCTCAAGCACATCTTACCTTGGCGCGGGTCTACTTCCAGACCCCCGGGAGCCTACGAAGCCTCCACTCGAAGGAAGGAGGTACCATCTTCCTGTCAGCAGGCCACCAGGAACCCTCGTAAGGCTTCGAAGCTGTCCTGAGACAGGCGACCCAGAGAAACAGAGACTGTGGACCTGTTCGTCCCAGGAATTGGGGTGAGCCTCACTCCCGTCAGAGGGGGGAATGAATTTTACATTGTCTGAAAAAGAGCAAATTCCTCTTTCCCTGGGTCACACACAGTGTTCATGGCCCTCGTTTTCACGATGGCCATGCATCAAAGATTCACATCAGAACCTCTGTGGATGCGAACACTTTTCCTCCTCGTGTTCTATTGCAACAAGTCTATGCAGAGAGAGAGGTAAGTGTGACAAGCATCGATGCTGTGCAGCCCCCTCGACTGTCATCAACTGCCTCCACAGCGGGCCCCGGGAGCAAGGTAGGTGTTTTGACGCCATTCACCATGAGTACCAAGGGGCTAGTCTCCCTACGTAGCAACCCTTCCTCTTAATAAATTAATAAATCCTTAATATCCAACAACCCTTAATAAATAGGAAATTTCTCTGGCATTTCTTTCTTTTTGCTGTATCGAAAATGTACCGAACCGTGACACCACTGTATCGTATCGAACCGACCCGTGAATTTTGTGAACCGTTACACCCCTTCAAGCTACACACCTCGGTTCTGAATCGGACCCTGTACAGGCTTGCATTCAAGATGTTCACACAGAAACACATGCTCTCATGTGTCCAACATCAAGATTTTCACAGTGATAGACCTGACAGACGTGTACTTTCATGTTTCAACCCTTCCTCGCCACAGGCCCTGCGGTTTGCCTTCGAAGGACGAGCATACCAGTACAAGGTCCTCCCTTCGGGTTTTCCCTGTCTCCTTGTGTCTTCACGAAAGCCACAGAGGCTGCCCTTGCCCCGCTAACCACCTTGATGACTGGCTAATCTTAGCCCACTCACAAGAGCACCTAGCTACTCACATCCCGGGTAACCTCAATCGCATAGTTGATGCGCTCTGGAGACTTCATCCCCAGGTGGTCAAAGGGATCTAGAGTCAATTCAGGGAAGCATAGGTAGACCTGTTCGCCTCACAGAAATCCTACCATTGTACACTGTGGTATTCCCTGACCGAGGCCCCCTCAGTGTCCCTCCTGCCACAACTATGAACTACTGCTGAAGTGGTCAAGATGTTGTCTCAGCTCCTGAGCATGCGGTGTGTGGCCGCCTTTTATACCTGTATGTCCAGGGGCGTGGCAATACATGCAAATTCCACAGGCCAGCTGGCCTTATTCTGAATACGTGAGAGGTGTTTGGGGCTCCCAAGAGTGACCCCTAGTGTCGGTATTTTGACACAACATCTCTGTTCCCTCCATCAGGGAACGAGGGTTACACCAGTAACCAAGATGTTAATGTTGTGGTTATTTTAGCATACAGTTTACTTTAACTTTATGTTGTTGCATAGAATGTACAAAGTAAACTTTATAATTAAATTGAACTGTGCACGTGCATTTTAGACGTTATTTTCTTGCACCATCCCTGCAATAAGCTCATGTCTTTGAATGAGTGTAACATTCATCTTCATATTTGTGAGCCTTCATTTTATAAGAAGGCTACTTTCTATGATCTTGTGGTCATGGCCAGATTAAGTAAACATGTTCCTCCAATCTTTTAATTGCAAAAAAGAATGGCAAACAACAGTGAGGAATTGATTCTTAAAATCGAGTCCATCGAGTCCAGAACCAAGAATCTGAAGGTCGATTCCAAAACATTTTGAAATGGAACGGCCCTACACATCTGTTATCCAAAGAGATGAACGACTTCACCTATGCCTTCCCTTTTCAAATGTACTTTTGTTATTAAACACCTAACTACAAGTGTACCTTCAGCTCTTCTATTTTATGCTTCTTCTTCTCTGGTCCGCCCTCTCCAGTCATGCCTTTGTTCTTGTTTCCCTTTCCTCTCTTCTTCTTGGTCCCTTTCAAATCAGAGGCATTAGGAACATATTTGGTCATCAGTGCAAAGAACAGAAGAGAAGAGAACAAACAAGCATTGATTTTCAATATTGCGAATAGAGGGTATACAACAGGATTATTTGTGTAATATGAATGTGAATTATATGTAAATAAATATGTCAATTAACTTCATCTGTACTAAATATATATATATATATTTTTAAGGAAATTGTAGATGTATTGTCTTACATCATTAATTTTCTTATCTATTAATATATATGTTGTATGCTAATATCAAGGTATGTCCAATTTAATGAGGAAACTCACATTTTAACTGGACTGAAGCAGCTTAGGTTTAATTGATTATCCAGATATCATTTTATAGAAAAATCATGTGACTCAAATGTGAGTCTCAAATATGATCACCAAGCTTTAAGTTTATTTGTTCATCTATCAATCATCATTGTATTACATTGCATTATGTTTTACAACAGAGCTTTGATAATAAACCTAAGCATTGAAATATCATCTTACTAAGACATAATATTGGCAGATATAGTGACGACTGATATTCATTTGCATTTTATGTAAGTAATCTGCTAAACTGTTATAAAGATCTCATTGATTTACACGCATTAGAATTTCATCTTGTTGTTCATGTAAATATCAGCATTTGCACCAATTTTTGCTCAGTTTGGGCCTCTGAATAAAATGCCCCCCCCCCATATATATTTTGTCTAATGGTTCAATAAACTGTTCCATTTCAAAACAATACTTCGTTACAGGGTTAAATTTAACGTTGATTTCCACAGGTGTCTTGTATTAGAGACACAATAAACGACACTGCTTCAGTTACCTCCACCCTCTCCAGAGTCAAAATCGTCCTTTTCCTCAGCTTCTGATTCTTGTGCTTTAAGGACCTAAATCGTTCATAAAATAGTGTGCAATTTTATCAGTTAAAAAACAAAACACTGAATTATACATTTTTATGGATTTCAAGGCATCTTCTGGCAAATGTAAAATAACCTCTTTCAGTGTATCAATCGAGGAAAAGTATTTGGACCACCAATCCAGCATGCTTTCATCCAGTTCCTCCTCTTCAACCTCTTCCCCCTTCTTCCGCTTCTTTTTCCCTTTCCCACCTTTGTCATCATCTGGCTGCCACAATGTTCAAGACACAAAATTTAAAAAGCCCTTTTCACACAAAAATAATGCATTTATGAATGTTAATTTTTCCCAGCTAACGGAACATTCTCAGAACTTTCTCAGAAAAGTTATGGACAAACCAGTAACATTAATGTTTGTTCAAAGTTGCCTTTGATAATGTTCTCAAAGCGTTAGCACAAAAAAATTTATACATTCAGGGAACTTTTTTTTCATGGTTTTAAAATGTTACTAGTTTCAGAATGTCCAGAGAAATTTTCAAAAGTAACATTTGCATAGTGTTTACAAAATGGTGAACTGGAATGTTCCCTTAACGTTTGCATAAGAAAGAAGAAACATTTTTAAAAAGAAAAAATGTTTCTAAAACTTTATGGGAACATCAGCAAAACATTCTTAGAACATATTTTTGTTAGCTGGGAGTGGGATGAATGTTACAGGCACTGAACGTAATAAGAAAGAAAGAGAGAAACACATTTGATATCTGTATACTTACCATATCAACTTTAACCACGGCATCAGATGCCTGCAAACAGATTCAATAAAATCAACAAGTTCAAAAGTCAGTTTAAAGCATAATCTCTTATTTAAATATAAGCAATGTTTTATGAAATTACTATTGCGTTAGAATATGATTTACCGTACCAGCCAAAAGTTTGGACACAACTACTTATTGTTTATAAGAAAATCGAATAGTTCCGTCACAAAAACTGTGTAATAACACGCATGCATGATGTAGTGATGAAAACATGTGACACAAATGAAAACACTCTTATATTTGAAGGAATGAACAATAGCGAAGGAGAAACATGCATCTTTTCCTGCTTCTGCTTCACTATTCAATCCAACACCTTAAAAAATGTACATTATATGTGACTCCAAATGTTTGACGGATAAAGTTAATAGAAAAATATTCTGTAGAGTTTCCTACTGAGTCAAGTTTGACCACGGTCTCGGTCTTCTTTATGGATGGTTCTGGCTCTGTGTGGATCACGACCTCCTCTGTAGAGGAAAAACAATGTTATGGGATATAAAAGTATACACTACCAGTCAAAAGTTACTAAATCTAAAGGTTCAAATATTTTTCCATTTCCATTATTTACCAAACATGACACACGTTTAATTATTTAAATGCTCTTAGATGAAGGCTCACAGATGCTATAAGCTTCTCAACTAAAGCTACATATTGAACAGCGTTCCTCTCAGGCCTGCATACACACCCATAGCAGACCAGCTATTGACACTCTTGTCCGCCGGCCTGTAAATGAATCTGCGAAGAGATGTGACGGCGTGAGACCCGACGAGCGTGTAGCGCCCGAACGCCCGGCAGTCCACCACCCGAATGTTCAGAGGGGGATGGAGAAGCTCGTTCTCAGGAAGGTCCTGGCGAAAAATCCTCAACAGTATCAAATCTTTGCCGCGCGATCAACATCATTTTGAAAATCCCGAGATATAAAAGTGCAAAGACTCACCACTTCAAACCATTTGACCAGAGTGCTGAAGTTGGGATTCTTCTTGTAGTTCTGAATTAGCGCTGACTGAATGCCTTTCCCCGCACACTCGATGTCCACGCGGGGACGGTCAACTTGGGCCAGGTTCACCCGCTTCAAGTCCCTCAGGCCCCAGAACAGAACCTGCACACATATTCTGTTCATTTACTTCTTTTACATTCAGACATTTTTATTTGTCCAAAGTGTTTTAAAGCTGTATAAGTGCATCTAGCTTTTTTTTAAAGGGGCACCAGTGACGGTTCTGGCACTTCAGTGGTGTCATTTTGTAGTATTATATGGGACAGGCTCAAATCCTGATACATTTCAACAATAAACCAAGCAAAATTGCAACTTATTGCGCTGCATTTCCACGCGTGGAAAATAGTGGACTTGACTTTTTGATCATATTTGATCAAATCACCATTATTATTTTTTTAGAGATAAGTTCTCACTGTTATAATTACTGAATTGTCTTAAGAGCCAATTATATTCTTTTGAATTATAGCCAGAAGTGAGAATATAGATTATTAATGCCTTTAGTGCCACTATGCCAGCATATTATAAATATTACCCGACAAGTCCTTTAAACTTTTTGACGTATTATGTATGAAGAAATTAATGAATTTAACCATCAGCATTGTAAACTGCACTGTCTGGAAGCACATTTAGTGAATAAGAGGCTGTTCTCTGTAGTCTAACATGCGACGCAGATTCCTTAGCGAAAGAAAGTCATTTTCACAACAAGCTGACATTTAAATGGATATATTATACATCTCACATTAAATGCTAAAACTCTTTGACTGTATTGTGTTCCCAAATTAATATTTTGTAAAAAATATTACCGTCCAGCTCTAATCTGTCAAATGTGACTATAAGATATTGAGTTGTTATAAACATTACAGTTGCCACGAAATCAAAACTGACAATTCTTATTTTTTAATGGAATATTGCAGAATTTATCGGTGCACATCATTGTTTTAAGTTCATGTTCTTGGTAATCTTGAATCAGAATTACAGCGACATCTGTTCCCTCCTGATGACGAGGGCGGGGCTATAACCTGTCACTCACATGAGATCAGCCAATAGCAAACCACAACCATCCAATCAATTCCCCACAGACACAATCAGACACAATCAAGCCAAAATCTACATTTGTTCCATCCTGTTCCAGAAGCGTTTCACTCGGATTTATGTCACAATAGAGAAGAAAAGACCAGCACAACTTCTCTGTCATGCCGACTTTCTCATCATGATTTTGTATAAAGCTACATTAAAGCAATATGTTTTACTTCACTTTAGCAATTAATCGCATCCAAAATAAAAGTTTGTGTTCACATAATATATGTGTGTGTATTGTGTTTTATTATTTTGTATATATAAATACACACACATACATGTATATATTTAAGAAAAAATGGTTATTTATATATAAAATATTTATATATAATAGAACTTATATATATACAGTATATATAAGCAAATATTTCTTAAATATATACAGGCATGTGTGTGTATACTATATATACAAAATAATTATACACAGTACACACACATATATTATGTAAACACAAACTTTTCTTTTGGATGCGTTTCCCAGCCCTACTTCACTTGACTAACTTGACATATTTTGGCTTCAAACCAACGAAATTCATCAAAAGGCAATGAAATTTGTACCTAAATACAATAATTGTGTAACGTAATTATAAGGTAAAACATATTGAGGTCGCCTAGGCCTCAAAATGACTCAAGATAACGATGAACTCACCTCAATTCGGTATTTACTCAAGACGGGTCTTATGCCAATAGGAACAGGCAGGATTGGACCACGATCGATATCTGTAGGTCCATCTATTGGAGGCAGGTCGGCCTTTCCAGCAGGTCCGATCTGAAAGATTTACACAGTACATGCATATATACACACACACTCACACGTTTACATAAAATGGGGACGTTCCATAGACGTAATGGTGTTTATACTGTACAAACTGTATATTCTCTCCCTTTACACTAACCCGACCCAAACCTACTCATCACACACACACACACACTAACCCGACCCTAAACCTACTCATCACACACACACACACACACACACACTAACCCGACCCTAAACCTACTCATCACACACACACACTAACCCAACCCTAAACCTACTCATCACACACACACACTAACCCAACCCTAAACCTACTCATCACACACACACACACACACACACACACACTAACCCGACCCTAAACCTACTCATCACACACAACTTTCTGCATTTTTACATTTTAAAAAAAGCTTTAATTACTTTATTTTTATTCCAGATTTACAATTGAGGATGTCCCTAAAGAGAGGTTTTGGGAGATTTTGGTCACTCCTGGGTACAAATCTGTCCCCAAAATATAGTTAAGTAGGTATACACTCACACACACACACACACACACACACACTAACCCGACCCCTTAAAGGGTTAGTTTACCCAAAAATGAAAATTAAGTCATTAATTAACGAAAACGAGAAACGAGACTTCAGTCTGAAACGAAACTTCAAGAGATTTCCACGACGCGAGAACTTAACTGAAGTAGTTGAAGGAGATCGCAATTCTCGCGCGTGCGTCGTGGAAATCTCTTGAAGTCTCGTTTCAGGCCTACAAGGAAGAAAAGGAATAGTCGAATAAAGTCGTTATTTTTGTTTTATTTCCGCACAAAAAGTATTCTCGTCGCTTGATAAACTTATAGTTGAGCCACTGTTGTGACATGGAATATTTAAACATTTTCTTCATTGACTTTCTGGGACGTCAGGATTCATTCCCTTAGGGAGCCTATGGAGGAGTGATCCAGCTGTCACATTTAATCAAAAATATCTTCATTTGTGTTCCGAAGACGAACGAAGGTCTTACGGGGTTGGTACAGCATGGGGGTGAGTAATTAATGACTTAATTTTCATTTTTGGGTGAACTAACCCTTTAACCTCCTACCCATCACGCACACACACACACACACACACACACACTAACCCGACCCACACACTAACCCGACCCCTTAACCTCCTACCCATCACGCACACATACACACACACTAAACCCTAAACCTACCCATCACACACGCACACACACACACACACACACACACCTGTAGCAGTTCGAAGGCGGCGAGCATCTCTCCCGCAGTGCAGTTTCCCCGGTAGATCTGGTAATACTCCAGTTGAGGAGGGAAGCGTGGCGGCCCGTAATGCTCATCTGACATCTTGGTTATGGGTTTAGCGAATGTCCTACCCATGAAATCGGCTTTTCCCTTGAGAAGCAGAGTGAGATCGCAGCACATTTATGATTGTGAAAGCATGAAAAGCAGAAGAAAATTAACACTTCTGAGGACATGGACACTCACGACAGTGTCCTGGTCATAGATCTCGATGACGATTATAGGAGGATCGTCTCTCAGTTCGCCGGCCTCGCCATAGAGCTCCACATTATCAAACACCAGCAGCTGATCCCATGTAGGACACAACGTCTCATTCAGGACCTGAGAGAGATACCCAACGTATCACATCTTCCTTTGAACGTCTTTAAACTTGGTGTGGTGATGCACTTAAACAGGTCATTGCTCTGCTCAAGCTGTAAAGCAGCGCCAAACCACCTTTCACCGTAAATATTGTCAGTTCAAGCCCGTCAAGCTCTATTATGTTCAATGATTTATTTTCTTCATTTGGCCTGATGGTGCTGACAAAAAGTTTTTTGGGTTTGACACCACTAAACATTGGATGTCGGATAGACGTGCAGATCATGTCTATATTGGGTCCGTCGGTCCATGACCAATTCTACACATATATTCGACGTCCAAACTAGGTCTAGGTCCACTATTTGGACGTCCAGCCATGACCCAACTTGGACGTCATATTGACGTTCAACATTTGCACTGGGTAATTTTTTTGGACCTCATTTGGATGTCTATGACAGGTGCAGGAAATTTACATGATTAATATGCAATATTTTTTTATTTCCAAATATCAACATTGTTGTTATCAACATGATTAATATATATGAATACATATTATTTATATAAATGTATAGCTCGAATAGTAGGGCGTTGGCGCTTGCAACGCTAAGGTCAAGGGTTCGATTCCCAGGGAAAGCAAGAACTGATAGGAATGTAAATGTGTAATGCAATGTAAGTCGCTTTGGATGAAAGCGTCTGCCAAATGCATAAATGTAAATACAGAAAACGTGTCCTCCACCCTTTTGAAACATGGGACTACAGTCATAGAGTTGTATAAAAACGACATCTAAAATTAGTCTAAATTTGATGTTGAAAAGACGTCCACAAACGACCACATTTGGACTATAAATAGCCCTCACACCGAGGTCAACATTAGACGTGCGGTAGACGTCGAAAAATTACATAGAAAAGACGTCACTCAGACGTCACATGGTGCAGTGGGAAAGTAATTGATCATCTTTTGTTGCAAACAGGATGTGGAATTGTGATTTAATTAACCTGTTTTAAGTGCAGCACATAACATTCAATCATATTAAAATAATTTTTTTTAAATAATATGTTGATTTTCGATTAAATTACCTATCAACATGTCATCATGCACACAACACAGGGGGTAATAATAATATCGTATATATTAATAATAACAAGTTAACACTTTATTTCGATAGGACATTTTACTAACTATAAGTAACTTTGCAACTACAAGTCAACTAACTCTCATTAAAGTATTAGTAGACTGTCTGATTAATATCTGCTAACTCTTTATTTTGATGGTCCTCAACAGACACTACTGACTATAAGCCAGAAGTGACTTTACAACTACATCTTATTCTACTAACCCGAACCCTGACAGTCTACTAATACTCTGAGAGTTAGTATGTACGGGTGAAACTCGAAAAATTTCGTGCAAAAGTTCATTTATTTCAGTAATTCAACTTAAAAGGTGAAACTAATATATTATATAGACTCATTACATGCAAAGTGAGATATTTTATTTGTTATAATTGTGATGATTATGGCTCACAGATATGAAAACCTTTTCGCAATATTCTAATTTTGAATTTGGGGTTTTCATAAGCTGAGAGCCATAATCATCACAATTATAACAAATAAAGGCTTGAAATATCTCACTTTGCATGTAATGAGTCTATATAATATATTAGTTTCACCATTTAAGTTGAATTACTGAAATAAATGTACTTTTGCACGATATTCTAATTTTTCGAGTTTCACCTGTATTGCAAAGTTAATTATAGTTAGTAGAATGTACCTACTAATAATCATCATGTTTGAAATGTCACCCAAATGAATTGAAATGTTATGGATGGTACTGGAAGAACACATGTATCTCACCTCTGTGACATGACTGTGAGTAGAGAAGAAAACCCTGGCGAACGGGTCAGACAGGCCTGTGCTGTCGGCCGCAAACAGACTCCTGGCCTGATACATGTGAATCCTCAGCTGGAAGATCTGCTTCACTGTGGGGGTGAAATAAGAGTTATCACCAACTACATTATCGACTTCTATAATTCAATGTTAGGCTGCATAGATTAGGTCAGCCGGAACTGGGAACACTTCCCATAAATCGATACTGGTTACTAACGTAACCTCGGTTCTCTCTAGAAGAGGGAACGAGTATTACATAAGTTAGCTTACGCTACGGGAAAGATTCATCTTCTCGAGAAATTGAAGCCAAAAATTATCCTTAATTTTGTATATATTGTCAACGCAGTTGCAGCAGCTAGCAGACCTTGAGCGGGCATTCTAGCGCGCTCATAGGCTGCCCTGCGGGAACTGCACAGCCTACCAGTGAGCCCGGCGTGACGTCACGTCCAAGAGCGCCCTCGCCGCGTCCTAGCCCGCCAGAATGGGCGTGGCTTAGCGTATAAAACCGGGGCTCACAGGCTGGTTCTCTGGTTTTCATCGACTGAAGCGAAAAAGCGCTTGTGGCGTTAGCACGGCAGCTTACGCAATACTCGTTCCCTCTTCTAGAGAGAACCGAGGTTACGTTAGTAACCAGTATCGTTCTCTTACGAGAGGTTCTCTCGTATTCTCGTGCGCGCCCGCATCCATCCCATGAGTCACAGAGCTTCTGTGAACATAGAGAGTGCCAACGCACTGTACATAAGCGCGAGGAAGCGCGAGTACCATAAGCGTAAAGCGCGTGTAAACAAGCACTGACAGGCAATTCAGAGCGGCCATGTGAGGCCGGTGTACTTAGCATATACAGCACATAACCTGAAACAGTGCAGCTCAACCAGAAGAGCTGAATTCACGTGAGGGTAGCCTGCGCATGATAGGATCTGGGCACGGCTAGCCTCTCACTTAGACAGACAGTACTTTAGCCTGCAGGGCGGGAACTTCTAGGTTGTAAAACCTGACAAAGGTGGAGGGTGAGGACCAGCCCGCCGCCACACATATGTCTTGAATGGAAATTCCGCTTGACCATGCCCACGACGAGGCCACGCCTCTAGTGGAGTGCGCCCTGATGCCCAGAGGGCACTGCAGACCTTTCGCTGCGTAAGCGCCCGCGATTGCGTCCACTATCCATCTAGACAGGCTCTGTTTCGAGGAGGCGAGACCTTTAGTGCGCCCACCGAACGAAACGAACAGCTGCTCGGAACGCCTGAACAGGGCGGAGCGCGTAATGTACAATCTCAGAGCTCTGACTGGACAGAGGAGATTAACATCACTTTCGCTATTCGCGGGGGTTCATCCTTCTGGCTCCTCTAAGGAAGCGGATGACAAGCTCGTTTCTGCCAATTGACTGGCCGTGCATTGATTCGGAGAATGCTGCGACGGCTGCCACATAGACTTTGAGCGTGGAAGGGGACCTGCCCCTGTCCAGCAGCTCTTGGAGAAAACTGAGCAGCCACGTGACCCCACATGTTCGCGGATCGAGGTTTTTATTTGTGCACCATTTGCAGGACACAGACCATTTGGATGCGTAGAGCCTTCTGGTAGAAGGTGCTCTGGACTGCACGATCGTGTTCATTACTGCGTCTGGCAGGGATACGCGTTTATCACCCACGCGTGTAGCGACCAGCGCTCCGGGTGGGGATGCCAGATCGAGCCGCGCGCCTGAGAGAGGAGGTCTGCTCTCAGCGGGACAGGCCATGGGGCTGTCTGTGACAGCCGCATCAGCTCTGGGAACCACATCTGGTTTTCCCAAAGCGGGGCTATGAGGAGCACTGGATGGCGCGTTTCCCTGATTCTCTTGATCAACTGCGGTAACAGAGATACCGGGGGAAAAGCATATAGCGGGCGGCTGGGCCACATCCGGGCGAGCGCGTCCCTGTCCTTCGAAAAGAACATTAGGCAATGAGCGTTGTCCCGTGACGCAAAAAGGTCGACTTCCGCTTTGCCGAAAAGGCGACATAATAACCCGACTGATTGGGGGTGCAGTGACCACTCCCCCAGGGGAACTTGTCCCTGGACAGTCTGTCTGGGCCATCGTTCAGTTGACCCGGCACATGTGCGGCTCACAGAGAGCGCAGATGGTGCTGAGACCAAACGAGGAGGCGGTCCGTCAGATTGCAGAGGTTCCTGGATCTGACGCCGCCCTGGCGATTTATATAGGATACCACCGACATGTTGTCCGAGCGGACTAGAACATGGTGGCCCTGAATGAACGGGAGGAAGCGATTCAGCGCCTTCTCGACCGCTATCATTTCCAGATAGTTTATGTGGAGGGGTTTTTCTCGGTCTGACCACAGTCCGAAGACTGGTCTGCTCTCGAGGGTGGCGCCCCAACCTGAGTTGGACGCGTCCGTCGAGATGACCTTCCTGAAAGAGACCGCCCCCATAGTCACTCCGCTCTGGTACCAGTCGGCCGCTGACCAGGGCTGCAGAGCTGTGACACAGCTCTGAGTCACTCTGATCCGCTCGCGACCCGACCTCCAGGCTCGGTGCGGCACACGCGCGGCCAGCCAGTGCTGTAGGGGGCGCATGCGGAGTAAACCCAGCCGGAGTACCGCCGAGGCTGAAGCCATCAAGCCTAGCATCCTCTGGAATTTTTTCAGGGGAAAAATGCTGCCCGTCTTGAATGACATGGCCAGCTGCCGGATACAGCGCGCGCGCTGTGTAGACAGGCGAGCCGTCATGTTCACCGAGTCCAGTTCTATTCCTAAAATGGATATTGACTGACTGGGCAGTAATGAGCTCTTGGTCCAGTTGACCGTGAGACCTAGGCATTTCAGATGGCTGAGGAGCGCAGTTCTGTGAGATATCAGTTCTGTCTCTGACTGCGCCATAATCAACCAATCGTCCAGATAGTTCAAAATTCGCATGCCCTGATATCTCAAGGGGGCGAGAGCCGCATCCATGCACTTCGTGAATGTACAGGGTGCTAAGGACAGGCCGAACGGCAGGACTGTGTATTGATGAACCCGATCGTCGAAGGCGTATCTCAAGAATGGCCTGTGACGGGGTATTATCTGAATCTGGAAATAGGCATCTTTCAGATCGAGAGATATAAACCAGTCCCCCTGGCGAATGTGCGCGAGGAGTTGTCTGGTTGTAAGCATTTTGAACGGTCTTTTCATAAGAGCTTTGTTCACGAGGCTCAATCCAGTATGGGTCTGAGTCCCCCGTCCTTCTTGGGTACGAGAAAATAACGGCTGTAAAAGCCTGACTTGCTCAGAGAAGGCGGTACCGGTTCTATAGCCCCCTTGCACAGCAGCTTTGTTATTTCTGAGCGAAGTAGGTGTGCTACTTCTGCTTTTACTGTCGTCGCGGTCCGTTCTCGAAATCGAGGAGGACGGCGAGCGAACTGTAACGTATAACCCTGCTTTATAGTGCTCAGCACCCATTTCGATACCCCTGGGATGTTTTCCCATGCTTTTATGTGCGCAGCTAAGGGTAGAATGGACTCCGGGCTCTGGTCGCCGCGCTGTGCGGGCTCGAGAGACTGAACCGGAGGGGCGGGCGCAGCGCGCGCGCTCTGTGTGCTTGTATGGGGCGGCTCGCTGAAAACAGTGACAGACTGTTTTAACTGTGGCTTCCCGATTACTGTGAATGGGGGGAGCTTTTTGATCACAATGTGATGCGCGAGCGGCGCCTTGTGAGGTGTGTGGGCTTGTAAGCGTGGGCGCCCGTGGCCGGTCACGTGACTTACAGCCGCAGAATGACCGGTATGAGCTTGCGCTTTGTGGCGTATGTTTAACCGTACTGGCGAAGCGCGTGTCAGTAAGCGTGAGCGCTTGTGAGCGGGCACGAGACTTACATTTATATTGTGGCTCATGTGGGACTGCGCACCGTGGTGCGAGAGCGGCTTTATGTGAAGCGCGCGACTTGGCCGTGTGACAGAGCGGGCAGATAGAGTATGTGTGCGCGTGGGCACGATTGCTATGGGCATCACTCGAGCGGCATTTGCCTGCTTTATGAGAGTGGGCTCTATGTGAGACACGGGAAGTGTTGTGTTTACATGTAGTGGTAAGCACTGGGTTGTGGGCACTTTTTCTACACATAAAACACCTTCGGCGTGAGCCTGATAACTCTTTATGAGATTTCTCTGGGTCGCCGTAAAAACGGCGTTTGTGTGCAGGCGAGCGGGTTGTGTAACCGACTCGTTGACTGCCAAATGATTCACTGCAGTAGCCTGAGATGAGGGGACTGACAGGGCATAAAGTTTCGACGGTGGTCCGGCCGCGGCGAGACATAACCGTCTTTTCACTCCTTATGGTGCTAGGAGGGCTTCGTGTGCTCGGGCTTCAGCGCGATCTTCGGCCGGGGCCCCCGTGGGGGGTGTGGCCTGTTTCGGTTAGCCGAGCGCGATCTAGGGCGGCCGCCCTGTCGCTGTGAAGACTGGCTGTGCTGTCTGGGCTGAGCTGGGCGCTGTGTGGCGGCTCGTGCAGGCGGCTGATCACGTGAGCGACCTGCAGCGGAGCTAGCGCGACGAGGCAGGAACAGATTCATGGCCTGAGACGTTTTCTGAACCTCAGAAAAGCGGTCGACGATGCCATTCACTGCTGGGCCGAACAACCTGGAAGGAGAGAGAGGGGCGTCGAGGAAGACGGATCGCTCAGAGTCTCTCATGTCGGCCAGCGTCAGCCAGAGGTGCCTCAGACACAGTCAACGAGGCCATACATCTCCCCAGGGCCTGGGCTGCGGATTTGGTAGCGTGAAGGGAGAGATCCGTTGCGCTTCTCAGGTCCGTAACAGCAGATGGGTCCCGGCCCTTCTCATCCCACTCACGGAGGAGATCTGCTTGGAGGATCTGAAGCACAGCCATTGAGTGCAGGGCGGAGGCTGCTTGTCCAGCGGCGGCGTATGCGCGACCGATCAGAGCAGACGTGGTCCTGCAGGCCTTTGATGGCAGGGCAGACTTTGAGCGCCATCTCGCGGACGGCGGGCAAAGGTGCGTTGCTACGGCTTCCTCAACCTTGGGGATGGAGCTGTATCCCTTCTCAGCGGCGCCGTCCACCTGGGAGAGCGACGCAGAGACAGAGGAATGAAGCCTCGTGGAGAAAGGGGCGTTCCACGACTTAGCCAGTTCCGTGTGCAGCTCGGGGAGGAAGGGCGCGGGCCTGGAAGCGGGTGCTTGACGGCGGCGGCTCAGGAAGCAGCCATCAAGCCTGTTGGGTGCGGTCTCCTGAGGCGGTGACCACTCGAGCCCGAGGCGGTCGACGGCCTGTGAGAGGGGGCTCATTAGTTCCGCTTCCGCTCCAGCGCGTGTTCTCCCAGACTCCTGAATAGAAGAGGAGGCGGAGCGATGAGAGCTCGACCACTCCTCGCTATCCGAAGCTAGGATGGAGCAGCTTTCTCCTGCGGCGAGTCCATCCGCGTCGTCCTCTGACTCGACGACAAGGCGGGCCGTGGCCGGCGGCTGTGCGTCGGAGAGAAGAGGCGGAGATGGCGTCGGCGAGGCTCGAGGGAGGGACTCCGGCGAGCACGTCGCGGCGGCGGCAGGGTCCTGCGGCCTTTGGGAACGGCGCTTTTTCTTTCTGCGCGGTGCGTCAAAGGGCGGAGAGAAAGCTTCGTTTTTGAAGGCTTCGAGTCGAGCCCGCAGGGTCGACATCGGAAGATCCTCACAGGGCTCACATCCTCCCGAAGAGAGGGCAAGAGCAGCATGTTCCTGTCCCAGGCAGAGAGCGCAGATCACATGGCAGTCTCCGACGCTGAGAGGGGCTCTGCACGAGCCGCAAGTGGAACGAGGCATCTTTAAAAAGACGCTCGGCTCTTTTAGATGCTTTTTAGTTTGCAATAAAAAGGATACGACGCCGGATAGCGTAGCTTGCTTCGGAAGGCTGAAGGTGGCGAAGGCGGCCGGCTTCCTCAGGCACTGTCCTCGGCTTGCTTGTCGCTTGTTCGACGGCGGCGGTGGCTTTCTCAAGATCCAGCGATGCGAAGAGCTTCGCTGAAGAGATGAAAATCAGAGAACCAGCCTGCGAGCCCCGGTTTTATACGCTAAGCCACGCCCATTCTGGCGGGCTAGGACGCGGCGATGTGACGTCACGCCGGGCTCACTGGTAGGCTGTGCTGTTCCCGCAGGGCAGCCTATGAGCGCGCTAGAATGCCCGCTCAAGGTCTGTTAGCTGCTGCAACTGCGTTGACAATATATACAAAATTAAGGATAATTTTTGGCTTCAATATCTCGAGAAGATGAACCTTTCCCGTAGCGTAAGCTAACTTACGCAATACGAGAGAACCTCTCGTAAGAGAACTTGATGTACTCGTTACATCATAAGAAGAATGGCATCTACGCTAATATTAGTGTCTTTGTTTATCCCGAGGTTTTCCCGCAGCCTGCCCGATCTAGGCCGTATCCAGATCTGACGAGGGAGATCCGCCTGGACCCGATGACAATGCAGTGCTGAAGTGTCAACTATCCTCTCCCTATGGAGGATCCCTTTCCCACTCTACAGATAAAGCGTTGTGGAAATCCGGCTCGCGTACCCCGAAGTGATAAAATAAAACAAATTCTGTATCAAAATTTATAGGCAAGACAAGTAGTTTGTTTAGGCATGGTTTGTAGGGAATTACAAACCTGCGCACATATTTTCAAACGAATATAACTATAGAATCAATTCTTAATGCGCATGTGAACGCCGTCAGCATTAATCACAGGTTCAGTTTAAAGTCTGTTTAGAGAGAACGGTGTCGTCTTAGTGGCCCCTAATTTAATAACAAATGATCATTTCAATGGAGGTGAATCAATCAAAACTAACTTTAGCTGGAAATAACATTATTCAAGAACCGCTATAAAGCCAAAACAATCTCTGTTACCTTAAATTATATGTTTATCTCTGTAAAGCTACTTTGAAACAATCTACATTGTTAAAAGCGCTATATAAATGAGGATGACTTGACTTGACCAACTATTGATAGACCATCTGTAGCCAATGATATAGATGCGTGGGTCTCTTACTGGTGTACATCAGGCTGGTGGGCGGCAGGGACTGGATGCCAGGCCCTTTCACTGCCATGTTCTCCTCGAAGCCGTTCGGCAGTCCGCTCAGGTAGTCCTTCCGCTGCCGGCTCAGGCCGAGCCACAGGTACAGCTCAGTCTTAGCCTGAACCGTCCAGCCCGCAGGGCCAAAGCTTTTCTTACCAGGAAGCTGGAAAGACAGAGTGAAAGTAAATGAGTACTTGTTGCTAAAGCATATCTATGGAAGCGTGTTTCCGCCACAGAATAAAAAATAAAAAAGGTAATTGCGACTTTTTATCTCGCAATTCTGACTTTTTTCTCACAATTACAAGTTTACATTTCGCAATTCTGACTTTTTATCTCACAATTGCATGATATAAAGTCAGAATTGTGAGGAATACACTCGAAATTCTGACTTTTTTTCTCAGAATTGCACGTTTAAATCACGCAATTCTGACTTTATATCTCGCAATTCTGAGAAATAAAGCCAGAATTGCGAGATGTAAACTCGCAATTGTGAGATAAAAAGTCGCAATTATCTTTTAAAATGTTTTATTCTGTGGCGGAAACATGCTTCCATACATATCAAGTAAAAGTTAAGACCAAGCCAATTAAAAGTATCATACCATATTCCTTTTTTAAAGGTTGTTTCCACCACGGAATAAAAAAGGTAATTGCAACTTTTTATTGCACAATTGCAAGTTTATCTTTAGGAAAAAAGCAAAAAATTGTGAGTTTATGTGTAATGTAATGGCGATCTGAGCCATTTTCCATCCTTCAAATTTTCCACAAAGGATTTGAAGCGTGAATCCATAACTCATTGTAAAGCTTTACTTTTTCTTTGTCTTGATACATTATAAGAGAAATCAAACTCAAAACTACTTTACACTTATTCACGTTCCAAAAACATTCATTCTTTTCCACATTCAAAAAACTGTCTCGCACAAACCCTTCCTTCTTCTTTCTTCTTCTTCAAAATTGTTACGCGTAAGTAACACGTATAAAACAGGTCAAAGTCACGTGATGCAATACAAATAACACAAAATCTACATTTATCAAAAAGCATAATCCCTCTTAACATAAGGAAAAATATTACAAAATTATGAATGTCATTATGGCTCTAACACAATACATTACGATTCTGAATTTTTTCTCTCCGAATTGTGAAATATAAACTCGAAATTGCGAGTCAGAATCTCAATTCTATAAAAAAAGTCGCAATTCTGACTTTTTTTCAAGGAATTATGACACTTTCATTTTCATTTTGTCATAAAGTCAGAATCCCAATTCTGAGAAAAAAGTAGGCCTATATAGAAAAAGAGATATAAACTCACAACTGCGAGAAAAAAGTCAGAACTGTGGGATAAAAATATATTTTAAAATTTCTTCTATATTCTCGCCTTCACAAGTGAAATTAGCACAAAAAAATAGTTTCCATATATACAGTATATTTATATAATAATATGGTACTTGCTGTTTTTGAGATATGTTCAGAGTGCATTCATCCCAACCTTAAAAAATATCGTCTGGACCTTCCCACAGTCCTTTCCGGTTTCTTCCTCGACTGGAGAGAAGAGGATGTCTTTGGAGGGGACGCGGGCGTATGCAATGCGCTTGTTGTTGCTTATCATCCATATGTAAATATCTGGAACACTATGTTGTGGCTATGATGAAAAACCAAAAGGATTTACATGAATATTTTTACAGTGATTTTAATTCATAAAAGCAAGCATTGTGTGCACTACCTCATCAGACAGGAACCTCAGCTTGTGGAGGAAGTTTTGGGCCAGTTTTATCTTGTCTTTCACGTTGCTTTTCTTAACTTGAGAGCGCATGGTCTTTGCTTGCTGGCTCATGTTTTCCTGTCAGAAACAGAATCATTTTTTAAACATTATAATAGGATATAATATAGCATTTATTTGTAACAGATGCTTTTGAAGTCTGAGTGTTTTACCAGCTCCTGCATGCACAATTTGACCCTCTCCCGGTCCAGTTTCGTCTTCCCGGCCTGATTCTGGTCATTGTTTGCCAAAGTTACAAAGGTACTGAAAGAGATATGAAATCTGCTATTATTATATCCTTCCGTCTAGACTATAGGTATAAAAAAAATGGTTCAATGATACATTTTTGTAAAAATATAAGTCGTTCAAAATTTCAGGCAATTTTTTTACTCTTTCCATTGTATTTAAAAAAATATATCAAGAAATCATGCTTTATCACCTTACAAAGTAACCACTACTGTATATGTAACAATATAGGAAGGTAATTCCCCCAATATAGCTGACCCAAGATTAGTGGTCAACGACAGATTAGTCAAGTCAAGTCAAGTCAAATATATTTAATTCACAATACAGATTGTATCAAAGCTGCTTCACAGTATCAATCAAAACAACTTAACAATGTTTGTTTATTACTGGAAAAAAAAGACATCCAAGTTTGGTAGAGCTGATCAATGGTATGATTGGTTAATTAATTTGAATATCCCCAACTGAGCAAGCCAAAGGCAACAGTGGCAAGGAACCGAAAAACTCCATCCAGTGACCTAAAGGTGTCCTAACACACCATCAGATGACCCAATGGAGAAAAAAAAACCTTGGGAGAACCCAGGCTCAGTCGGGGGCCAGTTCTCCTCTGGCGTTTATGAACTAGAGGCCGAATTTACAGTAACTGTAAGATAAAAAATTTATATGAATGCCTGGCTAAATAGATGCGTCTTCAGTCTAGTTTTAAACTGTGAGAGCGAGTCTGAGCAACGAACAATATCAGGAAGGCTATTCCAGAGCTTCGGAGCTAAATGTGAAAATGCTCTGCCTCCTTTGGTGGATCTGGATATCCTAGGAATGACCAGAAGCCTCGAATTTAGTGATCTTAAAGAGCGCGATGCATTGTAGGGCGATAGAAGATCCGTTAAATAGACTGGAGCTAAACCATTTAGAGCTTTATAAGTCAAAAGCAATACCTTGTAATTAATACGGAACTTTATAGGTAACCAATGAAGTGATGATAAAATCGGTGTTATATGATCATATTTTCTTGATCTAGTAAGAACTCTAGCGGCTGCATTTTGGACTAACTGTAGCTTGTTTATTGAAGATGCAGGACAACCAGCTAATAAAGCATTACAGTAATCTAGTCTCGAGGTCATGAATGCATGAACTAACTTTTCTGCATCAGAGACTGATAGCATATTACGTAGCTTAGCAATGTTTCTAAGGTGGAAAAAGGCTGTTTTTGTAACATATGAAATATGATTTTCAAAAGACAGGTTGCAGTCTAATGTAACACCCAGGTCTTTTACTGTAGCGGATAAAGTAACAGGGCATCCTACTATGTTAAAGTCGTGCTGTGAAAGGTTTTGTGGACGGTTTTTACAACCGATAAATATTACCTCTGTCTTGTCTGGATTTAATAAAAGAAAATTACGCGTCATCCAATCTTTTATATCTTTAACACAATCTGTCAATTTGGATAATTTAGCGTATTCATCTGGCCGTGATGAAATATATATTTGAGTGTCATCAGCATAACAATGGAAACTAATTCCATGTTTCCTTAGAATATTACCAAGTGGCAGCATATATATTGAGAATAATAAAGGGCCTAACACAGATCCCTGCGGCACTCCGTAGTTTGCCGAAGTTATGATCGATTTTTCTCCATTTAAGTAGACGAAATGGTAGCGGTCAGATAAGTATGACGTGAACCAGCTTAATGCTTGTCCTTGAACACCAGTGTAATTTTGTAGTCGATCTAAGAGTATTGTGTGATCTATAGTGTCGAACGCAGCACTAAGATCAAGTAAAACTAGTACTGAGATACAGCCTTGGTCCGAAGCTAAAAGTAAATCATTTGTGATTCTAACAAGCGCAGTTTCAGTGCTATGATGTGGCCTGAATCCAGACTGAAACTTTTCATAGATGTCGTTTTCTTGCAAGAAAGAGCCGAGTTGTCTGGACACAACTTTTTCTAATATTTTTGACATAAATGGAAGATTCGAAATGGGTCTGTAATTTGCTAGGTTATTTGGATCTAAATGTGGTTTCTTAAAAAGAGGTTTTATAACTGCCAGCTTGAACGTTCTTGGAACATGACCTAAAGATAAAGATGAGTTAATAATATTGAGAAGAGGCTCTTCCACTATAGGTAACACTTCTTTCAGTAGTTCAGTTGGTATAGGATCTAATAAACATGTTGTTGTTTTAGATGAAGTGATAAGTTTATTTAACTCTTTTTGTTCTATGGTTGTAAAGCATTGTAATTGTTCTTGCGGGGTGATAATTGCGGCTGAATTATAAGGCGCGAGTAAAGATTGAACGTTTACGATTTTGATTCTGATGCTTTCAATTTTCTCGGTGAAGAAGTTCATGAAATCATTACTACTAAACTGTAACGAGGTATTTTGTTCAGACGACGTCTGTTTATTTGTTAGTCTAGCCACGGTATTAAATAAAAACCTTGGATTATTTCGGTTGTTTTCTATTAATTTGCTGAGGTGCTCAGCCCTGGCCGTTTTAAGGGCCTTTTTATAACGTGACATACTGTCTTTCCACGCGATTCTAAAGACCTCTAAATTAGTTTTTTTCCATTTACACTCTAAATTACGGGTTTCTCTCTCTAAATTACGGGTTTCTCTCTACATACGTAGTATTATTGTACCATGGTGCTATACTTTTTTCTCTGACCTTTTTTAATTTAATGGGTGCAACAATATCCAATGTTCTAGAGAGAATGGTGCTCATAGTGCTAGTTAGTTCATCTAGTTCATCTGTTTGTTTGGGTTCAGGCAGCAGCTGAGACAGATCAGATAAGCTATTTGAGAAATGATCTATGGTGGATGGAAGAATTGTTCTACCTGGTCGATAACGTGGCGCAGCATGACATATTACAGCAGTACTTAATATGAAAGTTACCATGTAATGGTCAGTGACATCATCACTTTGTGGAATGATATCTATATCGGTTGGATCGGTTCCATATGATATAATTAAATCGAGTGTATGATTAAGACGATGAGTTGGTCCGGTGACGTTTTGCTTGACCCCGAAGGAGTTTAATAAATCTGTAAACGCAGCCCCTAAAGTATCATTTAAATTATCTACGTGTATGTTAAAATCTCCAACAATTAATGCTTTATCGACGTTGACCAAAAGATCTGATAGAAAGTCAGCAAACTCTTTTAGGAAATCGGCATAAGGCCCTGGAGGTCTATATACGGTAGCCAATGCTAGAGATAATAGGGATTTTTTTCTTACATCTAAGAGCGTAACATTTAGCACAAGTACTTCAAACGAATTAAACCTATGACGAGTTTTCTGAGTAACATTAAGGATATCTCTGTAGATTGTTGCAACACCGCCGCCACGACCGATCAGACGGGGCTCATGCTTATAACAGTATCCTGGCGGAGTAGACTCATTTAGACCGAAATAATCATTTGGTTTAAGCCAGGTTTCAGTAAGGCACAGAACATCGAAATTATTATCTGTGACCATTTCATTTACAATAACCGCCTTAGGTGTGAGCGATCTAATGTTTAGAAGACCTAGCTTTAGAAATTGTTTTTGTTCACTAATAGCGAGATTTTTTGTTTTAATAACAATTCGATTTTTTCTAGATCCCGAAGTAGATTTATTATTTGATCTTAGTAAACGAGGAATAGACACAGTTTCTATGCAATGTTCTACACTAGTATTAATATCAATTAAATTGGTGCAGTAGAGACTGTGATTTGGATTTTTGGATACTAGTCAAACGGTATTTAACATCTTGGAGATGTTATCTGACAGAAGATCTGCCCCGATTCTACTTGGGTGTAAGCCATCAGCGCGGAAGAGCCTTGGTCGCTCCCAAAACAGATTCCAATTATTTACAAAGAGCAGTTTCTGCTCATTGCACCATGACAATAACCATTCATTTAGCGCGAATAATCTACTGAACTTTTCATGCCCTCGTCGGTACGTAGGAAGCGGTCCAGACACAATAATCGATGTTTCAGGCGATGTACTGCGTACCGTATCGATTAGGCTCCTGAAGTCTTTCTTCAGAACCTCCGTCTGTCGCAGCCTAGTGTCGTTAGCTCCCGTGTGCAGCACAACAGCTCCGACGCGCTCGTCACCGTTCAAGATCTCAGTTACCCGCGCAGTGATATTGAGAACACGAGCGCCAGGAAAGCAGTGACTGTGGACCTTACTTTTACCTAACGTAGCGTGGACGTGTCGGACGGTGGAATCGCCGATGATCACAGCATCGCGTTCCATTTCACGAAGAGGGGAGAAGCGGTTCTGAGTGGAGATCTCGAACACCGGGGGGGCGAAAAGATTCTTGTCCTGGCTCGCGGCTTCCGCGGAACCACCCAGGCTTCGTGGTGGTGTGTTGGAGCCGGAGTGAATGAAACCATGGCTGATCGTGACCTGGACGCTCGGGACCAATGCTAAGAAACGCACGGAGTAGACGAGGTCGGCGTCAGCGGGTTACTAACGTTAATCACTGATCCGTGTGCATCAGCGCGTGATGTTTCAAGAGCTAAACGCCGGTCTCTCAGCTCAGCTTGTCTCTCTAGAAGGTCACGGATCTGCTTTTCTACAGCTTCTAATTCAGACTGCACCGCGAGCAAATCAGATTTGTTCTCATCTGCACCAAAAGGTAGATAACATACACCTGTTATATTCGCCATTTTAACAAAACAGAATAAACAGAATAAAACAGAATAAAAGAAAGAAATACGGAGAAACAGAAAGAAATACGACCTAATACGAGGCTTAGACAGCCACGACGCAAACAAACAAACTCACAGCAGGCAACGAGGCTGACAAAAGCAGTCGATCGCAGGGCGAGCAGCAGTGAAGCGGTGTCTTGCTCTACGACCAACAAACGAGGCTGACAAAAGCAGTCGATCGCAGGGCGAGCAGCAGTGAAGCGGTGTCTCGCTCTACGACCAACAAACGAGGCCGACAAGAGCAGTCGATCGCAGGGCGAGCAGCAGTGAAGCGATGTCTCGCTCTACGACCAACAAACGAGGCTGACAAAAGCAGTCGATCGCAGGGCGAGCAGCAGTGAAGCGATGTCTCGCTCTACGACCAACAAACGAGGCTGACAAAAGCAGTCGATCGCAGGGCGAGCAGCAGTGAAGCGATGTCTCGCTCTACGACCAACAAACGAGGCTGACAAAAGCAGTCGATCGCAGGGCGAGCAGCAGTGAAGCGGTGTCTCGCTCTACGACCAGCAAACAATGTTCCAACCGTATTTGCGGTTCCAGCCGTATAATGGCTTGAGACGCGTCTGGCCAACAGTCCGAGTTGTAATTATGAGTTAAATGATGGTTCAGAACAGAATAAAAGAGAGAAATACGGAAAAACGTCTCCGGTTACTTTCGTAACCTCGGTTCCCTGAAAGGCAAGGAACGAGACATTACGGATGTCGTATATGGGAACTACCCCTCCTCCTTCACTTCCGCTGAAATCTTATAGGCTAACGCCAGCAAAGCTGGCCAATTGACGCAAATATGCAAATACTGAACATGCAGTATAAATGCAATGCAGCGTCAATCCTCTTTAGAATCGAACGAACGCTAAATCAATAGCGAACACGGCGGCGAGCGTAATGTCTCGTTCCTTGCCTTTCAGGGAACCGAGGTTACGAAAGTAACCGGAGACGTTCCCTATCAAGGCTACGGAACTTCGACATTACGGATGCCGTATATGGGAACTGTATAAAATCCCGCCGTGGCAGCGTAAACAACCACAGACAACAGACCCAACGTAAGACCGCCCCCCAGTATGCAAGCCTCCGATAGGCTGAGATTGGCCAATAGCGAACCTCTAACCTCTGATAGGTCCAAATTAACCACTCACAAGCTCGCAAAACACTGCCAGAATGTGCATATCCCGAGCAGTATAACCGGGGAAGTTTGCACTAACTATCAGTCAGGGCAACGACAACAGTAAGAAGGCCAACGCAAGCGGTGACACAGTAAAACACAACACACAGAGCAACTCATGAGCGCAGCGCAGAGAAGCTCGCATATACTGTGCAAAAAAATCAACTCACCGAAAGTACACGAGACGCTACAGAGGGCAAGTCCAGCTTATAAAATCTGGCAAACGTGTTCTGAGAAGACCAGCCAGCCGCAAGACATAAATCCTGAATGGACATACCCTTAGTCCAAGCCCACGAAGAAGCCACCGCCCTAGTCGAATGAGCTCTGACGTTAAGGGGGCATTCCTGCCCCTGGCAAACATAAGCCAAAACAATAGCGTCCACGATCCAGTGAGCAAGTCTCTGCTTAGAGACCCCCCGTCCCTTGTTGCACCCACCAAAGCACACAAACAGCTGGTCCGATTGTCGAAAAGCGGCCGAGCGAGAAATGTATTCCTGGAGCGCTCTGACTGGGCAAATAGCACTCTGAGCATCCGAACCCAGGGAGGACGATGGCTCAGCTGACAGTGCAGGCAGAGAAACGATCTGCGCTCTGAACGGGGTATTGAGCGACTTAGGGACATAGCCCGGCCTCGGCCTGAGAGTTACATTACAGTTTCCCGGTCCAAAGCGAATACAGTCATCACTCACAGAGAAAGCCTGTAAATCCCCAACTCGCTTCGCCGAAGCAAGAGCGAGAAGCAGCGCCGTTTTGACCGAAAGCTCCTTAATAGCGATAGAAGCTAAAGGCTCAAAGGGCGGGCGCGACAGAGCCTCCAAGACCAATGCTAAATCCCACGGCGGCACCGAAGGCGGACGCGCAGGGCATAATCTCCTAGCCCCTTTGAGGAACCGTGTCACCGACACATGTCTACCGATAGACTGTCCGTCAACAGGGGGGTGGAACGCCGCAATATCAGCCACATACAACTTCAGAGTGGATGGCAGGCTCCCTTCATCCATCTTGTGCTGCAGGAAGCGTAAAATAACCGACACAGAGCAGTTCGCTGGGTCTGTACCGCCATCCTGGCACCATTTAGAGAAAACACCCCACTTCAGAGCGTAAAGGCGCCTGGTGGACGGGGCTCGCGCTTCCTCGACGGTATCCAAAGCACGCGAGAGAAGCGCATCTCGCCCGCTCACCGACCCTGCAGCGGCCACACATAAAGATTACACAGTCCGGGGCTGTGATGCCAGATCGTTCCGCTCGCCTGAGATAACAGATCCTTCCTGAGCGGAATCTCCCATGGCTGCCCCGCCAGTAACTCCACCAGATCCGCGAACCATGGCTGATTCGGCCAGTTCGGGGCTATTAGAGTCACCGCCGCCCTCTCCTCCCTGATTTTGCACAACACCATGGGCAAAATCTTCACCGGAGGAAAAGCATAGAGACGGGCTTTCGGCCAACGCGCAGCTAGCGCGTCCACCTCCTGAGAGGAGCGGGACAGCGAGAAGAACGTCCGACAGTGCGTGTTCTCGCTCGTCGCAAAGAGGTCGACCTCCGCCCTGCCGAAACGATTCCATACCAGCTGAACCGTCCCAGGGTGAAGCCTCCATTCCCCCTGAGGAATTCCGCTCCTCGAGAGCATGTCCGCCCCGCGATTTAGAACACCGGGGATGTGAGCCGCTCTCACCGAGAGGAAAAACTGGTCCACCCACAGCAGAAGGGATTCCGCCTGCTTGAAGAGAGCTTTGGAATGTACACCGCCTTGACGATTTATGTACGAGACCACTGAAGTGTTGTCGGTTCGAATCAACACATGTTTCTGCTCCAGCCGCGACCGGAAGGTTTTTAGGGCTAGAGAGACCGCTCTCAGTTCCAGGCGATTTATGTGCCAACCCATCTGCTCCTCTGACCACTGACCCGAGGCGGGCTTCCCCAAGCAGACCGCTCCCCATCCGGTGGACGAAGCGTCCGTCAGGACCTCCACGCGCCGCGTCACTATACCCAGAGGGACACCTGAGCTGAAGAGATCTGGGTTCCTCCACGGGGCCAGGGCGCGGGCGCATCCTCGGGTGACCATAATGCGCATGTGGCCGGAATACCACGCACTCGGGGGGACGCGTGCTTTCAGCCAGAGCTGAAGAGGTCTCATATGCAGCAGCCCCAGATGACACACTGATGACGCCGCTGCCATTCGACCCAGTAGCCTCTGAAATTCTTTCAGTGGGACGAGTCTGCCAGGTCTGAAGAGACCGAGAGAAGAGCTCAGTGCCTCCGCTCGCTCGGGGGAGAGGCGCGCTCTCATCCTCACTGAGTCCAAGCATACTCCTAAAAATGAGGACGTCTGACTCGGTGTGAGCACACTCTTCTGGGCGTTCACCTTCAAACCGAGCACCTCCAGGTGCCGAAGGAGGGTATCCACCTGGCTGACCAGCGCTTCTTTCGACTGCGCGAGAACCAGCCAGTCGTCCAGATAGTTCAGGACACGCATCCCGCTCGATCTGAGGGGTGAGAGTGCCGCGTCCACGCATTTCGAAAAAGTACGGGGGGCGAGGGCTAGTCCGAACGGGAGTACCGTATACTGGAACACTGAATTCTCGAATGCGAATCTCAGGAATCGTCTGTGGCGCTTTACAATCTGAATATGAAAGTACGCGTCCTTTAAATCCACCGAAGCGAACCAATCTCCGGGGCGAATCTGCGCCAGGATTTGTTTCAGTGTAGTCATCCTGAACGCGCGCTTGTGAAGCGCTCTGTTGACGGGTCTCAGATCCAGAATGGGGCGGAGTCCCCCTCCTTTCTTCGGCACTACGAAATAGCGGCTGTAGAACCCGCTTTCCCACTCGCTCGGGGGAACCGGCTCTATCGCTCTTTTCTCGAGCAGGCTGCGCACTTCCTGCCTCAGGACATGAGCGTTTTGGGGCAAAGTTAACGACTGAATTACGCCGCGGAAGCGGGGTGGTCTGCGTTTGAACTGAAGTGTGTACCCGTGCTGAATTATATTTAGGACCCACGGAGAAATGCCCGGAATAGCCTCCCACGCTGCCCGAAAGTGACTCAGTGTGGGCTGATCTAAACCTGCGGTCATCGCCGCTGTGTGTGGGCTGTGAATGAACACCTCGCGGCCGCGAGGTGCCCTTATAGTTAACAACCGTGACTCTGCACTGCTCGTTGGCAGGGCGGGTAACACGGTGTGTGGTGCAGGAGGGGAAAAAAACTCTGTTTGTGAACAAGTATTTTGTTTTATTGAACACACATATGCAACAGCATTTACAGAACAATCGCACATGTCGCTCGTGAAACTCCGAGGGACTAGGTGCTGAAGAGCGCGGCGCTTTGGAGCAGGGCCGGCCTGGCGCTCTCTTCCCCTCTTGCCCGGGCGGTCAGGACGACTTCTTGGGTCTCGCTGGAGACGCAACGACCTTTCTGCGCGGGCTTCTCTGGGCCGTCCGCTTCTTCCCCGCACCCTGCCACTGGTTGCTCCGCCCTCTGTGCGCATCCGGCTCCTGGCGAGGTGCTGACTGCCGTCTCGCCGCCGCTTGAGGTTGGCGGCCCGAGGCGGATGACGAGCGAGAGCGAGGCTGCGGTGGAGGCAGCGGCGCCCTCCGAGGGATGACGTGACTCATCGCCTTTGTCTTCTTCTGGGTCTCGGAGTACCTCTCGGTGACCTTTTCGACGGCATCTCCGAACAGGCCTGCTGGGGAGATCGGTGCGTTCAGCAGCGTCTTTCTGTCAGCCTCCTGAACGTCGGAAAGGGTGAGCCACAGGTGTCTGTGGAGGACCACCATGAACCCCATCGAACGGCCTACCGCCTGAGCTGAGCGCTTCGTGGCCAAGAGCGCGAGGTCCGTGGCTGAACGAAGGTCCCGGATGGCGTCAGCGTCGACAGAGGCGGCGCCATCCAGAGACTTCAACAGCTTCGCCTGCATCACCTGGAGCACGGCCATGGCGTGCAGTGCAGACACCGCCTCCCCCGCCGCTCCATAGGCCTTGTTCGCCTGGTGGGCCGTGAATCTGCAGGCTTTGGACGGCAGGCTGCGGTCCGAGCCTAGGGCGGGAGCCGATGGGCAGAGATGCACGGCTACGGTTTCCTCGACGGGGGGGATTCGAAGGTAGCCGTGGTCCCCCGCCTCGTCTACGGGGGCAAACATGGCCTGGGTGGAAGTGAGGGTGCGCGCCGATTGCGGGGCCGCCCACGACTTCACCACGTGCTCATGAACGTCAGGAAAGAACGGGGTTCCTCTCCTCAAAGCGGCCTGGCGGCGGCTCGACTGGAGGAACCACGTGTCTAGCTTGCTCTTGGACGGTTCATCCGGGGCCTTCCAAGAGAGGTCCAGCTCCTCGACGGCCTTGGAGAGGATGCGAAAAAGCTCGTCCTGGAGGTCCGCCGGGGTGTCCTGTTCCGATGCCGTTAAGTCCGGGGCGGCCTGTTCCGCACCCCAGTCGGTCTCGGAGGCAGACAGAGACATGGAGTCTTCCTCCTCGCTCACCCCGAAAGACACGAAGTCCGCGATCTCACGAGGGGGGCGAAAGGTGGCATCTGGGAAACTCACCGGAGGCCGTATCACGACTCCGCGGTTGGGGGGGCCCACCAGCGGCTCGGTGGCGGCAGTGGGCCCAATCCCCGCAGCTGCACGAGCCTCATCCCGCCTGGCCTTGAGAGCTCGAAGGGACATGTCCGCGCAGTGCTCGCACGACCCGCCATCCTTGAGGGCCGACTCAGCATGGGCCAGCCCCATGCACGCGATGCAGAACAGGTGCGTGTCCGGGGGCACGATGGGGCCCGAGCACAAGTTGCAGATAGTCGCCATCGGATGCAGAAGACAGTAAGCGTATCTTCGGCGCACCTTCAACGACGGCGTGAAGAAATCCTCAGGTTTGGTGTAGTATCAGCTATCTAGCACACGATTTGAGCGTGAAGAGAGAGATTCTAAAGAGGATTGACGCTGCATTGCATTTATACTGCATGTTCAGTATTTGCATATTTGCGTCAATTGGCCAGCTTTGCTGGCGTTAGCCTATAAGATTTCAGCGGAAGTGAAGGAGGAGGGGTAGTTCCCATATACGACATCCGTAATGTCGAAGTTCCGTAGCCTTGATAGGGAACAGAAGGAAATACGAAGCTAATACGAGGCTTAGACAGCCACGACGCAAACAAACTCGCAGCTCACAGCAGGCAGCGAGGCGGACAAAAGCAATCGAACAGGTGAAAGCAGTCGAGCAGTGTATCCGCAGTGTCACTTCCTCAGGTGTTTTAAAAAAAAAAAATTAGATTAGTGTTTTTTTTTAAATTTCCGATCATAAATATTAGGTTAAAGCCTTGCAAAGTACTATTAGTTATTTGTAACTATCTCTAGACTTAACCTTAAACCTGTCAATTGCATCAGTATAAAAGAGGACCTATTGTGCTTTTTTCCATGTTCATCTTTCTTAAAGCTGCAGTCCGTAGCTTTTTTTGGGTTAAAAAATATCCAAAATACATATTTCAGAAAATTCATAACCAGCCAGTGTTCAACACTCTCTTGCCTTAGCTCGATTCAAAGCGGTAAGCTTGTAATAATGTTTTTAATTCCAGTGGTACTGGTGGATTTCCGCGGCAGATTCGAGCATGTCTTTGCGTCATTACGTCACATCCGTACACACACATCTGTACACACATACATCTGTACACACACATCTGTACACACACACATCTCTGCACACACATCTGTACACACACACATCTGTACACATAAAGAAGAGTCTCGGCTAGTAGGCTATTTTGCGTGTGAGGATGCTGGAGGTGGAGATTTATAGACTTTTCTCACAGCACTGGATATAATTAAACATTAATTTGATGGCGGATCCAGAAAGGTTCAAACGACAATCACCAGTGACAACAGATTCACCCGCTGTAACATGCAAAAGACTTCGTTCGGACTTCGGAGTGGCTACAGAAAACAAGAGACTGCAACCGGCCCATGCGAAAACAAGGATATTGGAAGGACATTACATGTATTCACGCAATGCTTGCTTACGTTGTTCACATTTACAATTTGAGAACAAAGTATAATTTGCACGGTTTTGCGTGATATGATAACTCATAAGCGATTGTTTTGTTAGATTTAATCAGCGCGATTTACTGCAATGTCAGAACGAGAACAAAGGTGGATGTTTCTTACTAGTTCATATGACATTTTCCGGTGAAAATTATTATGTTGGTCATACTTCCAAAAATAATAATCTGTGATTGTGAATGACAGTATCCACACCGGCGAGGCGACTGACAGCCTCACAGTCTCCTCCGCTGTGCCGTGTCGAGGGTGTCGAAGTACAACTCATGTAAAGTTGATAATTACGCGAATGACTGCAATTGCAGATTTCGAACAGAGATGGCGACAAAGAGGAAAAACGCCGGACTGCAGCTTTAAAAGTGTAATGTTGCTGTTTGAGCATGAAGAAGGTCCACAAAGTCCCTCCAACGGGAGTTATTCTCTATATCAGTGTCTTCCTGAAACGCCTCCATTGTAGTCGTGAGTTTCTCCCGGGAACGAACACGTCACAATATTCCTCATTTCAATAATTTGTACGCAGAATAAAGGGGCGGAGCCTGGTTGAGTTAGTTAGTAGTGTGTTAAACTGGCAGTTATAGTAAGGGGCGGGACATTTCCCAAACACACTCAAAGCGCTTGACCAATCACAACACACTGATCCAACCGACCAATCAGAGCACAGTGTGCTTTCAGAAGGAGGGGCTTCATAGAGACAGGAAGTAAACAGGGGTGTGTTTCCCATAGAACGACGTAACTCTCTGCTTAACTACCGTAGTGTGATGCATCGTTGAAGAAATCAACTAGATAGTCACGACTGTTTCCCGAAACCACATTGTCGCAAATTGGTCTTTCAACCATGTTGGTTAATGATGCCACTCACTGATGTCATTAATGATGTCATTAATGATGTCATTTTTTTCTCAGTTATTTTGCTTTATTTCCCGATTCACTCATAGACTCGTACTTACGCACTAGAGCTCGTTCACACATGTGCAGTCTTCAAAAAGGCTTTAAATCTCTTGATAAACTAAAAGAGGTAAATGACATTTGTATGTATTCTAAATAAAACATACAGATTGTGCTGAATGTCAGCTTGCTTATTCTGCTCAAGATCAGGATTTATTGAGTCCATGCAAACAAGAAACTCTGCTTCTAACCGCAGCTCGAGATCTGCTGCTCACACACACACCTCTGCGATGCTGTTTGCGAATGTTCGTTGGGACTATGGTTTCAGGAAACACCGACTCGTTGAACTGCTGATAACGACAGAACTTGCAAACACAGTCGGCTAACGATGAATTCGGGAAACACACCCCTGAGAGTTACTGACAGACTGGGAAGGAGAAGCTGCAAAAATGTCAAATATGGGGAAAATAATGTGTTTTTTGAACATTCAAGCGTGAAAAGCTGTTCTAGTAGAGCCCAAAAACTATAAATCAATTCTTAATAAGGACATAATATGGCCTCTTTAAATTACTGGAACACAATTGAAGCACAAATTGCACAGTTTCCAGAGAACGACTCATAACTGGCTCATGATCTGCAGAATAACGTGTGCAAACCTGCAGCTATTGCTGAGCTCCTCCAGGACTCCTCTGAGTCTGCGCTCGGGATAGGCCTTCTCGGTCTTAATGATCTCCTGCACATCGTTTAACCCTTCCTCCTGTTAAATGACACAGAGCACAGGCTGCAATGAAACCATATGGATGTATTTTCACAGAGGGGTTTGTTCATAAATCACTTCATGTAACATTTTATTCCAGAAAATATGGTGAAAAGTGACGTATTTTCTGATTTATGGAGTGATCAAAATAGACATCCAAATCTGTGAAAACCTTTAACTCGAACATGTCAAAACGAAACAAGAATGTCGAACCTGGCTTTAGTATTCAGATTTCTGTGTGTGTACAGAACCGTACAAAGATCAATATTTTAGGAACTAAAACAATATTTCAGGAACTGATATAACACATATTCATTGATTTTATTACCAGTTTGTCTGCAATGTTGTCCATGATGTTGGCATTATAAAGTCGTCGTCTTTGGTCCTGCCACCAGCTCTTGATAAAGATGCAGGGCTTCCTCTCAAAGTACGGGAGGTGGAAATAGTTTCTGCAGAAAAAATAAATAAGATGAATAGTTATATCACATGAATATGCACCAAAAGTCCAAATAAAACAGATGAGTTTTGTATCAGCAGTGTTGAGTGACTGAACCTGTCAGTGATGACTGGCTTCATTGGAGGGGTGGAGGAAACTGAAGACATGTCTCCACCACCATCATCATCCTCCTCGTCACTGGAGCCGTGGATGAGCTCAGACTCTTCATCCCCATCTCCACCCTTCTTCTTCTTAGTTTTTGGCTTGGTTGGAGTGTCAAGGTCACTGCCATAGTTTCCTGGTGTCGAGAGGATAGTTTAATGAGGCAGGTCTCTGACACATTTCCCAGATTCATTTCATTACTTGCATAAAGGTCAAGTGTATAAATTCTGTGCCACTAAAACTGATTGTTTTCAAACAGGTTTCCTTGAGTCAGATTGCTCAAACAAACAGATAAATGTGTAGACAGCACAGTATAATTTTTCAACTTGGATCAAACTACAAGTGTACATACAGGTGAAACTCGAAAAATTAGAATAGCGTGCAAAAGTTCATTTATTTCAGTAATTCAACGTAAAAGGTGAAACTAATATATTATATAGACTCATTACATGCAAAGTGAGATATTTCAAGCCTTTATTTGTTATAATTTTGATGATTATGGCTTAACTTTTGCACGATATTCTAATTTTTCGAGTTTCACCTGTAATACTTATAGTTGACTTGTATATTAAACTAGGATTTGAAATGCAAATAAATATTGAAATACATTATATTAAATACAGCTATTCAAATTAACTAAGTTTAGATATCAGGACAAACTTCTTGTTCTTAGTTTCTCCTTTTTAACAAGGCCAATATTTCTCACCAGTAAATGATTTGCATACACTGCCCTAATTTATAGAAGCTTGATTAGTGACTAAGGGGCAGATTTAGTAAACAGGGCAAATTAGTGTGAGCGCGCCATTCCAAAACGTCGCGTGATCTACTGACGACTCGCAATTTAAAGAACACAGACTCAGTCGGATCATTTCCATAATGACCAACACAATCTACCTGGTAGCGTTTGGTTTAAGACGTATTTTTTTGGGCGGTAAATAAAGGCGCAAACACCAGTATATTGACGAGCGCAAACCTTAGTAAATCACCTTGCGTGATTCATTTAAATACTTGCAATTTTGCTTTCATTGCATTGGTTGCCAATCTGTTACAGGATTGGTTTTAAGATTTTGTTGTTTGTTTTTAAATCTCTAAAGGGTATGGCACCACCCTCTCAGATTTGTTGCAGATATATTCACCATCAAGATCACTTAGGTCTTCTGACCAGAAACTCGTAACTGTCCCAAGGTCTAGACGTAATTTTTGGGGTGATCGTTCTTTTTCAGTGTTGGCTCCGAAACTCTGGAATAGTCGCATATTAGAACTGCCTCCACAGTGGTATCTTTTAAATCTCTTTTAAAAACTCATCTTTTTTCTCTGGCTTTTCTGTCTAACTCTAACTGTGGATATGTTAGTAGCTTGTTTGTTTTGTGAGAGTTGTTAGATATATGTAGCCTGACTTTTATAGCCTGATATTCTAGTCAGAATGTGAGTCTGATGCTCCATAGGGCTTTGATTATGAGGCGTGTTTTAACCGAACCAGGAAAAAACTACAACTCTGCACTCAATTGGATAGAGCTACAACCAATCAGAGCAACGCAGTAAGTGGCGTATGTTGAGCTACGCATAGTTGTCAACAGAACTCAACTGCACGCACGCTGGAAGAAGTAGTAAAATAATGAGTGTTGCTTCTTTTACTTGGTCCTCCATGAGTGCGACCAAAGGAGAAACCACAACGACAACTGGGCTTTCATTGCGTCCCATCTTCTTAGTGACCATCGGAGCCAGCTGATAAATTAAACTTTTGCCGAATCCCGTAGGAAGGACGGCAAACACATCTTTCCGATCGACAAATGCCTTAATTGCAGTTCTCTATTCGTCTTTTAAAATGAATGCGCTGTCGATTTCTTTTACAACAGACGCGATAGCGGGATCTCTACATCTCAGTTATCCGGCTGCAGTCACCTTTGAGGGAAACCAGTTCAACCCAAGCGCTCGAACGTGATGATTACGTAACTGCACATCATCTGTCCATCGTCGTATAAAGCCCGCCCTGGCAAGTTGATTGGCCCGACTAATTCTAAACCGATCATAATTACTCCTCAATGGATCGAGTCCAGACCGAACTTCCCGACCAAAAAATGTTGTGGCCGGGGTTCAGGCTGGCATCCAGGCTAAGATATATGTATTACACTGTATAAATGTTCTGTACATTTGCTCTTTGCATGTTTCTACAAATTGTACAGCACATTGGTCACCTAGCCGTTGTTTTTAATTGTGCTTTATAAATAAATTACCTTGCTTTACCTTACCTTACCTTTCCTCCCATAAATTTTGCATCTGAAAGGGAACCTCCTACAAATGCATATGCAATAAGGTCCTCCGCAATAATAACTGTGTTCATGCCTTTTCAGAGCAAATTTTTCACTGCGTGTCTTTAGTAAATCCTGACTGTAGTTTTTTAACGCCATGATAGTTTATGATAATTTTGGATGATGTTTGGTGACTTTCCATTGATATTCCAAATTTGTTTATTTGCTGGATGCACAACAATGCATATATTTAGTTTGTGTTAGTTAGTGCCAACGAAGTCCCTTTCAAGGAAAGTCTGTTCACTTGGCGGCCATGTTTGCAACGCTTTCGGGTTGCATTTTCGAGCATCCAAGACCAAGTATTTAAATGGGTGAATCCTGAAATTTCAACAACTACTTGCCAAACTCACAATTAAATAACATATGTTTCAAATCAGCAACCAAATCTACATGAACTGTCTCATAACTGCTGTTTCCTGTGCTCAAATATCGTTAAAAAAGCTTATTTTTCAGGCTTATTTTTCAATGCGCATGTGCAGTCCTCAGCTCGAGTCTCACGTTTCTATAGGAAACAGCTTCTCACGGCAGTGATGCAATGACTTTACTAATCAGTGATTGGCTCTTACATTTAGAGGGCGGGACTTATTCCGTCATATTGCATGTTGCAGTTTCTCCCATTCATAAGTAATAGGAGTGAACGGTCTTTGTATATCTATAGACTTTGGTGGCAATTAATGCTCTTTGCATGTACATGAGTTTGAATTTGTTTTGAGTCAACCAAAATATAAAGATTGTTTCATTCATATTAACTATAAACTGTATAAACTTTTTCTTTTAAAAATAACTAATACCTTTTTAATCTTAATTTGTTTAATTCTGCATCCTGTTTGCTATCTCAATTCAGTAACATTCTGAATGAAAGACAACTCTGACTGCAGTTTATTGCAATAGCTTTTCCTGAAGCTCAAACAGTAGATCATGGCGCTAGCAACGTCAAGGTCATGGGTTCGATTCCTTGGGAATGCACTGATAAATTGTAGACCTTCAATGCAATGTAATTCAATTCAGAAAAAAGTGTCTGCCAAATTCACATCTATAGCTTGAAAGGCTGATAACTAGTCTACCATAGATTTTACCTATTGTAACCTCGAAGGTGATGGGTTTGTCTCCAATCTTCCTGTCAATCATAGTGGCCTCAAGGAAACATCCGAAGAGAAAGAATTCCTCAACTTTTCCTGTGGCATTCTAGATATAAGCAACAAACAATTGATAAAATAATGTTTTGTGCACAAAGAGGGCATTCCTAAGATTAGACAAAAAAAAAAGTCAGTGTGTTTATAAATAATTCTGAAAGAGTTGTGTAAGTTTTCCCGAATGATTAATTTTTAACAGCCAGTCACATGTTGAATGAAGCCTAACTTTGGCTCTGACTGTGTGGATCATTGTATTGCACACAAAGAACTTCTATAAGTATTACTGCTAAATGAATAATGTAGGGAGAAAAATAAAGAATGAATGAATTATTCACTGTAATTGGCCTGTCGAACCCCCCCCCCCCCCCCCCCCCCCCCCCCCCCCCCGTCGGTGGATCACTTACATCTGAGATGTTGGGTATCCCCTCCACCTGCACCTCGGTGGAGCTCATTACTTCAGGAGACGAGGTGTCCAGTATCTCCACGGCCAGGCTGATCAACAGACGAGCCCGGAACGAAACCCCTTCCCCTTGCCCTTCATTCAGGTCCTGGTACTCGTCCATGATCGTGTAACTGCGTGTGGAACCGTACATGTTGACCCAAGCCGGGCCCAGAGTCGGAAGAAAGCCTACGGATGGAAGCAGGATGAATATTGTGTATCTTTGACCTTTAATATAATCAGTTCAGTAACCGACTAGAGTTGATCAATTATGAAATTAGTTCAATTCAGCTATAAGCAGCGCTATAAGAGACAATAGTGTCATTATTCACTTCAATCCAGATGTTGATTCAATTCAGTTCAATAAAAATTATTCAATTATGAAACTAATTTGATTCAGCTACATTGCAAAAAGACGTAACCTGCATTTATTGTAGACCTTATATGACCTTGTAGACCTTTTAATGTTGTTTATATGTGTTGTTTTTAATATGCTTTAAGACAAAGCATGTGTAAGTTCATAAGTCGACAGCATTGCTGAGTGTTTTCTGCTTAAAACTGCAGTGAACCAAAGACCGTCTCAAAAACACGGTTTGAAATCGCTGGTGTTTCTGACGTCACAAACGACCTTGTAACCAATCAGATCAACGTGTGATCGTCAACCAGTGGATCTCTGAGCTGAGTGAGTGAGTGGAGGCGGGGCTCATTTGCATATTCATAGAACCACGCATACTAAATGAGGCGAGGGTGTCCAGTTACATTCAAGATATTTCAAGGCATTTTTTCAAGGAAAAAAACATTTAAATATGTCATTTTGGTGATCAAACGTGAGTTTTAAGGGATACAATTATTGATTACAGGGGGACTTTAAGTTGAATTTTAACTAATATTTTGGCTTGAATAAAACCAGTTAATTTAGATGTTTGTTTCAGTGTAAAGTATCATTATTCAGCTCAATAGAATTCAAGTTTTGTTCTCATCCAATAGTGTCAGTGTTGCTGTATTACAAATAATTTTATAATGATTTTGAAAGGCAATGTAGTGATGGCTTCTGTGGTTGAGCATTCAAGGCTAAATGTAATAAACAACAAGAAAGACAAAGGAAATATTATTTTGCCAACTTAGCCCTGTTACCTTTGTCTCCATCATTAGCAATCTTCCGGAGGTCAATGAAGTGCGTTCCGATCGCCACGTCGTTCACTTTATCTGAATCTCGGATCTGGAGTTTCATTCTCCCGCACAGAGGTGGAAACTGCTCGGTGAAAACGATCTGCTCGTTCCAGATCGGCTCATAGCTGCTCTTCTGAATTGAAGTTTTCCCCTGCATTGTGGACAGATACAAACATCAGTTCTTGTGTCTGCATCGCCTGTGTCCACTTGGCCCAATAAAGACCCCATGAAATCAAAATTCAAGTTTTGTAACTTTTAGTTCATGTCTGTTAGATTTGATGTCATCTAAATGTGAGAGTACTTCTAAAAGGTGGGTTTTAGCCAAAATGCACACTTAAAATGTAGTCTTTCTCTTGAAGGACAATAAGGGGGAAAAAGTACACTAGCATAATTTTAAAAGGAGTATTTTTTTAATGACATAATATAATTTAAAAGAAAAAGTGCAAACTGAATGTAATGTTTTAGACACTTAATTGCATGTTATCGTCAATACATGAACATGTCTTATCTTGTACATTTATAATAAATGCCATTAGTTGAACTTAAGAGTGTTTTTTTACCCACTTAAGTACTTATATTGTTTATAATTACTTCTATTGTCTTTGAAATTTGGTTAAAGTGTACTGTCAAATGTACTGTCAAGTATTTATGGTAAACTGCAATATACTTTAATGTCATTTCTGTTGAAACTTGCATGTCATGTATTTAACTACATGTGTAAATTACACATGTATAATGATGAAGTTGCAATTTAGTACATTTAAAATATATAAATAAAATATAAAATATATAAATATAAATATATTAAAATATATTAACTAAAACTTCATTTTACAGTGTCCTTGTTACATGTTACATGTAGTAATAGCCATGAATTATGCATAATTACATGCAACTAACTCTAAACTAAAGCCTAACCCCTAAAACCCTACAGTAAGTACATGCAGTTCATTATTATTACTAAGTATGATAGACACTGTAACACGGACACCTCAAAATAAAGTTTAACCTTAACTTTAAATGTAATGTCAAAAAACACTCTATACAGTTAAAATTATAATTAAGTACTTTACATGTGCTTTAGTATGTTAGTCAACACATTTAAATAAGTTCCAAATAAGCGTGGCAAATGATTATTAAAACATAATGATTTCAAATGTTATTTAAAGTAAAACTTTTGACATTATTACAAAGTGCACTTTTTAAAAGTGTACTTAAGTGTGCTAGGAAACAGGTATGGAAGTGTACTCTTTTTAAGTACACTTAAGTGGCCTTTTATTTCATTAACATTATATTATCTGCTAGTACCGTTTTAAAAAATATATTTTTAAGACTTGAAGTACACTTAAAGTGCAGATTCAATACAATTAAGCGTACTTCTTTTTCACAAGGGTCATCTTGAACTACAAAGGTTGTTGTTCAATCACACGTTCTCTAGAATAAGAATGACCCTCCCTCTAATACCACTTTACAGATTCAGCTGTGACGGAAACAATACAAAAATGAATGTGTATATATATATATATATAAGAATTCTGCCCACCTTCTGTCCTGCAAACAGCACCTGGACATAAGGATCAACCAAGTCCTTATTTTCTCCAATGAAAGCTTTTTTGACATTTGCCATGATGCTGGTGTTCATTTTGGGTAACCCCTCGGCTCTGTATACTTTCACATAAAATCTTGCCCACTGCCGCTCAGCTGGGACGTCCTCCGGCAACAGAAGGTTACTGGAACAAGAAGAGAAATTAATAAAAGAAGTGATACGTGTTTCTGCAAATAGAATTGCCGGTAACACTTTACTTGAAGGGGTGTGCATAAGACTGACATGACACCTTCAAAATCATGACAGGACACATGTCATGAATATGAAGGAGGGTTTATGTATGTTTATGACAACTGTCATTAAGTGTCATTCGCTCAATTATGACATTTTTAATGCAAATATGACATTGTTTGAGATGTCTTTGTTATGACAACTTGACATAAACCAATACATCATAACCTGTCATGTCATAATAAACATGACATAGCAGATTAATTATCAAACTTAAGAAACCACTTAGCTTTACGGGTTAACATTACATTAAACTGTCATGTGGTTGGTTTTGACATTGGCTGTCATGAGGCTATTATAACTGTGTCATGAATATGTTTCTTGACCTCAACTACAGTGGTACATATTGAATTTGTCATTAAAATGTTATAATGGCCTCATGACAGCCAATGTCAAAAACATAAACCCTCCTTCATATTCATGACATGTGTCATGATTATGAAGGTGTCATGTCACTCTTATGCACACCCCTTCAAGTAAAGTGTTACCGAATTGCCTTTATGTTGGCTTTAAATATATTGTTATATGTAATTATCTAAGAGATCTCTACATTTTTATTGTTGTGTGACAGGTGAAATACTATACTAAACTCATATTTCACATTTCCTGCAGATATTGCCAGTGCATTGCTAAAATGTTCTGAACGTTTTTCGTCAATGATGGCCAAAGACAAATCAAATTGAATGCAAATGTTTTAAAAAATCTATAAATAAAATAGCATTGCAAGAAAAGATTTAGTTCATAGGACTGTCCAAACTAGTTGGGAACTCTGGAGTTTAGAGTTTGTTCAGTGTAAGAATTAGAAAGAGTGATGCTATAAAACAACACTAATAATAACATTTACAATATAGTATAGGTCTTTATTACCCCTCAATGTCATCCTCATCGCTTTCATTTGCTTTGTGTGGAGTCTTGATTGTGTCACCCTTTGCAACAACTGCAATGTCACACTTGACGTATCCTTTGCATCCTGCAGTGATGTCATCGGGATCACATAAAGTGGCCCATTTGTGGAAGAATTGATGTTCTGGAGAAAAGAAAAAAACATTTACTGAAAATCTGAAGTCTTTAGTGAAATTAAGAGCTTCATATAGAAACATGTAAAACCAGTTACCAGGTTGTGTATATATTGTGCCCACGTCAAGCTTGAAGCTCCCAACCAGTGTGCCACTTCGCAAAAGATTCTTAGAGTGAATAACCTGAATGGACACATTATTTTAAAACAGTTTAAAACGAAGCTTAATGCTACACAAAAAAGATAATCTTTTATGAATAAGCTCACCCTTGTGAAAAAGAAGTGTGCTTAATTTTATTCAATGTGCACTTGTAGTGTACTTCAGATCTTAGAAGTATATATATATATATATATTTTTTTTTAAACTGTACTAGCAGATAATATAATATTAATGAAATAAAAGGCCACTTAGGTGTACTTAAAGAGAGAACACTTTCATGACTATGTTTCTTAACACACTTTTAAACAGTGCAGTTAGTAATACCAACATTTTTACTGTAAAGTACATTTCAATAATATTTTGTCATGCTCTAAAGTAGACTTATTTGGATGTTGACTAACATACGAAAGCACATGTAAAGTACTTATTATATTTAAAGTTAATATATTTTAAATGTAGTAAAATGCAACTTCAACATTACAAATGTGTAATATTTAAATACACAACATACAGTACATGATTAATTGAAGTTAAATTACTTTAAATTATATTTTAGTTGAACATAATCAGTCACAGTCATGTTTAGTTTCTGTCTTGTTTAGCTTTCAGTATTATTATTATTTTTTGGCACCATTTTGTTCTAGGCTGAATCCGAAATCGCCCCCTACAACCTCAAATAGGGCGTTATTTGAAGGGACAGCTATTTGTAGTGTTGTCCGAATAGTGGACGTTATTGAGTGCACTTATTCAATCCCACAATGCACTGTAATAACGAGTGTACATCCGATGTACGCTCAACGGCTGTCTGAATTCGCTCACTCGTTTTCATTCACTCCTTCAAATGAACAGCATTAGTGGACTAATGTAGGGAATAGTGAATGAGAGTTTAGGGGGCGATTTCGGATTCAGCCTTAGTCTTTTATTCGTTTTCATGGTTTCTAATTAGTCCACACCTGTCCCTGTTCTGTTGATTACCTTGCCCTGTGTATTTAAGCCTTCAGTCGTCCTCCGGTCTTGCATTTAACATAAATTTTAATTATATTTAATTGCAATTTATATGCAATTAATTGTATCAAAACATTACATTCAGTTCGTATATTATTCTCTTTTAAAGAATTACTCTTTTAAAAAGTATGCTAAATTGTACATCTTTTTCTCAAGGGGAGGCTTTATTCTGTAACTGTTATTTCATGATACTTACTGACACTTTCAGGATCTTGTCAAACATGACATCAGGAGGAACATGGAAGTCAAAAACGAAATACTAAAAAAAAAAAAAAGTATGCATAAGCTTTAGGATGAATCTTCTCAAAACATTTCATTTACAATGCTTAGATAACCATTACAGTTCAGTAAACAACATACAAAGCAATTTATGCTTTGGTCATTAATTTTCCATTGGACAATATTACAATCCCATACCTCATTGTAGTAAGGGCAGTTGGTCGACTCCTTCATTGAAGTGTATTTTTTATCATCGCCAATTTCCACACACACCACTGGATCCATGTTCAATCCCACCAGCTGTCTAGCCTCGATTACAGTGACACTAACCTGGAAAGTGGGGCATAACACACATTTACAAAATAATGTATATGGTATGTATATTGTATTTAAATATACAGTGGCCTCAAACCACCACAATTAGAAACATACAAAATATTAAAGCAAGTGTCTGTACCTGTGGGTGTAGTATATCACAGGTTTGTTTATCACATCTACTATGAACAATGTTCCACTAACGCTTCACCAATGCAAAACTCACACAATAATGACTGCCTTCATTTGCAGCACTTCATCTATTTTTTTAGCATTTCAAACCGAACAAACTTTATGTAAAATGCTTGGCTTCTTCTGTCTTTCTGTACAATAAATGCCCCTGCTTTGATATTTTGTTATCTAATTCAAAGACATTCAGTTCCCTTTCGAGCGAACTCACGCTGCGACGGAGTAGTGGCGCTATGGGAACACGTGTTTCGTTACATCTGTAAGCACGTGTGGCGGGACTACAGCCCGTAGCGTGTCACGTCATGACCAGCAAGCTCTATAAATAGCACCTGGACCAAACAATGTCAGATCCTGTGCCTTCAGCAAGCATTCTGTGTGAATTGTTGTCTTATTTATTGTTCGTTTGGCATTCATATAATGTACAAAAGCATTATAATGGCAAGCACACAACAGTTCAAATGTGTGTTCCTCCCTGGGGCTCTGAGGGGCCTGATTGTGCTCACTGTGTGCGTTTACTGTTAAGGACGCACCACTCCCACCTGGCACTCTTTGAGGAGGGCACCCAGGCACTCGTTCCTCGCGGTTGAGGTCCCGATTCTGCCGAGGCTTAGCAGCAGCTGAGATCGTAAGGATTGCAAATGGACCTAGTGGAGGGGTTGGAGATGGGCTCTGCCTTTTCTCTGCCCTCACCCGCTAGATCCAGTGCCTTCTCTCTGGGATTGGGAGCACAGAGTGGGGGCCCAGTGGTTCAGCTATCCAGCTCCAAGGAGGTGGATGTGTTCAGCATCAAGAGAGATTGAGGACTTGCCATCTCACTCTCCTGTTTATGAGGACGTGGTGGAGGTTGTCACTCAAACCGTAGCCAAATTAAGTATTGACACTCATCCTAAAAAGTAAACCAGACAAGCATTTCCTGTCAAGTAAAGTGCAACCTCCATATCGGGGCCTGCCATTTTTTCGAGGTGATGAGATTGCAGAGGAAACCATTTTCCGCCTGTGTTTTCAGCCCCCAAGTCATGAATTATACAAACATCATGGGGTAGAAAGACACGGGTATGGGGCGATGCCTAAGGTGGAGCAGACGCTTGCGAGCTATCGCTCTCTTGACATGGCATCGTCTCTTAAGGCCCCAAACTTTCCTCACACGGCCTGGTTGACCACATTGACCTTGGTGGGTAAAGCTTATACGGTGGCAGGTCAGACTGGTGCATGTCTGCATGCAACGGCAATCTTGCAGGGGTACCAGGCTGACCTGTTAAGAGACCTTGACAAAGGTAAAGGGGAGGGATTGGATGCAATCAAAGAATTTCACTGGGCCACAGATTTGGATTCCTGAGCACTAAAATGGCAAATGCCATCTGGCGTTCTATGGCAGCCCTGATGGCCATTGAGAGGCATATTTAGTTAAACTTATGGGGAATAAAGGAGAAAGATAAAGCCTTTCTGTTGGACACCCTGATTTCCTCTCCTGGCCTCTTCGGCGGCACTGTCACCTCAGTTGTCCATAGACTTCCAGAGGCCAAAAAGCAAGAGGCAGCATTCCAACGTTACCTCTCTCACCGAGCTCAGGTCTCAGAGCTGCTGGGCGGGAGTAGCCCGAGCAGTCAACCAGCTCCCCATACACGATGCAACAGAAGCAAATAGTCACTTCCTGGGCCTTCACACAAAAAGAATGGGGGTCGGGTTTGACCTCTCTACCGAGGTCTTCGAGGGGTAGGGCAGATCTGAGGACCTTCATTATCTCAAGAAGGCTTTGGCTCTGAGGGCAGCCTCCTCTGGGGAGAAGTGGCTCACACCTCATCATACGGTGCCCACTTCTCCTCTGTGTCCTCAAGGGACCATTCAGCCATCCCCGCCACTCTTGGTGCTTCGGGGCACACTTTTGGGGGTAAAGCGTACCAGTATCAGGTTCTTCTTTTCGGCCTAGCCTTGTCACCCCGCACCTTCACAAAATGGATGGATCCTACACTGGCTCCTGTGCGACTCCAGGGCATTTGCGTATTGGATTATATCAACAATTGGTTGATTTTGGCTCAACTGGAGCATATGGCGGTCCGATCTTAAGGTGTCATCCTCGTCCATATGAGGGAGCTGGGGCTAAGCCTGAACGCCAAATAAAATTGTGCTTTCTCCATTACAGAGGACTACTTTTCTGGGAGTGGTATGGAACTCGACAACAATGTAGGCACGTCTGTCTCCTGCTCATATCAAATTGATCCTGGCAGCCGAAAAACAAGATAAAACAGGCCAGTTACTCACTGTCAAAAAGTTTCAAAGACTGTTAGTTCTGATGGCAGCTGCATCCAATGTGATACCTTTTGGCCTGCTGTACATGAGACCTTTGCAGTGGTGGCTCAAGACCAAGAGGTTTTCCCCAAGGGGCAACCCGCTCTGCATGATCAATGTTCCCGCAAGTGCCTTCATACCTTGATGATGTGAAAGAAAGATTGGTTTCTATCCCAAGGTCCGGTGTTGGGGGCGCCCTGTTGTTGCGGATTGTTTATGACTGATGCTTTCCCTATGTGCTGGGGTGCGATCCTAGAAGGTCGCTCAAAGCAAGATCTGTGGAGGGGGTCATCATTTCTCTTGGCACATAAATTGCCTGGAGATGATGGCTGTTTTTCTAGCTCTGAAGCATTTCCTCCCAGACCTAAGGGGCCATCATGTACTTGTCCGGACAGGCAACACATCGGTGGTATCCTACATAAATCATCAGGGGGTTTTGCGCTCTCACCCACTTTACAAACTGGTACACTAGATCCTCCTATAGACTCAGAGCAGACTGCTCTCCCTGATTCCCATTGGGAGGGACTTTCTTTCTCTGACAGGGGGGCACAATCCTTCACCCCCACCCAGATCTGTAGGTTCTAGCTTTGGTTCTAGCCCCTGAGAGAGACCAGTTCCAACAACCAACAACCAGGTTGTTGAGACCATTTTACACTCTAGAGCTCCCCCCACGAGAAAACTATATGCCTTGAAGACGAGAGTCTTCACTTCATGGTGCGGAAATCACCAGTTGGACCCAGTTAACTGCCTGGTTGGTTTGAGTGCTAGAGTTCCTTCAGGATCAGTTCTCCGCAGGGCTTTCCCCCTCCACTCTGAAGGTGTACGTGGCGGCCAATAGCTGCTTACCACGCACCTTTGAGCGGTGATTCATTGAAAGCCTGCAATCCATGTAAGGGTTCCGGTTTTGGAGTTGGCCATGGTACTAGAGGGTCTTTGAGCCTATTGAAACAGTAGGAGAGAAATGTCTGACTCTGAATGGCTTATGGTTAAATAATTTCCGCTCCCTAGACTGTTACGTGCCTAAGGTTCCTCCCAATTTTGATCGATATCCTTGCAAGGCTTTTGTCCTCCTAGATGTGTATGCCCACATAGCTGCCCTGTGGAGAAAATCTGATAAGCTATTTGTGTGTTTTGGGTCTCCTAAGAAGGGTTCTCCAGTGACCAGACAAACTATGAGCAAGTGGATAGTCAAGGCTATTTCTCTTGCTTATGAGGTGTGCGGTCAGCCTTCACCCATGACTGTCAGGGCACACTCCACCTGGTGTATGGGGTTTTCTAAAGCTTTGTGGTCAGGATTATCCCTGCAGGAAGTGTGTGATGAGGCGGGTTGGACCTCGCCACACACATTTGTTAGGATTTATGACCTGGATACGGGCTCCACGCCCATGAGTACCGGGTGCTCATGTTCTGTGCTTGCATAATTCATACTAAACAGGCATTTGTCTGTACAGTGCAATGGGTGTTAAGGTGCCATTTGCATCACTAACACAGCGTGAGTTCCCTTGAAAGGGAACGTCAAAGGGTTACGACTGTAACCATGGATCCCTGAGAAGGGAACTAGACGCTGCGTCGCCCAGCCATACTTACGGCATACCTGTAACCGTCTTGCTTTAGCCTATCAGAAGCTGACATTGTTTGGTCCAGGTTCTATTTATATATCTTCCTGGTAGTGATGTCACACTATACATGCTGATGCCACATTATTGGACTGAATTCACACGTGCTTCAAGAAGCAAACATGCAGAGGCTTTCCCATAGAGTCACTACTCCAACACAGCGTCTCGTTCCTTCTCAGGGAACCATGGTCACAGTCGTAACCTGAGACGATATTTGGGTAACACTTTATTTTGATGGTCCCCTTCAGACATTTACTTACAATGAGTAACTTTGCACCTACATGTCAACTAACTCTCATTAGAGTATCAGACTGTCTACTTAATATCTGCTAACACTTCATTTTGATGCTCTCCAACAGATACTCTACTGACTATAGGTAACTTTGCAAGTACATGCCAACTTATTCTACTAACCCTATATAAGTCAACTAATACTCAACTAATACTCCAATGAGAGTTGACCTGTAGGTGCTACATTACTAATAGTCAACAGAATGTCTAAAGGGGACCATCAAAATAAATTGTAACCAACATTTGTAAAAATGGTTAATTGGGTGTTTGATGATATTTATTTCATTCTCCTCCTGTTTTACATACTTGGAAATCCATTGGTCTTCCAGCACTAGGTTCAATCTTGATGTCAGGCTTTGATCTAAAATATTTAGATAGTTTTTGGATGAAGAAAATACAAAGAGTTGATCGACCTACTACATTAGAATATAGTAATATATCATGTTAGAACATATCATAAATAATAAATAAAATAAATTTAATGTAGAATATCATATTTGATATTTATGTAAATAAGTTTTGGTCACCTCTTATTGGAGACATTGGTTGTAACAGCAGTTACTGATGCTAGTGAGATGGTATCCGGGTCTGGCATCCTCATATCCTCGGTCTCAAGAATGGCCGCTTCATCTTAACAAGTCAAATATGATGAAATGTCATTATGAACAGCACTATGATTTTCAGATTTTTTTTAATACATGCACATGTAAAATACTTAATATAACCTATCAAATTTATTATTATATAAATATCATATAATTATAAAAATATATTCATTATCCACTATAAATAGTACAAAAATAATTATGTTGAAGAATTTATGATAATTTTAACATTTTCACACAAATTAATAAAAGCTTTCACCTTTACCTTTGCCATCATCCTTGGAGGCACGATGCTTGCTACGCTTCATTGTTATGAATTTGATTTATCCTCTGGATACATGATCGTTTTGAACATGAAAAATGAAAAATAAAAAACATCTGTCATAAACACCTTAAATGTGACGTTAATATCTTTGGAACTGTGTGTGGCTTTATCCTCCAATGCATTCCATTTGAATTTAAGTTTTAAAAACAGCTATGACCAGAAAAAAGGTAATTTGCCAACAGAATTCAATAAAGTTGATGACCCTAACTAACCCATCAATAATTAGAAAGAAAGAAAGAAAGAAAGAAAGAAAGAAAGAAAGAAAGAAAGAAAGAAAAAAAGAAAGAAAGAGAGAAAGAAAGACAAAGATTATTACCAACTACACATTCAAATCTGAGAACTACGGATACTCCAAGCTATTTTATACAATCTACAAGTCACCGTTATTTATATATTTATACAGCAGGACTAGAAGAAAACAGCGTCACAGTCCAGCTTAAGTAAGTTCAGTGTTGATTGATTTCTGTTGTAAAAAAGTTAATATAGTTCATTTATCCATACAGCCGCACTGGAGAAAACAGTGATGTCATCGTCCTAGGGTGCGTTTCCCGAAAGCATCGTTAGCCAACTATGGTCGCAATTTCCATTGAACTCTATTCAATTCCATTGAACTTGACGGAACTTGCGACCATAGTTGGCTAACGATGCTTTCGGGAAACGCACCCCAGGTCAGTTCAGTTCTCATATATTGGTGTCAATGCAGGCAGATCATATTGTTGAATATTAAGTGTCCCCAACTAAGCAAGCCATAGGCAAAATTATGAAACTAGAGTTTAATGGATTCCATGCAGAAAAAAACAAACAATATTTTTACTGGATTTGAATGGTTTCTAGTAGTTTTTATTTCTTAATGAGCAATTATAAATAAAGATTTTATAATGCAAAGAAAATATTCCCATTGCAATTTCAAGGTATTTTTAAATTACATTTAAATGTTACCGTTTTAACTGTACCCTTTAACTGAAACCTCCTTAATTTCACAATAAAAGTAAATTAACTGCTAATACATTTTCCATTATGTTTAATGTTTTCATCAATACAGCAACACCACAAACAGGTATGCCAAATCTGATACAACCTTTATGATTGCAATGTTTGGTTTCACAAAAAGCAAACGGAAGTCTTACATAAAGTCTGATGAGATACTGTAAACTTACCGTACAATGCAGCTGGTTCTCAATTTTTCTGAATCACATCTAGGAGTTTGCAGGAAGAACAAAATGATTCCAATATTGAGATGGTTTTAAAATAACTTGCCTACAAACTCATTATTGGCATTTGGAGGACAGAAACGGAGAGGCCACAAAAGTAACTCAAAAAGAGTCTGGTTTGGTCTAAGCCTGAAGATGGTCAGGAGAGATGTGATATGGCCATGAATAGTGTATGAGTGTTGAACCCGAGACACTGGTAACTAGAACTGAGTTCCTGATGAGAGAGATCATGTGGGACTTTGACAAGCCACAACTATATAACACCATATCCTCAGAGTAACAAACCAGGCAAAAAGCAAACGGTAAACTGCAGAAGCAACATGTTGTATCAACTCTCACCAGTGATGGGCTACATGTACTCTAACTACAACTTACACAAGATTTGGAGGAATTGGCAGTGCAATGTGTTGATTTATTTGACTCCAATTATGCTTTTATTGTATATAAAATACTGTTCAAAACTTTGTAGTCAGTCAGATTTGTCTCCTCTGCTCACCAAGGCTGCATTTACTCAAACATTGTGAAATATAATTCCAGTTTAAAAGCTGGTTTCTATGTAAATATTATAGGCTATTTTAAAATGTAACTTATTCTTGTGATCAAAGCTGAATTTTCAGCATCATTACTCCAGTCTTCAGTGTCACATGATCCTTCTGACTACTTACCTCAATAACAATAAACGGTAACACTTTATTTTACAGTGTCCTTGTTAAATATGTTACATGTACGTACACTATAGTAAGTACAGGTTTTAATTAATATTACTCTGTACTTGTGTAATACATGTACGTAACACAGACAAAATAAAGACCAATGATTCTCTACTGGTTTACTTCCACGTTCCTTTTTTGTCTCTCACTTTGTACATTTTTTGATTAAAAATATAATTGTTTAAACCTATAAATACAAGAGCTGGTCTTGAATACAACTGGAAAGCAGTTCATGTAGAATAGTTACATACAGTGTATTATCTTGCAAACATATGGCTTTCATAAATGAGCGTGTGAGTGTTATATCCTCATCTGCACCGAGAAGAGTACTGTTCCCTTTCGTTGTCACTCCGAGTTCCGTCGGAGGACGACGAATGGGGTTTTCGCATAGAAAGCCTATCAACTTCGACTATTACAAAACGAGCCAATGGCAAAGAAATGCCATGGGTCTGCGGAATTTGCATAGCGTAACGCCGCCCCACCTCGTGGGTATAAAGCGGAAGACGCCGCAACATGCAGATATGTTTTTGCTTCGGAGCCAAGGCAATCCCTTCACTCCACAAGCCATCTCTGAACTGTCAGCTGTTACAAGACGAGATTCTCCGGTGTTGGTGTGACGGCGATCTCCCTGCGAGTGCACACTTCCTGCTTGTCTGTGCAGTGGTTTGCCAGTGAGTGTGTTTCTCCCTGGGCGCTTCAATACCGAGGTTTCCTCTCTGAAAGAGCTTGCGTCTTTTTAAAGATGCCTCGCCCGTGCACTTCTGGTTGTGGTGGTTTCGTGTCTGACTCTGATGGGCACGAGCGCTGTCTAGTGTGTTTGGGCATTGATCACGCTAGATTGGCGCTCGGGGATGACTAGGGTTGCCACCTGTCCCGGTTTTACCGGGATTGTCCTTCTTTTTAATCACCTGTCCCGGGAAATTTCTGCACTCTCCCGGGACACTGAATGTCCCGGTTTTCGAAAGGCTACGTGAATATGTATGTTCAAACTGTAGCGCGCACACGACAGGGAGGGAGAGAGCCGACATGTAAAGAGGCGAATGTAAGATCCCCCCCCCCCCCCCCCCCCCCCCCCCCCCCCGTTGGGCGGGTCATCGATATGTCCCGGTATTTTATCAGACATAGGTGGCAACCCTATGGATGACTCATGTTCTCTCTGTGGGAACATGACCATCGCGTCACTACGGTCAAGACTCAGTGATCTCTCAAGAGTGAGAGTCCCCTCATCCACACCCCGATCTACTGACTCTAGAAATAGAGCTAGTACTTCGGCTGGTGGCCAGGGTGACCTGAGGGTGACGGTGTGGAACAAAGCGTCGACTATCAGTCCGTGCTCTGCACCTACCCCTCTCGTGACGGTGCCCGTTAGTGTCCAGAGGATTCCCGCGGGTCCATCTTCGGATGCCCCGCGTGTTTCCTTTGGCACTACAGAGGATAATGCGATGTCCATCGCAGCATCACAACGTGGGCAGGATTCATCGGATGATGACTCGACAGCGCTGCCTCCTTCGGGTGTGCAGTCGTTTGTCGAATCGGACCCCGAGATGACTGCCATGCTTACCCGGGCGGCCACGAGCATCGGGTTGGAGTGGACTAGCGCTCGCGGCTAGATGATTGGTTTTTGGGTGCTGCTGCGGATTCACGTCCGCAGCCAACCCCAATTCCTTTCTTCCCAGATGTGCATGATGAGATCTCGAAGTCCTGGAAGTCTCCCATGTCTTCCCGTGACCGCTCGTTGATTTCATCCGCCTTTCCTCCCCTCGATGGAGCAGCTGCCCGTGGGTACACTGGGCACCCCCCGGTTGAACCCTCTGTAGCAATGCAACTGTGTCCTCAGAGTGCTTCTTCTCGTGGCGAGCCTAAGCACCCATCCAAAGCCTGTAGGTACTCGTCTACGTTAGTGGCGAAGTCCTACAGAGCGGCGGGACAGGCGGCTGCTTCGCTGCATGCTATGGCCACTCTGCAGGTCTACCAGGCCCAGATGCTCAGAGACATGCACGAGGGTAGGACAGACCCAGGGCTCTTTGATGAGCTGCGCGCCGCCACCGACCTCGCTCTCCGGGCGACGAAGGTGACCGCACGCTCCCTGGGTTTGGTGATGTCCACAGCTGTGGTCCAGGAGAGACACCTGTGGCTGAACCTGGCTGTCATGAAGGATGCCGAGCAGTCTCGGCTGCTCGCAACCCCTATGTCCCAGGCCGGCCTCTTCGGTGGTGCAGTTGAGGACTTTGCCCAACAATTCTCGACTGCTCAGAAACAGACTGAGGCTATTAAGCACATCCTGCCCTGCCGACCCGCTGCTGCCTCCACCCAGTCGGCCGGGCAGGTCTGTTCGCTGCCAAGGACGCCCTCCTGCGGCACCCGCCCCTCCCGCCCGGCCCAAGCAGCAGCCTTCACCCGGGCCCGGTCGTGGAGGAAGCCGCAAGAAGGCGTACCAGCCCTCTCCAGCCCCGCCCCCCGCTAAACGCCGGGCCAAACGGCGCTCCTGAGACGGGCTGCTCAGGGATGTCGACTGTTACTTCTCAGGAGGTGGTAGCAGGACCACTCCTTCCCCCGGTGGAGGGCCGGGGGAGAATCTTTTGTTTTTCACTCCCCGCTGCTCACCCCCGGATGGGCAGCACCCCAATGTGGTTAAAGAAAGAAGTAACATGTCCATCCCTGAGCACATAGAGTTCTCGGACGACACGGAGCACCGCCCCCGGGCCGTGCTCCCCTCGTCCTCCACTGTCCCAGAGCCGGATGACAGTACGTACCGTCCCCGGACCGTGCCGCTCTCATCCCCCTCTGTCGCCAGCCCCCTGGCAGAGCAGACCCCCGTGGAACGTTTGTCCTTCCCTGGTCTGCTCTGTCAGGGCGCGGTCAATGACTGTGCCCCCACATCGGGCCGCTATGCCGTCCACGTCTGGGCCGGTGGGAAGTCTGTGGTTCGAATGACCCCGCTGGTACAGTCGTTGGGAGCTTGGCAAGAGCTTGCCAACCTGTCCCGCTGGGTCGCTCGGACGATCAGGCTCGGCTACGCGATTCACTTCACGCGGTCTCCTCCCCGCTTCAGGGGTGTCCGCTCCACTATGGTCATGAGAGCGGAGATTGCTACCCTGCTGGCGAAGGGTGCGATCGAGACTGTCCCTCCAGCCGAAATGAGGTCCGGCTTCTACAGCCTGTACTTCATTGTCCCCAAGAAAACCGGTGGGTTACGGCCAATCCTGGATCTGCGCGTTCTGAACCGCTCCCTTCACAGGCTGCCGTTCAAGATGCTCACAGCCAAACGCGTTTTCGAATGTGTGCGGCCCCAGGATTGGTTTGCAGCGATCGACCTGAAGGACGCCTACTTTCATGTCTCCATCCTCCCTCGACACAGACTGCGCAAGGTCAGGGAGGACGAGGAGCAGGTCTTGCTGGTTGCGCCGTATTGGCCCACCTGAACCTGGTTCTCCGAACTCATTCTCCTCGCGACAACACCTCCCTGGCCCATACCTCTGAGGAAGGACCTACTTTCTCAGGGACGGGGCACCCTGTGGCACCCTCGTCCCGATCTCTGGAGCCTCCACGTGTGGCTCCTGGATGGGACGAGGCAGGTTTGAGTACCCTACCACCAGCGGTGGTGGCTACCATCACTTCCGCTAGAGCGTCGTCCACGAGACATGTCTACGCGTTGAAGTGGAACCTCTTCGTCAACTGGTGCTCTTCTCACCGAGTAGACCCCCGGAGATGTTCGATCAGCGTCGTGCTTTCCTTCCTTCAAGAGGGGTTGGAGCGAAGGCTGTCTCCCTCCACCCTCAAGGTCTATGTCGCCGCTATTGCCGCACAGCATGATCTTATAGAAGGTAAGTCGGTGGGGAAGCACGACCTGATCGTCAGGTTCCTGAGAGGAGCGACGAGACTGAATCCTCCTCGCCCTCCTCTCGTGCCCTCTTGGGACCTCGCAGCGGTTCTATCTGCCCTGCGGAGTGCTCCCTTTGAGCCTTTGCAGTCAGTCGAGCTTAACTTCCTGTCTATGAAGACAGCGCTTCTGACTGCATTGGCCTCCATCAAGAGGGTAGGGGACCTGCACGCATTCTCCGTTGACGAAGCGTGCCTGGAATTCGGGCCGGCTTACTCTCACGTGATCCTGAGACCCCGGCCTGGATATGTGCCCAAGGTTCTTACCACTCCCTTCCGGGACCAGGTGGTGAACCTGCAAGCGCTGCCCCCGGAGGAGGCAGACCCAGCCTTGGCACTACTCTTTCCAGTACGTGCTCTCCGCATCTATGTAGACAGAACGCAGTGTTTCAGCCACCCCTGGGGTTGAAATATTCCACCTGCGGCTGGACACCCCAGTGATTCCCCATATGCATCCCTCGGGTCATATGTGTATTCTCTAAGTCCCCCCCTCTGGGTTGGCAGTAATTGCATATTCCCCTAAAACCGTGGGATATGCTCCCCAGTGTACCTTGGTATTCCTGTGCTAAATTGGAGTCCTTCGTCCGTGCCAGCCCATGACAGGGATCTCAGATTTACGCAGGGCACTGGAAGACAGCTGGGAAGGTGGCGTGATTAGACTGGTATCCCCATTCGTCGTCCTCTGACGGAACTCGGAGTGACAACGAAAGGGAACGTCTCGGTTACGGATGTAATCCTCGTTCCCTGAGTAGGGAATGGAGACGTTCCGTCTTCTTGCCACTTCCGCTGTACCGCGGGGATCGCCTGAGCTCAGCTTGGCTCCTCAGCGATTAAACATATCTGATTGTTGCGGCGTCTTCCGCTTTAAACCCACGAGGTGGGGCGGATTTACGCTATGCAAATTCCGCAGACCCATGGCATTTCTTTGCCATTGGCTCGTTTTGTAATAGTCGAAGTTGATAGGCTTTCTATGCGAAAACCCTATTCGTCGTCCTCCCATGGAACGTCTCCGTTCCCTACTCAGGGAACGAGGGTTACATCCGTAACCGAGACGTTTTATAATCCACAAGGTGAATATGGTGGGTCTGGGCACTTGGTAAAGTAACAGCACACTCAGCTCAACAACACCACATGATTTGAGGAATCATTCATTCAAACTAATTTTGCCTCATAACTGTCTGTAATCGCTTCAAGTATAAGATGTTTGAACAGAAGCATGTGTAATTGTCAGGAGACAAATCAAACTGACTCTGGCTTCAATAATTGATGATGTCTTGTTCCAACTGCAACTTTCAGACTAGCTGACGACATGTAGCTTCAGTAACGCAGCAGTGTCATGTGCTAATCTACAATGCAAATGTCCTGAAATGTGATACTGGCTCAACAGCTTATTCACGAAGTTCCAGGAAAATAGTTTAAAATATTGGACTTAATTTAGGTAAATTATTTAAGGAAATATATATATATATATAAAAAAAATTGAAGTAGCTAGGGTACAAAGACCATATGTTTGAGGATAAAATGTGTCAGTCTTTAAAGGTAAATCCTGTTGGAAATGATCAAATGTGCATGAAGCAAAACACTTGCATTGTGTCTCTTCTATCAACAATGCTTTAGCAGACAGTATATAAAACAAGTCCTTTTGAAAAGTCAAACTAAAGTAGTCAGCTCATAAATAAGACATGATGTTTGTAAGGTATACGTTTAAGGTCTAACATTGCCTGTATCCAGTGAAATGTCTTAAATTATTAAATTGTGCCAATCAGTGTTGAATGCGTCATCCACAATGAGGTAGCATCATTTGTATTGTCTTGACAGACATTTATGCACCATTAACCAATAAAAGAGAATGATATATATTGAATAAACAAAGTTTTACAACAACATTTTGTTTGTATAAGGTTTTCCCTATACATTAGATAAGACCTCCTATTTAATGTTCTATTGCATTTTTGCATAACCTAAACACTTCATATTGAAATATTCATGGTTCTTTGAATAAACAAAACAGAACAGACCAAACTGATATGGTATGTAGTGGACATTTTGTTCTGATAATGTGCCTAAAAGAGGTTTGAGATGCTCTGAAGCGGTTTATTGTAATAACTGATGATTTCATTGCTGTCAGCAAAGTCTCATGTGTGTAAGCTCTGATAAATGTATGGAATTTTTAATTATGGCTTAACAATGTCTAAATTAGCTGGACATCCTCTTCAAAACTGACACAAAACTAGTTTTTGGTCAAATTTGGTAAAATAGGGCTTTTTAAATGACGTTTAAATGACAATGGAAGTCAAGTCATGCCACATTTATTTACATAGTGCTTTATACAATACAGATTGTTTCATCAAAAATAAATAAATAAAATTATAAAACAATTTAATCTGTAAAGCAGTTCTACAGAAGACAATAATGTCATTATTCAGTTCAATTCAGTTCAAAAACAAAGTCGATGAAAGTTAGTGACGTTACTTTGTTCTCATTCGATAGTGTCAGTGCAGTTAAATCGATAATATTACTGAATATTTATTGTCTTTTAAACCCTTGTTTTTTTAGAAGTACGGTAGTGGCCAAGGAAAATTTATATCTTCACCCTTTATATCTAAATATTATTAAAAATGTGTTAAAGATTTTGAAAGAATATTGTGTGTTGTGTTTGTTTTATTTGTGATAGCGCAATGAAACATGCCAGATTGTACGTACATCATTTTTGGCCAGGCTGTCATACAACGAAATAATGAACAGATGCAAAAACGAGAGAACAAACTAAATATTAATAACTGATTATATTGTGGTCAATGTACGCTTTTTCCTTGATTTTAGTCAAATAAAACCTGTAGCTGTAGTTTCCCTTTTTTGTTCCCTAGTTTAATGTTTTGATCTTCTCTCAAATTTAAAATATATAAAATATTTTCCTCATATTTTGATGATTTAATCAAACTTGTAGAAAAAAAAATATAACACTTTTTGCCAATGTAACTTTTTATTTTTTTGCCAAAAAGTTTTGTATGATTTGCTTCCAAAAATGGGTTACAGAATTGAGGTTATAGTAAATATAAATGAGTGTGTAACTCAGTCTACAGACTGACACCTTTCACAATGTCATCCAGGGCGAACCAGAGCCAACCTGATAGCAGGGTGCAATCTTATACCTTCTTTCTTGAAAGCGCTTTCTTGGCTTGGGTTTATTATCCTAATCTTTTTGTGCTCCAGTGCCTCTATGGGTGTACCATCTGACTGTGGTGTAGTATATCACTAATGTATTCCTGTGCTGTTTTTACATGCTATTGGTCAGCTGTGGCAATGCTGGGCCTAAGCCAGTATGCAGCCAGTTTCATGCATCCCAATGACTGATAAATATCATTTTGCTTTTTTACACTCTTAAAAAAAATTCTTTATTGTCATTGATGCTTCTATGAAGAACTTTTAAAGGGATAGTTCTGTCTGCCAAACCTGCAGGAATATCTTTCTTCCGCTGAACACAAAAGAAGATATTTTGAAGAATGTTGATAACAAACAGTTGATTGTCCCCATTGACTTCCATAGTATACATTTTTTTATTCTACTAATATTTTCAAGTGCTGATATGACACAGACTGTTTGTATCTCTCCACTTGTTTGTATGTGGCACGTTTTAGAAAGATTGTCCATGTTACACATTAACATGCAACCTGTATCTGAACATTGTCCACGTATGCATTAAAAAATACAAGTGTAAATGCATTTGTGTTCGGAATGTTATATGATCTGTGTGTCCCACACTTTGTGATGGAATCGTATTCCAATCTAAATGCAATCTAGCCATCATATCTGAATTCTTATGTCGTCATACAAAACTCACCCACTACCTTTACTCCCTCCTCTCGTATGTTCCTTTCCAGGGAACTCACACTGCATAATAGTTGCGACGCTCTGGGAACGCCTCTGCATGATTGTCTCTTGAAGCATGTTTGAAATTAGTCCAATGGCATGGCAGAATGTCACACTGCGAACGCTCTACTCCCGCCGGGCAGTCTTTGAGGAGGGTGACCAGGCTCGTGGAGGGGTTTGAGACGGGCCCAGCCTTTTCTCAGTCCTCACCTGCTAGATTTAGCATTTTTCTCTGGGTTCGGAAGCACACACTGAAGTTTCACCCCCCAGAGTGAGAACCCAGTGCTTCAGCTATCCAGCTCAGAGGAGGTGTATGTGCTCAGCATTGAGGCAGGGGAGATTGAGGACTCGCCACCTCACTCTCCTGCTTATGAGGAGCTGGCGAAGGTTATAACTTGTGCCGTGGGCAAGCTAAACATCGACTGGCCGGCCGAGAAGCAGGACGTTCGTCCCAAAAGCAAATTAGTTTCCTCTGTTTCCTGCCAATAAAATCACAACCTCCACGTTGCCGTTTTTCCCGACCTCCACACAGAGGTGTCAAGGTCAAACCGGTCGAGACTGTTTTCAGCCGGCTCTTCAGTCCCCAAGTCAAAGACTATTCAAGAGCACGGGTATGGGGCAATGCCTAAGGTGGAACAGATGCTTGTGAGTTACGGTATCTGTCCCCTGACATGGTGTCGTCCCTCAAGACCCTGACTTTATGCGCCAGGCCATGTAGAACATCTTTGGCCTTGGTGGGTAAGGCTTTTATAGCAGCAGGTCAGGACAGTGCTTGTCTGCATTCAATGTCAAGGAGGTGGGTATGGATACAGTTAAGGAGTCACCAAGGAGACGTCCACAATCATCGGTCGTTCTATGTTCAACCCTTGTGGCTACGGAGTGGCATCTCTGGCTGAATTTGTCCAAACTGAAAGAAAAGGACTTTTTTTTTTTGCTGGATGCTTAGCTGTCTTCTTCTGGCCTCTTTGGCGACGGGCAGCTCTGTCACCCCGCACTTTCACAAATGCGTAGATGCAACTCTGGCTCTGTTGCGACTCCAGGGCATTTGCGTATCAAATTATATTGATGATTGGCTGATATTTGTACGATTTAAACCCTCGCAGCCGTAAACAAGATGAAGCTAGGCCAGGCACTCACTGTCATTTTCAGAGACTGTTGGGTCTGATGACGGCAGCTTCCAAAGTGAAACCCTTTGGCCTGCTGTACATGAGACCCTTGCAGTGGTGGCTCAAGACCAAGGGGTATTCCCGGATGGGCAACACATTCTGCTTGATCAAGGTTATGCACAGATTTCTTCATACCTTGGTAATGTGGAAGAAACCTTGGTTCTTGTCCCAGGGTTTCATGCTGGGAGCTCCTTGCCACATAACACTTATGAAGGATGCATCTGTCATGGGCTGGGGGGCGATCATAAACAGTCACTCGACACAAGGTCTGTGGGGGAGTCATCATCTTTCGTTGCACATAAATTGCCTGGAGATGATGGATGTCTTTCTAACATCAAAACACTTCCTCTCTGACCTGACCTGACCCTGTTTTTTTTTTACCTTACATAATTGTTCGTATTTGTACTTGTTTTTTGAACTGATGTACACAAGTAATATCACACTCGCAAGTGTCCACTATGGACGTAAACCAGCATTGTGTGAAATAGTTTGATATTGCTTTTAAGGATACTTGCATTGAAGTTGTTGACTGAGACCCAGACAATTCTGTAAATCACTGCATATTGAAGTGGGACAGGCGAAAGTATTTAAACATTGAAAAATAAGACACAAGACTATAAAAAACAAACAAATTTGGTGTAGTTTTGAGATTTCTGTGACAAAATGTTTGTGTGTGTGCACATGTGAAAGGTATTAGAGAACTGCGCACTGGGAAAAATATAGAAGCAACTATAGCCCATAGCTTTGAAAAATAACTTGAGTTGCTGTATTTTTTAAGTTTCCTGCTTGCTGCCTTCTACTGCCAGCTGTCCAAATCAGCCATGAAAATTGACAGTGTTACAAAATCTATAAAGCCAACTTGCAGAGATAATGTGCTTTCTCCTTTGTTTACTAAACACAAATTTACTCTCTAAAGGTAGTATGTTCCCTGTGGATACTAATGAGCCCTTATGAAGACCAAGGAGCCTGTCATGTGAGCAAAGGCATTCTCCCAATCTGTGGTCTACAATAGCACTTGTTGGTATGTATCCTAATCAAACAATATAATTAAACTTAATTGCAAACTATCAATTGCATGAGGTACAATGTCATTCATTTCCCCATTACTCAGGAATTTCTCTTACTGGAACAGAATCAGGAATTTCTCTCATTAGAACAGACTCAGGAATTTCTCTCACTGGAACAGACTCAGGAATTTCTCTCATTAGAACAGACTCTGGAATTTCTCTCACTGGAATCTGTTCCAGTGAGAGAAATTCCAGAGTCTGTTCTAATGAGAGAAATTCCTGAGTCTGTTCCAGTGAGAGAAATTCCTGAGTCTGTTCCAGTGAGAGAAATTCCTGAGTTTCTCCTGAATTTCTCTCACTGGAAGAGAGCAGGAATTTCTCTCACTAGAACAGACTCAGGAATTTCTCTCATTAGAACAGTCTCTGGAATTTCTCTCACTGGAACAGACTCAGGAATTTCTCTCACTGGAACATACTCAGGAATTTATCTCACTGGAACAGACTCAGGAATTTCTCTCACTGGAACAGATTCAGGAATTTCTCTCACTGGAAAAGACTCCTGAATTTCTCTCACTGGAACAGAGCAGGGATTTCTCTCACTGGAACAGACTCAGGAATTTCTCTCACTGGAACAGACTCAGGAATTTCTCTCATTGGAACAGACTCAGGAATTTCTCTCTCTGGAACAGACTCAGGGATTTCTCTCACTGGAAGAGAGCAGGGATTTCTCTCATTAAAACAGACTCTGGAATTTCTCTCATTGGAAAAGACTCAGGAATTTCTCTCACTGGAACAGACTCAGGGATTTCTCTCACTGGAAGAGAGCAGGAATTTCTCTCATTAGAACAGACTCTGGAATTTCTCTCACTGGAACAGACTCCTGAATTTCTCTCACTGAAACAGAACAGGAATTTCTCTCACTGAAACAGAACAGGAATTTCTCTCATTAGAACAGACTCTGGAATTTCTCTCACTAGAACAGACTCAGGAATTTCTCTCATTGGAACAGACTCAGGAATGTCTCTCACTGGAACAGACTCAGGAATTTCTCTCACTGGAACAGACTCTGGAATTTATCTCACTGGAACAGACTCGGGAATTTCTCTTACTGGAACAGAGCAGGAATTTCTCTCACTGGAACAGACTCAGGAATTTCTCTCATTAGAACAGATTTAGGAATTTCTCTCACTGGAACAGACTCCTGAATTTCTCTCACTGGAAGAGAGCAGGGATTTCTCTCACTAGAACAGTCTCTGGAATTTTTCTCACTGGAACAGACTCAGGAATTTCTCTCACTGGAACAGACTCAGGAATTTATCTCACTGGAACAGACTCAGGAATTTATCTCACTGGAACAGACTCAGGAATTTCTCTCACTGGAAAAGACTCAGGAATTTCTCTCACTGGAACAGAGCAGGGATTTCTCACTGGAACAGACTCAGGAATTTCTCTCATTAAAACAGACTCAGGAATTTATCTCACTGGAACAGACTCAGGAATTTCTCTCACTGGAACAGACTCAGGAATTTCTCTCACTGGAACAGACTCAGTAATTTCTCTCATTGGAACATACTCAGGAATTTCTCTCACTGGAACAGACTCAGGGATTTCTCTCACTGAAAGAGAGCAAGAATTTCTCTCATTAGAACAGACTCTGGAATTTCTCTCACTAGAACAGACTCTGGAATTTCTCGCACTGGAACAGACTCTGGAATTTATCTCACTGGAACAGACTCGGGAATTTCTCTTACTGGAACAGAGCAGGAATTTCTCTCACTGGAACAGACTCAGGAATTTCTCTCATTAGAACAGATTTAGGAATTTCTCTCACTGGAACAGACTCCTGAATTTCTCTCACTGGAAGAGAGCAGGGATTTCTCTCACTAGAACAGTCTCTGGAATTTTTCTCACTGGAACAGACTCAGGAATTTCTCTCACTGGAACAGACTCAGGAATTTATCTCACTGGAACAGACTCAGGAATTTATCTCACTGGAACAGACTCAGGAATTTCTCTCACTGGAAAAGACTCAGGAATTTCTCTCACTGGAACAGAGCAGGGATTTCTCACTGGAACAGACTCAGGAATTTCTCTCATTAAAACAGACTCAGGAATTTATCTCACTGGAACAGACTCAGGAATTTCTCTCACTGGAACAGACTCAGGAATTTCTCTCACTGGAACAGACTCAGTAATTTCTCTCATTGGAACATACTCAGGAATTTCTCTCACTGGAACAGACTCAGGGATTTCTCTCACTGAAAGAGAGCAAGAATTTCTCTCATTAGAACAGACTCTGGAATTTCTCTCACTAGAACAGACTCTGGAATTTCTCTCACTGGAACAGACTCTGGAATTTCTCTCACTGGAACAGACTCTGGAATTTCTCTCACTGGAAAAGACTCTGGAATTTCTCTCACTGGAACAGACTCAGGAATTTCTCTCACTGGAAAAGACTCAGGAATTTCTCTCACTGGAACAGAGCAGGAATTTCTCTCACAAGAACAGACTCAGGAATTTCTCTCACTGGAACAGACTCAGGATTTCATTTCTTCTGAACAGATTCTGGACATGAGGACCGAAGAGTGGAAATCTTCTTAAGAGCTGTCTTAACGGCCATGATAGGTGGGTCCGCTGGCTTTTCCGCCAGGTCCGAGCTGTTTGAGACAACTTTCCTTGCCCGAAGAAAAACCAGAGCTCTTGATGGTATTGAAAGCCGCCATTGCATAGACTTGAGGAGGGCAGCTGGCATTGGTTTCATCCACATGGCAGACGTTAACCTCTCCCACAGTGAAGGACGAACCACTTAGCCATAGTGCATAATCAAGATAGCGCTCCAGGGAACAGGTGGTAGCCGAGGTTGGCATCTGTTTGATAAAGATGATCAAACCACAACAATGAGTCCACCCCACCATATACTGGCGTGGTGTACACTGTAATGAATTGCTGCAAAAATTACAGCATTATTTTACAGCAGCTGGCTGTTTTCTAATAATACAGCATATTGCTGTAAACTGCAAAGCATTCTTGGGTCGTGCGGCGGTTTGATTCAAAATACAGAATATTGCTGTAAATTTCAAATCTACAGAGGCTTTGTGATCTTCAACAGTCGAGTCGTCGACTTTCAGGTAGCGGCATGAGGAGGGATTCACAGAGGAGTGATTTATTATTTCAGTTTCTTATTTTTCATGCTTGGTAAGTCGTAGACTATGAAGGTATATTCATGGTTCATATTGGTAACCCCGGATCACGCATCCTCCGACCTCGGGGCGGGCGCGAAGGAGACTTTCGTGGGGCTTCAGCAGAGCGTACGCGATAGTATTTCACATTCCCCGGCGCTACAGCGGCCATGGGCAGAACATATGGGCTCCTATGTTAAGAATTACATGCTTTAATTACACCAGTTGGTATTCACACGAACTTTGTGTTGATCAGCACACTTCATTGTGATTATTTTATTGTGTAAATCAAATTTGCACACACAGTCATCTGTTAATGGGTGCCGAAATGATGGCGTTGCTAAAGCCTCGCGGTGCGGTCAGACTTACGGAGGATGTCATATAAATTCTGAATGGTGCTGTAATGCCAGTGTATATGTTTATATGCCGGTGTAAAAATCCCTAGTTAGCTTACATTCCAGTACGAATATGTTTTTAGCGACTGTGTGTGTAATTTGCTTATTGTTTGTTTGTAATGCCTTTTGTTAACTTTATTTAAAAGAAAGAGTTCATGCACTCTTGCATACTAAAATATAGTTTAAATGTAAAAAGCTAAAAAAAAACCGAAAAAAACCCCTCCCCTGTTCTAACATATGGTCCAATTTCTAAAATATGATTACAAGCCTCAAAAGCTAAAACCCAATCTTGATTACATATTGTCTGTTTCCTGACCCTTTTAGGCGCTTATGTATTAATCCGGAGAGAGGAACAAAGAAGTTGAGAGGAAAATTGCCATCTAAAATGACAGGGCAAATGGTACAAAAGAAACAGGCTGTAGTGAACCCACGTTGCTACTCTTCTCAGCAAAGTGATGGATTTTCAGTGGAATTTCTGAAATGTAAGTAGTACACACACACACACACACACAGATCTATTTTTCCTTTAATTGTAACCTTTTAATATTCTCTATCTGTCTCTAAGTGTATCAGTCATCTGCATATGTCAGTCTCTGACTGTATTATTATGTTTTGTAATATATCTAATATATTGTCCTCTTTGTTCTTTTCAATATTTCTAGCCACTCTTTGCATCCTGTGATGGAACAGCATCTGGAGCTGAATTGTTCTCCATTTTTGATCAGAAGTTTGTTGGATCCACTTGTTTGGACATGATTGTCTGGTAATGAAGTGGTGAAAATTCATCCGTGTCTTTGTGTTTTTCAGAACCATTTTATTATGATCATGTTGGTCAACTTGTGGTTTTAAATGTATGTCGTTTGCGTATTTCTTCTTTGTGTGAAGGGCCATAACGGCTAATTTGTTTCAAATAATTTAAAAATATTAAATTTTATGTCCATTAAAAAAAAAAAATAAAAAAAAAATATTGTAAATAAAAATGAAATCAAAATAATACAAAATACACTGTTTTATGACTTTTTTCATGCAGATTTGAAAGTTTTAAATTACATACATTTTGACCTGTTTTTCAAGATTAGGATGTCGAATTATGTTTTTGTTTAATATGTAATAAGGGAATTAAATTGTGCATTATACAACACTTTATGTATTTAAAAAAAAATGTTTAAAGCTTATGCAGTTGATAAATAATTTACATTTAAAATTCAGCTGCCAGTCATTAAAATTCAGAAATGAGGAACATATATTGTATATACTGCATTTTACATACTTCCTCTAAATATACCAAAGACAGAGATTCAAGTAGTTTACTGTAAACATTAGTTATTTACTGTAATCAGAGAGTACAGGATAATTCTGTAAATTAAGTTACAGAAACCCTACTGTAAAAAAATACAGTAACTTGCTGGCAACGCTGCTGCCAGTATTTTACTGTAAAATTTACAGGTATTTTTTAACGGTGTAAAAAGGTTTTCTCCATTTCTGTCACCGATGGAGTTTGGGTTCCTTGCCACTGTCACCTTTTGGCTTGCTTAGTTGAGGACACTTAATATTTAGCAATCTTATTGATTTGACTGCTGTTACGCATGAGTCTAAGGGTAAAGGCGGATGCAACAAAATAAAGTAATATTTTAAGAGCGTTGATCGGTGTCCTGCCACAGCACCACAAGCAAACTAATTATCATAAAGTTGCTTTATTGTTATTAGCTCATGGAACAAGACAAGGTATAATAGAAAAATACACTTTAAGGGAAGAATGGCTTCAGGAGAGGGCAAGGCCAAAATAACGAACAAAAAGCAATCTAACTGGGGAATTTAAACTTTGACTAAACTACCAAAGAAAAGAAAAATAATAACAGAAGTGTACCCTATCTCCCTTCCTTATCCCAAAACAGAAGAAAACAGAGTTCAACAAAAATGGCGGCCACCTTCCTACAGCTTCCAAATAAACAAACAAACAAAACAAGAATCCAATAAGGTAACTAATAAACGTGACTTTAACAGCAAAAACAATAAAACAAATAAAAGAACTGACAAAGGTAAATAAAAGTAACATCCACACTTAAACTGAAAAGAGTAACTGTTGGAGACAACAATAAAAAAAATAAAAATACAATACCACAGAGTAGCAATTTAAAGGTACAATATGTAGGATTTAAAATATCCAAAAACCACTAGGCCAATGTTATATATTTTGTTTAGTTGATTACTTACAATATTCCAAATGTTTCAAACTATTTGTAAATCGTGAGAAAATTGTGATTTTAACCAAGGAAATGGGGTGTGTGAGCAGGGGTGAGGAGTCGCCAGTCAATGACGTCATATCCGTGTTACCCCCGGTTTCCGCTCGCACTGCCATAGTAACCATGGCGACAGACACGGACAGCTGGGTAATGCCCGTTATGCCTGGCGGCACGCTCACGCTGTTGTTGTTTTGTTCAAACATTATGGACCATGACAAGCAGACTTTGATACAAAAAGAGGACTAACAAGAAGATCAACATCTTTGGAGATGCCAAGAGCTCCACATCCACGACTAACTTCGACTTGACAGAGACGCGAGTGTTGCATGTACTTTATTAGACAGGTGAGCAAATGTACATAAACCTAATCAATGTTATTTAGTTCAACATGATGAAATGTTAGAATATGATCTGCATGTTATTCTAATGTTGATCTAGCTTAACGTACTTAGACTCACACAGCCAACACACAACCTAACTAACAAGATTCAACACACAAATGCCGTTTAGTGTGATAGTGTAACTGTTAGAGCAAGTGAAACAGCGCTGTGTTACCTCAAGTTTAATTCGTCTAATAAACTGTGTGTGAGTATTAATTCAGCACTTGCGTGTAGTTCGGTAAAATGAAATGTCCTTATTCTTCTATATACGCGGGACTCGCATTGCGTGTGGCGCTGGTATACGTCTAGCAATCGCGCCCTGCTTCACACCACAGTCATGTTAAAAACAACAATGTATTCACTCATCCATAAAAGATCCATCAGCTTGACGACAAGATCCATAATTCCGCGTAATGCTTTCATCAATATAAGCCTTTGTTATTGTAAGAGGTTAGCGACCCCTGGTGGTGAAAAAACTGCGACAACAGCCTGGACAGGACAAAGCCAGCGCTCTGGAGAAAGCTCTTGGGGAAACATTTCTCCCAGTCTAAGGCCATGTCCACACGGACACGGGTATTTTTATAACCGGAGTTTTTCCTACAGCGTTTTAAAAAAAAATCCCGTCCACACATGCTCGGTCTCCGTCTACATGAAAACGTAAAACCACACAATCAAGCGCGGTCAAGAGTATGCCACGCCAGCAGGCGGCGATATAAACCTTAACCCTAAAGCCACGTTGGCCAATCAGAAGTGCAAATCTGATGTCAAACACAGCTGATAACGGCGCACACTCTGACGTCGCAAGGCAAAAACCCCGGTTTCACTGTCTACACGACAACACTGTAACCGGCGTTTCTGAAAATCCTCACCCTGGCAGGGGTTTTCAAAAATGTTCGGTTTCAGTGCGTTTTCGTGTGGACGAACGGCCGAACCGCGTAAAAAAAGTCACGGTTATAAAAATACCCGTGTCCGTGTGGACAGGGCCTAAGAGTTTCTTCTCTGGTTTTATGCTGGCTCAATCGTGACTGTTAAGCAGGTGCAGCTGAGGGCAATCATACCTCCAGACGGTTGAGTAGGAGGAGCCAAAGGGGAAACAGAGGGAGAAACACAGAAAAAACACATTAAAGAACACATCTCTTCTGGGGCCTATACCATGAAGCCGGTTTAGGTGGCTATATAGCCAGGTGTGTTTCAGTTTAGTTTGCGCCAACCATGGGCACCATGAGGTCAGGGCTGCGTTCAGCGCCGACAAAACGTTGCAGAACGTTTTTTAAACAGAAACGGTGATGTGTTGAACACACTGTTCTGATGACGCAAGAGTAGCAACTATGGCAGCTGAGAAGGCCATTCTTTGTGTTCTTTGTGAAGAATTTTCGGAGCCTGATGAAGTCGGTATAAATATGTGTTTAATACTACAAAATATGCCCGATGTTACAGTTCCTGCACTTGCCGCCCAGAACACAAGAGAACATCCCAATCGAGTGAAGGGATTTGTGGAAACTGAAATGGAAGCACACATCTTACCTAATTCAGACTAAAACACATACTGACATTATCTGTAGTTCATACTGTTTTAATACCCTGTATTTTCTTTCTCATTTTCAGGAAAAGCACTTAATTACCATTGTTTATTTCTATGCCAAATGTTATACACTTGCAATCAGTGGTGTAGTCTAGTTTTTTGTAGTGAGTATACTGTGGTATAACCACCAATACCCCCCCCTCCCCCGTCCCCCAACCCAACATTTTTTTTACATTATATTAATAATAATAGTTTATTAAAACACCCAGAAACTCAAATGTCTTTACATTATAAGCACAAATACAAATTTACTTTTTAAAATGGTGTTGAAGAAAAAAAATCACTGTTTAAATTTAAAACATGTATAAAAACTTTGTGATATTCCTTTAAAATAATGTTTAAATAGCTTTGATTATTATTATTTTAAAAAGTACATCTTACTATGCAATTTCTTTCATAATTTCTTCGAGTTACTTTCTTTCTCTCTACAAACTTTTATTTTGGTGGGTTGTCATAAAGACATTTGAGTTTCTATGTGTTTTAATAAACTATTATTATTATTAGGCCTACTTGAATTATGCTCTACTGTGCAATAGTAATATATTTCTGTTATATTTTCTTCAAGTTATACAAAACTTTTATTTTGACAGGTTGTCATCAAATACTTTAAAGTTTGTGAGTGTATATGATACTAATGAATGATGATAGTTTTATCAAATGAAATGGTAAAATTCTTGTGCAGTGACTCTCATAAAAGCTCTGCGATGAAATTCAAATGTGTCCTCATAGACGCTAAAAACACCACGAGTGTCACATGCGCTTCAGTGTGCTTAGAGCACACATTGAGCGCTCATTCACAGAGACACACAGTCACAGACATGCAGAGTTTATTTCAATAGCAGTCTTTTTGAGCTTTGATATTCATAGACACTACATTTCGAGATTTTATTCATTGTACATCCCAACTTTTGATTTATTCATTCAAAAATGGCCAAATTGCGTGACATTCCGCTTTGCAGCTAATTACATTTGTGACTGGATTCCGCGATTCGATGCGTGTCGCTGCGCAAACACAGACGGCGGGGTGAATTTATGAATGAAAGTTCTGTCACAAAACGATGTTGTTACGAATCCTCGCGCTTTTTTAAGTGGGTTTGCGGAAATCCTTGACGTTTCCTAGTGGGTATACGGAAATCCTTGACATTTTCTAGTGGGTATACGGCGTATACCTGCGTATCACGTAGACTACACCACTGCTTGCAATGAAGCTAAAAATATAAACAACTACATCATTATGTTGATATCCTATATTTTTACAATAAAACTTACGACAAACATGTCTTCTAATATCTTCAGTTGTTGCGTATACCGAGCTGCATCGAACACATTTGTAAATGACTTTCCTTGAACCCATTGTGCGAGTTCACTTTAATACCGCGTGCTTTATATACATGTTGCTGCTGATTGGACTGCAGTTCTGACACACCCACCAAACAAGAGAGAACGTATCTCACACCGGTGCACGCCGTTTCCAGGAAACTGACGTTCAACCCGGAAACCGTAGCAAAATGTTGCGCACCGTTTTGAACTTGAACCTGCCCCTGTTAAGAGGTTGCAAACCGAACTTGGACCAATCAGCTGTGAGCAAAGTGACACATGTCTGATGCGATAAAGTCACTCCACCTGTTTACTCCAAATTAAAGGTCACTACACAGAAAATTATTTTTAAAGACAAAATCGTCTGGCTTTTAGTATTGCTTATTTAGAATAATAAATGTGTATGATTTAGATATTATTTATCATTATACCCTTAATCGATCACACGTACAATTTTAGCTCTTCAATTATAAATACGCAGATATTTATTCAATTAATAAATATATAAAGGTAATATAAATACGCTTTAGAATCAACAGATGAAGCTATAAACTGACTATGTGAGCTTAAACGTTCAATTCTCTCTATACCTTTATCAACTGTATAAACTAACTTGACAACTTTTACTTGCACTGATATACAGTAGCGATGTCCTCTTTCATAGACAGCTATTTTCTTCTTGCTGTGTAAATTGGTTTAAATTCTTAATATTTGAATACTTTTAATTAATAAGTGAAGTGCGCTGCTTCTCTGGCGAGAAATTAATCGTGGTTTGACTCTTTCTCAGCATGTGATTGGCTGTTCGCTACTGATGTCACACGTAAACTCCTAAACTCAGGATCTAGGCCTGAGTTTACAGAGAAAGTGGATGATCAGCATCATGGTACCAACAAAGCCTGGTTAGATTGGTTTGGTTTTGTCAACTCGAAACTAATCCTGCAACCCTTTTTGTTCCCCTAGTTTGAGGGGACCCTAGTTTGTTCAATGATGATGTAACCCCTGATGGACCACGACAATAATAATAATACGTCTCTGGATGTTACACTGCACTGACGCTGCTTTGGGAGAACTGAACAGAGCTGGACGATGACATCACTGTTTTCTACAGAGCTGCTTTATAAACGAATACAACTAATTTCATATTTGATAATCTCTATTATTGCACAAAATTGAAATTGACTTGAAAGCCATACTACAGGAGAGGCAGTTTATGCCAACATGTTATATGGATCTGAGATGATCCCAGAACTACACTGTTTAGCTGGGGAAATAATGAACTGTAACAAGATACTGTACATGGATTGATTGCTCTACAGACAAAAACAGGATCTTAAGGATCAAATTACAAAAACCCATTGTACGTAAGCATTAGTGTTTATAGCCCAATCCCACATTGCCCGACCAGTTAACTTAGCACTTTTGTGACAATAGGCAATAGATTAATTTTAATGTCGGCATAACCTTCCTTGTAATTAGCGATGAATCTATTTGTTGGGTAGACTGGGGTGAAGACCCAGTACATATGTTCACACCAACTCCTATGAGTATTGGGAGATGTAGAGTATTTTTTTATGGAAGCTACTTGTAACTGTTGCTAGAAAGGTGCACGACAAAGAAGATGGTGATACTGTAGGTTCAAAGTCTTTTAATTAAATGACAAACTCAGAGGGTACATGATCACGTTCACACAAACAACAACCGCCAATGGACTGAACAGAACGGGGAGTATAAAAACACATAGCAAATGAGGTACTAAACAGGAACAGCTGACAAAACTTAACTAATTAGAATCCAAAGTGACTAATGAGAACTAACATACAAGACAGAAACTGAACTAAACTGGGGTGCGTTTCCCCAAAAGCATCGTTAGCCAACTATGGTCGTAAGTTCCGTCGTTACCAATAGAGTTCAATGGTAATTGCGACCAACTTGCGACCATAGTTGGCTAACGATGCTTTCGGGAAACGCGCACCCCTGAACACACATGTGACATAATACCCGCCTCGAGAAGGCGAATCCCTTTGCCGTGAAAAGTCCTGACTGACGGGGCGGACAGAACCATGGGACCATAACCCCTTATTTACACTGCACACGTCTGCGGCGCGTTACGGCTGCGACACGGCTACCGGAGCTGATCGCGCCCACTCTAGTCAATGCTTGTGTTTACACCAACTCCGCGCCGCTTCGCTAAAGATAGGCTAAAGATATTTTTGACAGACGCCGCGTCCAAGCTGCATGGTAAATACAAAATAAAGTAAAAAAAAAAAAAACCACTGTCAATTTCAAAATAAACACCCTGTGCAGACTCCCAATTGTATTGCATTGTATATACTTGGTAGAAACCATAGACTAAGGTAGAACCCCAAAAATCAAGAAAAACCACGTCGGACAGGCAAATCACGTGGTCTCGCGCATCCAGTCGCTTCGCCTCTGAAATGCTCCTTGTGTGAGTTGACACCGCATGAAGGACGGAGTAAAACCTGGTCGGAGCCGTAATGCGCCGCAGACGTGTTTAAATGTGCACAGTTTTTAAACTTACAGTTGTTTAGTCGTGTTGTTTGCACATTGGTTTTGTGTCATTTGGATTAGTGTTCTGTTGTATGGTCTGCTGCATCAAGCAGTCATTTAAAAAAATTACAAGTGGTGCAAAATAAGGCTGCAAGACTGGTTCTTGGTTGTTCTTCGAGAACTAGTGTTGCAGAGATGCATGAACGTCTTGCTTGGCTGGTGGTGAGGGATAGACTATATGTTAATATGTTAGTATATTTTCATAGAATTATTAACACTCGGATTCCTAAATTTCTTTATGATAATATAATTTATTGTTCAGATATGCATTCACATTACACAAGAGGGGTGAAGAGGACTGTGTTTTATAGGTCAATTGTATTTTGGAACAATCTTCCAGTTGGGGTTCGTGAAATCAAGGGGAAAAAAAAACGGTTTTAAAAAAAGACTTAGACTGCATTTGTTTTCAATATCATAATATTGTCTGGATTGGTTGAGTGAGGTTGTATTATGTGCTATGTTATTTTTTATTATTTTTACCTTAATTAGTACTTTTTGTATTGTTACTTTTGCTTGTTTTTTAATTTTTTTTTATTATTATTTATATGTGTATTTTATATATGATAGATTTGGGAGTAATTGTGATTATAATTATTGGCTATTGATGTATTGTTTGGACCCCAGGAAGACTAGCTGTCGTGGTGGGGGGGGGGGGGGGGGCTACGATAGCTGAAACCTTCTAAGACTGAACTCAACACACTTACAGACTTTTCAACGACTGGAGCAGATTTTAAACACTGACTGTGAACACAGACTGAACACAACTGTCTCTGACTGCGCGTTTGGGCATGATCAGTCCTAAGTATCAAATTACATTCATAATGGGCCTTACAGTTGTTAAGTGTGTACCCGTCTTCAGTTGCCAAGTATTCCTTTTTTTGTCACCATGGTTACGGATAATGTTTCACACCTGTTTCTAGTTTAGTTAGTTACCATCCTGTGTATTTACACTCCAGAGGTTCTTCTGTTTCTTGTTGGTTATTGTCTTTGGCTGCGTTTACACTTGGCATTAACATGCGACCTGTATCCGGATGTTGTCCACACACACATTGAAAAGACAAGTGTAAACGCACTTCTGATGGAAATGTTCTCCGATCAGCGTGTCCTGTCGAGGACGCATTGTGATACACAAAACCCCGCCTGAGATTTGTAAAATGTCACCCGACTGAAAACTGTTTTTCAAAGAAAACCCGCCACTTCAGGTCGAGTTTGCACCAGATCCATCCTTTTTTTCTTTTCTTTTTTTTTTCCACGGGAATGCGAGATCCGGGTTGTTATCCAGACACAGAAGACACTTGATGTGTGCTGATTGGCTTATGATTCGATCTGCTTGATCGGATCACGGTGATCACATGGTAATGCCAAGTGCAAACGCAGCCTTTGCTTTGCCAAAGCTGTTTCAGTGCGGCTCCCCTTATTGGATTATTAGCTTTATCTTCTAGGATTATCTTCTTTAGTTTATTTAATGAAAGTATTACTGCGCTTAGATCCTCAACTCTACTCTTTTCCTTTTTCTGCACCGTGAAAGGATGGTAAAAGTTCTTCATGAAACCATCGATGCCAACATATAACCTTGATTTCTTAAGGAGTGTGGTTAAATAACATACACCAGGTTTAGAAGAAAATACTATTTCTGTTTTTCTACTTATAAATGTTACGTTTAATTCAATATGTTACTTGTTGTTTCTTTATGTGCTTTTGTCATTTTATTTGATTTTTTAAATATTGCTATTGGGTTTCATTTAGTGCTTCAACGTCAACTTATTTTAGTTTATTGCCAAGACAACATTTCTAATTCCTGCGTTTAAGTTTTTCAACTAATATTTATCTTTTATTTCAACTTTATTTCAATTAACAGATTTAAATATATATATATATATATATATATTAGTTAAAGATAATAATCCTGTGTTCTAATCTAGATCATAATCCATCATGGAAAATGTTTTACTATGAATTGGATTTTTTTGGATTTACGTGTGTGGTGTATGATTATATTAAAATGTTTGGTAACACTTTAGTGTTTCATCATTAATGAATAACTACACAGGAACAAATGATTAATGCAATGTTAACATTCTATAACTACTATTAACTAACAAGAAACTCTGATTAACGAATTAGAAAGGAATAGCGCTCAGTTGAATGTGTTGTAGTTTACAATTATAGCTAACTGTTTATTTCATACCTCCCAGAGTACCACTAAGAACTTCTATATACAGGTTCATAATTAATGTGAATAATGCATAATGTATAATTCATTCTAAAGTGAAGATCATGATAGCAATGACTCCAAATGATCCATCGGAAGCAATTACTATCCAAAACCTTACAAAAACCTCAAAAGCTTACAATGACTTCAGTAATTATTAGAGAGTTATCATGATCTTCACTTTAGAATACTTTTCCAAATAATTAGTAGTTCATTAAGAAGGATTTGGTAACACTTCTGTCATTACCATTGGGTTAACATGATCTTCACTTTAGAATTAATTATACATTATGCATTATTCACATTAATTATGAACCAGTAATATAGTAGTTCATAGTATTCCTCTGGCAGGTATGACAAAAAAAGAAGTAATTATTGATTAGCTAATAGTAAACTACATTTGACTGAGCGCGCTATTACTCAGAGTTTCTTAGTTAACAATATGTTAATATTGCGTCACTCATTTGTTCCTATGTAGTTATTCATTAATGAAGGAACAGTATTTTAAAGTATTATTGCATTTAATATAAAAGATGTAGCCTAATTATATAAAAAAAATCAGCTGAACCAATGCATGAATTGCAACTAATGTTTTTTTTCTCTCTCAAATTTAAACGAGGTATTGTAACTATATGCTTTAAGTCTTACTAAAGTTGCCAAAGCCAATTTATGCAGGTAACTAAAAGTACACATTTTATGGATGGTAAATCGTATTGTACATCCGTATTGTATTTTATTTCTACCAATGTTATTTATGTGTAATGTATGTGTACATGATGATAAAATGGATTGTCAACAGTGTTTCTTGGCCTATTAACCACTAGATGGGAGTAAACATTAACATTTATACCTCACATACCTAAGATTCGGGACAGTGCAAGTCCTCCACTAACAGCCCGCTTATTTCTCACCTTACATAAGTGAATTTAATGTTTATTCATTTTTTATTATTATTTATAATTCAAATATGCAAATAAAAAAACAAACATTTTCCAAAAATGTTTGAATGGATTCTTGATACCGATATCCATTAAGACTATATTGTTTAGTCAGTGGTTAGTTAATGGTTAGTTGAAATATGGAAACACTTTATTTTGACAGTTCACTTTAGACATTCTACAAACTATAAGTAACTTTGCAACTACAAATCAACTAACTGTCATTAGAGTATTAGTAGACTGCTTAATATCTGCTAACTCTTTACTGTGATGCTCCTCCAACAGACACTCTCCTGACTATAAGTAACTTGGCAACTACATGTCAACTTATTCTAACCCTACCAGTCTACTACAATATTATAATACTCTAATGAGAGTTAGTTGACATGTTGTTGCAAAGTTCCTTATAGTTAGTAGTCTAAAGTCTAAATGTCTAATGTGGACTATCAAAATAAAGTGGAACCCAAAATATTTCTGTACATAAGTCTAAAAATAGAATATTCCACCTGTATATATTCATCCATCTCATGACAGTGTGAGAAATGCAATGAAAAGTAAGCAAGAATACATGCTGTTGATGAATCAGTATAATATATAGTATAAGTGTCACACTCAATCACTTAAAATAATAATAATAAATGCGAAGTCAGGTAATGTACTCTCACACCGGCTGATTTGGCTGCAAAGTTACCGGCCATTCACAACTTCTAATAGCCAAAACACAGATATCAGACATAAACCAGATTATCACAGCACATATTTTAATTAGGCTACACATTAATTATAAAACCATTCTGAAAATGGAAAAAGTGATGTCATAAACAAAAATGCTGTACTTAATGCTTTTAGGAGATTATATGTATGGCTCTTTTGACCTAGAGATAATCAGGCCTTTACTGCTAAGAAATCACAAAATTTCAGTTTAGCAATGGATGTTGCAATGCGATGCTCATGTATTCTTCCTGAGCTGCACATAATGTGCGAGTGTATTTTACTTAATAAATTGACACCAAATAATGTGTGTTACAACACAGTAAGCATGGCCATGATGTGTGCATGAATTTCATGTCAGTAAATCCACCCTGAACACAAGCCGTATCACTAAATATATGTCAGGGATGCGGTTTATTTCCAGTGTAGATGAATCAGAGGCAAAGAACTTACAGTATGAGCCTTTCGGCTAGGGTTAAGCTGTAATTAAAAGCCACTTAATGTTTTCACGTATATGATTATAGAAATCCACCCTCATTGTGTCTTCCCTCTTCTAACAAAATCTCAGTGTTATGTAACAGTTGTCTTTGTGAACGTCTGCCACTTTCTATAAACGTGTATGTACTTTGTCTAGTGTGTCTCAGGGACGTGCAGACAGTTCCTCAGGGCACGGGCTCAAATGTAATATATATATATAGTACCGCCAAAAGTTTGGACACTATTTTAATGTTTTCTTCAAGGCTGCAGATCTAAAATACAGGAAAAAAACTGTAATATTGTGAAATATGAAGTTTGAAATAATGGTTTTCTATTATAATATACTTACAACCTTTGATACTTTTTTTCAGGATTTGGAGTAAAAAAAAACATAATTGATTTAATATAGAAATATTTTGTACCAATATACACTACCGTTCAAAAGTTTGGGATCAGTGATATTCTTTTTTTTTTTTTTTAATTAATAGGCTATTTTTATTCAGCAAGGATGTGCTAAATTGATCAAAAGTGACAGTAAAGGCTTACAAGAATTTCTATTTGAATTAAATACTGTTTTTTTTTACTTTTTATTCATCAATGAATCCTGAAAAAAGTATCACAGGTTAAAACATTTCTAACATTGATAATAAATCAGCATATTAGAATGATTTCTGAAAAATCATGTGACACTGAAGAGTGGAGTAATGGCTATTGAAAAACCAGCTTTGCATCACAGAAATAAATTATATTTTAAAAGTATATTAAAATAGAAAACCATTATTTTAAATTGTAATAATATTTTTCTGTATTTTTGATCAAATAAATGCAGGCTTGATGCAGATAAGAGACTTCTTTTAAAAAAATAGTAATGTGTCCACATTTTTGACCAGTAGTAGGCTACTGTAGCTACTATTATACTATTGCTGCATAATTATCACAAATGCTAAAGTCCTTTCATGTCACCATTTCGCGTGTTGTTGTCTGCCTACACTAACCCTAACCCTGTAGGCTTGGGCTTCATTTAGGCTAACAAACTGTGATAGTTTGGTCAAATGGTAAACGTTGTATCAGTATACATAGACTAAATAAAAGTGACTTTAATACTACTTACCATTAATGCGACCTTGGTGCTGGTTTTGTGCAGTGCTTTGTAGTCAATTGACCGTTCGCAAAGACCCGCCCTCTTTAGTCACTGTTGCTATGTCCGACAAGCCACGCCCACTCTCACGCTACACATGTTCTCACGCAGTGAAACACACATCGCGGAGCAAAGAGACTGAAAACACACTGACAGACAGCACAGAGCAGCTTACTTTGATATGGAACAGTCTCAACTTTCAAATTTGGTCATTTTTTAAAGAGATGTAAACCATAAATACCGTTTTGTGGCTCTTTAATGTGTCTGACAGATCACTCAGTTAAAGCCGCCCATGAACCGATCATCTCTTCCTTCTAGTTAACTTGTAGCATCAAATAAACATGAATGAACATCAGAAGGAATGTTGTTTTAACCGTGGAAAGACGTCAGTACACACCGTTTTTCAAGTTCAAATTCTCCAATGTTAATCTCCTGACTGCTTTGTCGGACAAAAATGGCGGATTATGATTGGTCAGATCGCCTGTCAATCAAACTCCCTGCGAAGGGTCAATTAGCATCCATTGTTTAAATGACACAGATGGCTTCATAAATGTAAATTCGTCTGTCCATGTCATTTCAAACGATTTTTGAATGACTGGAAAATTTCCGCTCCACTTCACATTGTCCAATGAAATTTGAACTTCTTGTGCCAGATGACGATTGGGGTGTATTATGAAATACAGGCTTCAATGGATTATGTAACATTTTAAAATATGTGATATGTGGATTTTTAATTGAATCGACACAATACCTTTTATTATTGAAAAAAAAAAAGTTTATTCCTTCCTGCGTCGAGCCATATAGAGTGCCGAAGTGATGACGTCACTCTGTAGGCCAAAACGCGGAAGTGAGTTCGCATTTTAGCACTCCCGGTTCCGTCGCTCTAAAGTCTATGGGATTTTTGAATGGGTTTTTGCTAAATCGCCTGAAATAAGGTCTGTGGTGAACAAAGCCTCTAAATATTTTCACGTTTTGATCTATGACATAGAACACACAGTTATAACCTGCTTGTGGTTTTTTAAACTTTATTGTGTCTGCTTGTGTTTTTTAAAAACTTTATATAAGCTTCAAAATGTATAAATTTTGAATTAACTTGTAAAGATGATCTTGATAGACAAAACGTGTAAGGGTCACAACTCTTTCTTAAACACAGATCTTATTTTTTGCGATTTTCCAAAAGTCTATGGGGAAAATGCATAGCTTTTCGGTCGAGGGAACCCATGCGCCGCTAGCTTCCGAGTTGTCCTACAAAGTGACGTCATCACTTCGGCACTCTATAGAGGGTATGCGCATGACGTCACCGTCGGCCGGAGTGAATGCGGTCACGCCCACTAAGTGGCAAAAAGACTGAGCGGCAGCATTTGTTTTCAGCGTGAATGCCGTGAAAAACACACAAAACACATCTAAAACGGGAAAGAGCTTTGCGATTGACTGTACAACTAGATTTGACCAGAAATCTGAGGTACTGTATATTTTTACAGACTGCAAAAAGCTACAGAACAGACTATATTCTGCATAATTGGATGTTTTTAAATAAACACTGACAAAAAACTATACAAGTTTTAGGGCTGGACGATATGATGATATACAGTATAACATTAATGTAAGTGATCACTCGGATTTATACCTATCTATGTTGTATTTATATAAAACGTTTAGGTTTACAGGCAAATTTTCTTAATTTATTTCCCCGGCGTCGAAATCAGGCACATATAAATGTCAGGAAACACGATTCCTGGCTGCATGTCAATATCCATAGATCACTGACTGGATCTTTGATAAGTTGTAAGGAACACTATATCGAGTCCAACTTTTAGTTTAAACTGATAATAGTTTGTTTTACTCGCGTTTTCGCAGTTTCCCCTATTAACTCCAGCCACGCAGCAGCTCTTCTGCCACTCAGTCCGGCTGAGGGGGGCGTGTTCCGGCGGGGAAGTGACGTTAATGCATTCCCTCTATCCACAAGTTTCCTACGTCCCATGAGGCCTTGCGTCAAAAGTGGGTGCGTCTTCCGGTTAGAAGTAAACAAGCGAAACGTGACACTCATTCATTCATTCGACTATCGATTAATCATTAATATTTATACTAAAATGTATTATTTAATTTGTTTAACTTTTTATCAATTACAAATGCAATGAAAATACAAAAATACAGCGTGTTTTTCCACGATGAGTTCTTTATTACAAGATCAACTTGTGGCAGTTAAACTGGACATTCGGTTATGGCTAAACTTGAAGATATGCGCTGCGGTGCTCTGGACTGCCGGTGCGAGTCGGCGTTTTTTAAACAGAGACCCTTGTTTGTTCCTAAATAGTAATAAAAAAGAATCATGTTAAATAAAACCGAAATCGCGATACTCAGATCCACGGACCTGTGTCGCGGTCAGGGAAGGCAGAATCACGATACGCCCTTCGCACTCCCAGAGATATCCTTCCCGTCCAGATCCAATATAGCTACCATATCTTTACTATTTGTATTATTTGAAGTTAACATTATAAAATTTGTAGACCTACACCACAAAACTAGTTGAGGATAAATTATTTAAAATTGGGCGATTCCAGCATTATGGACGTGACATTTGCAGTCAAAATATAAATTCTCCGAAAATGCATTTAGGCTATTGAAACCTCGGTTTATATACATATATCATATCATATCAATAAAGGAGTCCAGACATTAGAAATATATAGCACATGCATTTTGTATTTAATATGAGGGAAATACACGAGGGTGACACAAAAAAAAAACTTTAACTTTTTGAAAGCACTGAGCCTTTATTTAAAGTTAATTTCGTTTTGTATTAATTGTATCTTAATTTCAATCAATGTTTCATCAACAATTTACCTGGATTTAATAAATAATAAGTAGCGGTAAATATAGCAGACAATAATCAAGACACGGAGGCGCTGGCGCCTGAACTGCAGCTCGTCTCATAAATGAACCGAAACTCAGCGTCTACTTGCCTTACAGACCTGAGAAATATATATATAGCCTATATTATATTAGATATACTATGAAATGTTTACTGTGTGTCATTCATGTTCTGAATATGTTGCTTCACAGTAGCCTTCACTTAAAATCTTTAGTCCAAGATTGTTGGATAATACAATTTGCCACTAAATTAGTTTAGTCCGGTTATAGGCCTATGTACAACCGCGAACAGCACATGTTGTCCCTGAGCTCCGTAACGACATCTCTCATAAAGGTTTGCAACTTATTTTAAATAGTAAAATATTATCTGAAAAACACCTAGCCTCTTCGCTAAATAGCACACAAAATACCATTGGTATGCTACTTCCGCCGCCTGACCGGAAGTTGCACCCACTTTATTTTTTACAGTAGCGCCCCCCGGAAACAGGTGGATAGGGAATGTGGAGATGACGTCACGCCGTGTTGCATTATGGGTCCGCCGCCATATTTACAGGATCGCGCCCAATACCGCTGTATTTAAATGCATGTGTTGGAGGATGTGTTTGGATTTTCTGTCGAGATTTTAATAAACGTCGATATGGTTGTTCAGTTCGACTGCCATAGCAGATCACACGATCGTTCAGGGAGGAAACTGAACAATGGAATACGTTTGTTCACCTTTCTTTCTTGGAAAAAACAACAAGGGAAGCAGGTCGAGGAGCTGACGAGAAGACGCCGGATCGCGTGGGGTGCTGCAATCATGAGGAAAAACTTTACTTACTGTCCTCCACTGCATACTACGTTTGTTAAAAGTTGTACAAAGCAAGAGGTTGTGTATTGTATATTCCTCTATGAGGAGGATAGTTGATGAATGATGTTGAATGTGTGGTTCATGTTAGCAGATGATAAAGCCAGGACACATTGCATGAATCAAATTATATTTATTTTGTTTTCAATTAACAATTTGCTTTGATATTCTGTACATCTTTTTACATGCCTTTTTTAAAATGTTTGTGAATCATGTTTTTATATAACTGCTTAATAAATGCATTAAGTGACTTCTCTGTTTCTGTACTGATTGCATCCACAAAGACCCTTTAAGTACACATAAATGGGCAAAGATACATCAAACTATTTTAAAATAAACTACCAAATACCCTCATCATTTTTACACGTGTCAACATTAAATGATGACAATAAGGCACAGTTTTATTTAACAAGTTACCACATCTTGTGGCATTATAAAGTAATGTACAATTTTTTATCTTGCACAACCTATGAAAACTTAACATATGCTGAAAATAGCAAGTTAACATTAACTATGAGAGCTGCTTTTCAGGTAAAATAGCTTGAACTTTATGCACAATAGTAATCAACTTAGCATAGGCTTAGAACACCAAAACTAAATCAGATGTATCAACGTTGTTTATCGCGGATAGTTTGTCCAAATAACGTTTTTTGGCAGTGGCATTTAGTTTATCCCGGTAGGGTCCCTTCTCTTTTTCTTTAAACATCTCCATTTCTTCCGTTCTTCTTCAATTTTACCTCGTTTTAGCCAAACACCCACTATTATAGCGAAGGTAAACAGAGATCGTGCCTGTAAAGATGGCGCCCACGTCCCATAATGCAACACGGCGTGACGTACCTCCACATTCCCTATAGGCCTACTCACTGAAATAACTAAATTTGGCTCGAGAGCATCGGTTCCCGGACTTTTGAGTGTTGAGGTCTACGTTTACACTAGTGCATTTTCATTTTAAAACGCATAACTTTTGCTACGGTTACGCCTGCCGTCCACACACACACTACTCCGAAGTTTTAGACCGGAGTCCGAAGCAAGAATGTTTTTTTACAGTCTATGAGTAAGACGCAAGTGACGCAACCCATAGCAACACGTGGTGGCAACGACACTTCAGACTGACAGAAACGTAAAAATAAACGTGAATTTAGGCTACTTTATTTTGTACACAATGTCATGATAATTATAACTAAATGCATTTTGCTTTATTGACCACAATATTAGCATTGATATTTGTTTGAGAAGGGCACTTTTGATTAATTTTGAACCTCCCGCATGTGCCTCTGTCTGATACTTGCTCCACTCCCAAGCGTGACACAAGCAGTGTTTATGCAAGGATAGGCCCAAGACAGTGTGTTCTGTACAATAACATGTTAGTACAAGTTTTATTTTATGGGAAACAAATCATTTCCAGCTTGAGGCCCTTTCATACCAAATGTGAATTGTCATCGCAAATACGTTTTAATAGAAACAATGGAGTACTGAGGGGCTAATCACACTTGACATAAATATTCACCCACTGACAAAGAAAGTTTTTTATCTTTGGTGTGCGTGTGTCAATTTCTTTCTTTGTCCGGCAATGAAATGTGCCAGCAAATAAAATTTGAGCTTTAGTTCACACTTGTAGTTCGGTTCTCTTGGTTCATTGATTCCGGACAAAAAAAGAAAATGATACATTTAGACCTGGTTCGCTTAGCGTTCACACTGTAATTTTAAACACTGAAACTAAAGATAAAAAACATGTCTTAAATGACGTATATTTTGTGACGGAACTTACTGAACATTCAAAACAATGTTGATGTTATATTTACAAGTTGAGAATTCACAAAGAGCTCTTAAAATGTGTAAAGGAGTCAAAACAGCGGCAGGTATCTCTCCATCACACACACACACACGGATATCTGCTGCGAGGAGATGCGGTTCTTACGCCTGCACTGAACTGTGGTAGGCAACATCTATGACGAGAAGAACCAGGTATGCTTGTGCATTTATTGCTTCTTAGGGTCACTTCTTGTGACATCACATCCTGTTTTTGGTTCGGTTCGATTATTTTGGTCTGTGTTACATTCATATTTCATTCGAACCGCACCAGAGTTTGTTTGGAAGCGGACCGAGACCCACATTTTTAGGGTCCTGGTCCGATTGTTCCAGCATGCAACTTAAATAAGAAATTCACAATGTAACAAATAATAATAAACAGGCTACAAGATACACAAAATATACAATCGACCCCACTTTACTGCAATGTTGTAGAATTGCAGCTTTAAAATTTGTACTTTTGATTCATTGGTCACACGTTCACGTCATATGGATTCACGGGTCATAATTAAACAAACTTGAACTTTGAAATGCAGCAAAATGCAGAACTTATTCGCATAAGCTTGAGTTTCCAGTCTCCTGCATTCACAAGCGGAATGGAAGACAATGTAATGAAAAGTGTAGCGTGACAGACCACTTACAGTTAAGAAAGTCATTGAAGTAAAGGCATAACCTGCGATTAGCTGTTTGCATAAAATATATTCCTCAAACATTTAAAATGTTGCCTCTTATGCTGTATGTGCTGCTTAAATAAATACTGTAGGCCTACACCAGGCACATGCAGTTCCCTTTCGAAGTGGAAATATGGGAACACTCCTCGCGAGCCGGTGTCTGAAGCACGCAAGCAAGCAATCGCATGATTTTCAGATGCGATTTTTTTTTCTGTTAAAAAGAATCCATAAAATCAATAAATATTGTGAGTGTCTGAAGCACGCTTGTTATATGCCAATTTTGACTGGCTACCACTGTCAGGTGACATCACAGGCACACCGGCAGAGTATATAAAGGCGCATGGAAAGAACGTACAGGAAGACGTACAGGCATGCCGATAGTGTGGCAACGTGACACAGGGACATATGCACAACTTTAGTTTAAATCGGACTGATGAATCTGAATGTAGTGTTTACATGAACGCTAAACGTGATCGGGTTGATGTGTGTGTTTATACTGTATGTCACAAGCTTCAAATCGGAATAGATTATTTGACATGCGCACACTTTAGAAATATACAGTTTCCGCTGTTTGCACATAATAACTATTCTCCTACATTCGTTCTTTATTTGTTTTAAACAGCAGGCTTAATATTTATCCATTTCTGGTCATAATTTGTAGACAATGAGCATATGAACCGTTGTGCCGCTGCTTATATTTATCACGCAGTAAAAATGCCCAAAACCAGTCGTCTGTGGATGAGAATCTGAAACGAGGACTGGTGGGATGTTGTCCTGCTCCACTTCACACACACACACAGTAAAAGGAGAATTATAGGATGACCGGACACTCGTTTATACAACACTTTATTCAACAGGAACAACAGCTCGTTCCATGGGTCATATGTAATTTCGCTATTTCTACATCATTGAACATGCGCAGTCATTTCAGTTTCGGTTTTCAATCCGATCAAGCATTTACATGTTCTCTCGCTCGGATTAGAAAAGGAATAAACCGCCCCGTCCAATCTGATCAAGCTCAATCGGATCTATGAATGTGTTTACATGAAGGATTTTCAGTCCAATTGAGCCGTCAATCTAATTACTAACGGGTTATTTGGTTGCCACTGTGTCATTCCCCTTCTTAGGGAACCATGGTTACAGTCGTAACATGAGACGTTCCCTTTCGAAGTGGAACTCTACACTGCATCATGAAGTAGACGCTATGGGAACAAAATACCCACTATGCTATGTAACACACGTGCTTCAGGCACCAGGAGCGTTCCTGTAGTGAACTCCATGACACAGTCTCGTCAGCTGAGATGATTTCTGCAACAGATGCTCTTTACTCATCTCAAGGCCTTTTTACATTCACATAAATGTTCGGTACAAAAATGAAGTCTGATTTTCGCATGTGTTTCTCTCCTGTTAAAAAGAATGCAAAACAAAAATGGCAGACAGGCTTCAGAAAATGCAAATTCACTGTCTGACAGTAGGTGACACTTATAGTAGAAAAGCAGAAATGCATCGGTTTACCCCAGTTTTCAGTACACAAAGCAGCGCTGTGCAGAGCTATCCGAAGATGAAGAGATGGAGGGCCGGAGAGCACCAAACTTTGCAAGTCCACTGCAAAGATGTGGCGATGTTTGACCCAGGTGGAGCCGACGGTCCGAGGGAGCCCTGAGAGGTCAAATGGCATGTTGCAGTCGACACCCGCTTCGTCCACTGTGAGTGTGGATCAGTTTACCCACAGCGCAAAACTGATGTAGTCCTTAAGGGTCCAACAAAGATCACCCTGGGGCATGATGAAGCGAATGTCGTTGTCCAGTCCACACCAGAGTCCCTCCATCAGCCAAACGTCATCACAGCTGGCATGGTGGCAAGTGTTGAATAACTCCTCTACGTAGTCCTTCAGGTTTTGGTCGTTTTGAAAAATAAAAACAGTCGCACCTCTCAACAGTGTGTTGCCTCTCCGTGGGACAACGTTTATGGACGCAAGATCCGTAAGCTCACGTTTTAATGATCCAGTCTTCTGTCACAGTCGCTGTATATAAATGCACTAAGATGAAGATTCAGAGCAAACAAATAAACTCAGGACAGGAGCATGTTACAGCAAACAATGACTGACAAACCACAAGAGAAACACGAGGGCAAATTATACACAGGCTAACAAGGTAAGGTAAGGTTGATTGTCCTGGGAACACACGAGTGTAACCAAGGGATCTAACAAGACACACCTGGGGAGACTAGAGCCCCTTTCACACAGAGATTCGGGAAAATACACGGATAAAGTGACCCGGGATTTGACCCGTGATTTTCCGGAATCAGAGAGTGGGTTCACACACAACCCGTAAAAATCCCGTAAAGACACGTGACATCGATGTGACATGTAATATCTCAGCAGCGTCTTAAGTTCGCTTATGAGCTGCGATTTTTCCCTCGAGAAACCACGCTTGTGCATTTTTTTCTCTGATTCGATCATAAACTAGCGCATTATGCACCGTTTCACTAGCTGGCGAACGATCCCGGCTTCAGTGTCATCATTACGACATGGCATTGATTACGGGACTGAACACAGCAATGTTACAAGGTCCCCAACCCGGCATCAATCCCGGGTCGTGTTTGTGTTCACACAGAAGGCGTTCTGGCAATTTCCCGGCAATTTCCCAGCAATTTCCCGGGATCAACGCGCTGTGTGAAAGGGGCTTAATCAACATGAAAAACTACAAAGAACTACAAAACATGGCACAAGACAGGAAATAACACAAAAGTCCTCACACAAGACAGGGGGAACAGAGGCTGAGATCGTGTCACTTTAGCTCATTTTAAAGGAGAATTGCGGAAGTTCTGAAATTTCTTACCGTTACTGACACCAGTGTCCGTTAGAGAAACTGCAGCCAGCACGCTCGTTGGCCGCACTAGATAAGGCTTTTTTTTTTTTTAAACTTACGAGGGGTTTCCGTGGGTATCTGGATTGTGCTGGAGGCTGGTCGCTTCTTTCCGTCCGCAGAGTCAATTTGAAACACTACTGCTAGCGATTGCGCTGCTTACTAATGGCTGCCGTACGGATGTAAGCCCAAGTAGACGAGAACGCGCATGGCGTCACATTTTGTGAATTTTCGCGCCAATTCGGACCCGACTCCTCCACACACAATTGAGCCTACAGGCTGATAGAGGCAACCGTGGTGGACAGTCAATGTGTCATTCTTTCTATTACATTATGGTTGGCTCATAAATGTACAAATTAAGACTCTATCTTAAAGATTTTTTTAAGTAAAAACCTACACATAGCCCCTTTAATTAAACTGAACAAGAAACGTTTTATAATGTCAATTGTGATTTTCACTTTGATGCAACATAATGTGTTTAGTAACCTCAAATCACAAATAAACAACAAATAAATTTGCTTAACCTATGTCAGAATCGACTCATTTGCTCATTAACAAAAAAGTAAAATCGGAATCGGCCATGAAATATTATTAGTTAGACAAAAAATTGTGTTGGAATGTTGATAGTTTCTTGTTAAGCTCTTTGGCAGCATTATGTCCTGCGGAATTTGTCCATTAGAAATGTCTGTCGTTTTAAAGAAACCCTATCTAGTTTCAGCCTAACCCCTCTCTCTCTGTCTCCCTCTCTCTCTGTCTCCCTCTCTCTCTGTCTCTCTCTCTCTCTCTCTCTCTCTCTCTCTCTCTCTCTCTCTCTCTCTCTCTCTCTCTCTCTCTCTCTCTCTCACACACACACACACACACACCCTACAGAGATCAGACTCTGCCCCTTAAAGGCTGAGTGTGTTGTCCTTAATGGATGACAGATGTCTGTGAAATGAAGCTGTTGCGTGAGTGTTTCATGTTATCTCGCAGCACGATGAGCAAGGAAACAGCTGGGGATGAACGAAAATGTTTAGGCCCTCACAATGTTGCCATTTATTATTCCTAGGGTACATGTTCTGGCTTTAATGCACCCTTGCTTCTTTGAGTAATATATTGGTATTAATAAAGCCAAACAAAGGAAAGCTTTCTGTAATGGAAAGAGTGCCGTTGTTCTTCTCACAATAAATCTTTGCTCTTGTATGTTTGCCCCAGTGAAAAATATACTAAAACATATTAGAAATATGTTAATTTTATGCTAAGTATTCAACAAATGCATTTACATATTATGTACTTGTACCCTGTAAGTGTATTTGATTGTGCTAAAGTGAAACTATTGCAAGTATACTTTAGGTACACTTTACATAACTTGCATTTAAAGACTATATTATATTATACAGAGATCATACTATCCTTACTAATAGTGATATTAAACACATTTAAAGCTTAATATTAAGAAATGTGCATTGTGCAATAATGAAGAACAAATCAAGTTTAACCAGTAAGTCTCAAGCGATATGTCAGTAAATATGTTAATGTATTTTGTTGTATAGTATGAAATAAACGTATTTTACATAGGTGTAGGGTTTTTTTTTTCACTGGGTGGGCTTTATGCAAACTAGCAATTAACCATCTATGGGCCTGTATCATTTATGAATGACAACAAATTGTACAAATTTGTAATCAATCACTTTTCAAGTTTTATTCTGTCGTTGTTTTATATTTGATATATGTGTATCACTTGGTTTCCAACAAAAATTAGCAGGGCTGTCTTATGGAAACACGGTAAGCATATTTTAAAGCATTTGAGTTTTCGTTTTTTAGGTGTTCTACATGCATTTAAAGTGGAATAATAATTTTGGTCCATGTAAAACATATTTAGTGCACACTAAAAAAAAAAATGAAAAAATGTTTTAGTCAGTTCAACTTAGAAAATGTACTTCATGTGGTAACATCTACAATAACTGGTTTTGTTGACATGAAATTATTTTTTTTAAGATTACTAATTATAACTGAGTTCAACCAACCTGAAAAACAAGGTTTCACTGAAGCACAACTGTCAGTAGATATAACATGATTTCTCCACCTAGGTGAAATTACTTTAAGGGATAGTTCACCCAAAAATGAAAATTAGCCCATGATTTACTCACCTTGAAACCATCAGACATTCTTCTTTCAGACGAATACAATCGGAGTTATATTGAAAAATGTCCTGGCTCTTCCAAGCCTTATAATGGGAGTCAATTGGTATATTTTTTTGGAAGTCCATCAAAACCTATCCATCCGTGATAAAAGTGCTCGAAACGGCTCTGGCGCGTTAATAAAGGCCTTCTAAAGTGAAGCGATGCGTTCATGTAAGAAAATGGTCCATTTTTAAAACTTTATCGACTAAAATAACTAGCTTCCGGCACACGGCCGTACCAGCCCGTTCTCATCCCAAGGCGTCATATGCTGACGCTTTTGACATTTCGTCTACATCCAACGCACATGGCACCCTTTAGCGTCAATATGAGATGCGGATAGATATGGGCCAGAAGGCGCCTCCTAGCGGTCTAACCCTAACCCTACCCCAGACCTAAACCTACCCATATCTATCTGCATCTCATATTGACGCTAAAGGTTGCCATGTGCGTTGGATGTAGACGAAATGTCAAAATATGTCAAATATGACGCCCTAGGATGAGAATGCGTTGGCCGTACGCAAGTCGACTTACACCAAAAGAGTAACCCTTGAACTTGACGCACAACGTAACGTCGAACACTGTTGCCCAGCCCTGTGTGTTTGAACCACGAGAGGTGTCAAAGCTTACTCCTACGTCATACATCGTCAAGTGTTACTCTTTTGATGTAGGCCGACTTGCGTACGGCCGCCTGGGTGCGCTTGCGCCCTGCGCTTTAGACCATGCGCTTAAGATCCTTAAAATAGGGCCCTAAGGGCCAGATGTACGTACATTTGCGAACGCAGCGTTAACAGCGCCATAGAAAACGCTTGATGTGAAACCGCAGTGTGCGTGTTATGTACCAAACCTGCAGTTCATCAGGTAATCCGCGCCTGTCCCCACACACTATACCGTAAATTGTGCATATTTAAAAGCGCAACTGAATGGGCCTGCTCCTCTCGCTGCTGATGCTATGACTGTTTGAAATGATCCTGATGCCAATAATTGTAATGTAGCGAGCAGTTTAACAACTGCTGGAAGGGAATGTGAACGCTGAGTCGGAGATTCGATGTCATCTTTGATTTCTTTCAGTAACTGTAATAGTGCCTAGCTGCTTAATCTGTAACGCTTAATGATTTCTTTTTCACTCAACTGAAAAAGTGTGTTTCTTGTGGCAAAAATCTTTTCAGCTCGTCTCCTTAGCCTATGTTTTCGTCTTGTTGGATTACTGCTGCCATTTCACCAGGAGGCGTATGCCAGGAAACCTGCTTCCTAAATTACACCTGCTTTTAAGAGGTGGAGAATTTTCAGCGCAAAATAGAGCCGTTTTCACTGTCTTTTTCTGTACATAACGGGGAATACATAATTAGGCGCAGTTTACGCTTTCCCTCCCATCTCTTTATGTGACACTCTCACTTTCCCCTTGACCATCCCATGAATGCATATGCATGACACGAAAACGTCTCGATTACGTATGTAACTCTAGTTCCCTGAGAGGGAACGAGACGCTGCGTCAAACGCTGTGGGAACGCCCCTGCGTTGTGCGTCATGAAGCACGTATGGAATCAGCCCAATGAAGAGACGGAACGTCATAGGCGGGTGACGTAATCGACCAGGAAACTATAAAGCACCCCAAAAACACAAGCGCATCAGCTTCTGGTAGGCCTGAAGGAAGCGCTAACGGGAGTGCCGGGAGTATGGCGGAACGACGCAGCGTCTCGTTCCCTCTCAGGGAACTAGGGTTACATACGTAACCGAGACGTTCCCTTTCAAGGGAACTTTGAGCTGCGTCAAATGCTGTGGGAACGCGAATACCCACGTCGCCATAGGAGCAAGTGACCGTCACAGCGGACGAGAGCACCTGCACCCCAGGGGTAGAGCTTAAGTCTAAATCATAGAACTTAATAAACGTATGCGGTGAAGACCATCCAGTCGCATCACAAACATCACTCAGGGAAACTCCTGACAATAAAGCTTTGGATGCAGCCATACTCCTAGTAGAGCGGGCTCGTACAGCCAAAGGTGAAGGCTGACCAGCCGACTCATAAGCAAGTGAGATAGCCTCGACCACCCACTTGCTCATTCTCTGTTTAGACGCAGGACACCCTTTCCTGGGTGGCCCGAAACATGCAAATAAATGTTCTGATTTCCTCCACAGGGCAGCGTCTAACACCCTCACTGGGCAGAGCAAATTAAGTTTCTCCTGGTCTGACGACAGAAATGGAGGAGGACAGAAAGCCTGCAGAACTGTAGGTCTAACAACATTAGTAGGGACCTTAGGAACATAACCTGGCCTAGGGTATAGAAAAGTCTAACCATACCAAGCGAAAATTCCAGGCACAAACTGCAGGCCTCAGCCTCAAAGTGCCACGAAGGAAACGAGTTGTAAGCGGGTGTCTCCCCAGAGAAACTCCACTGAAAGGGACGTGGCAAGCAGCTAGTGCCGCCACATACACCTTTAGTGTGGAGGGGGATAACCCTGTGGAGAAACGCTCCTGCAGGAATTCCAGCACTGCACCCACTGGGCAGTTAACTGGGTCCTACAGGTGTTCTCCACACCAAGAAGTGAAAAGTTTTCACTTCAAAGGCATATAGCTTCCTCGTGGATGGAGCTTTGGAGTGAAGGATGGTCTCAACAACCTCGGTTGAGAGACTGGAATCTAAGAGCTGGGCCCCCTCAGAGGCCAAGCCTACAGTTTCCATAATTCTGGGCGGGGGTGAAATATCATGCCGCCCGCCTGAGAGAGTAGATCCCTCCTGACCGGGAGCTCCAAAGGAGAGCCGTCCAGGAGAGAAACCAGGTCCGCAAACCATACTCGGGCCGGCCAGAACGGGGCTACTAATAGTAGGCTGACCCCGTCCCGGCGAACCCTCTCCAGAACTCCTGGTAGCAGAACAATCGGGGGAAAAGCGTACAGACGTGACCTCGGCCACGGCTGCACCATAGCGTCCAACCCCAGAGGGGCTGGATGACTGATGGAGAACCACAGACGACAGTGTGATATCTCATTGGAAGCAAATAGGTCCGCCTTGGCGCGACCGGAACTCAACTAAAGGAGCTCCACCACCTCGGGGGTGGAGTTTACATTCCCCCGGCCTCGGCCCCTACCTCGACAGGGAGTCTGCTACCACATTCAAATATCCAGGGAGATATATTGCTCTCAGTGATAGTAACTTCCCTAGGGACCACAGGAGGACCTGACGGGCCAACTTGAAAAGCCGGCGTGACCGCAGGCCCCCCTGACGATTTATATAAGAGACCACCGACGTGTAGTCTGACTGAACTAGCACATGATGACCTCTCAGGTCTGCTAGGAAGTGTTTCAGAGCCTGAAACACTGCCAACATCTCTAGTCAAGTCAAGTCATCTTCATTTATATAGCGCTTTTAACAATGGATTGTTTCAAAGCAGCTTTACAGAGATAAACATATAATTTAAGGTAACAGAGATTGTTTTGGCTTTATAGCGGTTCTTGAATAATGTTATTTCCAGCTAAAGTTAATTTTGATTGATTCACCTCCGTCGAAATGATCACACTTTAAACGCGAACCTGTGATTAACGCTGACGACGTTCACATGCTCATTCAGAATTGATTCTATAGTTATGTGCTTTTGAAAATATGTGCGCAGGTTTGTAATTCCATACAACCCATGCCTAAACAAACTACTTGTCTTGCCTATAAATTTTGATACAGAATTTTGTTTTGGTAACACTTTATAATAACTGCATGCTATTAATCATTTGTTAAGAATGAGTAAACAGTTAATTCATCATTTATAAAGCATTAATAGACATTAATAAGCAGTTTATAAATACAGCTATAAACGCTTTTTTTCTTGATTTATAAGCATATCTATAATGCGTTTAATAATTGTATTTTCATACTTTGTTAATGATCAATTAATAATTTCTAAATGAAGTATAGCATTATTTACAAACCAGTTATTAAAGAGTTGTCAGTCATTCATAAGATCACTTAGAAAGTGTAAGTAAATGTAGTAAATACAGGTAGTTATAAAGCATTTAGTAGTGGTCAGTTAACTATTTTGTGAGCTAATCTAAAGTGAGGACTATTCATGCCTGGTAAAGCATTTATAAAGGAGATTTAAAGGCGCATCAATCTTCTAAACAGTAAAATGTAACAAACACAACAGCAATACAGAACATAGAAATATTTAACAGCCTTTAAAATCTCCTTTATAAATGCTTTACAAGGCATGAATAGTCCTCACTTTAGATGAGCTCACAAACATAGTTAACTGACCACTACTAAATGCTTTATAACTACCCGAATTAAGCCTGAATTACAGCATAAATACATGTTAATGAAGCCTTTATTAACACACTAAGTAACCATCACTATATGTCTGAATAATAAGATGTATGAATGTACATTTAAATAGTTTATTAATCATTTACTTACACGTTCTAAGTAATCTTATGAACCACTGACAACTCTTAAATAACTGGTTTATAAAAAATGCAATTATTCATTTAGAAATAATAAATTGATCATTAATAAAGGATGAAAATATAGTTATTAAATAAATTATAGATATGCTTGTAAATCAAGAAGAGAGCATTTATAGCTGTATTTATAAACTGCTTATTAATGTCTATTAATGCTTTATGAATGATGAATTAACTGTTTACTCATGCTTAACTAATGATTATTAGCGTGTAGTTATTATAAAGTGTTACCTTTGTTTTATTTTATCACTTCGGGGTACGCGAACATAAATTCACAACGTTTTATCTGTAGAGTGGGATAGGGATCCTCCATAGGGAGAGGATAGTTGACACTTCAGCACTGCATTGTCATCGGGTCCAGGCGGATCTCCTTCGTCAGATCTGGATACGGCCTAGATCCGGCAGGCTGCGGAAAAACCTCGGGATAAACAAAGACACTAATATTAGCGTAGATGCCATTCTTCTTATGATGTAACGAGTACATCAAGATTTAAGGGAAGTGTTCCCAGTTCCGGCTGACCTAATCTATGCAGCCTAACATTGAATTGTAGAAGTCTATAATGTATTATGTGTATGCTAGGTCAAAGAGATGTGTTTTTAGTCTAGCTTTGAACTGACAGAGTGTGTCTGCTTCCCGGACAATGGTAGGAAGATTGTTCCAAAGTTTTGGTGCTAAATAGGAAAAGCATCTACCGCCAGCAGTCAATTTAGATATTCTAGGTATTATCAACTGGCCGGAAATTTGAGATCGCAATAGACGTGAAGGACTATAATGCGTTAAGAGCTCGCTCAAGTACTGCGGAGCTAAACCATTTAGTCCTTTGTAAGTTATCAACAATATTTTAAAATTTATACGATGTTTAATAGGGAGCCAATGCAGTGTTGACAGAACCGGGCTAATATGGTCATATTTCCTGGTTCTGGTAAGAACTCGAGCTGCCGCGCTTTGAACTAGCTGTAGTTTATTTATTAAGCGTGCAGGGCAACCACCCAGTAGAGCATTACAATAGTCTAGCCTTGAGGTCATGAACTAATTGTTCCGCATTTCCCAATGAGAGCATATGGCGTATTTTAGATATATTTTTAAGATGGAAAAATGCAGTTTTACAGATACTAGACACGTGGCTTTCAAAAGAAAGGTTGGTATCAAAGAGCACACCCAGGTTCCTAACCGACGACGAAGACTTGACAGAGCAGCCATCAAGTGTTAGACAGTATTCTAGGTTATTACGTGTGGAAGTTTTTTGTCCAATAATTAGAATCTCTGTCTTTTCAGAATTTAGTAGTAGGAAATTACTAGTCATCCAATTTTTTATATCAGCTATGCATTCCGTTAATTTTGTGAATTGGTAAGTTTCGTTGGGTTTTGAAGAAATATACAGCTGAGTATCATCGGCATAACAGTGAAAGCTAACTCCATGTTTCCTAATGACATCTCCTAATGGTAGCATGTACAGAGTGAACAGCAACGGTCCTAGTACTGAGCCTTGTGGTACGCCATACTGAACTTGTGATCAATAAGACATCTCTTCATTTACTGCTACAAACTGATAACGGTCAGTTAAGTATGATTTAAACCATGCTTGTGCAATTCCACTAATGCCAACATAGTTTTCTAGTCTATTTAAAAGAATGTTGTGGTCAATGGTGTCAAATGCAGCACTAAGATCGAGTAACACTAATAGAGAGATACAACCACGATCGGATGATAAGAGCAAATCATTTATGACTCTAATGAGACCAGTCTCAGTACTATGGTACGGTCTAAATCCGGACTGAAAATCCTTGCAGATATCATTTCTTTCTAGAAAGGAACATAGTTGGGAAGATACTGCTTTTTCTAATAATTTTTACAGAAAAGGCAGATTTGAGATTGGCCTGTCTCTAGACAATTTATATGCCATGATAGATGATGGTCCTGCCACAGACCTTGGGCTGGACGACCACTCATGACCGCCCCCCACCCTGTGAGAGAAGCATCCGTTGTTAGCTTTACGCGATGACAAAGAGCCCCCAGCACAGGATCTTTGGATAGGAACCAAGTTTCTTTCCACAAGACCAGAGCACGAAGGCAGCGCCGCGTGACTTTGATCATGCGGAGTGGATTTCCCCTCGGGGAGAATCCCTTGGTCCTGAGCCACCACCGCAGCGGTCTCATGTACAACAGGCCAAGGTATAACGTTGGACACTGCTGCCATCAAACCCAACAGTTTCTGAAACTGCTTTACAGTGAGTAGCTGGCCTAGCTTTACTGTTTCAAGGCTGAAGAATCGAAGCGATGCGGGTGACCGAATCCCAAACAACGCCCAGAAAAGTGGTCTCCTGAGAAGGAGATAAACACTTTTCTTCGCGTTCAGCCTCATCCCCAACTTCCTGATATGCGCGAGGACGACATCTCGATGTCGAACCGCCATCTGCTCCGTAAAGTACGGGGAGATAGCTAGACCGAACGGAAGAATGGAAATGTTGAAGTAAGCGTCCTTTAGATCTATCGTGACAAACCAGCCCTCGGACCTGATTTGTGACACGACCTGCTTGATAGTGGGCATCTTGAATTGAGCTTCCTTACCGAGCGATTTTATAGGCGCAAATCTAAAATTGGACGCAACCCCCCATCCTTCTTTGGAACGATGAAATATCGGCTGTAATAACCTAGCTCCAAACTGGGATGAGGAACCCGTTCTATAGCCCCCTTTTGAAGGAGCGTTTTCACATCTTGTTCCATTACCAGAGCCTGTTCGGGGCCCACACTATGGGCAGAACCCCTCTGAGTTTCGGTGGACGACACCAAAATTGGATCGCAAAACCTCTTACTACTGCCTGCAGGACCCACTGAGATATTCTTGGAAGGCTTTTCCACTCTTCCAAAAAAATTCTACTCAGGGTACCAGTCTCTCGAGACTGGTCTCTGGTGTAATTTGAGCAGCAAACACAGCGCCCTGTAACGGCGCACCGGCAGGGAACAACTGGTTTGACCGCTCTGAGACCCTCCTCAGAGGGAGCGAGCGTCCCTAGGGAAAGCACTCGCTGGGACCGTCTACGCCCCTGCATGAAGGCGGGGTTGGCAGAACGGGCCCCTGAAGGCACCGAGGAAGAATGGGCACCGTAAAAAGAGGTGAACACCTTTCTCCCTCGATGGGACCACCCTCAGTGTCAGAGGAGGCAAACGTCCCTCAGGAAAGCGCTCGCCGGGACTGTCTGCGCCCCGGCATGAAGGCGGGGTTGGCAGAACGGGCCCCTGAGGGCACCGAGGAAGAATGGGCACCGTAAAAAGAGGTGAACACCTTTCTCCCTCGGTGGGGACCGCCCTCAGCATAGCCCATATAACTGTCCTCAAATCAGTTCTTTTGCTTTTTTTTTTTAAATATATTAATTTTTTCTCTTTTTTTTTTCAAAAAGCTTTGGCTGAGAGTGCCGCGTCTGGTCCCACTGTCCAGCAGGGGGAGCGCGAGACGCGATACTATGCTTTGCTGTGCCTATGCGATGAGCCCGTGGACGGCCGGGGCTGCTCCCGCCCAGCAGCCCCGTGGACGGGAACTTTTAATGGAAGAAACCTTTTAAAAGCTGCTGTCTGCTTCTTTTCTTCCTGAAATTATCAATGACAGTATTAATAACCAGTCTGAATATTAGTCACTGAATAACCCCGCAGGGGAGAGAGGATCATCTAGAAGAAAGCTTTCTCTTTCTGTTTCATGTTGGAAAAAATTATTTTACCATAAATCGGCAGCCTGACGCAGTTCTCGAACCACGTCAGTACCGCCTCCTCACTCACGCTCAGATCCTTTAGCAAATCAGCCTGGTATGCCTGCAATATAGACATTGTATGCAGACATGACGCAGCCTGACCTGCCGCCGAATATACTTTACAAAAAAGCCGAAATATTTCATAATGGCTTGGAAGGTAATGCCGGTGCTTTAAATGACAATGCAGCCTCGGAAGAGAGATAGCTCGCAAGCGTCTCTTCTACCCGCGGCAAAGCGCCTTCTTTTCTTTCAAAAAACCTAGCCCCCGCTAAATCGGAATATGTGAATGATTGGGGGCTAAAAATTATATCAGAAGCTGGCTTCTTCCATAATCTCGACACCTCAGTGTGGAGATCATGAAAAAACGGCAAGCACCGGCGTGGAGGTTGCACACGGAAAGGGAGAAATCTTTCATCTAACTTAGATTTAATAACAGACTCCTGCCTAGCCACTGGCCACTCAATGCTTAGTTTTGATACAGCTCGAGTGAGAACCTCAATGAGCTCTTCGCTTTCGGGAGTGTGAGGTGGCGAGTCCTCCACATCTCTCTTGTCAATACTGCTATTTTTATCTCCTCAGTTTTTAAAACTATCGTTAGATAGTTGCAGTACTGGTGCCTCAGCCCAGGTGGAAGAAACCGCTGAGCGTGCTTCCAAACCGGGCTGAGACACTGGATCTAACAGGTAAAGGGAGAGATAAGGCAGAGCCCGTCTCTAACCCCGCTGAAAGATCCATTTGCAATCCCCACGATAAGCGTCGCCGCTCAGCCTCGGCAGAAGCGGGACTCGAACCGCGGGGAGCGCGCACCGAGCACTCTCCTCAAAGAGCGCTCGGCGGGAGCTGAGCGTCCATAAAGGCAGACGCTCGCAATACTCGCAGCCAGCCCCCTCGAGAGCTGACTGGGAATGCTGCACTCCCAAAAAAACAACACAAAGAACGTTTGTATCCCCGCCCGTTAGATAGACACAGTGTTTACACTCAGACAGATTCACATATAGCGCGACTGAAGGCACAAAAGCTGATGCGCTTGTGTTTTTGGGGTGCTTTATAGTTTCCTGGTCGATGACGTCACCCGCCTATGATGTTCCGTCTCTCCATTGGGCTGATTCCATACGTGCTTCATGACGTACAACGCAGGGGCGTTCCCACAGCGTTTGACGCAGCTCGAAGTTCCCTTGAAAGGGAAGTGCATTTTGCCATTTTCAGTTCCCGCGACAGGCAGTCTGCGCTTTCATCTCGGTGCGTCCCATTCGTACATACCTCGCCATGGTTTTATGCGCACTTTGCGAAACAAATACGCCTGAAGTGTATGCAAAAGCGTTAGTACATCTGGCCCTGAGTGTCCACAAACTGAACACAAGAGCTACTCGTGACTACTCAGCATCGTCAGCCTAAGTAGATCGCAGAGCCTTCGCCACCAATAGAGCTCCGGAAGCTGACGTCACGCAATCTAAACTCCGCCATTTTGGCAGGCAAATCAGGAGAGCGCCAGAGCGGCTGTAGCAGTGGTATCGATAGTGGTCGAATGATTTAAAGTCTATTTAAAATTTAAAACCTTAAAATTTCAACATGGTGGACAGCTACTGTGCGCCTGGATGCCAGAACAGGAAGAGGAAAGCAAAGGGGAAATCATTTTATCGTATTTTATCGCTCACTGCAATAAAACGTGCTAACCAACACAACAAAACAGTGAGATGGGAGCCATCAAGCAATGGATTTCGCTTGTGCAATGATCACTTCATATCAGGTATGTTCTTTCTAATGTAACTTGGCTAGCTAACATGTTTAATATTGTTTCTGACGATTGTAATGCCATTACGTTTAAGTTTTCAACCCTCTACAAAGCATATATGCGACTAAATCTTCACTCTGGGAGACTAAATAATGTCTGTCATTAGCCATTGGCTAATAAATTCGTAGAGTTTACATGTCAGTGTGTAATAGACATAGTAACGTATACATTTAGCATATATTTATTTTCACTCGCTGAACACACTGACTTGAGATTGTAACGTTAGTTATCTCTCCATCAAGCTAATTACTAGTTGGTATTCTTTTCTGTTAACTAAAGTTCATTGCCTTGTAACTTCAATGTTAGTACTTGGGCTACTTGTAAGTCTCTTTGGATTAAAGTGTCAGATAAATCAAATGATTTGATGTTAATGTAGCTTGGCTAAAAAGAAGTTTAAATTGTTGCCATTTTCTGTTTACTAATGTTTTAGGGAAAAAGAGTGACAACCCTCTTTCACCCGAGAGTCTCCGGAGTAGGACGAGGGAAAGTTGATGAGGTAGTTGTAGATATCAGGATACTGCAGGTCAGGAAAGCTATCAGTTCCTTCATCAATACACACGAAAAGCACCCTGGGGGCATTATAGGGATCTGTTATGTTTAATCTATTAAGTTTTGTTATGTACAAGTCTATGTCTTTTGAATTAAAGTGCGCTGTGAACTCTGTGTTGCCTTGAAACTCATGCTGCCGTCATTCATTCATTCGCGTCCCGGACCGCCTCCTGCCTGCCAATATGGCGGTATAAACAGAATAGGTCACGTGACGTCCGGAGCTCTATAGTCTCTACAATCCGTCTTGAAGCTCACAATCTGTAGTTCCCAGCATGCTTTGCAAGGGACTGCATTAGGAGAGTAAATTTAGGTATTTAGTGTTATTTTATGTGTTTTACGATAAAGAGAAAGATGTTGGTAGTTTATGTTAATGTTTAATGTTCAGTTGGACATTTAGAGGAGTCTCTGTTATTGAATGTTGTGGTTATCATCGTTCTGAAGAGTAGCGCTGTCAATTGTGATTTTCACTTTGATGCAATGTATTGTGTTCAATAACCCCAAATCACAATTTCTCATTGAAGCTGAATTTGCCGATCAGCAAGGAGCAGGAGCTTTATTGGAAATTGTATGTTGGGTCAATGTAACTCAGTTAAGTTAAAACAGAATTCCCTTGTTTCATGTTACATCAAACTGTTAGAAGTAGGTTACAACAACACAATTAGAATTTATAAGTAAAATCAGGTAGAAATACCTCCTCAAAGGTCACTTTTTACAAGACCGTTTATAAGTCTTTTATTTCATTTGCTCACATCAGTTCAATCTAAATTAATTAATGGTGCAATTGCTCATAAAGTTTCTGGTGAGTCATTCTGTTTCATTCACTCATCAAAGGTGCATGTTAAATTTGAACCTTGTTATAATAAAATACTACCCTGGGGACAAACAGAATTGGCCGTTAGTTCTCTATATGCACGGATAAGCCAGCTCAAGCATTTCCCATGAACTGTCAGCTGTTAATCTACACTCATGCCCTCGAGATCTGCCTTGGCTAAACATTTAAAGCGATTCTCATTTTGATGAACCAATATCGATTCTTAAATCCCAAGAATCGATCTTTTTTGGTCTATGGTGTTTTCATTTGATGAATGAACAAAACAAGTGCCTCCCATCCAATATTTCACAATAAGCTTTAATCGTTGTTAGGCTACTTTTGAAATGAAACACAGTCTCTGCTTTTGAATTCTGTCGATTTTATTATGAAATTCAAGCAATACCGTTTTGGCGCTGAATGTGGCGTGACACATCGCTGTCATTTAAACGAAGCGGCACATTAACGGATTGTCTCTTCATCTTTAGCTAGTTACAGCACGAAATAAACATGAATGAACAGCAGAAGGTATGTTGTAAGATATAGATATATTGGGGGGGGGGGGTGGTGATGGCGCAGTGGATAAGACACATACCTTTGGTGTGAGAGACCCGGGTTCGAATCCACTGTGAGACACCAATGTGTCCCTGAGCAAGACACTTAACCCCTAGTTGCTCCAGTGGTGTGCGACCTCTGACATATATATATAGCAATTGTAAGTCGCTTTGGATAAAAGCGTCAGCTAAATGAATAAATGTAAATGTAGATATAGACTTACTGAAATGTATCATGTCTCATCGATCAAATCATTGTTAAACAATCTGAACTTTACTTCAGATAATATGCAAACTCGTTTCCCGGTTTTGGTCTACAAAAATACACCATCCCTACTTTAGTCTATATCAGCACTTCTCAAAGTCCGAATCCGGACCCGGAGGGAATTCAATCCGGAGCCGACTCCATTTCGTATTTCAATAGCACTAATTGTGTATAAGGGATTAAAAGTGTGTTTTTTATGTGCATATGATACGCACTGTAAACCCATGGGATTAGTGGTGTGTGGGGTACGTGTACACGCAATAAATTGCATGATAAACACATTGGGTCTCATTCATGAAACATTCGTAAATGTACAAGTAAATATGAGAGTGATTTGCGCGTAAAGAGACCTTCCCGAAAACTCATCTCCTGATTCAAAAATACTTCGTAAACGTCAGATGTGATAGTGAAATGTGTGTGTGTGTTAATGAATTCCAATCAGTCGTAAATGGGACTCGCGTGCACACTCATTCTCAATTAGCATGAATCCCGACTGACAACTATATATGGGCATCATATTATGACACCAAACGAAGGATTTCAACATGTCTTCTCCAAAGCAATTGGAAAAGAAAAATTTCTCAGAAATCGAAGTTTTATTATCAGAAGTTCATTCTCAAGCGTACATAGTGGCGTATCAGGTCCTAAAAAAAAGGAAGCTTGGCAGCATATTACAGATGCAGTTAATGGAGTTTCATCTGTTAATCAAACAGTCCCAGAAGTAAAAAGAAAAACCGTATGTAATTACTATGTCTATATATAATATTTTTTTCAAAATGCTGTGTAAATATGTACCCGATTAAGGTGAATTAAAATGCAGCCTTAGTTATTAGTGAGCAAAACGTTCGGATGTTAAACTCACTATTTACGCGTAGCTGGGAGCAGGTGTAGATTTCTTTCGTACCAACTAACATTTGGAAAATACGAACATTTTAATGAATCAGAAAATTTACGCCAGAACCACTTTACACATGATTTACACAGAAATTCGTTCTGCTCGTGTTTCATGAATGAGACCCAATGTGTGCTATAGAGGCGCATTTCATGAGATCAGGCTGGTTCATTTTGCCCCAATCCAGCACAAAGCCGTTTTGTTTGATTTGTAACGAGACAGTTGGAGTTGTGAGGAGTGGAAATGTCAAACACCACTATGAAACAAAACACAGACATTTTGAACGGCAATTTCCACAAAATACAGAGGTATTTTGCACCATGTTAGTGTTTTGGCCTACCTCTTGTTGTGTTTTGTTCCCCAAAAAATGCTGACACTTAAACCAATTGTTTTGTCACTTTGCACTTGTTATTAATGCATTTTTAAATGCAAAAGGCACTTTAATTTAAAAAAAAAAAAATTGTGTTGCTTTGTTATACATGTTATGCATGTTTATTAAAAACAAGTTTTGTAATAACCAATTGTTCCGGACCTTTGACATTGATGAAAATTCAGATTTGGACCTTTGAATGTAGACTTTGAGAACCCCTGGTCTACATGGTTAAACTTGCCTTAGAAATTATAGTTAATAAACTTTTGGATGGCATTCAAAAGAGATGTGCAAAGGTTTCTCGAGCCACAGGTCCCTTATTCTGGAAAATAAATAAATAAATAAACAATAGTCCGTAGTCATTTATAGGAGCATCTCTGGTTGACAGGTGGAAGGTAAATCTTGAGGTCAATGCATTAATTATAAAGAATTCCAGATGTCGCAAGAGCCTAATAAATTAGTAACACTCATAAAAAAAGTTTATTTTTTATTTTTTTATATACAGTAATAGGTCCAATATGGTCCGCATCTGCTTTTCATTATAGCAAACGTTATTAAGGGCAAAGAATAAAAATACCTCAAGCAAAAAAGACTCCCAATAACACCTTTAAATCTGCCTAAACATAAATGTAGCATTTAGAACAAGTGTCACTGATACAAATGAGACATTTATTCTACTCCTTCAAAAGGCACACGAGGGGGAGCATCACTAAGTTCTGCTCGTAGGAGCCTCAAGTTCTGCTCGTAAGGCACACAAAAGGAAAAATTACAAGTAAAGGGCAGAAAGAGGCCGTACGACCTCATTGGCTTGTTGGTGTGTTAACGTTACAGAGTGTTCTGGGTTGTTGGGGAGCGAAGGCGTTCAAGGGTCATTCAATGTCTTAACTTGGAATGGGAAGAGAGGCTGAAAACGCAACCAGACTGGCAGAGGTGAAGTGGGACAGGAATCCTCTGGGGTGTGATTGAAAGGGTGAGAAGTTAATTTGGCAGCTTTTCCTCCACGCTTTGCTATTGTTTCCTCCAAGGACCCAACGGCACTATCGCCCACCCCCACCTTCAAGATCCCAATGGCCCACCGGCTTTTCCTTTTCCGACCAGCTGCCTTGCACTCCCACTGCCTTCAAGTTTCCACCACCTCCCCCTGCGCGCCTCCTCTCCGACTAAAGCACACTGACCTGAAACCAAACGTTCTCTCCGCTGGAAACTTCCTGCTCTGTGTTTTTTTCTATGATGTTGTGAATGGAGGGTAACACGGTACTTGAATGAAACGAGAACCTTCACGGCCCGTCGGTCAGAGGCCTTGCGAGATGCGGGGAGTCGTCTGGAATGGGACGGAGGGTTGAAGTAGCCTTGCTCTTGTCTGTCATCAAACAGAATGATTCAGAATGCAGACGCAACATTTTCCAGAGCCGTAATGTGGGCAGTGCATGCTAATGTTGACAGCCAAGGCTGCTATTTTTTTTGGTTGGGAAGACCTTTGACCCATTGCATTATGACTCTGAGAAGGTGCACTCTTAAAAATAAAGATTCCCAAAGGGGGATTTCGGAGTTATGGCATAAAGGAAACATTTTTGGTTCCCAAAAGAACCTTTCAGTAAACAGTTCTTTAAGAAGCCATTTTTCTTAGTCTGAAGAACATTTTTTCCACTGTTAAGAAGCTTTTGTGCAATGAAGAGTTTTCATGGATGTTAAAAATCCTTCATGGAACTGTAGATGCAAATTAAGAAGAGGTGTGTGAAATGAAGACAAGGAAGTTAATATAATATAAATTTAGGATCTGATCAAAGCAATATGGTGGTTAATAAAAAACCTTTACATTTTAAGTTTGCAGGTTTGGAACAACATGAGTAGGCTAAAGGATTTTTTGGGTGAAGTATTAAATTTTTTAATGCAATACCCAACATGAAATAACCATGAATACATTTACATAATTTATTAAATGTGGGATGTGCTAACTTCTAGATATATACTAATACATTTTGCAATATATTTGAAGTTGCATATGGTTAAATAACATTTACTTAAAGTCCCCCTGTGGTGAAAATCAAGCTTTTAATGTTGTTTATGTGGTGTTTTTAAAATGCTTTAAGACAAGCCATGTGTAAATTCATAAGTCGACAGCATTGCTGAGTGTTTTCTGCTTAAAACTGCAGTGAACCAAAGACAGTCTCAAAAACACGGTGTGAAATCGCTGGTGTTTCTGACGTCACCAACGACCTTGTAACCAATCACGTACGTGCCGGCGGGTTTTAGCATATCACTATGACCGCTCTGAAGCAATGAAGTCTCAAGTCTCGTTATCCCTTTATATTTTTCTGTTGATTTGAAAAATCGGGTAGATTTTGCAATATAGCGGGTGCATGATGTATATTACGATGTTATGATGAACTATACGCCTTTCTCCACTGACGTCCTGAGTTGTTCAAAGCGTTTCTGATGATTGTTAGACGGCAGCTGTCTGACTCTGAGATGCGCCAAACATGGTTTGTGTAGCATTAGCAACACATTATTAGCTGTTTGATAACATAGTCAAGCAAATGGCTAATCATATTAATTACCGTTATGTGTCCGACGTTGTAAAGAGCGACACCATTGTGCAGCCTTTACGAGTGGATCTCTGAGCTGGTGTGAGTTAGTGGAGGCGGTGTTATTTTAGTGATCAAAGATGAGTTTTAAGGGATACAATTATTGACTACAGGGGGAATTCATGATAACTAATGCATCAACAACTAATGAAAATTGAACCTTTTATTGATAATTTGATACTGCGATTTGAAGTTTGGCAGTTGTCTTGAATCTACCCTGGATGTTGGTGAATAGAGTGCTGCAATGATGGGGTATTATTGTAGACAAACCTTAAATTAGCTTCACCCTGGTTCCCTTTAATAAAACACAATAATATTTTCCATTGGCTTTTGGATTATTGCTGTAAATAAGCTCTGTGACCAACAAACGATTTGTTCATCATGATAATCTTCAGAAATTAACACAACTTTTATGAATTTCGAATCCTAAATTCAATCGGTAGAAGTCAAAAGCTAAACTTAAGCTATAAGTGAAATACACCACGGTCACATGACTTTAAAGTCATCACCATTAAGCTTTTTTCCTGAAAGTTTGAGTTAGAATAGTTTGCAAGAGAATAAACACAATGAGGCTGTGATGGCAACTGTGGATGAGTTAAACTGTTCGCTGTGATGATGTTTAACGTACAACAATCTCTGTATTAATAGCAACCGCCATTTTCAAGACAAGTTAAAGCTTTAAAAGATCTAAAGGGGTATTACTGATGCATTTAATTGAATTAAATATGGTTGTAATGGCAGTTCTTTAAAGGGGGTAACAGTCGTGGTGCACAGTTGGCAGCCTTTCAAAGTAGGGGAGAGCGGGGCACAACCTAACACATTTTGGTTTTGGCTCAATTATTTAAAAAATAATTAAGTTAGATTCATCTTTTTTTTACACAAGCAACATACACATCTCTGCTACATATGAACACTTAAAGTTTTTTTCTAGGAGCTTCCATTACCGTACAGTTGCACTGAAAGTGACAGAAGTGCAAATGTTACAACCTACCCCATATGCGGGGTTAATTGTAACAGACAGAGGGGTTAGTTGTAACACTTGTGTGTAACACACATAATTCAGTACTATTTTATCTGTATAGTTTGATATTGTTTGTGCATATGTATAGATAGATATCCATACATCCATCCTTCATCCAATCATCCTTCTATTATGGATCAATATCATGGATAGAGACATAGAAAAGGGCTGCACAGTTTTGCCAGCAATACATAAATAAATAAATAAAATCATCAAATATTGTAATTGCAATTGAATTACATTTATGTGTGGCAGCTGCATGTAAAATTATTATTATTGATAATAATAACAGTAATAATAATAAAAACTTAATAAAAAATGTTAATAAAAAAATTAAAGGGTTTATTGCATTAAAACCAGGCTATATTTAAAAAAAAAAAACAAGTGATTAATGCATAGTAAACTAAATAAAAAAAAATAAAAAAAATTCCAACATTGTTTGTGAAAGTCCAACAAAGTTAAATATATAAATAAATACTCAAACCTAGAAGTTGTGTGGCTCCCTGTTTTCATTTGATTATCATTGTACACTTGGCGGCTTGTTTGTAACACTGTGCTACATCTAACCCCGCTGTGTAAAACATATTTTAAGCCTAGCTAACAGTTGCTAGGAGTTGCTGACATGTTTCAAAACGGTGCTATGTTTTAGCCAACAAGACAGCTATTAAGGCAATATAAAGTTAGATTTGGTGACGTACACACCCAACTCAGAAACCGAAAAAAACCTGTGATGAAAAAATTTACTTGCATGGTGTCAAAACACTCTTTGTCCAGCATCTTCATGAAATCTTATCAAAACTTTCCGCAAATTCGCGGGAGACCGTCTTCTGGCAGCGCGAGAAAAAGAGTGGAAACACAACCGGCTTGATCCCGACTAACTATGTAAAAGGTCCGTGTTACATTTAACCCCGCGTTAGGTTGTGCCCCGCGCTCCCCTATTCCCAGTGAAAAATATTATTCCGATAAAACAATCAATGCATCAATTTGCTTACAACTCTTATTGAGTATTATTTAATTGATTGGGAAATGCATGCAATGTGTTTGCTCGTTACCTGGCCAGCAGCGGATGAAGCCACACGCAGTTAATGCGACATAGGCCGTGGTGTTACACAGGACTGGCTGGTGACAGTGTGCAGCCCCCTTCTTAAATCATTTATCTCCTGTGGAAACAGACAGAATGCAATTTCCTGAGAGAGGGAAGCCAGGGGTGGGAGCAATGCACATCAAAGCCTCCCAAAAGATACCAGAAACTTGAGTACTGCCAGTGTTGTATACCAGCCATCATCTCTGCTTCTCATCACTTGCTGGCCAGATGGTTGGGCACAGAAATATGAACGCTTTCACTTCACACGCTAAAAACAGAAGAGTATCGATTAGAGATCGGCCGCCATATGAGAAAGTTTGTGAAGACTAACTGGTTAATGCCAGTCGATGGTGGCTGAAACGTCACGTTTTTTTTTTACTATTCAGGTTGAATTTATTTAAGAGTGAGTGCTGCACGTTTTTCTAACTTTTATGATAACACCTGTAACGAAATGTGAGTCAACCATTATTTTCAACAACTCAAAAATTGTAAGGGGTCTAGCTGACCTGCAACATAATATTAGGGGTAACAAACACACCTGGTTATTTTCAAGTTTTTTCTAAAATTAATTTATGCATGCCCACCTACAAGACTTGGAATAATGAAATCATGTGCTGAATTCTTTTAAATATCTAATAATTAAATTCCTCTTTCTCTCATTCCAATTAAAATAGCAATTAATCATTGTGTCCAGTTCGATTCAAATTTCCAATTCTTAAATTCTGAATTTGACCCAACCACAGAAGTCAGTGCTCTCGTGGTCAACATGCTAAAGCTAAAGATGATTGACCTTCTAGTTGAAACAAATGTGTCAGTCTTGCGTATTCCTGAAATTCCACTCTGGACTTTTTCATTTTCCTGTTTTCTTTTGGAGATGTCTAAAATAACTTGTGTGCAGATTAATGTTTCAGTGAAGACCTCCACGTTCCCCCTCAGCTTTATGTCTGTCACTAATGGCTTTTAGAGGTGAGGTTAACTTTAAGCTAAGAGGGCATGTTTAAAGGATGGAAGCCCTTATCACATCTATCAGAAATATCTTGTCGGCAGCCATTCATTGCTCTTGGGATAAATAAACCAAAATAACTCTACACTGACTGAATGTCAGGCAGATAACAGTTGGCTGCTGGAATCACTCTCCCATTTTCCCCCCCTCTGTGGTAACTCACTCTCCATCTCGCTCCTTTTTTCTCTATTTGGTTTTATTTGGAGGAAACAGAAAGCCCCAGTGTGAGAAGCCACTTGTTATCTGAGAGTCTTGGGAATCAAGCCCTCTGCGGAGTCTTCACTCACCACGCTAATGAAAGTTGGACAATTTGTGTGCGTTCGTTCCCAACATACTTAAACCCCCATCTAGTTCTCTTCCCTAACCACCACCCAACCCTCAAACACTTAAAGTTTCCCAACTTTTCTTAACTAATCCCAACAATACTTTAATAATGTGCGATTCCTTATAGTCTTTATGATGCTAATTCCTGTCACATCATCTACTCATATGCATCAGCCGCTGGTAGTGCTGACAGTGTAGGTTTGATTTGACAAAAACTGAAGCAATTGTTGATGACCAATTAAATCTTATTGTCAAAAATATGCATTTTCAAGCAAAACAATTAACAACTGTTCTCCGTTAATGCGGTCACATTAGTGATATTCCAGTGAAATTTCCCATCAGAAAGGTCAATTGTCAGTGTACCAATGTATAAAACAGAAGTCACTTTAAAACCATGCAGCTTTTTGTCAAATTCACGAGACCAACTTGATCATGAGCAAAATCTTTGTGGGAAACGCTGTCACCATCATGGAAAACGCACAGATTTATATTGAAATGACTGGATTCCACCCATGAAATTTCACGGGCAACTGTAAATGTGACCACAACCTGAGATAAAAAAATAAATGTGCCCATCATTCATTACGCGGTTTTATTTGAATTGGGTCAACTCTGGCTGCACAAAATCTGTAAATTGGCTCTGGCTTTTGGCAACTAGCGTTGACTGGACTGCAAATCTTGGGGAAAAATTTGTACCAAAGTCGTTTACTGCATTCCGACCTTTACTGTTAATACTGTCTTTATAACGGTCAGTTTCTCTAAAGGAGGAACAACACTGTGCAAATCTTCTCTCCATTAATCTACCAACGACTCTCTCGCTTTCTTTGTGGGGAAACTGACAGGTAAAGATTTAGATGCCACTCCACTTCACTTGAAACCCTGGAACCGTGCGGGAGAGGAAGGCACATGAGTGGCCGTTGACAGTGGATGTTTTTTTAGAGGAATTGGTGGCAATCTAGTGTCCCACAGAGGGAACGAGCTTCCCTGTTCTGAATACGGTGGTGACTTACATTGGTGTCCAGACATGAGCTCAATGAAGTGTCTAAAAGACAAAAGCCGTTGGTCAACGTGAAGGTCTTTGATCCCCCTGTGCGCCCCTCATGCATCAAAGACATTTTCTTAGGTCTTTTTTGTTTGTTTTACCATTTCTTCTCCTCGGTTAACTTTCTATTCTGTTCAGTCTGCCCCCACTGCTGGATTCACTTACAAAGCATTGAGTGCTGTATAGTTAGGAAGCCACCAGGGGAAGCAGGTTCAAAGAGATAGCAGAGTGCTTCTGTATGGCTCAGTCCCCAGTGAACGGATAAATACATGCATTCAGCTCGCAGGTGCATGGGTCGTTGTTTGAACAGAACTTCAATACTTCAATAGACTTCAATACAGGAGATTCAAGGGACAGAAGCCTATGTGAAGGTGGAGATACTATATAATGCATGAAATCCAGACGGCCTCCTGGCATCATGTGGAAAGCTTTCAAAAGTAGACTGCATAAATATGTGCACAGATGTTTTTGTTTTTTAGGTGCTTAACCAATCTTGTTTGGTCACCCCAGGAGCTCAAACTTAATTATAATATAATGTTCAGTCCATCTCAGGTGGTCCAAAAATGGTAACGTTAGTTGCTTGGCCATTTTCAATTTTCCTATTTTGTCTCTTCCCAGACAGCAACATAGTGTCGGCCCAGATCCGGCTCACATTTGGTACGAGTACCAGACATGGGCCGGATCTGAGCTGACACTACGTTGCTGTCTGGGTTGGTATTAAGAAATCACCAGTTTATTTATTTTATTTTTTACATTTTTTTACTTTAGCCATGGCCTTTAGTTACTTTGTGTCATGGCGAACAACAAATTTTGGTTATAGACTCTTAAGGTTCTTTATTGGCATTACTGGTTTCATGGAGAACCTTTAACATCCATAGAAAAAACATCTTACTCTTTGTTTGGACACCTAATGGTCTTATGAATTCCACCATGAAATAATACATTTCTGAAATCTTCAATTATTTCTGTTTGCTCAGTGAAATGCATTTTGGGATTGCCTTCTCCACAAAGGATAAATGCAATGATGCCTTTTTTGGTGCAATAGCTGTTGCATTGGGTACACGCCTACACTCTTAATAATAAAAGTGAGCGATGCCATAAAATAACCTTTTTGGATTCCCCCAAAAAAACCTTTCAGTGTGCAGTTCTTAAAATAACCACTTTTTTCCACTTGTGTGATGAATATATTAATAATCTGACGAACCTATTTGTACAATAAAGAACATTTTGTGCAATGGATGGAAAGTTCTTCCTTAAACCAACTGATGCCAATAAACAACCTTTATTTTTTAAATATGTATGATGCCTTAAAATGCCATCTAGGTAGGCAGCTCGCTAGGTTTTGAAACGGATCCATTGAGTGTGGACACCCGGTATCCCTCCTTAAATCCACACAATGATTATCTGAGGACTGTCTGAGTCCAAAATCATCTTCTATTTGGATGCAGATAATGTTAAGTAGAGATTCTGTGTGCAAGCAAGTGTATACTTTGGGAAAGAGGGGGCTTTTAAAATGTGAGGCTTGGACAGGCACAGGCAGCCTCTGCAACACTAATGGATTAACAGCTTGACCTGGCATGCTAATGGATATTGTCTGTGATGTAATGAGCTTTTAATTAGGTCACCTCTGAGCTTGACCCTCGTGTAATGAGGGGGGACGAGAAGCTGAGCGTAAGAGAGTGGAAGACAGATGACAGCCCCCTGACCTGCATGTGTGAAGCGTCCCGGGCTGTAAACAGCAATGGACATTCCTTGCATTCTCCTCCCAGCATCCCTCTGGCCTTCCACCCTCAACCCTTCTTTGGCCAACTGAGGTTCTGCAATAAAGCTTATCCTTGCAACAGTTTGAGTCACATTTCCTTGACTGCAAATCTAAGCCAGACAGTCCTGCTTTTGCAGCAGGTGTTCTATAAGCTTAGTTTCTTTTAACTTAAAGGGGTCTTAAGGGAATGCATTTTCCGATCAGCTAATGAAGTTTTTTTTTTTTTTGCATCAAAAAGATCAAATATTCATAAGAAATAATCATTTTCATTCTCTAGGGCTTATCACACTTCAAGTAGTTAACCCTGAATCATTCTAAACCCCAGGTAAACGGAATCATAATCAAGCTTCATGTTTCACATTGCTCATACTTTACCCAGGGATAACATTTATTCCTGGGTATTCACAATGTACAATACTCAATCCCTGGGTTAACATTCTTATTTGTATATTTGTCATGCAAATCAGGAACAATGTCATTGATTGGATGGACGTAGCACGCAGCCTTATATTGTATATTGCAGATTATCAAGTTTTTCCTGAATGAACTTTTCAGACTATAAAGGTAAGAATGAAATGGTCACCTCTTCTCTCCAATTGACAAATTTTCATTTCCCCCCTCAAATGCTGAAAATATTGTTTATGCAACAGGTGGTGTTTCTATGACTGTCCAAACCATGTGAATATGATGCACGTGATTGGTTGTCGATAGCTAAGCATCTAGTTGTTTATTCTAACACCGCATCGTTTCACAATGCACCAGTTTGGTCCTGCGATGTGGGGTTAACAGCACAAGAGTGGTGCTAATCCTACTCTGGAGCAGGCCTTCATAACCCGGTTAAAAAAGCAATGCTAACCCCACTTCTACATTACAAGTGTAAAGCGTTCCTCTTCCTAGGAATAAAAGCAGGGTTTAGAACAAGGATACTCCGGGGTTCAGCGCAGTGTGAAAAGCCCTACTGTCACACACACTCCATTTAAAGTTGTGTTTTTTGCTCTTGCAGTTTAGTTAAAAAAAAACATAAAAAAATGGAAATGTGAAAGCTGTCATGTGTACTGGGGCTTCCTAAGAGGTGGTCTGACAATGATTGCATGATTCGGGTGAATGTGAAAGCATCTCAACCTCGGGTCCACACTTGTTGAGGAAGTAAAGTTACATGTGCATGCGTTTTAACTGATGATGATGTCAGTAGGTCAACAAAACACATCAGTGGTTATGATTTATCTTGGATATGAGCGAGAGTGAGCGTGAAGTAATAGTGCAGAGTTAGTGCAATCAGAGCGGTAAATGAATGTCTGTCAGCCGTCTCCTCAAATGAGTCCGTTTGCAAGTAGCAGAAAGCTGCCTCATGCGATGGACATACAGTAGACGCAAGAGACGTCAACTCTGCTGCTCAAAATATAACCAAATTAATAATTAATATTACACTGGCCAGACCTGTGATAGATTAAAATTAACCAATGCAACCAGAACGACTGCATCAGAGGACAAAATACTTGGCACTGCTGTAACTTTCAATGCATGATATTTAGAAAAACTGGCAACAGGTTGACAATAATATTTAAAAAATTGTATGCTGGGAAATAATATGAACAAACGAAAACATTCTCATTCAATTGCTCAGGCACGTTGTTAAAAAAACATCAGCCATGCATTTTTAATAGTTTGATCTTTTTAGAAGGATACACACAATTTTAGGAGGTGCAGTTAGTCTACAGGGATATCAACAACAGTATCGCTCTTGTGATTGATGGACCAACATGAGTTGTTATGAGCACACCTCCAGAAGTGCAAACGGAAAAAACTGTTCCAGAGTCTACTAGTGCGACTGCAAATACACCTGCAGCATTCACCAGATGGTAGTAGAGTGAAAAGATAGGGTTGGGCTGGGAGTTATTTCTCCCTCTCTGTAGGCAGAGTTCGTGATTCATGTCTTTGATATAAGTTAAGCAGAATCCGAGAGGATAAATGAGCTTTCCTTTATTTCCTGAGGAAGTAAAGGAACTGCTGTGCCTTTTTGATCAGGATGGGGGTGTTGAAGGTCCAGGAAAGGTCCTCAGAGCTATGGACACTCAGGAACTGAAGCTGGTCATGCGCTCAACTTCCACCTCTTTTGCTTATGATGTCTCGTTTGCTGAAATGACCAGCTTAGACAAGGATTTCCATGTCGGTTCCAGCTAGTTAATGTTGATTTACTGCTGATCTTGGCAAAACTTCACATGCCAATCACCATGGTTTTTCTGATTATGCTGGTAGACTAAGTAAGGCTTGCTTGTTAAGCTAGTTAACAAGCCTAACCCTAAACACAACAGCAACTGACTTGGTCAGTAAGCAATCACCCTAAAGGACCTGAATGTCACGGTGTGGTGTGGGTTGAAGAAGACTCAAAGTCCAAAGGCTCCAAGACAAACTTTTACTAATAAAAAAACAACAAACAGGTACAGGAAGGCAGACGGTACACACACACGTGCACACACACACAGAGACACACACGTGCACACACACACACACACACACACACACACACACACACACAGAGACACACACACAGAGAGACACACACGTGCACACACACACACACACACGTGCACACACACACACACGTGCACACACACACAGAGACACACACACACACACACACACAGAGACACACACACAGAGAGACACACAGAGACACACACACAGAGAGACACACACGTGCACACACACACACACACACACAGAGACACACACACACACACACACACACACACACACACACACACACACACACACACACACACAGAGACACACACACACACACACACACACACAGAGACACACACACACAGAGACACACACACACACACACACACACACACACACACAGAGACACACACACACACAGAGACACACACACACAGAGACACACACACACACAGAGACACACACACACACACAGAGACACACAGAGACACACACACACACACACACACACACACACACACACACAGACACACACACACACACACACACACACACAGAGACACACACACACACACACACACACACACACACACAGAGACACACACACACACAGAGACACAGACACACAGACACACACAGACAAACACACACACACACACACACACACACACAGAGAGAGACACACACACACACACACACACAGAGACACACACGTGCACACACAGAGACACAGACACACACGTGCAGACACAGAGACACACACACAGAGACACACACACACACACACACACACACACAGAGACACACACACACACACACAGAGACACACACACACACACACACAGAGACACACACACACACAGAGACACACACACACACACACAGAGACACACACACACACACACAGAGACACACACACACACACAGAGACACACACACACACACAGAGACACACAGAGACACACACACAGAGATACACACACAGAGACACACACACAGAGACACACACACACAGAGAGACACACACACAGAGAGACACACACACACACAGAGAGACACACACACACACACACAGAGAGACACACACACACACACAGAGAGACACACACACACACAGAGACACACACACACACACACACACACACACACAGAGAGACACACACACACACACACAGAGACACACACACACACACACACACACACACACACACACACACACACACACAGACATACAGAGATGGGTAACATTCACATAAACGTAAATGAGAACCGACAAGGACACTGAAAAACTCACAGCAAAATAATTTTTTGTTCTTCGCTTAGGGAGTTAAAAAGAAGTTCGAAATACCTTATAACGCAGTTTACCATTAGCAAACATTCAGATGCTGTGAGGCAGCGTTTTGAGGAATATGCAAATATGTGCTGTGCCCTTTCCTCTTACAGTTTTTTTCAATTGTTTACACGCAATTTTGAAAACCGGGTTCTTTTTTTCAAAATGTAATCACAATTATCCAAACACCACACTTAATTGGCATAATTCCTAGATTGTTTGCAAAATGACACACTTCTGTCAAAACATACACACTTCAGTCAAAAGATATACACATATTTGTGAAAATGCTATTAGTTTTCATTTAACCAACACAGTCCTCAATGATCAGACACTATTGCAACCAGTTTCACACTGCTGTGATAAATAAAAAACACACTTGTAAAAAAAACATTTTTAGGAAATAGCATGTGCTAGATTTTTGGCCAGACATTATGTAAGGGATAATTTAGATGAAAAAAAAATTGTGACAAACAAACAACATTCTTCATGATTAGTTTGAGATATAGGGAGAATGTACACAAATAGGCCTACTATAAACTTACCAAGCACTGCACAACACTGATTTCTGCAGACTCATATTTCAAGTATTTATTTACAGTATTTCTTACCATAATCAGTTACAGTAATCAACCAACAATGAAATCAATGAAAAAAATAAAATCTGTAGACAAATAAAAATTACTGCATGAAGTACATACAGTTTGACTCTGAAGAAAAACTACTGTAAAAGCAACAAGAATACTGTAACTCTTCAGTTACTGTATCAACCAGAGATTTGGTTGAACTCTTTGTCCAGCTTCCATCGGTGTCAGTCCATGGTTGATAACATGGTCAATAGTGTTGCACGGATTTCTTGAGTCAAATTTGGTTCCTCGTCTTCTTTGTTCAGGTTATGTCAACTCTACAAGTCCTTCTCTACCTCTTCCTCTACCTAGGCCTCTTCCTCTATCTCCTTCTCCTCTTCCTCTACCTAGGCCTCCTCCTCAATCTCCTTCACCTCTTCCTCTACCTCCTTCACCTCTTCCTCTACCTCCTTCTTCTCCTCTTCCTCAACCTCCTTCACCTCTTCCTCTACCTAGGCCTCTTCCTCTATCTCCTTCTTCTCCTCTTCCTCTATCTCCTTCTCCTCTTCCTCTACCTGGGCCTCCTCCTCTACCTCCTTCTCCTCCTCCTCTACCTTCTTCACCTCTTCCTCAACCTCCTTCACCTCTTCCTCTACCTAGGCCTCTTCCTCTATCTCCTTCTTCTCCTCTTCCTCTATCTCCTTCTCCTCTTCCTCTACCTGGGCCTCCTCCTCTACCTCCTTCTCCTCCTCCTCTACCTTCTTCACCTCTTCCTCAACCTCCTTCACCTCTTCCTCTACCTAGGCCTCTTCCTCTATCTCCTCCTTCACCTCTTCCTCTACCTCCTTCTCCTCTTCCTCTACCTCCTTCATCTCCTCTTTGAGCTCCCCCTCTTATTCTCACTCTTCTTCTTCTTCTTCTAGCTCCTTCCATTTTTCGTTGAAGACAGGTGAACTCACCTGCTGCCTTTTATAGCACACCTGAGTGCTGCGTTTTCAAATTAGCACATGTGTGCTTCCACGCCTGATGGATGTGCATATTCAATTCATTCATTAGTGTGGTCAATGGCAAACCGGGGCTTTGTAATGACAAGGAAGTAACCTCACAATCCTTATCTGTGTCTAAGGTGTGAAAATGTGTGTAGAGTTTTACAAATCACTATGTGTAATGTTTTGCAAAAAGGGTGAAGCTGACAACGTGCTTACAATTGTGCAAATCTAGGCTGGTGTTTTGCTCCTTGGGTGTAAGGTTTTGCTAATAGTGGGAAAGTTTTAATTTTAGTGTATAAGCAATTTAAAAAAACTGTAATAAAATTTCATGTGCATTTGCAAAGCATTTTATACAATAGATTGTTTTAAATAATCAGCTTTAGAGTATTAAACATGAAAATGGTGTAAGTAGGCACGTTTCCATTACAGATTTGCGCAAAACGTTTGCGATTTTTTTCTAAATATCGATAAAAAACAATTGCGAAATGACGGCGTTTCCATTAACCGATGTTATGCGTCTAACATATGATTTTTTTAAGTCATTCCAAAAATCATGGCAACGGACGTTGGTAGGTTTATAAATATCAGAGCCACCGCATTAGACATTGTTATTATTAATGGAAGGAGACGTGGTGTGTTCTCCAAGCTTTAATGGAGAGGAAAGACCCTACTGCGAACGGCACATATGAGGAGTTTCTCTGTGTTTCTCCCTCATTTCTGCTCCGAGGTCGTGATTGTGGCATTTCTTTGAGGTTTAGAATCCAGTATTCCTGTAATTCTTTTTTCTTTTATGAATTTAATAAAGACCTCTGTCTCGTATTTTGTCCAAACACACTGTGTCATCTACGTCAGGTGACTGTAAATTCGCAAAAACTGTTTCCATTGCAGTTTTGCGAAATATTCCTTTTTCGAATTGCCTGAAAAACCACCTCATGCGAGCGTAAAAATTGACGTGTTTCCATTGTGCGCATTTTCAATTCGAAATTTAAATTCGCGCAATTTGAAGGGTAATGGAAATGCGGCAACAGTTGCTTTTGGATTAGTATAATAATATCTGTCATGGCAACTCTCTGAATGTTTGTCATGGTAAAGGGTATGACAGTGTTGATGAGTTTGGTATTGGCGGTATAAATCTGCTACACTGCTGCTGCTGCTGCTGTTGCTGTTGTTGCTGTTGCTACAGAGCAAGTACTGGACTTGCTATTGCCAATACATACATGACACACTGCTGTGAGCAAGTAAGACAACTGCTACTGTACAATATAGCGTACATGAATTATCCCATAGCAGATCTATACAGGTGGAGCTGGGGAAGGTGGAGGGTTTCTGGAAGTGCTCTGCAAACTGCTGCAGTGAATCCTGACCAGTATCTGAAGGTTGAGTAGCGAGATCATTGGCTACTGATACAGCAGGAACCAATCAGCTGTGCCCTATAGAGAATGATGTGATTGGAAGCAGATTGAGTTAAAGGACCTATCAGCCTGCGCCATCTAGAGTTTCATGACAGAACTTTGTCTTTTTGCTAATAATGCAGCTCTCCAGTGTGGAGATGAGTTTTTACTCATGTCAGACCTTGACAGCCTGAACAGAAGAAACAAAGGTTTCACTTTATTTTGATGGTCCCTCTGTTGTCTATAAGTAACTTTCCAACTACATGTCTACAAGCTTTCATTAGAGTGTCAGTAGAGTATTAGTAGACTGGTAGGGTCAGGGTTAGAATAAGTGGACATGTAGTTTCAGAGTTACTTATAGTCAGGAGAGTGTCTGTTGGAGGAGCATCACAGTAAAGAGTTAGCAGATATTAAGCAGAGAGTCTACTGATACTCTACTGAGAGTTAGTTGACATGTAGTTGTAACATTACTTCTAGTTAGTAGAATGTTTAAAAGGGACCATCAAAATAAAGTGTTTCCGAAACAAATGATTTCCTGGTCAAAAGACAGGACCTCAGACCCACACCCACCTATTGCGTAATCGCTACTGACCAATCAAAGGTGATACCAGCCAGAGCAAACTTTTCCAGAAAGTTCACTCTGGCAAGCTGTTTCAAAATTCTGAAATTACCTCTAAATGAAATTTTATGTAATAAAGTTCGGGAGGAGCACGTTTAGGTAATCAACCAATCAGCACAAGAGGAAGCTGGTATAAATACAGCCTTCCCTCACCTCTGTCCCATGACAGTTTCACAGCATCCCTCCACCACCCCATCACCTCACTCTCGGCTGGTTTCTATCCCGGGGGGAGTACTCTGGGTTCGGGCCAAATTTCAAGCTCGGAGCCCTCTCCCGGACAGCACGCCAAATACGCATAAATTACGACATCTGATTTCATGTACGTGTGAACTCGTGAAACAAACTTTTGTTTTGGCCTGGTTTTGTTCAAAATGACACTAGTTTGTTCTTTAATTTCGCTTGAACTATATCGGGGCCTTTAACAACCATCTAGCAACACAATAGTAACTAACTTGGACCCTATCAAATGCATAGCAGTCTTCTTTAGCAACACTGAAAACCTCAGCAAAGCTTGAAATAAGATGAGATCAAAAATTAGGTCCATACCCTGGATTTTCTAAACATCAATCACCACAACAGGCCTCTCTATTTAATCAAGACAATGTGAGTTTGAGGAAATTTCTTCAGGCTGAATGGATTCACACAGAATCCTGAGAAAAAAACATAAGTAATTTCACAAATGTTTACAATAATACCCTCAATACAATTGACTTTCCTATTTCCATGTGAGGTCATTTTCAAAGGTGTTTACACTTTTCAACCTAGGAATGACTTAAACATAGTCTGTATCTGTATAATAGCTGGGACAGGAGAAACCTTAACATAAAAAATATATCACCTTTAAATTTAATAATCAATTCAAACAATACACTACTAGGTCATACATAGCAGAGGCTGAAGGCAATCATAAATCAGCTTAATATAACCAGACACCTGCAACATCAGCGAGGTCAGCTCAATGATTTTAATGTCCATTTGGAGGCTGAAAACCGAAGATTTCATCCAAGCTCTGGAGCCGGGGAGATGTGTTTCAGTTCTGTCCAGGTCATGCACAGTACAAACCTCTCCATGAAAGTTGGGACATTTTGTAAAATGTAATAAAATCCCAATCTGTGATTTGTTAATTTTCTTTTTAAGTCTCTTAAAGGGTTAGTTCACCCAAAAATGAAAATTAAGTCATTAATTACTCACCCCCATGCTGTACCAACCCCGTAAGGCCTTCGTTCGTCTTCGGAACACAAATGAAGATATTTATGATTAAATGTGACAGCTGGATCACTCCTCCATAGGCTGCCTAAGGGATTGAAACCTGACGGCCCAGAAAGTCAATGAAGAAAATGTTTAAATATTCCATGTCACAACAGTGGCTCAACTATAAGTTTATCAAGCGACGAGAATACTTTTTGTGCGAAAAAACAAACAAAAATAACGACTTTATTCGACTATTCCTTTTCTTCCTTGTAGGCCTGAAACGAGACTTCAAGAGATTTCCACAACGCGCACGCACGAGAACTTAACTGAAGTAGTTGAAGGAGATCGCAATTCTCGCGCATGCGTCGTGGAAATCTCTTGAAGTCTCGTTTCAGGCCTATCCAGCTGTCACATTTAATCAAAAATATCTTCATTTGTGTTCCAAAGACGAACGAAGGCCTTACGGGGTTGGTACAGCATGGGGGTGAGTAATTAATAGCCGCGTTTCCACTGCCGGGCTAGGGCCGGGCCAGGGCTAACAGCGAGCCGAGCCGAGCCAGTGGTCTCGGGCCTTAAGCCTGTGTTATGGAAATCATCATTATGAACAGCAGCTACGCTAATTATTTTCGCTTTGCTTTTCTGCTGTTATCTCGGGACGCGAGTCCCGAGAAAATGGCGTTCGTCAGCTCCAGTTTGTATCCAGCCTCTCACGGAGACTTCAGATGCTCCAATCACAAAGCCTATGAAGTGACGACTCAACACGGGCGATATGGACTCTCTATGGTGGACGGCACTGATCCTCAACAACTCGTCTTAAGACCGGCGTGCATACTTGGACTTCCAAAAAATACTCTAAATGTTCCGATCCAATCTGACTTGTAATGCTGCCCGAATCATGCACTGTTCCTTCGTTGGCCAGAGGAGAACTGGCCCCCCGACTGAGTCTGGTTTCTCCCAAGGTTTTTTTCTCCATTCTGTCCCTGATGGAGTTTTGGTTCCTTGCCACTGTTGCCTTGGCTTTTGGCTTGCTTAGTTGGGGACATTTAATATTCAATAATATTATTGATCTGCCTTACTCAAGGTGGACGTTGACGCAATATCTTTTAGAAACAAACTTTGTTATATTGTTTTCATGTTATCACTGTGAAGCGCTTTGATACAATCTGTATTGTAAAAAGCGCTATATAAATAAAGGTGACTTGACTTGACTTGACTTAAGCACCGGGCTTGCGTTTCCACTGCCGGGCCAGTAGCCCCGCAGCGCTGCCCTAAACCCCGCCCCTAACACACCTTTCTGGATCAAACGTCATACATACAACCCAACCCATTTCAGCGGATATTATGAATTTATTTATTTTTTAAGTTAGGAAGATAGCATGTATATTAACTCACAGGCCGTGGCTGCAATAGTGTCCCGATTGTCTTGCGAGTCGCCACTAACAGAGGGAAAAATCCTTTTCTGAGCTCCGCTTTGTCCGTTGTGCGTTTTAATCGCCTTGAACAATACTGCACCCGCAACTTTTCTATTTTTTCCTGAACTTGAAGCGTTGATCGCCGCATGCTTAGCTTAGAAAGTTCAGCATCGATGTATTTAATAACTTCCTCGTTTCTTCACACGCCGTCAAATTGACGTTGTACCCTTTCTTCTGCCCAAATGCCCAGAAGAGCTTTGCAGCGATTATTTTGCGCGATATAAAAAAGTGAAATGTGCATCTTGCTTCAGATCATAACGTTCCATAACACCGATAAACTCCGCCTTTTACCCTGACCACGCCTCTAGCCCGAGCTGGCCCGCTTTGGCCCAAGGTATTCGGCGGGCCAGAAATCCTGGCCGTTGGCCCTGAGGAAGCCCCGATCAAGCCCCGGAAGTGACAGTGGAAACGCGACTGGCCCTGGCACGCACTAGCACGGCTCGGCCCTGGCCCAGCAGTGGAAACGCGGCTAATGACTTAATTTTCATTTTTGGGTGAACTAACCCTTTAAGTCTCTTAAAAGTTTTCCAATGTTTTCAGTGACGAACGTAATTGTATTTTGTAAATATAAACACATTTTGATTTTGACGGCTACAACACACTACAAAAAAAGTTGGGATAGAGGCAAAATAAAAGTGAAAAGATATAGAATATTCAAGTTAAACTTTTTTGAAACATTCCACAATTAGCAGGTGAATTGGTCAGAAGGGTCAGTCTGTTGTGATTGGTCTACTCTGCTCTGATTGGTCAGAAGGGTCAGTCTGTTGTGATTGGTCTACTCTGCTCTGATAGGTCAGATGGCCCAGTCTGCTGTGATTGGTCTACTCTGCTCTGATAGGTCAGATGGCCCAGTCTGCTGTGATTGGTCTACTCTGCTCTGATAGGTCAGATGGCCCAGTCTGCTGTGATTGGTCTACTCTGCTCTGATTGGTCAGATGGCTCAGTCTGTTGTGATTGGTCGTCTCTGCTCTGATAGGTCAGATGGCCCAGTCTGCTGTGATTGGTCTACTCTGCTCTGATTGGTCAGATGGCTCAGTCTGTTGTGATTGGTCGTCTCTGCTCTGATTGGTCAGAAGGGTCAGTCTGTTGTGATTGGTCTACTCCGCTCTGATAGGTCAGATGGCCCAGTCTGCTGTGATTGGTCTACTCTGCTCTGATTGGTCAGATGGCTCAGTCTGTTGTGATTGGTCGTCTCTGCTCTGATTGGTCAGAAGGGTCAGTCTGTTGTGATTGGTCTACTCTGCTCTGATTGGTCAGACGGCCCAGTCTGCTGTGATTGGTCTACTCTGCTCTGATTGGTCAGATGGCTCAGTCTGTTGTGATTGGTCTACTCTGCTCTGATTGGTCAGATGGCCTAGTCTGCTGTGATTGGTCTACTCTGCTCTGATCGGTTACATGGACCAGTCTATTGTGAGTGGTCTACTCTGCTCTGATTGGTCAGATGCTCAGTCTGTAGACTGGTCTACCGCCTACAGCGTGTGTTGGAAACGCAACACCCATTACCATATCTGAATTTCAGCTCTTCCCCAGCACTTGATACACAGTAATACAAACATTAATGATGTGGTCGGTTATACCGTATATCAATTCAACCCTTAGTTCTCATCCTTTGGAAGGGCATGTAAAGTGGATTTGCTTACTTGTCATCTTCTCGACATGTCGACAACACAAACCATACTATTCCAGGACTCAGCTAGAAAATACAGTGTTTGATGGTAGGTTAAGTATCTTATAATGATAAATAAGTAATAGTGCTTTATTAATAATATTAAATGATCAGTAATGTGTTACTTATAATGATAAATGAGAAGTAATGTTTTTTCATAATGATGTATGACCAATAATGCTTTATGTTAAATGAGTAGCCATGTTCGGAGTGTCTTTTTACACTAAATGCCCCGATATACTTCAAGTGAAATCGAAAAACGGACTGCTTTATACTAGAAAACTGCAGTTGTACTTCTGATGAAACGAAACACTGACACTGTTTTTTCATATTTAATACGGTAAAGCTGCTTGATTTTAAGCCATCTATTGTATAACGTAATATATATAAACATAACGTGACTTCACTGCAGTGCCGTAGCTCGTGCAAACATAACCACGCTGTAATCAGATGCTAATGCGTTTATAAAATGCTTGCAGTTTTCTAAATTGTGTTGTGTGTGTATTTCATTAACCTTTGGTCAATGGAAGAGAGTAGGATCAGTTTCCTTATCAGGTCAACATATGATGTTCACCTATCACCACAGAACCTAAACCTCTGGGTAGGAGAGGATCCCTCTTGTCCTTTGTGTTCATCACCTGCCACATTAAGGCACTTTTTTCATTTATTTATTATCTTTATTTTAGATTTTCAGGTTTTCAGACAGATAGACAATACAATCACAGGACAGAACCATACCATTAAATAAAATAAAAAATAAATAAAATAAAATAAAAAATAAAAAATAAAAGCAGAAAACCACATCACCAGGCACAGGCAAGGGAGGTCAAAACAGATGTTTGCCTAGTGAGACATTATAAACCAGGTGAGATTGTACAAATTGACCACATGAGATATACATACCGGTAGGTATTTTTACATAAGACAGAGGTCAACAGAGATAACAATAAAATCCTAATAAAAAACAATAAAAAAAATGAATAGAAAAACATTAAATAGCTTCATCATTATTGATTTTTAACAAGAGGCTTCAAATTTCTCTATATTTCCAGAAATACTATATCTGAGTCTTTCCACATGCAGAGTGGAGGAAAGTTCTGACAACCAAGACTTGAATAGTGGCTTCGAATTTTTCTTCCACATGCAGAGTATAGATTTTTTGGCAATCATCAAACCATACTGTATAGGCAGTCGGGTAGCATTATTAAAGCGCAGCAAAGAGGCCGACCAGCCAAGAATGGCAGTTGCTGGATCCAAGGGAAGCTCACAAGTATAAGCTTCAGAAAGAAACTGAAAAACTTCTGACCAGAATTCACCCAGTTTTGGGCATGACCAGAAAAGATGACCAAGAGAGCCCTCCGCAGACTCACACTTATTGCAGAGAGGGGAGATAGTAGGATAGAAAGAGTTAAGTGTAACCCTTGAGTAATGTAATCTGTGCAACACCTTATACTGAATAAGTTGGTGCCTGGCATTAATAGAACAGGTGTATATATTTTTAAGACATTTTTCCCAGTCCTCCTCAGAGAGTTGAACATCTAGTTCCTCTTCCCAAATGTCTTTCAGATGAGTAGTGGAAAAATCTAACTGACTTGTGAAGAAGTCAACAAATTTTGTAACCAACTTTGGAGTGTTGGGGACGCAAGTAAGCAATTTATGTAATTCACTATCGGCTGATAATATTTCAAAATTTGGCACAGTGGAACGAACATAATTTCTAATTTGTAGGTATCTAAAGAAATGTGAAGCAGGAAGGTCATATTTCTCTGTTAGTTGAGTGAATGTGGCAAAGTTATTGTCAATATATAAATCTCTCAAGGTAAGGATTCCTTTTCTAGCCCAACCTGTGAACACTGGGTCTAATATTGAAGGTTTAAAGGCATGGTTACAACAGACAGGAGCAAGAAAAGAGGTATTTGGCAATTTAAATACCTTACCAATCTGAAGCCAAGCTAAGAGAATTATTAATCATAAAATGGGATCCTACTGTGGCTTTAAACGTCGCTGGGACAGCAAAAAGTAATGAGGAGAGTGACGAATTTGAGGCACCTTGCTCAATCATAAGCCATTAAGGGATATCAGTTAAGGGACTGTTGGGGTGCGGGTCCTGCCAGTAAGTTAAGGCTCTACAATTGGCAGCCCAGTAGTAATGTTGAAAATTTGGCAAACCCAAACCCCCCAGCGACCTAGGCTTACACGCGTGTATTTTAGATATTCTATGTTCTTTGAAGCCCCAGACATAAGGCAGCACAATAGAATCTAAAGTTTTGAAGAACTATTGGGGTAAATAAATCGGCAAATTCTGGAAATGAAGTTTTATTAACTAAGTTCGGGAGGAGCACGTTCAGATAATTAACACGAGTGGACAGCAATCAGCAATCAATGATAAGAGGGTACATATAGACTCAGCAGTCTTACCTCGATCCATTGACAGTTTGCAGCATTTAGTATTTGCTTCTTTGCTCAGCTACTGGCAACTATGTCTCCTACGAGCTCCTCTTCCGACGAAGAAATCACCAGGGATGCATCTTCTCACTCCGTCGATCCCACGGTCATCCCTCCTACGCCGGTCGGTGCACTTGAGCCCCTGGCCTCTCCTCGCGGCCGCACACCAGCCCGATCAGCCCGGCGCTCATCAAGACGCCATGACCAGTCTTCGCCGCCCCCGGCAAGACTTCCATCTTCTTCCCCAGCTTCCTCCTACCGCTCGGCCGTCCCGACGATCCCACCCATCGGGAAATGGACTGTAGCTGGATTGAGGCAAGCACTGGGTAACTCCGATTTACAAGCTTCAAGGAAAATGAATAAAGCGGAGCTGTATGATTTGTATGTCTCCTTAAAGTCCACTCCTAAGACGACCCACAGGCAGAGCAAAGCCCGCAGGGCTCAAAATTCGCCTGCCCAGTCACCACCCTCGTCTCCCTGCACAGGACGCGGCTCGCTTCGCCCATCGAGCCGCCGCAGCAACAGGCCCTCAGCGAGCCAGGGCCGCGCTCCAGTTTTCATCACGGCAGCTCCACTACCACCTTTTGACGAGGCCCAGCCCTCCACCTCTGCTTCCGCCGCCGCAGCACCACGTACAGCCGAGCCCAGCGGCCTCCCCGCAGCCGCTCAGTTCTATTCTCCTGCTGTACATAACCCTTTTCCTTTTCAGTGGCCTCCAGCTCCAGTTCCAGACACTAGCGCGAAGCTATCGCCGCTAGCATCACAGACCCAACAATGTCAACAGTTCTACCCAACAGGTTACAACCCCGTCCAATTCCAGTGGCCTGCAGCACAAGTAACTCAAACAAGCGCGGGCCCGCCTCCGCTCGCAGCCCAAGCTCACACTGCTTTCTATCATCCCTCACGTCCTCCGACTAACTTTTCTTCTCAATTTACAGCAGGTCATCCAATCACAAGGGCACCGCTGACATTCGGAGCCCCGGATTATACCCTTCCCAGCTCTATCATACAAACTAAATCACCATATTCTCTTTTCACAGCCACTCCGATGCCCGTGCCGCCCAACGCAGTTGCTATGGAACCCCCACCAGTTTCTCAATCCATCCGCGCTCAGATCCTCTCAGGTACGGATGTAGACCTCTCTTCTCTGTTGTCTCTCCTCCCTGCAGCTGAATCAGACCGCCAAGTGGATTGCGGTGATTTTTCAGTTACCCTGAAAAACACAAACACGCACTCATCTCGCGTCCTTTCATTTCCCGAATTCACGATCGCTTTTTCACGTTTCACTGAAATCATCTGTTCAGCCTTCCCCCACAGGCGGCGCGAACTGAACGATTATCAAGCAATCATTGCTGAACTCGCGCTGTCCTATGGGGGCGGGCATTTCTACACGTACCACAAACTTTTTTCTGCAAAAAGTGCCGTGCGAGTCGCACAATGGAATCAGTGCACATACTGGGGTGCACTTGACTCGGATCTCCACAGCAGGGTATTTTTAGGTTACAAAAACATTACCTGTGCAGTTTGCAGGTCAGTGGCGCACTCAACCGCATCGTGCCCACAGGTTAACCCATCCTCTCTTCCCTACGTGGGAACAAGCCATGCTAAATCCACTAGCTATGTGCCGCGCGCAGCAACCACCAGCGCAATACAGGACTCTGCTTTTGATGAAAGCAGGCAGCCTTGTAATCATTTCAACGCGGGCAGATGTCAAAGAGCACGCTGCCGGTTTATGCACATCTGCAGCTTTTGTGGCGGCGCCCATGCTCGCATTGTATGTCCAGTCTTCAAGTCTGTGAATAAAAATCAAAAAATTATTTGGCGACTCCTGTGAATATTTCGCGCATGCACTTCGAACTAGCTCATCACCCGGATGCCGAATTTACCGATTATCTGCTGTCAGGCCTAAAAAATGGCTTTAAACCCGGCTTAGAATGCCCGCTTTCCCAAAACATCATATGTAATAATCTCCAATCCGCCCTTATAGAACCTGAAGTTGTAGACAAACTGATCAAAAAAGAAGTTGAGTCAGGCTTTATGATCGGTCCGTTCGACAATCCTCCATTTAATCTGTTTCGTATCAGCCCCATTGGAGTGGCTACAAGGAAGTTCTCGGGTAAAAAACGCCTACTAATCGACCTGTCAGCCCCGCACAATTCTCCGTTCCCAAGCATAAACAGCTTGATCCCTCTCGATGAATTTTCACTCAAATACCACGACATAGATCAGGCTATTGACATGATCAAAATCGCAGGTCAGGGTGCTTGGCTTGCAAAAATCGACGTTACAGCTGCTTTCAACGTAATGCCTATCCATCCAGGTTCATGGCACCTATTTGGAGTTCGCTGGCTCGGGAAATATTACTTCGCAGTACGTTTAACATTCGGATGCAAAAGCAGCCCTAAAATATTTGACATGCTATCAGAAGCCGTTTGCTGGATCTTGTCGAACAACTACGCCATTCCTTACCTCATTCACCTGCTAGACGATTTTCTAATAATCTCGCCTCCCGATGCTATTCCAGCTGTGCACATCCTCACGGTACAAAACGTTTTCTCTGAGCTAGGAATTCCTATAGCACAGGAAAAAACCATGGGCCCTGCAACATCCATCGAATTCCTAGGAATTAATTTGGATTCAGACAAATTCCAAGCATCCCTCCCCAAAGAAAAAATCGACCGAATAATCCTCGTCTCTTCTACTTTCCTTAAAAAATCTAATTTTTTAAAACGCGAACTCCTGTCCCTGCTCGGACATCTAAACTTCGCAATACGCATCATCCCGCAGGGCCGCCCCTTCATCTCACATCTCCTCTTACTCGCGTCCTCTGTCCACTCGCTAGAAGACCGCATTTCTATAACTCAAGTATGTCGCGACGAACTCAGGCTATGGTTAACATTTCTAAAACAGTGGAACGGCCTATCCTTTTTCTACAACAACCTTGTTTCATCCCCCACTGACATCCAATTGTTCACAGACGCCGCCCCCTCAATCGGGTTCGGGGGATTTTATCAAGGTCGTTGGTTCGCGGCTCCATGGCCACCACAGCTCCAGGACATAACTCAATCCTCAGCTCTATTCGAGCTTTACCCTCCCGTAGTAGCAGCTTTCCTGTGGGGAAAAGAATGGGCCACTAGCAGCGTTTTAGTGCATTGCGACAATGACGCAACAGTGCATTGCATTAATAAAGGCCGTTCCCATTCACCTGCTCTAATGCCACTCTTAAGGCGTCTCACCTGGATTTCAGCTTGCGACCAATTCATTATCATTGCTAAACACATCCCTGGGTCAAAAAACCAAATTGCTGACTCTCTGTCTCGTTTTCTGTTTCAGAAATTCAGTATGCTGGCTCCAGAGGCGGATCAATTCCCAACTCCAGTTCCTCGCTATTCAGAAATAATATTCCCGTAACCCACCCGTTAAAACCCCTGCTTGACGCATCACTCGACAGTATCCTCCAAGCAGTATCTCCCAGGACCCTTCAATCCTACGTTACTGCTTGGAGATGTTTTAAAACATTCCATGTCTTTTATAACTTGCCTTTCCCTGATTTTTCTCTTCTTTCAATCACCTCTTTTATCTCCTACCTTAATATCATTAAGGGCCTACAAGTCGGGTCCATCAAAGGTTATTTGAGCGGCATCCAGTTTTTCCATAAATTGATGTACGGCGCTCCTTCCGCAGAGATAAACAATTCACAAACCTCCCTCCTGATTAAAGGGATTCAAAGATCCCAGCCCACCCGCCCCGATGCCAGACAACCCATAACGCTAGACATTCTCACCAAATGTATTCACGCCCTCCGCACAGGCTACCAGCCCCTCAGTTCCGCTCGCACACTTGATGCTATGTTTATCCTAGCCTTTTTTGGTTTTCTTAGATGCTCGGAACTCGCCATCACTTCCAAATTCGACCCAAAAATCCACCCCACCATCTCAGACTTATCAGTAATTGACGACGAAACCATTTCATATTTGATTAAACAAAGTAAGACTGACCAAACCAAAAAAGGTCATTTTATCTACATTTTTAACCTCGCTTCGCAAATCCAACCATACCAGTCAATTCTGGCATATCTACAATGGAGAAGTTCCCAGGCTAAATCTCCTCTGGAACCCCTGTTTTTAGACGAATCTAAAAAACCCGTGACACGTTTTTGGTTCCAGAAACACCTCAAATCTGTTCTCCAATAGTCAGGCATTCCAGCAAAGAATTTTTCAAGTCACTCATTCCGCATCGGGGCAGCAACTTCAGGAGCCCAAAAAGGCCTCTCCCAACACCAGATTCAAGCCCTTGGGAGATGGTCCTCCGATGCTTTCCAAAGCTATATCAGGACCAACCGGTTCCACATTATAAAAGCCCACCAAACCCTCATCGAGTGAGTAGTATTAGCCAACATTGGTCTTACAGCGGATGCAGTGTGAGAAAATCTCCTGGGCAAGCACTCATTTTTCCTCTTTCAATTTCCTCTTTCTGTCCAGCGAGCATTGGTCTCACAGCGGACGGAGTGAGAACTTTCCCAGTAGAGCACTTACGTTTTCTTTTTCATCCAGCGAGCATTTGGTCTCACAGCGGATGCAGTGTGAGAAAATCTCCTGGGCAAGCACTCATTTTTCCTCTTTCAATTTCCTCTTTCTGTCCAGCGAGCATTGGTCTCACAGCGGACGGAGTGAGAACTTTCCCAGTAGAGCACTTACGTTTTCTCTTTCATCCAGCGAGCATTTGGTCTCACAGCGGATGCAGTGTGAGAAAATCTCCTGGGAAAGCACTCATTTTTCCTCTTTCAATTTCCTCTTTCTGTCCAGCGAGCATTGGTCTCACAGCGGACGGAGTGAGAACTTTCCCAGTAGAGCACTTACGTTTTCTCTTTCATCCAGCGAGCATTTGGTCTCACAGCGGATGCAGTGTGAGAAAATCTCCTGGGAAAGCACTCATTTTTCCTCTTTCAATTTCCTCTTTCTGTCCAGCGAGCATTGGTCTCACAGCGGACGGAGTGAGAACTTTCCCAGTAGAGCACTTACGTTTTCTCTTTCATCCAGCGAGCATTTGGTCTCACAGCGGATGCAGTGTGAGAAAATCTCCTGGGCAAGCACTCATTTTTCCTCTTTCAATTTCCTCTTTCTGTCCAGCGAGCATTGGTCTCACAGCGGACAGAGTAAGAACTTTCCCAGTAGAGCACTTACGTTTTCTCTTTCATCCAGCGAGCATTTGGTCTCACAGCGGATGCAGTGTGAGGAAAATCTCCTGGGCAAGCACTAATTTTTCCTCTTTCAATTTCCTCTTTCTGTCCAGCGAGCATTGGTCTCACAACGGACGGAGTGAGAGCTTTCCCAGTAGAGCACTTACGTTTTCTCCTTCATCCAGCGAGCATTTGGTCTCACAGCGGATGCAGTGTGAGAAAATCTCCTGGGCAAGCACTCACTTTTCTCTTTTTAGTTTTCCCCTTTCCAACCAGCGAGCATTGGTCTCACAGCGGACGGAGCGAGAACGTTCCCGGTAGAGCACTCACGTTTTCTCTTTCATTTCAGCGAGCATTTGGTCTCACAGCGGATGCAGCGTGAAAACGTACTCGGTTACTAACGTAACCTCGGTTCTCTCTAGAGAGGGAACGAGTACTGCGTAATAGCTTACGCTAGGGGAAAAACTCTTTTCCGCGAGATATTGAAGCCAAAAATTATCCTTAATTTTTTATTAATGCAAAACGCTTTGCAGCAGCAAGTAAACATAGGCGAAACAGCTCGCGCGCCTATTGGTTGCTCTGCAGCAAATGCAGCAGCCTATCGAGAGAGACTCTGCGTGACGTAATGACCAATGGGGGCAATTCGCGCCCATATCGTCACGTCCCGCCAGAAGGGGCGTGGTCTCGCCCTATAAATATGCTCGTTAGGCTGATACAAGCTGGTTTTTATCGCTGAAGCGAACCAGAGCGTATTCCACGCACGGCAAGATACGCAGTACTCGTTCCCTCTCTAGAGAGAACCGAGGTTACGTTAGTAACCGAGTACGTTCTCTTACGAGAGTATCTCTCGTACTGCGTAATAGCTTACGCTAGGGGAACACAATGCAACACGCCGTGCGTACAGGGATCCAACACCAAAGTCCCAGGGGCCGAAGCCCAGGGCTCATGTAGTGCATAATCACCATAAACTCACATAGAGTAAAGGAAGAGAGGCTGGAAGCGTCATTCCCTATAAAAAAGCACCCAGCGGGGCTATTATATGACAATCAAACGCGCAGCCAGGGTGAAAGCATTCAGCCTGATCTGGGCGGCCATACGTGAGTCAATACTCATGGGGCTGCAGTAAACTCAGCATCTGGGCCGCACAGCGGGGCAGATAGCACTGAATTTAGACCGCCAAAAGCTTAGCTTGTAAGGCGGGTACCTCCAGGTTATAGTATTTTATAAATGTAGACGGCGAGGCCCAGCCCGCGGCCGTACAGATATCTTGCAGGGAAACCCCGCTAGACCATGCCCACAAAGAGGCCACGCCTCTCGTGGAATGCGCCCTGACACCCAAGGGGCACTGTAAGCCTTTCGCAGAGTAAGCGAGCGCGATGGCATCCACTATCCATCTGGATAGGCTCTGTTTTGAGGCGGCGAGTCCCTTGGAACGCCCGCCGAACAAAACAAAAAGCTGCTCCGTCTGTCTGAAAACAGACGAGCGTGCCACATAAGCTCTCAATGCCCTGACGGGGCAAAGGAGACTTGCATCCTCCTCCTCACTGAGAACCGGAAGGGCAGACAGGGAAATGACCTGGGCCCTGAACGGCGTATTGAGGGATTTCGGGACATACCCGTGCTTCGGTTTGAGAATGACCTTTGAGTCATTAGGCCCAAACTCCATACACGACGCGCTTACTGAAAGCGCCTGTAGGTCCCCTATGCGCTTCACTGAAGCGAGAGCCATGAGAAACACTGTCTTGAACGACAGGTGTTTCATGTCCACCAGCTGGATTGGCTCGAACGGGGCGCCTTTCATGGCCTCCAGGACCGTGGAAAGGTCCCACGTCGGGACTCAAGGGGGCCTTGGAGGGTTCAGCCTCCGAGCTCCCCTAAGGAAATTCACGACTAAGTCGTTTTTCCCAAGCGACTGGCCAGACACCGGTTTTGCAAACGTTGCTATGGCCGCCACATATACTTTGAGCGTGGATGGGGTCCTGCCCTTATCCAGTAGCTCTTGAAGGAAGGAAAGCACTTCCGAAACCCCGCACTCCACAGGTGAAAGGCTCTGGGCCTGACACCATGCAGAGAAAACAGACCATTTCGAGGAGTAGAGCCGCCTGGTAGACGGAGCTCTAGCCTGCGCGATCGTGTTTAACACTCCCTCTGGGAGGCTAGCGGGTACCCGTTGATGGCCCATGCGTGCAGGGACCATAACTCCGGGCGAGGGTGCCAGATCGAGCCCTCCGCCTGAGAGAGGAGGTCTCTCCTCAATGGTACAGGCCATGGGGCAGTGCTGGTCAGCTGCATCAGGGCAGGGAACCACGTCTGGTTCGTCCAGAGCGGGGCTACAAGCAGCACTGGGCATCCGTTTTCCCTGATTCGTTCCAACACCTGAGGCAGGAGCGAGACAGGAGGAAAAGCATATAGGGGGCAGCGGGGCCAAACATGAGCCAGCGCGTCCTTGCTTTTCGAGAAAAACTCCGGGCAATGAGCGTTTTCGTGGGACGCGAATAGGTCCACCTGAGCTCTGCCGAACGTTTTCCACAGCAGCTGGACCGTCTGCGGGTGCAGCGACCATTCCCCTGCTGGAACATTGTTCCTGGACAGTCTGTCTGGTCCCACGTTCAGGAGGCCAGGCACGTGCGCTGCTCTCAGTGAGAGCAGGTTGTGCTGAGCCCAAACCAGGAGGCGTTCCGTCAACCTGTAAAGGTTTCGTGACCTGACGCCGCCCTGGCGATTTATATATGCCACCACCGACATGTTGTCCGACCGGACCAAGACGTGGTGGCCTGTTATCTGGGGACAAAAACGCCGTAGCGCTTTGTCGACTGCTATCATCTCCAAGCAGTTTATGTGAAGGAGCTTTTCCCTTTCTGACCATAGGCCAGCTAGCGGTCTGCCCTCGAGCAGCGCTCCCCACCCCGAGGTGGAGGCGTCCGTAGACACCACCTTCACGCTCGAAGCGGTCCCCAGACTTACACCTGACTGATACCAGTCGGTTTCTTTCCAAGGTTTCAGAGCTGAAACACACTGAAGGTCGACCCTGAGGCGAAACAGACCCGCTGTCCATGCCCTGGGTGGAACCCGCGTCTTCAGCCACATCTGCAGTGGGCGCATGCGGAGCAGGCCCAACTGGAGTACAGAGGCTGCTGAGGCCATCAGCCCCAGCGGGACTATCGCGCCGTGGCGGAAGGATTTCACGCCGCGCTGAATATTTTGCACGCGCTCTGGTGACAGGCGTGCTGTCATGGACAGCGAGTCCAACACGGTTCCCAGAAAGGAAATTTTCTGACTGGGAGACAGTGAGCTCTTTGCCCAATTGACTGTGAGGCCCAGCTTCTCGAGGTGCTCGAGTAATGCGGCCCTGTGTTCTATGAGCTCCGATCGTGATCGAGCTAGAATCAGCCAATCGTCCAAGTAGTTCAGGACTCGCATGCCCTGAAGCCTCAGGGGCGCGAGCGCCGCGTCCATGCACTTCGTAAATGTACGAGGCGCTAGGGACAGGCCGAACGGCAGGACTGTGTATTGATATGCCTGGCCCTCGAAGGCGAATCTCAAGAATCGCCTGTGATGGGACGCTATTTGTATTTGGAAATAGGCGTCTTTCAGATCTATCGACATAAACCAGTCCCCGTAGCGCACCTGCGCGAGGATTTTCCTGGTCGTAAGCATTCTGAACTGGCGTTTCACAAGCACTCTGTTCAGCTGTCGCAGATCTAAAATGGGTCTGAGACCCCCATCCTTTTTCGGTACCAGAAAATATCTGCTGTATAGGCCCCCTTCGCTCTGAGCCTGAGATAAAGGTTCTATAGCCCCTTTGCTCAGTAGTTTCGCTATTTCGGCACAAAGTAGATGAGATACTTCGTTTTTCACCGTAGTTTCGACGCGCGCCGTATAACGGCGCGGGCGTCGAGCGAATTTTAGCGAATAGCCTCTCTTTATAGTGTTCAGCACCCATTCTGAAACCCCGGGAAGCTTTGACCACGCATCTGCGTGAATAGCTAGAGGCAGAATGAAATCCGGGCTCTGGCCGCGACAAAACGGCAGCTCGAGAGCCTGGGCATACTGGGAACACAACACCGTGTTTACAGCGTTCGAGGCGGGGGGCGCGCTGATCACAGCAGGCGACCTGGCCGCGCTCAGCTTTTTTATGGCAGATTGTGCAGAAAAAGCGAGCGGGGGAGATCCCGTTGGAATCGGCGTGTCTGCGAGAAAATGTGGGCGCGGGGCTGCGGGCACATTTAATACACTGAAAACACTGTCGTTCATGGCCGACTGAATGTGTGTTGGTTTCGTTTTTACAGAAACCATGGGACACGCAGCATGTAGTGTGAGCGGGCATGATGACATGGGCACTTGCACTACATTGTTTGCACAATCGACCGGAGTCGATTTTATTTGTGCTAGCCCTGCACCGTGGCGGGCTGTGTTTGTGTGTGGGAATGGGCACTGGGTGGGCATTCTTACAACACTCATAACACCTTCGGCCGTGACCGGAACACCAGAAAATGCACTCTTTATTGGATTTATCTGGGTAGCCGTAAAAACGGCTTTTGTGCGCAGGCAAACGGGCTGTGACACCGGCTGGCTCTCTGCGAAATACACTGGGACAGTCGCGATGTTTGGAACTGACCGAGCGAGAAGTTTTGGTGAAAATCCGGCCGCAGCGGGATCTGAACACCGTCGCTTTCCTAGAATGGCTAGGAAGATTTTGAGGCCTCGGGCTTGATCTCAATCCTCGGCCGGGGCCCGCGCTGAGGGGGGCGGCGTCCAGCAGAGCGAGAGCGCGGTCTTTGGTCTCGGGCGTGGCGGCGCTGTGAAGCGGCGGCGGCGGGCGGTGCAGGCTGCGGCTGAGAGCTGCGAGCAGGCGGCGGTTTAGAGCGACCTGCAGCGGAGCTCGAGCGCTTCGGAAGGAAGTGCTTCATGGCCTGCGAAGTCTTTTGCACCTCCATGAATCTATCCGCGAAGTCTGTGATGGCAGATCCGAAAAGGCCCGCTTGGGAAATGGGCGCGTCGAGGAATACAGAGCGCTCGGCTTCCGTCATCTCGGACAGCGTCAACCATAAATGTCTCTCAGCCACGGTGAGAGAGGCCATGTTTCGTCCTATGGCCTGTGCAGCGGCTTTAGTAGCGCGAAGAGCGAGGTCTGTAGCGCTTCTCAGGTCCGCGACGCAGATCGCTCCGGGTCCTTCCTCGTCCAGTTTAAGGAGAAGGTCGGCCTGGAAAATCTGCAGGATGGCCATAGTGTGCAGCGCTGAAACTGCTTGCCCGGCGGCGGTGTAAGCGCGACCGTGCATGGATGACGTCACCCGGCAGGCTTTAGAAGGAAGCGTCGTGTGCGCGCGCCGTCCAGCGGAGGGCGGGCAGAGATGAGACGCTACAGCTGGTTCCACAGGAGGAACAGAAAGGTATCCTCTTTCCTTCGCGCCATCCACAGAGGAGAAAGCAGCAGAAGCAGAGGTACGAAGCCTGGCGGAGAAGGGGGCGTTCCACGATTTCGTAACTTCGTCGTGAAGTTCCGGGAGGAAGGGCGCGGGCCGCGATTTCGACGGAGCCTCGTCACTTCTGAGAAAGCGTCCGTCGAATTCTGTTGCGCGGCGGCTGAGCGGGCGCCTCCCAATCGAGGCCGATGCTTTCAACGGCCTGAGAGAGCAGACGCATCAGCTCAGTCTCAATGCCGGCTCTCTTACCAGTGGTCTGGCGGGAAACACTAGCGGAGGGGAGATCCACGGAGCTCGCCCAATCCTCACTATCGGACGCCAGGAGAGAACACGCCTCGGAGGGTTCGTCAGGCTCGTGGATGGACGCGGCGGCAGGCGGCGGCCGTTGTCCGTCAGTGAGCGACTCGAGCGAAGCCGGCGAAGCAGGTGGGCGAACCGGCGAGCTTTGGCGGGCTGGAGATAGCTCGGGAGCGTGCTGGGCGCGGCGCTTTTTACGGCGCGGCGCCACGGCGGGCTGCGGTGAAGGCTCGGAGAATGATGCCAGACGCGTCCTCAGAGTCACCATGGGCAAGAGCTCGCAATGAGGGCATCCGCCGTCAGCGAGCGCGATAGCCGCGTGATCCTCACCCAGACAGGAAACACAGATGACGTGTCGATCTCCATCGCTGAGCGGGGCGCGGCACGAGCCACAGGAAGGCATCTTTAAAAAGACGCTGCTCTTTTTGTGAGGGAAGTGTAAGTCGCGTCAAGTAAGCGAACAAACACTTCTCAACAGAGAAATACACACAGAGTATTTGAAAAGGATATATAACGCCGGAAAGCGCAGCAGGTACGGCAGTTGAAGGCGGCGAGGCCAGCGACTCCAGAGCTCGTCCCGCTGAAAAGCTTGCTTCGACGGCGCGGCTTCTCACTCCGGATCCAGCGATGCGAGTGCTTCGCTGAAGAGGTAAAAATCAGCTTGTATCAGCCTAACGAGCATATTTATAGGGCGAGACCACGCCCCTTCTGGCGGGACGTGACGATATGGGCGCGAATTGCCCCCATTGGTCATTACGTCACGCAGAGTCTCTCTCGATAGGCTGCTGCATTTGCTGCAGAGCAACCAATAGGCGCGCGAGCTGTTTCGCCTATGTTTGCTTGCTGCTGCAAAGCGTTTTGCATTAATAAAAAATTAAGGATCATTTTTGGCTTCAATATCTCGCGGAAAAGAGTTTTTCCCCTAGCGTAAGCTATTACGCAGTACGAGAGATACTCTCGTAAGAGAACCTCCTGGACAAGTACACTACAACCGCTCCTCGTTCGCAGACAAACAGGGCCCGTCAGTCCAGGCAGTGAACCACCATCACGGGCCTCCCCAATCAAGCATCCAGGCCCCTTCTCGAGATGCCAGCCCGCCAATCTCGGCACTCATTTGGGGGTCTTTAGTCCGGCGGCTGTCCTCTGCTCTTTAGCCTATTGGGGGGAGTACTCTGGGTTCGGGCTGAATTCCGAGCTCGGAGCCCTCCCTCCGGACAGCACGCCAAATACGCATTAAATCTTACTCCCTCAAAATTATATGTAAGTGTGAACTCGTGAAATTAAGTTTTATTAACTAAGTTCGGGAGGAGCACGTTCAGATAATTAACACGAGTGGACAGCAATCAGCAATCAATGATAAGAGGGTACATATAGACTCAGCAGTCTTACCTCGATCCATTGACAGTTTGCAGCATCCCCCCTCCACCCCTTCTCCACACTCCTAGTTCTCCACACTCCTAGTTCTCCACACTCCTAGTTCTAAAAATCACTTACATGCGGGGGGAGTACTCTGGGTTCGGGCTGAATTCCGAGCTCGGAGCCCTCCCTCCGGACAGCACGCCAAATACGCATTAAATCTTACTCCCTCAAAATTATATGTAAGTGTGAACTCGTGAAAAGATACAAGAATCTGGGTAACGTCACCATCTTAGTAGCATTCACACGCCCCATCATTGATAGTGATAAGGTCCTCCAGCACTTTATATTGTCCGTTAGGTTTTCAAGCATTGTTAAAAAATTAAGCTTATATATATCTTTTGGGTTTCTGGGTATATTAACTCCGAGATATTTCAAACTGTTTATGGCTATTTTAAAAGGTAGACTACGCATAAAAATTTACTGATTGACCGGAAAGTTTACCAAATGTTTCCAACAGATTGAGTAAGGGTGGAATAGACTGTTCAGGGTTGCTTAGATACAGAATAATGTCATCTGCGTAGAGGGAGATATGATGGTTAATTTGGCCTAAAGTCAAGGGCGAAATTAAAGGGTTATTTTTAATTGCAAGGGCAAGAGGTTCAATTGCTATTGCAAAAAGCAAAGGCGAGAGAGGACAGCCCTGTCGAGTGCCTCTGTGTAATTGGAATTGCGATGACTTGTTAAAATTAGTGAGAACTGAAGCCGAAGGATGGAGGTATAACAACTTCACCCAAGAGGCCAATGCATCACCCATATCGAATTCTCTAATCACAGTTAAAATGTAATCCCACTCAATTTGGTCAAACGCCTTTTCTGCATCTAAGGCAAGAATTTGTTTACTGACCATAACTTGTTTACTGAGCCTAGTGAGGCGTCCAAGTTTGTCGATTCCTTTGATTCACTTAACTCGGAGGATGTGATTTAAATTTTGCCCTGACTGTTGTCATGACTCATGTTAGTTTTGTTTACTTCCGAATGCACGGTATGACGCGCTGTTTAGCGCCTGACGTTATTCCAGTCAAGGTTAAGAGACGTTTACAGACATTACCTGATTTTGATTTTTTGATTAATTACCTTTTTACGGCTTGGAGGCTTGCTTATTTCTTAGTTGGTAATAGTACGCAGTTTTGTTGTTCTATTGCTCTGAGATTTAACTTGAGAAAAAAGAAAAAATACGTTGTGGATTTCCTTTATTTATCTAGCAAAATATAATAAAGTAATGTGATTGATTAAGCTCAGTAGTGGTACTCTTAGGCAGTGGGGTATAGGTTTGATTTTGAAATTGGTGGGGACGGAGACATCAATGTATAAATATATTTTACGTTTTGATCGAAATTAATGCTAAGGATATATCAGTGTCACTGGATATTGATAGGGACACGTCCCTAGCGTCCCTACTAAATTCTACGCCCCTGCTCTTAGGGGAGCGAGTAAAGGACAGTTATTTGATTTGATGATTTTTTTTTTGGGTGTGTGTGTGTGCATGTTGGTTTGCTCTCATATTTACCTTACCCCAATCACTATCATTATGTTACATCAGACATGTCCAGTTGGTTCTATTTTGGGAATTCATGTAATTTATGGGTAAAGGTCTCAATGTAATTCATTTAAACATTCGCAGTTTAGTTCCTAAAATTGATCAACTAGGGCATGGCTTGTTTATAATAATCCTAATATTATAACATTATCTGAAACCTGGCTAAATGAAAATATAGCAGACTCCAATGTTAAACTGGACAACTACACCATATATAGGCAAGATAGAGGATCCAGGGGAGGTGGGGTCGCCACTTACATTTCATCTAATTTGAAATCACAAATAATTACTCCTAAAGTGATGCCTGAACTTTTTGAAGGTATCTTTGTTAAGGTTATTCTTCATGAAAATAAACAATTAATAATTGGCAATATATATCATCCACCAACATCTCCCAATCTAGAGTCTGTTCGAAATATCCTAGCCACTGTTTCATCGTTTGGTGACTCATCAGAAATTATGCTGCTGGGGGATTTCAATTTAAACTGGACTGATCCTGGTACTCTCACGGAACGTGACATGCTCAGTGGTTTAAATTTTACACAAATTATTAAAGAGCCTACAAGAATCAGTCCAAGTTGCAAATCTCTTCTCGACTGGATTTTAGTCACACATCCCAACAGAATAATTAAATCTGGTGTTCTTTCGGATTGTTTTAGCGACCATTCTATCATATATTGCATTTGAAAAATTTAAATTCCCTATCTTTCTCCGAAATTAATTAAGATCCGTGACATGAAATTATTTAACAGTGATTTATTTATAAATGATGTGAGAAGGATTAATTGGAATAGATTTAGCCTAATTCCTGATGCGGAAGCTGCCTGGAATTTCTTTTATACAGAATTTGTGCAAGTTATTGATAAGCATGCCCCATGGACAACTATTAAGGTCAAAGGTCATCATCTACCCTGGGTAAATGGTGATCTTATCAGTCTGTTTAAGCAGAGGGATAGGGCGTGGAATAAACACAAATCTACAAAACTTCCGAGTGATTGGGAGGAATACAAACGGCTACGAAATACGTGCACCACTCAAACAAGGAATGCTAAAGCCAATTACTATAGAAATAGTTTGTCAAATGATTTCAATAATACTAAACAATTTTGGAAAAAAATTAATACCTTACTTGACAAATCTAACAATACCAGGAGTAATATGACAATTAATAATGAAACTGTTAATGATCCAGCAGTGATCTCAAATGCATTTAGTTTGCATTTTTCCCAAACACCGCAGGTACAGTCATTGCTCTTTCACCCAGAGCTGACTGTTAATTCTCAGCCCTGCGTTAGTTCTTTCACATTTCGTCAGGCTAGCTCAGCTGATGTCCAGTTGGCCATTAGCAAGCTATCCTCTAGCAGTGGACCTGGCCCTGACGGCATTGAGGGTAAGTTTATTAAACTTTCTTCACATGTGACATGTCCTATCCTTTCCCTTGTCTGAGCTCTTTAATTTGTCACTTTTAACACACGAAGTGCCTTTGGCATGGAAATGTACCAACGTCATTCCTTTGTATAAAGGAGGGGACACCCAAAACATGAATAATTATAGACCTATCTCAATAATTAATAGTATTGTGAAAATTTTTGAGAAAATTATCTTTGATCAATTATCTAATATCTTTCTGATAACAATTTACTTTCTCAATGCCAGTCAAGTTTTAGGAAACACTTCTCAACTACCACTGCTCTTTTGAAATTTACAAATGATATTTTTACTAGTTTTGATAACAACATGTGTACTGGTGCCATCTTCTTAGATCTTACAAAAGCATTTGATTTAGTTGATCATTATTTGCTCCTGGATAAATTATATGCAAGTGGCCTTTCCCGTTAATCTCTTCTGTGGTTTAATTCATATTTCCATCACCGCCGCCAGTGTGTGTCCTTCAGGGGCAGTCAGTCGAATTTTACAGGTGTGGATAAAGGCATACCCCAGGGTTCTTCGCTTGGGCCTTTATTATTCTCCATTTTTATTAATGACTTGCCACTCTGCTGTTCAGGATGTAACATTCATCTTTATGCAGATGATACAATTATATATTGCTCTAAATTGAATATTCCTGATATAAATTATTCCTTACAACATGATTTTGATTCTGTACAGCAGTGGCTGTCATTTAATAGACTCCTGCTGAATAAATAAAAATCTTATTGTATGCTTTTTCAGAAGAAAGATAGAAATAATCTTAATCTGCATTTTCTGGATTCTTCTACTCTAGAGCAAACTGAAAAATTTAAATATCTCGGGGGTCTGGCTAGAAAAAGATCTCTCATTCAAAGCTCATATACACGCGCTTAACAACAAAATAAATTTTCCTCTTAAAACATTATATCAATCCATAGACTGCTTTAACTTTCATGTTAGGAGAAGAATAGTATCTCAGTTGTTGCTACCTATACTGGACTATGCAGATATTATATATGTTAACACTACTGCTACTTGTTTACATTCTCTTGATGTGGTATACAATAGCCTATGCCGATTCGCCCTTCGCTGCCCCTACAGGACACATCATTGTGTAATGTATGAACAGCTGTCCTGGCTTGCACCTTCAGCCAGAAGACAATATAATTGGTTTCAGCTTTTTTTTAAATGTATTTACTTCCAATATCCATATTACTTATCGCAATATTTAGTGCCTTACAGTTCACAATATAACCTTCGTCACAACGAACAGATCTTCTTTACTGTCCCTAGAGTTAAGAGAGAAATTGGGAAATATGCTTTCAGTGTTAGAGCCCCTCGTGACTGGAATCGTCTTCCTGCATCTATTCGCTCGCTTACGTCTTTTCCTCTGTTTCGAGCTGCTCTGTTAACACATCTTCAGAACACTTGTCTATGTTTCTAGCATTTCAGATTTAGCATTGATATGTGTCATGTTATGTATGTGTGTATATATGATTGTGTTTATGTATATTCATGTATATATTTAGTGATGTCAACTTTGACAATTATATTGGGGATCATTGTACTTTATGCTATATGTTACACCAGTTGTTCTCCTACTTCTTACACTAAATACCCCTCGTAAAACGCTTGACTTCCAAAGCAACTTCATGCTGAGTCTTTATTTAAAAGGGTTTTTATTTAAAGTGGTATAAAATAAATTGTGTGTAGTGGTATACATACCACAGCTTGGGAACCACTATGATTTACTTTACTTTATTTGTGATGGGGGGGATAGTGAGAGCTTGGGTGCGTGTGCGGGCTGGCGTGAGTGCGCGTGGTGTCCGCGTGGTGTGTGTGACTGAGTGTGAGTGTATGGTTAAGGTTTTTTTTTTATATATTTTGTATTTTGTATCTTCTCTGTTGTGTTGTGGTTTAATGTTGTTTGGACATGATCTTGAGGACCCCCATGAAAACGAGATGTTTCATCTCATGGGGCTGATCCTCTAATAAATGTTAATAAATAAATAAATTGCAACGCTAGCTTTAGGACCGAATCTGGTGTATAAGATATTCAGTAAACGCCTGACATTGAAAATAGAAAAACGGCCAGGAATAAAACCAGATTGGTCGGGGTGGATAATTTCCCCAATGCAGCTATTTAATCTATTAGCCAGAATTTTAGTGAAAATTTTAAGGTCAGAGTTCAAAAGAGATATGGGTCGATGAGATGCTGGGTCAGTTTCTTCTTTACCTTTTTCAAGAATTAGAGAAATATTTGCGTCATACAAGGATTGGGGAAGTTTATTTATGTCAAAAGAATGATTAAGCATCCTCAACAGCAAAGGAGAGAGCACCTGTGCAAATGTTTTGTAAAATTCGATCCCGAAACCATCTGGGCCAGGCGCCTTGCCACTGGGGAAAGATTTAATCGCAGCTAGTATTTCCTCTACCGTTATGTCCGCATTCAAAGCTGCCTGCGCAGAGCAACCCAACTTTGGAAGATGTAATGAATGAAGGAAATCAGCCAAAGCTGAGGGGTCAGAACAACCCCTAGATTTGTATAATTTTTCGTAAAATTCTTTAAATGTATCATTGATTTCACCGGGAATTGTTAGAACGACACCATTTTTGTTCTTGATTTTATGAATTGCTCTAGAGGCTTGTAGCCCTCTCAGCTGACGAGAAAGCAATTTGTCTGGTTTGTCCCCAAGTTCAAACTGTTTTTGCTTCAGCAACATATTATTAACTTGGTTCGAAAGAATTGAGTTAGATTCCAATTTAAGTGCTGTAATTTCGTTAGGCACTTCTGAGTCTCTGTAAGTGTCCTCCAGCCGAGTAAGACGATTATCAATTTCTGAAAGGCGTTTTACCCTTTGCTTTTTTAGACTGGACTCATATGAAATAATATGTCCTCTCAAGACAGCCTTTAGGCTTTCCTATAGTGTAGAGTCAGAAACCTAGCCTGTGTCATTAAATTTGAGAAACTCCGCTAGCAACTTAATTGTTCACAAAATTTTACATCTGAGAGCAGAGTATGATTAAAACGCCAGTAATAGCTGGGCTTAATTTCTATGAGATCTAGAGAGATTGTCACTGCTGAGTGGTCGGAGATGATTCTATTGTGATGCTTCATTGATTTTACACAGGGAATAATTTTATATTCTACTAAAAAGAAATCTATCCTGTAGTATGATTTATGAACTTGCGAAAAAAAAGTAAACTGCATGTTTATTGGGTGTTTTAGTCTCCAGATATCAACGAGGTCAAAAGAAGTAATCAGATTGTTAAGAACAGAGGTAGAGTTGGCCAAGGGTATTCCAGTGCGGGAAGGAAATCTATCTAGAGTAGAGTCCAACACCAAGTGAAAATCACTGCCTATTATCAGGTGTGTGTTCAGAGTGTTTGGTAAAAGATTAAAGACTCTGCGAAAAAAAGCAGGGTCATCAAAATTAGGTCCGTACACATTAAGCAGAGTGACATGAATTGAGGAAAGTAGGCCAGATCCAATTAAATAGCGGCCGTTAGGGTCGCTGATAGTGGATATGTGCTTAAAAGGAGCAGACTTACGAAACAGAATAGCTACTCCTCTGGCCCTGGATGAGAAGGTAGATTGAAATACCTGGGAGATCCAATTGCATCTCAACCGCCTTTGTTCAGAATGCCTTATATGTGTCTCTTGTAAAAATATTATGTCAGCAGGGATGGACTTCAAATAAGAAAAAACTTTAGCTCTCTTAACCTGGTTTTTTAATCCCCGAACATTCCAACTAGCAAGAGTGACATTGCCACCTTTAAGTGAAGACCCCCTACGACTGATCATGAAGTATAATATCTATTGTAATGGCAGCTGTAAAATGAATTTGAAGGGATAATAACCACTGAATAACCATTGAAGGAGATGTACAGACACTAAACTCGAGACAACAAACAACAACAAAAAAAGACAAAACCACCCACCCTCCCCCTTCCATCAGCTTCCCCAAATGAAGCCGGGAAAAAAAATCATATTAACAGTGGAGCTGCAGGGCAGCATAAGGAATAAAAGGAAAACCTGCCTACCAAAATAACTTCAAAAAGAGAAACCGGGGGACTCCCACGCAGCCTCCATGCAACTAAGTTATCAACAAAAGAAATGCTCTATAAACCTGAACTATAGTGTGTAGCACACAACCCTTGTAACAAGGCAAGGCAAGGCAAGGCAAGGCAAGTTTATTTATATAGCACATTTCATACACAATGGCAATTCAAAGTGCTTTACATAGAAGAAGTTAAAATAATCAAAACAAATAAGAATAATTGAAACAGTTTAGAATAAAAAATAAAATAAAGTAGTACTGGTCCACCCCTATCTGAGATGGAAGAGATTGAGCCGGTTTACGGTGCCACTGGACCTCTAGCCCAGGGACGTACTTTGCTGGGGTGGTGCTACACCAGTAATGCCCAGCGGGGCCCCCACAGAGCACGCTTCACTGTCTGCTGCCGTTACCCTTAACAACGCTCTCAGCGACTTCTTATACTCTCAGCAGTATAACTAACTTACTCCTTCACTCGCCTCATCGGAGTGAAGACTCTCCCGCTCTCCTTCAAAATCTCTTCCAGAGATTGTAAAAAAAAAAAAAAAAAAAAAAAAAAGACAAAACCAGTACAGTAAAAACAGTCGGACGAACAGTGGCACAGTGCTCATTCAGTAAATGCATAGCTAAACAGATGTGTTTTGAGTCTGGATTTGAATGTGACTACTGTAGGAGCACATCTGATCTCCTCTGGAAGCTGGTTCCAGCTGCGGCTGGCATGATAGCTAAAAGCAGACTCTCCGTGCTTAGAGCGAACCCTTGGTATTTCTAGCTGATGTGATCCTAATGATCTGAGTGATCTGTTAGGTTTATATTCAGTGAGCATATCTGCAATATATTGAGGTCCTAACCCATTGAATGATTTATATACCAGTAATAATACTTTAAAATCAATCCTAAATGTAACTGGGAGCCAGTGTAAAGACCTGAGGACTGGTGTGATATGTTCATATTTTCTGGTCCTGCTCAGAATCCTGGCAGCCGCGTTCTGTATGAGCTGCAACTGTCTTATGGTCTTTTTAGGAAGGCCAGTAAGGAGTCCATTACAATAATCCACCCTGCTGGTGATAAAACCATGAACAAGTTTCTCTAAGTCATGTTTGGAAACAAAGCATCTAATTCTTGCAATATTTTTGAGATGATAGTATGCTGATTTAGTTATTGCTTTGACATGACTACTGAAACTAAGGTCTGACTCTAGAGACACACCAAGATTCCTGACTTGATTTTTAGTTGTTAGACCCCTAGCGTCAAGGTATGCATTCACCTTGGGAACTTCATCTTTTTTTCCAAACGCAATAACTTCAGTTCTGTCTTTGTTTAACTGAAGAAAGTTTTCGCACATCCAACTGTTTACTTCATCAATGCATTGGCACAGGGAGTCAATGGGGCTGTAGTCGTTAGGCGATAGGGCTAAGTAGAGCTGTGTGTCGTCTGCATAGCTCTGGTAAGCAATTTTGTTCTTTCTCATTATTTGGCTCATTGGGAGCATATACAGGTTGAACAGGAGTGGTGCAAGAATTGAGCCTTGAGGGACTCCGCATGTCATGGATGTCCACTCAGACTTATGGTCTCCTTTACTCACATAATAACCTCTCCCTTCTAAGTATGACCTGAACCATTTTAGGACTATCCCAGAAAGCCCCACCCAGTTTTCCAGCCTGTCAAGAAGTATGTCGTGATCGACAGTGTCAAATGCAGCACTGAGTTTGAGTAGTACCAGTATGGATAATTTCCCGGTATTCGTATTTAAGCGAATATCGTTTATTATCTTTATGAGCGCTGTCTCTGTGCTGTGATGCGATCAGAAACCAGATTGAAAATTGTCAAAGTATCCATTCAAGCTTAAGAATTTGTTCAGCTGATTGAAGACAACTTTTTCAATGATCTTGCCTGTGAAAGGAAGATTTGAGATCGGTCTATAGTTGCTTAAGATGGTCTTAACCAGATTGCTCTTTTTCAGGAGGGGCTTGACAACTGCAGTTTTCAGGGAGTTTGGAAAACTCCCAGAGAGAAGTGAGGCATTTACAACTTCTATGAGATATGCTTCTAAGCTGTTTAACACACTTTTGAAAAAAGATGTGGGAAGTGCATCAAGGGCGCAGGTAGATGTTTTAAGGTGCTGTACGGTTTCTTCCAAAATTGTGCCATCAATTTCTTCGAAAACAGACATAGTAACTACTTTCTCAGGTTGTGGTCTGATCTGCCTGACCCCAGAGCAACTCAAGGATGTGCTGATCACCTTTCTGATATTATTGATTTTCTCAGAGAAGAAAGAAGCAAACTCACTGCACTTGCTGTCTGAGAGCATTTCACTGGGAATCTAGCTTGGGGGGGTTTGTCAGTCTCTCTACAGTAGCAAAAAGAGTGCGTGTGTTGTTTAAGCTTTTGTGTATAATATTCGAGAAAAATATTATAAACAGAAAAATATAGCTTTTTTTTTTCTTTAAACACGGTTTAAACTATATAAATGAAATGAAAGAAAGTATGAACATATACATGCAGATAAGGCACTAATAACGTGTACAATCTGACCAAATAACATGATCGCAAGCAGCCTGTACAATGCCTCTCTCTCCTTTTTTTTTTTTGCTTGAAAATACTCACAACCTCGTACTAAAGGACGCCGGTAAACAGCAGAAATTATTATTTAAGTCATTCAGCCATGGAAACAGCATTGAAAAACAATCCTACGCAGCAGATCAAGTAGGGTCTTCAACAGTGATGGTGTTAACGAATAATTCAGCATCCAAAACCAAGCCAAAGATTTTCTTGTTAGTGCCCTGGGTGACCAGAAGACGTGCGGGGAACAGCATTCTGAATCGAATACCAGCCTCCTTCAATTTCCTTTTCACTCCGTCAAACGCCCTTCGCTGTGAGAGTACCTCAGCCGTGAAACCTGGGAAGACGGAGATGTGAGCGCCGTCATGTTTTAGAGGCGACTGTTGACGCGCAAGCCGCAGGATCATCTCCTTGACCGGGTAATGATGTTGTCACGGTTGTGGTGTAGATGAAGACAGGCTGAGGCAAAAAGCTCCAATTCAAATATTTCCTCAAAAGCAACAACAAACAGGTACAGGCAGGCAGAGGGTACACTCACAAAACACCATAACATTACAAGAATCGACCAAGACTAACTGAACAGAAGGAGACTAAATACAGATACAAAAGAACACTAACGAGGTGAGGACAGGTGACACAGATGATGAGGACGATGAACAGGTGGGTAATTGAGGGAGTGAGTTCAGGTGTGGAGACAAGAAGTATTCTGGGTAGTGTAGTGAAGACTAAGACAGACAGGTGCAGACGAAGACTGTGACAGATATATCCTTGTGATCAGAATTCTGGGACGCCCTCCTTTCGGCGCTAAAGGCCCGGTGCGATGTGCACGGTCAACTTTAATACCTGCAGGAAAGTTTTCGGCTCCCAGGAGGTTCGGGATAAGTTTTTCCACAAACTCAGTGGGGCGACCAGACTCCACGTTCTCAGGTAGGCCGACAATCTTAATATTCTGTCGTTGGGAACGGCCCTCGAGATCATCCAGTTTAGCACGTAGGACCTTATTAGCTGATAGTATTTCCTGACAGGAGGCCTCCAGGTCAGAAATGCGGCTTTCGTGCTCAGCTTTAACGTTCTCAAAATCTGCGATACGCGAGGTGGTTTCAGACAGCGCTGTTTGCAAATGAGATAGAGTTGCTTCCAGCGAATTAAATCTGTCGTTCATACCGTTATTCATGGTTTGAATGGCTGACAGGATAGCAGTTGAGTCCGTGGCCGTGTCGTGATCGCGATCAGTCTTGTGCTCAATAGGATTCTCGGCCAGTTTTTCGACTGCGCTGGATGGTGAATCCCCTTTCTTTGGCTTAGTCTTCTTCATCTCACTGTTGGATATTGTTGAGAAAACTTTCGTGATGAAAATAGTCAAATATTACTAGTTTATGGAGGCTTGTTGAGGGAGCTCCCTAAATTTACGTCCACTCCATGTGGTGCTCTCTAGCGCCCCCATCAAGGCACATTTTGACAGGATGCAAGGTGGCTCTTAGCCAAGGTCGGTTTACTTGGCGCCATGACCAAGTACTGCGATGTTTGGCTTTAGCATTGGAAGGCAAGCGTAACATGACCAATAAGTTGCCACCTGTTCTAGCAAAACATTACACACAGAAGACAATATTCCTCTCTAAACAGACTTTAAACGCAAACCTTTGACCTGATGGCGTTCACATGCGCATTAAAAATTGATTCTATAGTTATATTCGTTTGAATATATGTGCGCAGGTTTCTAGGGCTGTTTTCGACTAAGGATTTTCATAGTCGAATCGGATTCGTTAGATTTGGCCGTAGTCGACTGTCGAACCTTTTTTTGATTTATTTTTTTAGATAGCAGCTAGATTTTTTCCATTTCAAACAAAAGAGCTAAAAAAAACTAAAAGAAAAACATGGTGTGTAACAAATATCTTTTATTCATTTAAAGCCAGATGAACAAAACATATCACACATATCAAACATCAGAAAAGTTCACATAAAATAGGAACAAATTGGCTTAAAAAAACAACAACAACGTGCCAAAACGTGCTTTGTTTTAAATAAATCACACACAGTAAACAAAACCTTAACAAAAAAACTTTGCAATGAACTTTACAATTTAGACGTGCAAACTGAGTGCCGGTGCGGTGAGACGTAGCCTACATGCTCGGGCAGATTCGGCTTGAAGTCGTTCATCCTCGGACGCGGCGCCGCGCGCGCTGTTACAAAAAAAGCCGTGCACACAGCCAAGCGAAATGGGGTCTTGTCGGTCTTGCGCACCCAAAGCATTATTTTTTTGCCGTGCGCACCTTCGCGCTCGTTCGGACGCGTCGAGTATAAACAAGGCTTTACTCCGTGTCAGTGCGCGCTCTGATCGGTAAAGGTGCACAGACCTCTCCCAAATCATCTCCAGCACTCAGCCTCCGAACCACCACTAACTCCGCGGGGTGCGCGAGCGGGATTTTCAACAACACTTTATCTGTAGAGTGGGATCCTCCATAGGAAGAGGATAGTTGACACTTCAGCACTGCATTGTCATCGGGTCCAGGCGGATCTCCTTCGTCAGATCTGGATACGGCCTGGATCCGGCAGGCTGCGGGAAAACCTCGGGATAAACAAAGACACTAAAATTAGCGTAGATGCCATTCTTCTTATGATGTAACGAGTAGATCAGGATTTAAGGGAAGTGTTCCCAGTTCCGGCTGACCTAATCTATGCAGCCTAACATTGTATTATAGAAGTCTATAATGTGTTATGTGTATGCTAGGTCAAAGAGATGTGTTTTCAGTCTAGCTTTGAACTGACAGAGTGTGTCTGCTTCCCAGACAATGGTAGGAAGACTATTCCAAAGTTTTGTTGCTAAATAGGAAAAGGATCTACCGCCTGCAGTCGATTTTGATATTCAAGGTATTATCAACTGGCCGGAATTTTGAGATCGCAATAGATGTGAAGGACTATAATGCTTTAAAAGCTCGCTCAAGTACTACGGAGCTAAACTATTTAGTGCTTTGTAAGTAATCAACAATATTTTTAAATTTATACGATGTTTAATAGGGAGCCAATGCAGTGTTGACAGAACCGGGCTAATATGGTCATATTTCCTGGTTCTGGTAAGAACTTGAGCTGCTGCGTTTTGAACTAGCTGTAGTTTGTTTATTAAGCGTGCAGGGCAACCACCCAGTAGAGCATCACAATAATCTAGTCTTGATGTCATGAACGCATGAACTAATTGTTCTGCATTTGTTAATGAGAGCATATGGCATAATTTAGATATGTTTTTAAGATGGAAAAATGCAGTTTTACAGATACTAGACACGTGACTTTCAAATGAAAGATTGGTATCAAAGAGCACACCCAGGTTCCTAACCGACGACGAAGACTTAACAGAGCAGCCATCAAGTGTTAGACAGTATTCTAGGTTATTACGTGTGGAAGTTTTTTGTCCAATAATTAGAATCTCTGTTTTTTCAGAATTTAGTAGTAGGAAATTACTAGTCATCCAATTTTTTATATCAGCTATGCATTCCGTTAATTTTGTGAATTGGTAAGTTTCGTTAGGTTTTGAAGAAATATACAGCTGAGTATCATCGGCATAACAGTGAAAATTAATTCCATGTTCCCTAATGATATCTCCTAATGGTAGCATATACAGAGTGAACAGCAACGGTCCTAGTACTGAACCTTGTGGTACGCCATACTGAACTTGTGATCGATAAGACATATCTTCATTTATTGCTACAAACTGATTACGGTCAGATAAGTATGATTTAAACCATGCTAATGCAATTCCACTAATGCCAACATAATTTTCGAGTCTATTTAAAAGAATGTTGTGGTCAATAGTATCAAATGCAGCACTAAGATCAAGTAACACTAATAGAGAGATACAACCGCGATCGGATGATAAAAGCAAATCATTTGTGACTCTAATGAGAGCAGTCTCAGTACTATGGTACGGTCTAAATCCGGACTGAAAATCCTCGCAGATATAATTTCTTTCAAGAAAGGAACACAGTTGTGAGGATACTGCTTTTTCTAATGTCTTTGACAGAAAAGGCAGATTCGAGATCGGCCTGTAATTGACTAATTTTGTATGATCAAGTTGCGTTTTTTTAACAAGCGGTTTTATCATAGCCAGCTTAAAGGTTTTTGGTACATATCCTAGAGACAAAGACGAATTAATGCTAGTAAGAAGAGGATCTATGGCATCTGGAAGCATCTCTTTCAGTAGCTTAGTCGGTATAGGGTCTAACATACAAGTTGTCGATTTAGATGAATTAACGAGTTTAGAAAATTCTTCCTCTCCTATGGCAACAAAGGAATCAAATTTTACTCAGGGAGACTACAATGCACTGCCTGATGCGATACTGTGGTAGACGGTTGCATTTGTAGTGGGACGCACTGCTGCGTCCAATTAACCTAATGCGTTCTGGTGTGAGTTTAATCATAATGAAGCGGGACCATATAAAAAGGGTTTTGAGTCACTGTTTACGTGTGGGTGTCGTCTGCGTGGTGCGTCATTGCCCCGCTACATTCTGGCGTAGTCGGCAGGATAAATTTCTTCGTTGGGCCGAGACGTGGATGCTTTTTGTTTTCTGGGTAAATGTTTGATTGTGATGACCATTTGACTGTACATTGTGTTAATGCACCAGTAGTTTTTTTTTTCTTTTTTTCTTTCCTTTTTAGGTCTAGTGTTGAAGATAAAGCAGCAACGTAATTTCAGTAGATTTGGAGCATTTTAGCAGCCGTTTTCCTTATCTGTGTCATTTACTTACAGAGGTTGCTCTGGTAAGTTGTTTTATATAAAAGGATAACATTTTATCACCGCCCTGTGGTTGAACGTGGAGACCCAGAGAAAATTTACGTAATTTTGTAAGAGCTGTATGGTTGCTCCCAGTCTTGCGTTGCCCTGCAGGAAGTTTTTTTTTTTTTTTACTTGGGACACAGTAGAATGGGGAAAACCTGGCAAGAGAACTTGTGTATCACTTGTTTCTCGTGTTTAGCCGTCATGTCCGAGAACTTGTGTATCACTTTTTTCTCGTGTTTAGCCGTTATGTCAGAACTCGTGTATCACCTGTTCTCGTTGAGTAGCCGTCAAGGCAGAGGACCTGTAACCAGTGCCTTACTCATGTTTTTAGCCGTCATGTCCGAGGATTTGTGTATCGCTTGTTTCTCGGTGAGTAGCCGTAAAGGCAGAGGACCTGTAACCAGTGCCTTACTCATGTTTTTAGCCGTCATGTCCGAGGATTTGTGTATCGCTTGTTTCTCTGTGAGTAGACGTAAAGGCAGAGGACCTGTAACCAGTGCCTTAATCGTGTTTTTAGCCGTCATGTCCGAGGATTTGTGTATCGCTTGATTTTATTTTCTCTGGAAATGCGCCGACACAACTTCCCAAAGTTTTGTATGGTCCAAACATTTCACCGACGACTGTTTCCTCAACTTGGGCCATTACAGAGCTGGCCTCGATGAACGTCTGAAAATAAATCATCGAGCTACCAAGCAACAATTTCTGATGTGTAGCCTAATTGTTCAAGTTCAGACAGGTAATCTTTCTCTCAAAATCATTCAATACTGTTGTGTTTATGCATCAGTAAGTCAAGCCAGTGACTAAAATATAAACTTCACATTGTTTCTTTTACTAGGCTGAAAAAAAAACCTTATTTAAATTGTGAATAAATTATACAGAAAGCGATCAAAGAACAATCTTTCCACACAGCGCGAGTTTATCTGTACAACTCGTTATGAAATCAATGACGCACAATACACTGCACAACGAAGCTCTTACTGTATGTACATCATCGTGTTTGCATTGGTTAAAGCATTAGAGAGAGTGCAGAAACTGCGTTGCAAGGATAAGATCTTCAGTCTCGCAATCAACAGACTGTCATCTGCTGCTCAATGCTCATCACGGCAACATTTCATGTGATGGGAATAGATCTAAATACTTTTAAAACATCTCACGATTCGTTAATCTCGATAGCTGTAATAGTAAAAACGTATAATAGCTGTAGTAAAAGTATTCGAGAGAGTTTCACATGTAATACGTAGCTATTTCATATGCAAGTATGTCAGCCAATCACAGCAGTGGGCGGTTACACTGAATCCCACAGCCAATCACAGCAGTGGGCGGTTACACTGAATCCCACAGCAGACACGCCCCTTCAAACAGAGTGTTCAAATCAGTGGCTAAAATCAGGCTAGGAAAAATGCCTTTTATTTCTAAATTATGACTATTTTTGATCTAAAATCATACTAACATGATAAGGGCAACCCAGGAAACATTATAAAATAATAAAATAACCCCATTATAGGGCACCTTTAAACAATTAGTTGAACAATCATTTTTTACAGTGAAGTCATTTTATACATTTTTATAAATATAATCATATACACTAAATATATTGTTATTATTGAATACTGTTTAATACACCGAGATGCAAATAGTTTAAATAATACTCTTTACACCTCTGTCACTAATGATTCTTGCAATGATAAATGAGTAGTAGTGCGTTATTTATGATGATAAATAATGATAATGCTTTATTTATAACGAGAAACAATTAATATTGTCTTACCTCACCCTGACTGGGATGGGCCAAGTTACTGATCGCGCAATACACTGTAAAAAACAATTAGTTCAGTTTACTTAATTTAATTATGCAAACTCGTTGCCTTAATTTCATCAAGTAAGCATAACTTAATTGCATCAAGTTATTCTTACTTAATCCATTTAAGTTTTGTCAACTTAATTATATCTGTGATCTGAGGAAGTGTACTCCCAGAGTGCATTGCGGCATGAATAAATGAATTGCTTTGTTTTACTATTTTTGGCTTTGTTTTACCATTACAATTTTATTTGCTATCGTTATTGGGGTTGTACTGACAAGAGAAAGCAAATAAAATTGTATTGGTCTAATTAATTAAATTATTTTGTTACCATTGTTGTGGTTTGCATGCTGAATGCTGAAGTCTGTGTGTGAAAATTGCGAGATATCATCACAAATATAGAGGGATTATATCAACCCAATGAAAGATTTATGCCATAAGTGTTAGCAATAAAATGTTAAAAGATCATTATTATACATGAAATATAGCTATGCTATAATTAATACATTCATTCATAACATGGAAATAATTTAAGTATAAATATATATAATATTTATTACTTCACTTCCTTTGAAATCAAATATTTGTGATTTCATGTTGCATCACTGCATCAATTGGAAGATAATTACAATAATATCAATTAAGTTCCAAGTCCCCAACCAAAGGGAACATTAATCACAATAATGGTGAGAAAAGGGAAATCAACATGAATTTATGAAGTCAACTAAAGAATTTTGATGTTCTCTTAAAATGTGTAGGTGTATTGACAATAATATTCAAGATGACTGGACAATGAGCGAATGCAAATATGATGACTGCAGAAGTGGAAGAAATGTGTGAAAGGTCTATTAAGAGTTCCCCCCCCCACCCCCAACCGCCTGTTTTTTTGTTTGTTTGTTTTTTTGCTTTGGCAAAATGGTACCCAAACCAGTCAAGTAATGTTTACTAGGTTTTTCTGAGTAACGAAGGCATAGCATGCAAACAGTACAGATTAATACGAAATTTTAAGTAAGTTCAACAAATTATTAGACATTAAGTAAAGTTAACTTAAAAATTCTTAGTAAGAACAATGTTAGACTTTACAGTGGGTGTCATTTACTTGTAAATATGGCTGGTCCTGATGTATTCTTGTGTGTGACATCACCAGGTGTAACTATTTACACACAGCCCTAACTATTTAAAAAGTTCAGTTTCAATAGGCGCTTTTTAAGTCGGCAGGAACTCAAAAGAGCAAGAGAGATTAGGCTTCTTCCGATTTTACCCCTTTAAAGGCAAAAAAGAAAGAAAAAAAACATATAAATGCGTCTTGTCACTACTCGCTGCCCTCTTGGCCACTTCTGTTTTTTGACATCCACGATATAATTATACACATCATAGGATGATTATACATCTCCTCAGGAATCTGGACAGCTGCCTCTACTTTAGCATAGTCAAACCTATTATCAAAGAGCTTTCTCTTAAGAAACAACACCAATATGCTCTTAGAGATGGGCAGATTGTAAAGTATATCAATACTTTCATTGTATACTATTGTGCTGTACCTGGACACTGGATCCTTGCATAAATATATAAATCCTATGTGTTTTCTTGTGATTTTATTGCTTTTTTAGAATGAAACCAAAAAAAAAGGTTTTAAGTGGAAATAATTGCTCATCTGACGACGCTGAAACACTCAAGCAGCTTTTACTTGCACTAGGATAAGCATTTTATAGTTCTCCTGAAAGGAGAGCAATAATGAGAGAAGGAAAGAGGCAGATGCAGGATTCCTCAATGGCAGTTCACATGAATTTTTTTTTTTTTTACAATAACTTGTTACAGAAACATAACAGAAATTACACTGTAAAAAAAAGTTGCTTTAAGTACAATCAACTTGGATGTTTAAGTCATGTTAAATTACATTAAACTTCGTTTAAAAATATGAGTTGAATCTTGAATAACTTTTAAAAAAAGTTGAAAATGGCTTGACTTATTTTGAGTTAAAGCAATGTAAAAACAAATGTTGTCTTAACTTATTGATCACATCATTTTAACTACTCTTCTTCAACAACTGAACAATAAAAGGCAATTTATAAACGTCATGATGGCTTTGAATAGGCTTGAATAGGAAACGTCATTGAATAGGCTACTTTTTCACTCATGTAACAATACAGTGCAGTAGAATTGAAGAAATATACATTTGAACAAAGACATTTTAAGAGTCAGACATTTCAACATATTTACTCAGATTAATAATACTTCACCTATCATCTCTTGGCTGATTTGGGGGGAAATAACTAAACAAGACAAAAAAGTTACAACCGTACTTATAATTCTTCCATATCAAGTTAACAATGTACAAAATGGGGATGGGAATGTATTTTATGTATTTTAAGAAGTACCTGAAAATGAAGATAAAAAGTTAGAGAAGAAAAGAGGAGGATGCGGGCTTCCTCAGTGGCAGTTCACCATGAATGAAGCTGACTTAGCATAGAACAAATAATGTTTTATTGAAAACCCATGCGTTTTCAATAACATATCTGAACACAGAAGTAACAAGCAAACATCCTCTGTGCCTATTGTTTGTCATTTGAAAAATAATTTAATATACAGAAATGTACAATTAATCTCATTAAAAACAGACAAATATGGAGTCAGAATGAGGAAATATTACTTTCAGCTAATGTTCTGCTTGTCTTTAAGCATGTTGCAAGATTTATAGCGCGAGTTGTCCATGTTGGACGTGATCAAGCTCGACGTGAAGACACTTTATATGGCCACACACATATGACCAGTATCTGTTTTTGATCATGATTTTTTTTTTTGCTTGCAGAAAAGAACCAAACCACTTTATCAAGAGATCGTCTTGACAACATGTGTACAACGTAGAATGATTTGCAATTTTAACCTAATAATTTCGTCCCAAAGGGGTAATTCACTGCTTGCAAAATGGGCTTTCAATTCAATTTGGGTGCCTCTGTGGTTGAAAGGCAAAAATGTTTTGAAACTGGTGCTATTTGACTAGAGAAAACTGAGAAAAATGGCTGTTGTCTTTCCTTTTGTCAAATAGGTAGGGAAATACCCATAATGCACTGGGCATGTTAACATCCAAAACTACTCCCAGTCTGCTATGTATAAGCTTGATCAGTCAAATACCACTGTGCTTTAAATACTTCTTAGCAAAGTTTTAGCCATAATGGTGTCACTTGTACTGTTCCTGGGCAGAAGAATTCAAAGAGTAAACGCTTAGCGAGAGTGAGTTACTTTTGGCTTCCAGTGAAGGATCCAGTGTGTTGCAAACAAAAATAACGACTTTATTCGACTATTCCTTTTCTTCCTTGTAGGCCTGAAACGAGAGGTGTCATTCCCTTATGGAGCCTATGGAGGAGTGATCAACCTCTCATATTTAATCATAAATATCTTCATTTGTGTTCCGAAGACGAACGAAGGCCTTACGGGGTTGGTACAGCATGGGGGTGAGTAATTAATGACTTAATTTTCATTTTTGGGTGAACTAACCCTTTAAGATTATCTCTTTTTTCAGAGGTCTGGTTTTGTGCTCTACTGTATGCTTGGACAAAGCACAGTCAGCACTTTATTTTTCCATGAGATCTAGATAAATGCATACATCCCCAGGCGCCTTCTGGTTGTCCGTATAATGGCTGGTATCTTTTGTGTTTGGTTCCTGGGAGACTGATAAAAGCTCGGCCATAGTGTTGTTATCCATCTTGCTGAAAAGCTGCCATTGACACCATGCACTTTGGAGGAAGTATAACACATTGCGAAGAATTTAAATACCTCCACTTACTTTCTACCTCTTTTCTCTATCTATAGCACCTTCCATCCAACTCACTCCTATCAGGGATTATAATGTACCGTCGACGTACCCTAAGTTACATGCTGAGATGGACAAAAGTGTCTTGTAAAGAAGTAGACATGTCACACAAAGGCCTGAGTCACAAAATAAGAAATTAATTTTGTTTTAATTAAACTCTGCCTGAAGAGAATTTCTTACTGTTTTAAAAAAAATAATAATAATTGTAGTTGCTTTTCTTTAATTGTCATTACAGTAATAGTCCATATTAAAGCAATTTAAAAAGCTGCAATGTTTATAGGCCTGGTTTCACAGACAGGGCTTGGATCAAGCGGCAACATTCTAATCTGAAAAATGAAGCCTACCCGGAAGTGCGAAAAACTGCAATACATTGAAAATCCGCTAGAGGGAGGTCCCAAAAGGGAGCAAATATCCATAGACCCCATGATAAAATGTCCGTTTTCACAGCATAAATTCATGTTTTTACAGGTTGGTCCCATGGACTTTTGTTGTATTTTTCGATAGGTTCCGAGTGCATGACAACTGTGAGGGGGGTGGATTTTTTTCTAACTCGTTAGTTTAGATCGTATTTCGATATAAAATGTATGACAAATAAGGGCGTGGTTAACTTTGATTGACAGCTTGATTGACAGCTGATAACGGGCTGCGTCGAGTGGAGTTCCTGAAATTTGACGTCTCGGCCATGATCTGACACAACACATCATACCACCTATGTATCCTTTCTGAACATTTGTATTGAAATATCGTACATAACATGGGTTGCTCTGCTATAAACTGCACTAACCGACACTGTAGGAGTAAGTTACTTCGCTCCTTTTTTTCCGGTAAGTGACATTCCACTACTATTTCACGTAGTTTGCACTATTTAGCATCAATGTTTGTGGGCAGTGGCACTGCAACAGTTAGCATTAAATCGCCTCAGATAAGTTAGCGTCCGAGGTACTTTACCTATGGTTATAACTGACGTTTGAAACACTGTAAATGCGTCTGCCAAATGAAATGTAACATAAGAATAGACTGATCTGCGAGCTAGTTGGTCGCACGTCAGAGGCGCCCGCGCCATTTGATGTGCAGTTGCCGCAGCACAGCCTATGAGCGAGCTGCAGCTGCAAATGCGTTTTACATAGAGGCTTCAGTAAATCGAGGAAAAGGAGTTTCAACATAAGAATGATACTGACTGTAAAAAGTAGCCTAGTCTGCCAGTCGATCTTGTAAAGGTACAGATAGCTGAGGCTGCTTGGCTGAAGAGGCGCGTCCACCGGCCGGGTCAGTGTCACACAAAGCCCGCCCTTTTACCCATATATGGATTGGCCAGAAGGTGGGCGGGGTTAGGATTTCCCAAGATTTTCAAAAGATGGCGCCGCCCATACCCCCCATAAACGGCCTCAAAACTGTTCTTCAGAAAGTCTATGGGTGACGTCACAGACGCTTTGTCTATCCACCTTATTCCTGACGAGCTTACTGCGTTTTTAATTATGGGCGGCACTTCCGGTTTGGGGAACTTCCATTCAAAAAGGCTGAAACAATTCATTTCCAATCATAAGGTTGCCCTACAAATAAAGCTTATCCGTCAGTTTGACTGGATGAGCTGTCAATTTTCCTTCATGATTTATTTTCAGACATCATGAGAATAACGTTATACTTGGTATTTTAGCGTGACATGTTATAACAAGAATATCTACGGCAAGAGCTCTTTTCAGTCGCTGCTTTCTTTTCCTCATGATGATTTTTATTTTTTCCTTTGCAATCCGCTGTAAAAGTATGAAAAAGGACAACATGTACGGCACATTTGTGGTCTGTTCTCCCGAATTTAATTTACGATATTCCATTAATAATTCACTGGAATGCACGAAGAATCTCTCGTTATTCTCCTCAAATCCTAACGTCACTTTCCAGGTTTGTTTTCACAGGTAAATGCAATCTATAATCTGTCAAAATGACGGAAATCACTTTGATGTAGCGTCACGTAATGCTGAAGTTAATGCACATTTTTGATTAAGGCTTGTTATACAATACAGATATATATTTGCCTACTACAGTGATATTTAACCAAAGACTCGCGCTTTTGGGGCTATTTTTGGTCTGTTGATTCTTTTAAACTTTTAAATTTCATTTTAATGTTCGATGATTGAAGGGTGAGTCGATTAATGTCATCTCATTGTGACACTTTTTTAACGTATTGCGATCATAGAGCGAGCCTTTCACTGATTGTTTACATCTTAACGGAAGTTACACCCATAATTTGCGCAAAGCGTCATGGGTCGCAGGAATAAGGTGGATATTTTTTTACAGTCTATGGTGATTAGGTTTTAGTTCAATTAGGACATTTACTGTAAGTAGCTTTTATAAACATTCCTTAGAAAAATAACATAACTGATGTGCATCTTGAGATGAAAAAATGGCACTGATATTAGTGATGGCCGGTTCGTGAACGAATCGTTCTTTTGAACCGGTTCTTTTTAGTGAACCGGTCGAACCAGTACACTAAATCGGACTGAATCGTTCGAAACAGTTCGCGTCTTGCGTCAGCGCTGATCCACAAGTTACTAAAGTTACTCACTTTCAGACATGCCTGACAGTCCGACTCGAAATAAATCAATATCCAGGAGTATATTTTACTCCAGTAACTAGGGCTGGGTATTGACACAAATTTCACAATTCGATTCGATTTCGATTCACAAGCTTGCAATTCGATTCGATTCAATATTGATTATTTTGGATATAAGGTACAATACATGGCAAATTTTTTCAAGGAAAACAAATCTCTTAACTAATGCTGTAAACTATGGGGGTCAGTTGTAGCCTACTAGGCTTCATTAGCCTACAATTTTGAAGGTAAAAAGGAACTGATTTGAAGCTATACAAACACTTAAATTACACTTATTTATTTTTATAATAAGAAAGTTATGTGAAATATAAACATTTAAATGGTGGCTGTCATAAAAACTTGCCAGATTTATTCAAACATGCATTAAATATTGAAGAACATTAAAAATTATAATGAATATGTAATATGGTGCATATATTTAGCAAAATTCTCCTCTCTAGAGTTATTTTTTCTAGCTGACTGACTAAGTTACTAAGTTTAATGTTTTTTTCTGAGGTAAATGTGACGTTACATGCCATTGTTTACTTGCTGTTTAACTGACGTCTTTCCACGGATGAAACACTGATTGAGCGATACCACATTACGTGATACGGATTTCGAAGTTGTACTCTATCTTTTAACACACTTTCAGATGCTCATTGATGTTTATTTGGCGCTGTAACTGGTATTATTAAGGCGGAGTAACTGGTATTATTAAGGCGGAAGAGGAGAATGAGATCATGTGCGCTCCGTGCTGCTGCTTCTCTTGAGCTGAGCCAGAGCGATCTCACGCCACAGCGCCAAAACGGTATTTATGTTTTTGAATTTCGTAAGAAAATGGACTTAATTCGAAATTCGAGACTTTATTTCATAATAAGTCACAAAGCACAAAGATTATTTCGATTTATTGGATGGGATGCACGATACAATGTTCTACGCGATCATCAAATGAAAACAGGATGACTAATCGATTCTTGAGATTTAAGAATCGATATCGGTTCGTAAAAATGAGAATCGATTAATATCGAGAAATCGATATTTTTTACCCAGCCCTACCAGTAACCATGTTGTGCTGAGAGAAGTCATGAGCACGAGCAGCTGATACTGAGCATGCGCGTACTACCGAACGTACAGGTACAGTGGTTGTCGGATCACCAGTAGGCTACAGATTCAGAACCGAGAACTGTTTATTTCGGACGTGTTTGACATACCGATAACCGATGAGCTGATGAACTGATGAACTGAGCATGCGTGCATTTTTTTCAGAGGGACGAAATGCATGTTTCTTAAATATTTTGTTGAACATCAATAAGTGTAACAAAATAAAACGAGTTGGAAACATGTTTATCACATATCTTAATTTTCACTGTATTATTTTAAAGATTGGAAACACAATAAATGGATTTTAAAACTAAACATTTATTATTATACTAAAACATTATTTTCAGGAACAGCTAATTTAATTTCGAATTAGTTGACACAAATCTTTGTCGTAAACTCTTGCCAAGGTTTTAAGGGTGCAAAGTAAACGTAAAAGTAAAAGTTTATAATGTGTTAATCAAAACATAACGTAAACATACTGTAGACAGGCATCGACTTTTTAGTTGTGTCGACTGTAGGCTGGTAGCCTAAGGTTTCAGCAGTTCACAAGCTAGCTCTCGAGTCAAGAACTGGTTGTTGCAGCAGTTCTCGAATCACCAGTACAGAACCGAGAACTGTTTCTTTCGGACCCGTTCGATACGGAGAACCGATGAGCTGGATATACTGCATGCGTGATAGCACTGTCTCTGAACCGAACTTTCTTTTGGCCAACTGCATGCTGTGCTGATACATGAGCACGGGTGATGAAACGAGGACTTAAATGAGGGGCCGAATTCGGCGAAATGTAGCTTAAGTTTATTTAATAACAAATAAAATAAAATTGATGAAGACCAGTTTATTCACTTTAGATCTTTAAGACATGTAAAACATCCGCGTTTGCACATCGTCTGTAGCCTAACGTACAGGGTTCATTAGCAAAATGTAAGAAACCTATCCAAGAGGATTATGACGATGAGCACTATTATTTAACTCAAGTTATGATTACAAATGCCTTTATTTGAATGTATTTTGATCCGCCGGGATGATATAATTGACGTCATTACGTGATGACGTAAAAGAACTGACGTTTTTTGAACCGGTTCATTGAAACGAACTGTCCGAAAGATCCAGTTCGCGGAAAAGAACCGAACTTACTGATATAAGATATGTCACTGTAAGTTGCTTTCAGTTAAAACAGATCAAATATGCATTCTAGTCTGAGACTAGACTTAAGCCTTGTCTGTGAAAGTGAGAATAATGATTTTTGATGATGTTAAATAAAGACAACAAACATACACTCCCATCACGTAAGTTAAGTGTAGGCAGGGACGAGGTAAGGTGAGAATCCAGTTGCAGCAATATTTATTGAAAACAACACAAAGATAAGCCAAACAGAGAATTAAACCAAGAACATGAGCAAAACAGGAACATAACCCAAAGAGCAGGAGTGTATCAGCTTCAAAGAACATGCAAAGACAACAACTGACAAACCAAGACTGAAACACAGGGGAATATATACACAGGATAACAAGAGGTTAACAAGACACACCTGAAACTGATTAATCAATATGACAACTAATGAGGGTAACTATGACAACAAACAGGGTGGCATAGCACTGAACAAGGAAGTAAAGATAGAAACAACAGGGAACAGAACACACTTCAAAACAAGAGTCCATAACCACAAAACTAAGACAGGGGAACACAGACCGCGATCATGCCAACGTATAAATAATTTAAAAATGCAATATATGTATTAGTGCTGTAATAATATATGTTTTTTTTCTTTTCTATTACATTAATGAATAGTCGGCTTCTTTTCACAAATATAAACAAATTTATTTTGAGGTGATTATGACCGAGATACGGAGCCCCCCTAGTCCCACTTTGTCAAAAAATTTTATAATAACTATCTCGTGGCCTCAAGATAAGTATCTCGTGGCCTCAAGATAGTAACTCGTGGCCTCAAGATACTATCTCGTGGCCTCAAGATACTATCTCGTGGCCTCAAGATAGTATCTCATGGCCTCAAGATACTATCTCGTGGCCTCAAGATAGTATCTCTATCTCGTGGCCTCAAGATACTATCTCGTGGCCTCAAGATACTATCTCGTGGCCTCAAGATAGTATCTCGTGGCCTCAAGATAGTAACTCGTGGCCTCAAGATAGAGATACTATCTTGAGGCCACGAGATACTATCTTGAGGCCACGAGATACTTATCTTGAGGCCACGAGATAGTTATAATGAATTTTTTTGACAAAGTGGGACTAGGGGGGCTCCGTACTGAGACATATTCTCAATTGTTTTCTATAATAATTATATAGTCCTGAATCTTATGAGATATATAGTTTGTATTGTTTATAAAGCCGCAATTTTTTTTCCCACACTGAAAAAAAAAAGATACTTTGAATCAACTTTTTGTTACACTAAAATTGTTACTGAGACATTTATTAGTTTTTCCTCAAATTATATTTATGATATGTTTCGAAATGTGTTGGGGACAATATCGAGCCCTGCAAAAAGTGGTGGCCCACAAATCATGCAGACAGGTAACGTTCCCCTGGCATCCTCCAAACCCAGACCGCCACATTAGACTGGTAAGCGGAGTAGTGTTTGCACTACTCTAGAGTCCAGTGGCCGCGTGCTTTACACCACCTTCCAACGCTTGGCATTGTATTTGGTGATATGAGGCTAGCTTGGAAGCTGCTTGACCATGGAAACCCATTGCAGGGAATACATTGGTGCGTAGGAGAGAAGACCAAAAAAAGTAAAAAAAAATTCTTGATAGTGTGCAGGATTTCCTTTTTTTATTTTTTTTATTAGATCAATATAGAAATGCACTTTAAATGGTCATATCTTTCTTGCCTACAAGACGTGCGGTCATCCTTCGCCTATGGCTGTCAGAGCACATTCAATGAGGAGTATGGCAGCTACGAAAGCCTTATTGTCATGGGTGTCCCTTCATGAATTGTGTGATGTGGTGGGCTGGTCCTCTCCGCATACATTTGTGAGGGTCTATAACCTGGGCTTTGGCTACGTCCACATTAATCCGGATACATTTGAAAATTACGTTTTTGTTTAAATACGCTCTCCGTCCACACTTGCGTTTTCAGGCGTTTTCCAAGTTTCTCATCCACACTGGACACTAAATTTCCCTTTACTGTGCATGTGTAAACCCTCACAGAAGCTCACTGAGATGATACAGACGGAAAAATAAATAATAAAGTTATCGCGCAATTCTTCTGCCAGGATAATTTTATTTAGCGAAATATCTCAGCATTCACTGAAGCGTCAGGTCGCTCTCACTCACCTAAAGGATTATAAGGAACACCTGTTCAATTTCTCATTAATGCAATTATCTAATCAACCAATCACATGGCAGTTGCTTCAAAGCATTTAGGGGTGTGGTCCTGGTCAAGACAATCTCCTGAACTCCAAACTGAATGTCAGAATAGGAAAGAAAGGTGATTTAAGCAATTTTGAGCGTGGCATGGTTGTTGGTGCCAGACGGGCCGGTCTGAGTATTTCACAATCTGCTCAGTTACTGGGATTTTCACGCACAACCATTTCTAGGGTTTACAAAGAATGGTGTGAAAAGGGAAAAACATCCAGCATGCGGCAGTCCTGTGGGCGAAAATTCCTTGTTGATGCTAGAGGTCAGAGGAGAATCGGCCGACTGATTCAAACTGATAGAACAGCAACTTTGACTGAAATAACCACTCGTTACAACCGAGGTATGCAGCAAACCATTTGTGAAGCCACAACACGCACCACCTTGAGGCGGATGGGCTACAACAGCAGAAGACCCCACCGGGTACCACTCATCTCCACTACAAATAGGAAAAAGAGGCTACAATTTGCAAGAGCTCACCAAAATTGGACAGTTAAAGACTGGAAAAATGTTGCCTGGTCTGTTGAGTCTCGATTTCAGAATTTGGCCTCGTTCAGAATTTTCTCGAGTCAGAATTTGGCGTAAACAGAATGAGAACATGGATCCATCATGCCTTGTTACCACTGTGCAGGCTGCTGGTGGTGGTGTAATAGTGTGGGGGATGTTTTCTTGGCACATTTAAGGCCCCTTAGTGTCAATTGGGCATCGTTTAAATGCCACGGCCTACCTGAGCATTGTTTCTGACCATGTCCATCCCTTTATGGCCACCATGTACCCATCCTCTGATGGCTACTTCCAGCAGGATAATGCACCATGTCACAAAGCTCCAATCATTTCAAATTAGTTTCTTGAACATGACAATGAGTTCACTGTACTAAAATGGCCCCCACAGTCACCAGATCTCAACCCAATAGAGCATCTTTGGGATTTGGTAAAACGGGAGCTTCGTGCCCTGGATGTGCATCCCACAAATCTCCATCAACTGCAAGATGCTATTTTCACCGGGTAAGACCAATAGGAACTTTAAAACCGGGATTTGTTGCACGGGGGAGCGACTTCCGGTGTAACACAGGGCCGGTTCCGGTGACATGTCATGGCCGCCGGCGTTGACGAGCGCCAGCTGTGGACACCAATCAGGCCGTTATCGGTGAGCACATGCGGGAAGAGGCATATATAAGGAGAAGTTTGAAGACATAGGTTGTTGGTTCTTGGTGCTTGAGCTCGGTGGGGAATGAAAACAGAGTGAAGACACAGGGAGAGAGGCACAGAAAGACAGCGGAGGGAAGCCGCGAGAGAGAACTTGTGGTATGTTTATTCCTCAGAGTCTGGAGAACCCCAAGCCAGCGGCACGAAGGATCCCGGCGGAGACATGAGTGGAGGCTTAATTCACTGGGAGGTATTGTGGATTGCAGTGTCTAGTGTGGAAATAAGCACGTTTGAAGTCTCGAGTGTTTTACTGATTGCACGAGTGCGGGAAATCCTAAATTCTACTTCCACTCATAGTCCCAGCTGTTGCTGATCCCCTGTTCTGTCTCTGTCGTCAGGAATGAAGAATCACTGAACCGGTGAGCGAATGAGAAGCTGTGAGCTGTTACTGACCCTCTGATGTTCAGAGCTGGAGGAACCATTGAACCGGTGAGCGAATGAGAAGCTAAGAGCTGTTGCTGATCCTCTGTTGTTCAGTCTCTGTCGACAGGAATGAAGAATCACTGAGCCGGTGAGTGAATGAGAAGCTATGAGCTGTCACTGCCCCTCTGATGTTCAGAGCTGGAGGAACCATTGAGCCGGTGAGTGAATGAGAAGCTGTGAGCTGTTACTGACCCTCTGATGTTCAGAGCTGGAGGAACCATTGAGCCGTCTCTGTCGCCAGGAATGAAGAATCACTGAGCCGGTGAGTGAATGAGAAGCTACGAGCTGTTACTGACCCTCTGATGTTCAGAGCTGGAGGAGCCATTGAGCCGGTGAGCGAATGAGAAGCTAAGAGCTGTTGCTGACCCTCTGTTGTTCAGTCTCTGTCGCCAGGAATGAAGAATCACTGAGCCGGTGAGCGAATGAGAAGCTAAGAGCTGTTGCTGATCCTCTGTTGTTCAGTCTCTGTCGCCAGGAATAAAGAATCACTGAGCCGGTGAGCGAATGAGAAGCTATGAGCTGTTACTGACCCTCTGATGTTCAGAGCTGGAGGAACCATTGAGCCGGTGAGCGAATGAGAAGCTGTGAGCTGTTACTGACCCTCTGATGTTCAGAGCTGGATGAACCATTGAGCCGGTGAGCGCATGAGAAGCTAAGAGCTGTTACTGATCCTCTGCTGTTCAGTCTCTGTCGCCAGGAATGAAGAATCACTGAGCCGGTGAGCGAATGAGAAGCTATGAGCTGTTACTGACCCTCTGATGTTCAGAGCTGGAGGAACCATTGAGCCGGTGAGCGAATGTGAAGCTGTGAGCTGTTACTGACCCTCTGATGTCTAGAGCTGGAGGAACCATTGAGCCGTCTCTGTCGCCAGGAACGAAGAATCACTGAGCCGGTGAGCGAATGAGAAGCTGGAAGCTGTTACCGATCCTCTGCTGTTCAGCCACTGTCACCAGAAAAAAATAAATCACGAAGCCAGCTTTTAAGACTTTTAATAAACCAATAAAGAAACATTGTTATTTATTTTAACCCTGTCTGCCTCATGTGTCCCACAGTATGCTCCTCTGGGCGGTGTTGCGGTTTAGGGGTGGGCGGCCCCCTTCTTTCTAAAGAATGCTTTCAGCACCTTGTTGAATCAATGCCACGTAGAATTAAGGCAGTTCTGAAGGCGAAAGGGGGTCAAACACAGTATTAGTATGGTGTTCCTAATACTTTAGGTGAGTGTATGTTTGGTATAAAACGCTAAAATTGCTCATGTTTAGCAAATGCGAGTGAATTCTGTCATCTTTGCAGGACTGTGATATGAAGAGTGTGCAAAGTAACATATTTTAGCAGCAGTATAAAAGTGAATCGCACATAACAGGCACAATACCGAGAGAGAAACAACCTTTATTTATAAAGCACATTTAACACAATACAAATTGATCCAAAGTGCTGTACGTAGCGCATAGCAGAACTACACTATAAAAACAATTACAAGTTTCCAAAAGCTAAAGAATAAAAATGTGTTTTCCGAGTAGATTTAAAAATATCCAATGAAGGAGCAGACCTCACATGATAAGGAAGAGCATTCCAAAGCTTAGGCCCAGCGACAGAAAAAGCCAGATCACCTTTCAATTTGTGGCGACATCGTGACACATTTAAAAGCAAGTGATTTGACGATCTAAGTGCCCTAGCAGGACAGTATGGCACAATAAGATCACAAATGTACCTTGGTGCACAGCCAGACAACGCCTTATAGACAAACATAAGGATCTTAAAATCAACTCTAAACTTAATGGGAAGCCAGTGAAGGGATGCCAAAACAGGAGAAGTATGATCCCTCTTTCTAGACCCAGTCAAAAGTCTTGCAGCCGCATTTTGAACAATTTGTAATCGCGATAGTGTAGATTGAGAAAGACCACAATAAAGAGAGTTGCAATAGTCTAATCGTGATGTTACAAATGCATGAATTGCAACTTCTAAATCTTTGCTTGAAAGAACATTCTTCAACTTTGCAATTGATCTTAAATGGAAAAAGCTTCCTCTAATAACCGCACTAATTTGTTTGTCGAAAAATAGTGAAGAGTCAAAGATCACTCCAAGGTTTTTGATTTGTTTGCATACTTTTGTTGAGAGAGGACCTAACTGGGCTTTCAGAGCAGGAGTATAATCTGCCGGACAACCCAGAATTAAAACCTCAGTTTTATCCTCATTTAACTGCAGAAAATTATTTGTCATCCACCTCTTATTATCATCTACACATTCCAATAACACATCAAATGAAGCAGTGTTGTCAAGCCTTACTGGAAGTTAAAGCTGAGAATCATCTGCATAGCAGTGATATGAACTGTTATACTTCTGAAAAATGAGGGCCAAGGGGAGCATATAAAGGGAAAACAATAAAGGTCCCAAAATAGATCCCTGGGGCACACCAAATAAAACAGGCGCAGATGACGAGGAACAATTTCCTAAATTTACAGAAAAAGTCCTCTTTTCGAGATAGGAAGCAAACCATTGTAATACAGTGCCCTTGACACCTACCATATATTCTAGCCGTTCAAGAAGAATGTTGTAGTCGATGGTATCAAATGCAGCGCTCAGGTCTAACAAAACCAGCACAACACAAGAGCCTGAATCTAAAGCAAGCAAGATATCATTCGTTACCCTCAACAAAGCTGACTCAGTGCTATGTAATGACCTAAAACCAGATTGGAACATGTCCAAAATATTAAAAGAATTCAAATAAAACTGGAGCTGTGAAAAAACGGCTTTCTCTAAAAGCTTAGAGATAAAAGGCAGTTTAGAGATCGGTCGATAATTACTGCACATTTCTGGATCAAGTTGAGGTTTTTTCAACATAGGATGCACAATTGCATGTTTAAAACTAGCTGGAATGACACCTTTGGCTAAAGAGCTGTTTATGATAGCAGTTACCATATGACTAATTGTAGAAAAAACATCCTTAAAAAGACGAGCCGGGATAATATCTCATTTAGAACCAGAACACTTATGCATGCACACAGAAAAATATGCATTTTCAAACGAAAACGTAGAAATGTGGACAAGGCCATAGACTCCACATCGGGATCTCAGGTGCTTATATCCTATATTCCTGCTCACTATGATGCACACTAGGACAGGCACTAGTCAGGATGGTGTAGTAGGTATTAATGTTCCCATAGCATCAACTTCTGGCGCTCAGTGGAGTTGCCTTGAAAGGGAACATCTCGGTTACTGTGATACTTCCTGTAATCGACTTGCTTTGGCCAATCAGAACCTGACATTGTTTGGTCCAGATGTGCTTTATTGATGAAATGTCATGATGTCACACGCCATGGGCTGATGTCCCACCATGCTAATGTATTTCACATGTGTTTCAAGACGCAATCACACAGAGGCGTTCCCATAGCGTCAACTTCTGACGCAGTGCCTCGTTCCCTTCTAGCCGTAACGGAGACTTTTATCATCACTGCAGTCTTCAGTGTCACATGATCCTTCAGAAATCATTCTCATTCTTCATGGTGATTCACTGCTTAAAAACATTTCTTATTATGGTCAATGTTGAAAACTGTGTTTAATGCTTAATATTTTTGTGGACATCATGATACAGTACCATTCAAAAGTTTGGGGTAAATATGATAAAAACGAGAAATTAAAACTTTCCTTCAGCAAGGATGCATTAAATTGATCAAAATTGATCAATAATATACTATATTATAAAGAATACATATGCATATATATATTTATAATGTTACAAAGGATTTCTATTTCAAATAAATGCTGTTCTTTTGACCTGTGTATTCATCGACGAATCCTGACTTTCTACGAAAATATCAATTGTGTTTTCAACATTGATAATAATAAGAAATGTTTCTTGAGCATCAAATCATCAGAGTGATTTCTGAAGGATCATGTGACACTGAAGACGCTTTGATCACAGGAAAAAATACAGTTTACTATATATTACATAGAAAACAATACTATCAAAGTGTAATAATACTTCACAATATTACAGTTTGTACTGTAATTTTGACAAAATAAAATTCAGCCTTGGAGAGACTTTCAAAAACATTACAAAATCTCACAGACCCCAAACTTTTGAACAGAATATTCCCAGGTTTTGAATCGTGTCTCAAACATCTGAAGCTCACTGTATATCTTCCATCATTTCTGTGTTTGTGATGCTTCTCTGTTCGAGTGTGTCCGGCTGAGGCTTTGAAAGATGTTGCAGGCAGAAGAATGTGTGCGTTAAACAGCATTATAGGCCTCTGGTGGAGGTGATATCAGTAAACGTAAGCTGACAGATCTCTGCATCCTCAGCTGCAACACACAGCGCTGTCCTTCTGTGAAATGGGGAACGGCCTGGATCAGTTTAGCAACAGCATGGGACGGCTGTGTGAAGAGGATGTGTTATTGCCGTATGTTTAAATGTCATAGTGTTTGTCTATGCGTTTATCAGCTCAACGTATAGCTCTAAATGATCTGTTTTGATTTTGTTTTAACAAAACATGCCAATACCTCATTCAAAGGCAAACAAGCAAACACCAAATATTCAGTGTGAACCTGAATTTTGTTTGACATGTATTTTGCAAAAAAAATTAGTTGTCCTCAACTATTTTGAATGGTAAGAATAGAAAGATACCAGCCAGAAGGCCATGTGTTATTTTAGTAACACTTTACAATAAGGTTCATTAGTTAACACGAACTAATAATGAACAATACTTATACAGCATTAATTCATCTTAGTTAATATCACCAACATTTACTAATACATTATTAAAATCAAAGGTTGTATTTGTTAACATTAGTTAATGCACTGTGAACTAACATGAACAAACAATGAACATCTGTATTTTTAGTAACTGACATTAACAAAGATTAATAAATACTGTAACACATGTATTGCTCATTGTTAGTTCATGTTAGTTAATACATTAAATAGTGTTAACTAATGAACCTTATTGTAAAGTGTTACCGTAATTTTAGTATAATTCATATACTGTTATAGTTTTTGTTAATATTTTAAATTAGATTTTATTTTTCTAATTTGAATAATTTGGGTAATACTAAAAGCCTTTATGTATAATGCATTATAAAGGTATTCACACATAAAGGTATGTTATTTTAAGATTTTAGTTTGGTAACTTAAACCAAACCAAAATGAGAAATAAAGCTATTTATTGTTGATGTTTATGTTTTTTTAGTAATAAAAATGTTTATTTTTTTAGCGGAGGAAGAGAGAGAGAGGAATGTGATTGCTATGTCAAGCCCACAACCTTGTGCGCACAGCATCAAAACATGTTAGAATATGTCACATAATATGTTATAGTATTGTTATTATATATTTATGACCAGTTATGGTTTGCTGCAAAAACTGAATTCTGTAGGAAACACTGAAGATTAAAGGTATTTCAACCAAAAATGAAAATTCTGCCACACGCTCCAAACATGTAGCCTATAAAAATGTTTTTCCCCCTGTAACATAAAAGAGGATATTTTGAAGAGTGTTAATAATCAAACAGCTTCGGTTCCCATTGACATCCATTATGTACAAATAATACAATGAAAGTCAATGGGAAACGAATCAGCACTCTTCAAAATATCTTCTTTTGTGTTCCACTGGGGGGAAAAAATAACACATGTTTGGAACGACAGTAATTGATGACAGAATTGTAATTTTTGTGGTGATCTCCCCCTTTAACATGTCCACGGCGACTGAAGTGGTGGTTGTTGTTTGTAGCGAGTCTGTAGTTAGTCGTCCGTAACTAGGTGTGCCTTGGCTTTGCTCCCAACAGTGAAGATGAGAGATAATTAGAAGGCACACTCCGGGTCTGGCCTCAGGAATAGGTGTCTGGTCACCTTGAGACTGAACCTGGCAAATATTCAGTACTAGCAGATGCATGAGCAAAACTGCGTGTGTTGTAAATAAACCAGTGTGGTTCTTGAACTGGCTGCTAACTCAAGCCCTGCTGAGAGAAACACTGTGTGGAATATGGGAGAGTCTGAGGCGTTCCCAGTCTATTGCATTATTTTACCGCCTTTTCCAGCTTCCAGCTGATCAGGCTGAATGCCAGCAGGGAAACCAATGCAGTAATGCAACAAAACTGGCCTTGAAGCAAGTTTCAATCACATTTATGTTTGTTCTGTTGCCATGCCAACAGTCTGGCCTCATGTTAGCACTTCCCGAGTGTTTTTTCTCCTGTGTGGGAAAACCGATGAGTTGTTGGTGGGCAGAGCAGAGGTCAGCAGGGAATGAGCTGGGGTGTTAATTAGTTCATTATATCTTCCAGAAAATGAAGCTCCTCTTCTGATCTTTATTAATATTACATAATTTTACTATTATATTAAAGTCCCCCTGTAGTCAATGATTTTATCCCTTAAAACTCATCTTTCATCAATGAAATTCTATTTAAACGGTTTTCCTTGAAAAAAAATGTTCATGCTTCAAAATATCTTGAATGTAACTCGACACCCTTGCCTCATTTAGTATACGCGGTTCTATGAATATGCAAATGAGCCCCGCCTCCACTCACTCACTCAGCTCAGAGATCCACTGGTTGACGATCGCACGTTGATCTGATTGGTTACAAGGTCCTTTGTGACGCCAGAAACACCAGCGATTTCAAACCGTGTTTTTAAGACTGTGTTTTAAGGAGAAAATACTCAGCAATGCTGTCGACTCATGAATTTACCATGGTTTGTCTTAAAGCATATTAAAAACCCCACATACACATATAAACAACATTAAAAGCTGGATTTTCACCACAGGAGGACTTTAAGTTATATTAGGTCAGCTTAGAAATCACTGAATTAATTTATTCACAATACTATTACTGTGTAATTTGATAATTTACTACAATTAATTTTACAGAAGACATGCCTACTCTAATATCTGCAGTTGGCCCTAAAATCTCATTTAATAAAACCACCAGCAAAAGACCTCTGTTATAAGCGACCTTGCTTATTACTGTCATTTTTTACATATTCAGTTTTATAATGCCACAGATGTCCTCCATCTCATAACTGAAGTTACGTGCATTGGTGGGCTGTGATGTTCTAATGATAGTACTTACACACATTAAAGGTGAGAGATCACCGTGGCCTTGATTCATGCATCCACTGTCATATTCAGTCACGCTGTGTTTCGACTGTGAACCGCAGGTCAGTTTCCACTTTTGTATGTGTTCCCTCAGCTCATTACCAGTGCAGTAACTCACATAAGGGAAAGGAGGTGATGGCAGGCCATGCTAAACCTGCTGCAGGGCAGCAGTCAAGGGCCGACACTTCAACACAGTCTTACTGCCCTGATACGGAGGATTTTCAGCCTCGTCTAAGTACAGAAAATAAGCGAGGCTTAGACAGGCAGAAACCATTGAAGAAATCATCCAGAAAATGCCCTCACGAGCACAATGACCCAAACAGCAAAGCTTGAAAGAAAAACTTCGGTTGGTCGACTCGTCCATAAGAAATCTGTTGGATGCAAAATGGTTAGTAATGGGAATTTTAAAGATGACATATTATGCCCCTTTTCACAAGATGTAATATAACTATATGGTGTCCCCAGAATGTGTCTGTTAAATTTTAGCTCGAAATCCCCCCAGATCATTTATTAGAGCTTGTCAAATTTGACCCTTTTTGGGTGTGAGCAAAAACGCTCAGTTTTTGTGTGTGTCCCTTTAAATGCAAATGAGTTACTGCTCCCCGCACGAGCTTCGGATACTCCAGCAATAACAAAACACGCGAGTCTCACTCATCCAAAAATCTCGATGGTCCACAGCACACTGCTCCAGGCGACCAATCAGAGCACAGTGTGCTTTTCAGAAGGAGGGGCTTCATAGAGACAGGAAGTAAACAGAGCGTTACTGACAGACTGCCCGACGCAGTTTTCATTTTCACGTCCTGTTGTTTAAATAGCAAAGGCATTTGCGCCCATCTGTGTGCGCTCATGGGCTGCTGGTCTGAGAACGAGGAGTGTGTTCAGGAGCATTGTTGGCGTGTTGCTGTTTGACCAACTGAACCTGGTCTAAAGTCAATGGTGCAGTATTTTTTTTCATTATTATTTAAAGAGCGCGTTAGTAATGTGAGCCTATAGGCGGGTCCACAACGGGCGTACACTCTGTTTATTACACACACACTCTGCTTATTACACACACACTCTGCTTATTACACACACAGCAGCACACAAACATGCCAAATATTATAAATAAAAGGATTACAATGTAAAAAATTAATATTGTAAAGATAAAGATATTGTGGAATCCGCCATGACCCGTAGATGGTCTCGCTTTAACCTCACACACACACACACACACACACACACACACACACACACACACACACACACACACTCCCACAGCTTTAACATCGCGCACAAGTTGATCTATTTGTAGGGGTGGGCGATATCTCGATATTTAAAATATATCGAGAAATATATGGATTTTGACATATCGATATATTGTTTATATTTAAAGGTGCACTATGCAGGAATTCCGTTTTTGTCAAACAGCAACCCCTAGAGTTGCTGTGGAGTACTTGTACGTTCGTGAATAGCACTCACGCAGAGATGGCTCTGCACTCACGGCCTGATCCCCTCCCCCTGTACACCGGTACCTGTTCAGTAGGATGGAAGCTGTAAGGAGTGGAAATAAGGTGTGGCCCCTTTAAGAGTAATATAACCATTCCAATGACTCCGAAGCTGTTCGGTTGAGGTAAAAAACCTGCATAGTTCACCTTTAACTCTAGTCTGACTTCTCGCTCGGTCAGTCTCCCGTTTCCTCTTTCTTTGGTCCACTGACAAAGATTTCTGAGCTTTCTTCTTGTTTTTTACATCAGCCAATACGAAAACTTGAAGAATTCAATATCTAGCGTTATCTTTTTCTTATAGCTAGCCGGATACTGGATGGATGGGGCGTGTACGCGTGCAGTGCCGTAAAGCAATTCGTTACCTTGCGAGACCTGATATCACACGATACTTCCTAACACTGAGGCCGCCGGCCCAAAGTTGCAAGGGTGGTTTTGCGGCTCACAGGCACCAGGGGGTGCGAGACAACCACCATTCAACACGAAATCAGCAATATAAACATTACAATGACTCCAAAGCTGTTCGGTTAAGGTAAAAAAGTTACTTAGTTAACCTTTAATTCTGATTTCGCCACTTTGCTTGTTTGCCTTCTCTGCGCTGTGCTCGCCCCCGCCTCCTTGCTTTTGTTCCCCCTCCCCTCCCGCGTTGTCTCATTCAACATGGCGGCGCCCGCAACTAGCCCGGAGGCTACAGAACTCGTCTAAAAAAAATCGTCTTAAATGCTGTCTTACATGCACTTCTTGTGGCACACACGCACACTAGCAAACACACGCAAGGTATCTCGCTCTCTGTCCCTCTCTCTTGTGCGCGCGCTACACAGCTTGAACAAACATATTCATGCAGCCTTTCGAAAACCGGGACATTCTGTGTCCAGGGAGAGTGGATACATTTCCCGGGACAGGTTATTAAAAATGACAATCCCGGTAAAACCGGGACAGGTGGCAACCCTACCTGTTGGAAAGGCGGGGCTTAGTGCACCTGTCAATCATCGCCCTGACGCAGCCGAATGAAGCGCGAGAGAGAGAGACTTGCACGGGACCGGGAGGAATAACCGTTATTTGTGTGCTATAGTGTGCGTCTATTACTGATTGTGAGTACCCGTTTTTGATCAGTAGACAATCCTTGTTAATAATAGTATTTATTTTCAAATGCACTCTGGTATTTGTCCGCTGTTAGTCAGAATGAATAGTGTGAGAACTAAGCTCGCGCGTTCGGTGCATTCACGAGCTGTATTCACAATATAATACCGCGATTGAGGATATCTTCCGCCTTTTCCATACCTGTTTATTTATGTTACTATGGTATTATACTTAATTCTTCGTTAGGTTCGTATAGGAGTACTGTATAGTGCGCTGTGTGATACTCATATGGACACTTTCGGTTTCAACGTGCCGATTATGTTTACTTAAACAATGCCAGCGCCAAATTGCATTGCGAAATTGGAAAGTTAAGTTATGTATATTATAACATTATATAGTGTTATGCAATGTGATGTATAGTGTGATTTATTTTGATATAACAGTCAAGTCATGTTATGCTGATCATTTCTTTATTTATGTTTTATTGTAGAACCACACACATACCTCACACAGACCAACTCATTCTCAGTGTACAATAAACCCCCTTTGATTGAATCAGACTGTCCTGATCCATTCCTGTGTTTTGATCGACACACCAAGAGGAAGGCTAGAGACATTAGAACCACCTTAGAACACAATCCTAGTTTAATTACTTAACAAATTGGTCCTTCGAGCCGGATATCAGCCATTGCTCTTGGATAAAGTGGATCTATCAGCTCTGATATGCAACCAGAAGGGGTATATGCAGATGGTGGCAGACCTCAACGCCATGTTCGCACTCCTGCCTATCTCGAGGACTACGATCTCACAGCTGCACGACGTAGACATGCTGCAGAGGAGCCGCAGAGAGGAAATCCATCAGATGCTGCCAGGATTTCTCCCTCCCCCTCTGACAGAGCCTCTAGTCCCGTGAGTCAGTATTCCTGGAACGTAGTGGACGAATGGTCGCCGGCTGCTTATAACAGAGAGCATTCCAATGAAAGACATCAGGTGAGAGCTCCCATGCCCTTTACTCAACCTCAGTTTTCACCATATCATCGGCCTTGGGAAGAGACTGAGGTTCAATTATCTCCACAAACTGTCTGTGACTCAGCACGCAGGCCTTCGCAACCCATGTTGCGCTCCGAGTCTCTTCCAACGCCACTTCCCCACTCATCTACCAACCGGCAGTCAATGCGGTTGGCCAGCACAGTTGCTGCACAGGTGAACTCAGATTCGTCTGCCCTTAAAGGGGATTACAGCTCATTCTCAACCCCGAAGCAGACTGTGGACTATAGAGATGGTTCTTTTCTGTCTAACCAACCAGAGAGGAATGCTGAGGAGCCATTAAGGGAACATGTGATGGTAGATTTCCTGGGTAAGATGCTTAGTGAGCTTCAAGTAATGAGAGATCATATACAAACAGGATTGTCTGCCAAACAAGAAGTCACACAGTCAGTTAAGCCCCCTAATTATTATGACTTCCCTCCTGCCAGCTATCCAGATGAAGCTGTCCCACCTACTTCTCGCAGATTACCTCCACCACTCAATGAGTACAGTGCCCAAGCCCATGATCCGAGTTGGTATCCAGAACAGAGGTTTGAGCCTGTAAGGGCTGCTTACCTGCCTCAACCTCATGAAAGCTATAAGCCAAGGAGACCTAGGTGTCCGACACCTACGCCCAGAGCTTCCACTTTGCATCCAGATGAGAGAGAGAAGACCTACCGTGGGCCTACACCGACCATTCCAGACTTCATCACGGGAGATCCTAGTGAGTTCACCAGACTAAAGCTTGCTCTGGAAAACCTTTTACCTCATGATGCGACTGAGCTCTTCCGCTATCAGATATTGATGGATCATTTGAGATTAGATGAAGCCCGACTGGTGGCTGACTCCTATCTAAACTCACATTTCCCGTATAGTGATACTATGGCAGCTCTGACTGAGAGGTTCGGACAACCTTACAAGCTAGCCCTCAGAAGGATAGCTAAGGTGATGGACGCTCCTGATATACGACGAGGTGATACAGCAGCCTTTGACAAGTTCGCCTTGCAAATCAGATCCCTTGTCGGTATGCTGGAGACTTTGGGCCATCAAGGTCAGTCGGAATTAAGATGTGGTTCGCATGTGGAGAGGCTGCTAAGCAAACTACCTCCTGAAATGAGGTCAGAGTTCAGAAGACACATGTTTCGTCGTCCGGGTGCAGTGTACAACCTCCTAGACTTCTCTGAATGGTTACAGTATGAAGCGTGGTGTCAGAGCAGTGAGAGTCAAACTTCGGACCGTCGGCGGAGGGTAGAGCAGAAGACGGACCGGGGGAGAGTGACAAACCCTGCCGGACGTTCAGCTACTGTACTTCATGGATCGGATGAGAGCCCTGCCAAATTACCTATCGGACCAGCTCTGATTCCATTAGCCAGTTCAGGGATCACCGAAGCACAGCCCAAAGCTTTCTGTCCTTATTGTGACAGAAATGACCATTACCTCAGTCAGTGTGATACCTTCAAGTCCTTCAACAAACAGCAGATCACAGATTGGATCCAGAAGAATCATCGTTGTTGGCGCTGTGGGCGTGCACACCCAGCGGCAAAGTGTACCCTCAAAAAGCCATGTAGTATCTGTAGAGGCAGACACCTGCAGATTCTTCATGAAGTGAACTCCAAACCAGTGACTGAAGGATCTTGTCTGGTTAATTCAGCGACTGAAACCCTGTATCTGGATAAACCTACAGGATGTAGGAAAGTTCTCCTTAAGGTTGTCAGAGTTCTGCTCCGTCACAAGGATAGGACCCTGGATACTTATGCCGTCCTGGATGATGGTTCGGAGAGGACGATTCTTCTATCCCCTGCAGCCACCAAACTCGGAATTTATGGCCCCATGGAGAGTTTAGCCCTGCGTACTATCCGCCAGGATGTTCAGACTGTCAATGGCGCCGTAGTCTCTCTCAGATTTCTCCAGTAACTCAGCCACAGAAAATATTTAGAATCTCAGCTGCCTTCACTGCCGAGTGCCTCGGTCTAGCGGACCATTCTTACCCTCTGAGTGTCCTGGAGAAATATCAGCACCTGAAGAACCTTCCACTGCAGTCCTTCGATGGAGTACGCCCACTATTACTGATTGGAGCTGATAATACGCACCTCATTACTCCCATATCACCTGTTCGTCTGGGCCCCTCCGGGGGACCTGCAGCTGTTCAGACCAGGCTCGGATGGACCTTGCAGGGACCAGCAAGATTCTTGAAGGATCAGCTGTCACCACAACAGTGCTTCTTCGTATCCCTCACCCCTGCTGAACTAGAGCTGAAAAAGGATGTTGAAAGGCTGTGGCAAATTGATGTCTTACCCTACCGCTGTGAGAAGCAGGTCACCCGATCCAAAGAGGACCAAGAGGCTATCAGTCTCTTGGAGACTAAGACAACTCGGGTTGAAGTTAACGGCATCCTCCGCTATGCAACGCCTTTATTGCGCAGGAAGGACTTCCCCTTCTTCTGTGCTCCTAAGGAAGCAGTAATGCCTAGTCTCAGAGGCATGGAGCGTCGGCTTGTACGGTCACCAGAGAAGGCGGAGGTATATAAGTCTGAGATAAGGAAGCTGGAGTTGACTGGTGCTGCCATCAAACTGCAGAATGAGGGAGAGGAGGCCACAGGAGAGAAGTGGTATATCCCACACCATATGGTCACTCACAATGATAAGAACCGCTTAGTGTTTAACTGTTCTTTCGAGTATGAAGGGCTAAACCTTAATAACTCCTTACTACCGGGTCCAGTCTTGAGCCCTTCTCTTCTGGGTGTCCTCCTGCGGTTTAGGGAGCATAGTGTGGCCATAAGTGGGGATATACGCGGGATGTTTCATCAGGTCCTGCTACTGCCTGAGGATAGACCACTCCTGCGGTTTTTATGGCGTGACCTGTGTCTGGATGACCCCCCAGATACTTATGAGTGGCAAGTTCTTCCCTTTGGGACTACGTGCAGCCCCTGCTGTGCATCCTTCGCTCTTCAGCGACACGTGGCGCTACACAGTACACCTGATGAGGATGTAAGATTCTCTGTAGACAGATGCTTCTACGTGGACAATTGTCTCCAAAGTTTGAGTTCTGTTCAAGAAGCACGACTGTTAGTGGATAAGTTACGTACCCTCCTATCCTCTGGTGGTTTTGACATCCGGCAGTGGGCCAGTAATGCAGCAGAAGTTGTCAGTCACCTACCTCCCGAAGCCAGGTCCCCTAAGCTGGAGTTGTGGCTTTCTCAAGACAAAGCCGACCCACGAGAGTCAACCTTGGGCCTGAGCTGGCACTGCGAGCTGGACCATCTTGGGTTCAAACACCGACCTGTCACATACAATGCTTTGACAATGCGGAGCATCTATAGGGTGCTGGCAAGCCAGTACGACCCCCTTGGCGTCATCCTTCCCTATACTACCAGAGCCAAGGTGATCGTGCAGCAGCTTTGGCTAAACCACCGGGACTGGGATGATCCACAACTCCCAGGTGAGCTCAGGCAAGCATGGACAGACTGGGAAGAGGAGCTAAAATTCCTATCGCAGGTGACAGTCCCAAGGTGCTATAACCCCTCCTATATGGATCGATCAGATGTACGCCGGGAGATTCACGTTTTCAGTGATGCCTCTGAGAAGGCATATGGGGCTGTTGCTTATCTGCGTTCGGAAGGTCGCCAGGGGGAACTCCACCTTGCCTTTCTTCTAGCCCGGTCTAAAGTGGCCCCACGAAAGCGACAGTCAATACCGAGGCTCGAGCTCTGCGCCGCCTTGGTGGGTGCACAGTTGGCGAAGTTGCTCACAACTGAGCTCACTCTGAAGTGGGACAAGGTCACCTATTGGACTGACTCTACTATTGTCCTCCACTGGCTCCTTTCTGAGTCCTGTAGGTACAAAGTCTTCGTGGGCACCCGGGTAGCGGAGATTCAGGAGTTGACCGACCGGACAGAATGGCGATACATAAATTCTGAAGGAAACCCTGCTGATGACCTGACTCGGGGTAAGAGACTGCAAGACTTTATCGGCCCCAACAGATGGCTTCAAGGTCCAAAGTTCCTACTGCAACCACAGGAGGAGTGGCCCTCTCAGCCCACATCATGCTTTCCGAACTCTGAAGATGCAGCTGAACTTAAAGGAGGAATCTTCTGTGGGATCACTAACACCGTGCCGTTGACTTATGAAAGGAAATACAACCACTGGAAAGATTTGGTGGACGCAGTTGCACAGGAGCTGCATGGGGCGGCTGCCCAGGATAAATCTCCTCCAGCAGGTACCTACAGAGAGGCAGAGACTGTTGCCCTGAGAAAGATACAGCTAGATAGTTTCCCTGAGGATTTCCAGCTGCTAAAATCCAACAAGCCAGTTCGCTCTAACAGTCGGTTACTATGTCTCTCTCCTGTATTTGACTCCGAAAACCAACTCATCAGAGTCGGAGGACGACTGAGGAGAGTGGAAGCCCTTGACCCAGCTACCGTGCACCCTATTGTACTCGACTCTCATCATCCTAACACTCAACTACTGATCAAGGACTATGACACTCGACTTCACCATCCAGGACCTGAGCGGGTGTTTGCTGAGCTCCGCAGGAGAGTGTGGATTCTGAGAGGCAGGGAGGCAATTAAGAAGCACCAAAGGGCATGTCTCGACTGTTGTAAGTGGAGGTCAAAGCCAGCAACACAGCAGATGGCTGATCTCCCTCCTCCAAGGCTCAGACTGTTTAAGCCGGCATTTTACTCAGCAGGAATGGACTGTTTTGGGCCACTGGTGGTGACATTGGGACGCCGGGTAGAGAAGAGATGGGGCCTCCTATTCAAGTGTCTCACCACCCGTGCGGTGCACATAGAAGTGCTGGCCTCAATGAACAGTGATGCCTTTCTGATGGCACTGAGAAGGTTCATTGGTCGACGTGGCCAGCCTGCCGAACTGTACTCCGACCAGGGCACCAACTTCCGAGGTGGAGAAACAGAACTCCGGGAATCTTTCAACCAACTCAGTCCAGACTTACAACAGCTGTTAGTCAAGTCAAGTCAGTCAAGTCATCTTCATTTATATAGCGCTTTTAACAATGGATTGTTTCAAAGCAGCTTTACAGAGATAAACATATAATTTAAGGTAACAGATTGTTTTGGCATTATAGCGGTTCTTGAATAATGTTATTTCCAGCTAAAGTTAACTTTGATTGATTCACCTCCGTCGAAATGATCAGACTTTTAAACGCGAACCTGTGATTAACGCTGACGGCGTTCACATGCTCATTCAGAATTGATTCTATAGTTATGTGCTTATAGCCAAACAAAGGATCAGTTTCCACTTCAATCCTCCGGCCTCTCCGCACTTTGGAGGTGTGTGGGAGAGGGAGATCCGGACCATAAAGGCTGCCCTTCGTGCAACCCTAGGTTCAGAAACGGTGTCCGAAGAAGTGCTTCAGACAGTTTTGATTGAGATTGAAGCCATCCTAAATTCTAAGCCTTTAGGATATGTTTCGGCAGATCTGGCTGATCTGGACCCAGTTACTCCAAATTGCCTGCTGATGGGGCGGCCAGATGGTTCATTACCCCAGGTAGTGTATCCGGAGTCTGAACTCCTCACAAAGCGAAGATGGAGACACTCCCAGGTATTAGCTGACAGATTCTGGTCTGCATTTATAAGGCACTATCTACCGGCAATGCAGACGAGAGGAAAGTGGCAAAGACCATCACCTAACATCGAGCCTGGCACTGTAGCCATGTTGGTTGACCCCCAACTACCTCGGTCCCTATGGCAGATTGGAAGAATTCTGAAGATCTTCCCAGGAGCCGATGGCCGTGTAAGAACAGCGGAGATACAGATAAAAACCAGAACGTATACTCGGCCTATAGCTCGTCTAATAGTTCTTCCTGAAATCCCTGAAGAGGATGAGCATCCTGGAAGCGAAGACAACCTACAGAAGCCCTGAATTAATTTCCAACGGAGCAAATTTCCAAATAAATTTGGGGGCGGCAATGTTGGAAAGGCGGGGCTTAGTGCACCTGTCAATCATCGCCCTGACGCAGCCGAATGAAGCGCGAGAGAGAGAGACTTGCACGGGACCGGGAGGAATAACCGTTATTTGTGTGCTATAGTGTGCGTCTATTACTGATTGTGAGTACCCGTTTTTGATCCGTAGACAATCCTTGTTAATAATAGTATTTATTTTCAAATGCACTCTGGTATTTGTCCGCTGTTAGAATGAATAGTGTGAGAACTAAGCTCGCGCGTTCGGTGCATTCACGAGCTGTATTCACAATATAATACCGCGATTGAGGATATCTTCCGCCTTTTCCATACCTGTTTATTTATGTTACTATGGTATTATACTTAATTCTTCGTTAGGTTCGTATAGGAGTACTGTATAGTGCGCTGTGTGATACTCATATGGACACTTTCGGTTTCAACGTGCCGATTATGTTTACTTAAACAATGCCAGCGCCAAATTGCATTGCGAAATTGGAAAGTTAAGTTATGTATATTATAACATTATATAGTGTTATGCAATGTGATGTATAGTGTGATTTATTTTGATATAACAGTCAAGTCATGTTATGCTGATCATTTCTTTATTTATGTTTTATTGTAGAACCACACACATACCTCACACAGACCAACTCATTCTCAGTGTACAATAAACCCCCTTTGATTGAATCAGACTGTCCTGATCCATTCCTGTGTTTTGATCGACACACCAAGAGGAAGGCTAGAGACATTAGAACCACCTTAGAACACAATCCTAGTTTAATTACTTAACACTACCCATTGACGTCGTTGAATTATTATTTTTGTATACACGTATTTTTTTCTTAAATGTCACAGAAGCACTTTGTTCCTACATGAACTGCCTACCTCTTTGGACTTCAATGAAAAAAAAAGACTGTGGTATTTGGCATATTTGTTTTTGAAGTAGTTTTTGGGGGGTTATTTTTCCTCTATAGATATCAAGATATATATCGTATATCTAGATATAGCTAAATATATCGAGATATATTTTTTGCTCCATATCACCCAGCCCTATCTATTTGCACTCTGGAGAAGCGTTCCAAATCCCGCCATGTAAATAGCGAATCCGCCATGGCGGGAGCGCAACTGGGTTTTAAAGGGAATGGGAGAAGAGACTCTGATTGGTTTATTTCACGTTACGCCCAAAACACACCCATTACTCATCAAGAGAATAGGGACAACCATTTTAGACCATTTTTCCCATCGTTAAACTAGCAAAAGTGGATTCGGATGCCCTAAGTGCACTAGTGCCGTGCTCTTTAGACCATGAGCTTATATCGTTAAAATAGGGCAAGACTATGTTAAAGAGGCATAATATGTGGCATTTCATATTATCTAATGCTTCTGGAAATAGCACATTTGTTGTGGGTCTGATAACATGTTTATGAGCAATTAATAATGAGTAAATGAGTTCCAGAATTAATAACTACACATTCAGCAGTTGTGCAGCAGTATGAATTTTTCCATTTTTAGTTCAAATCACAATTCTGCATCTCGATTTGTTAAATCTGCATTCTGCATGCCACACAACCTTGTTTAACCTTGGTAAAACTGTATTTTTCTATTACTGAACTAGTACACCCCAACAAGACCCAGAAGCACACTCAAAGAACTATGTTGCCTCAAGCCCTGCCAAGTTTTCTGACCACTCCCAGAGTTTAAGCAGCACTCAGTCCGGTAATAACACACTTGCTGGAGAGAGACCTGGGAGGGACTTGCTTTAAGGAGCTGTCCTCCTTGTTTAATTATGTTTCTGGTGTTTGACCTAAAGGCTTCAGGTCTTGCTGGTTTGTTTTTTTCCCATAGTCCTTCACATAAAACACATTGTGTCCCACTGAGAAAGTATAGCATGGAAATTCTGTGAGCTTTAAACTGCTGTTCTCGCACATACTGAAATTAAACACGCAAATCTCATGAATGCAAATAAAGTTCTGAAATTGCATGTTGTTCTTTTGTTTTTTGGAAAGGAAAGTATTTTGTTGTCTATATCAAATGGCACACACCATAAACAATTGTATTACATTTCTTGGTGAAAGGGGGCAGAAAATCTCTTAAGCGATTGTATTATTTAATATAATATCATCGTTATTTAAGAGCTGCTTGTTCAACAGACGTCAAGTGATCGCTTTGCAGAATTATTTACTTACAGAGTGCCATGGGGTATCCTTCTAATGGTCCTAAACCAAACGCAGATATCATCGTAAAACTAATTGGAAACACTTTACTTAAAGCCTTCATGTATAAATGCATATAAAGGCATTGATAATTTAATGCATTGTCTCTTTTCACAAATAATTGTAACCAAAGTTAAAATGCATTATAATATTTGCAGATTCTTGTTCCACCAGAAATTGGTTGTTTGTCATGTGTTTCAATGAATTTTACATTTTTTAAAAGTGTATCAATTAATAGATGAGCATTATAATGTATGGTTACAATTATTCGTGAGTAAAAATAGATTTTATAATGCCTTATATTTAAAGGCTTTAAGTAAGCTAAAGTGTTCCAGGATTTATCATCGCGTTCTCTGTTGTGTTGTGTTTTGTGTGGCAAATATCATGGTCGTGTGGTTTAAAGTGCACAACAAGCAGCTGTTGTGAATGAGGACATACTGTGGTTTCTTCAGCTGTAAACATTCAAGCAGCATTTTCTTGTTAGTCAGCGTAAAGGCTACTTGAATCCGTCGTGGATTAATTGTCTCTTTATTTTGTGTGTGTAGCGAGGTCTGAAGCAGCGACTGCTGTGTTGTCCTGCCAAGGGCCCGTGGTTCACACACACTGAGATGTTAGCATTTTCCAACTGCTTGGAATTCCTTCCCGCCGTCCAGAGAGCACACACTGTGTTTTAAAAGTTGTTGGGCCCTTTCAAGTTTTATTTGAAAGTATGTAATTACATTCTTGAAAAAATAACAGGTCTCTGGAGAGATTTATATTGAGTATTAAATGTCAAGGTTTGAAAAGACACAGTTAACACTCGCTCATCCACTTAAGAGCTTCTCGATGGCCTGAAATGTTAAGAGGGCTTACGGATATGGATGTGCAGTAAAAATAAATATGCTGAGGGAAAAGAAAGAAAGGTAGAGCAGACAAACATGGGTGCAAGGAAGTGCCTGACCTTCCTTAAAAGGTTCAGCGAGGCTTTTTTTCCGTTTTTCTTTTTTTTCCTTGGCTTGTCATGCTTGTTGTTCTGGAGTTTGTTCAAAGAGTTCAAGGATCTGGAGTTCAAGATGCACAATGTTTATGTGAGTGATCTTTTATTACAAAAAAGACTCTAAATCCTGATTGAATGAGCTGTAAAATGTCAAATGTTACTGCAGTCCCAATTCAGAAATACTGGAGAGAGTTGTTTCTCCCGCCTCCTCAGACTCTATGCTCGCGCGGGTTGCCAGATTGAGTACATGCAACAGGAACGAGCGCCGACGACAATGGAAGGCAACTAGGTTTATACACACTATACGTTGATTAATCTGCTTGTTAATATGCCTCTGGTGAGAACATTTTATATGGATACTGAGGATTTTTAGGTCTGGTAGAATCTGCGATCTCTTACCCAGTTTGTTTACTGGCTTCCATGGATGCAATACACTGTGTTTTCTGCCAACTGGCAACCCGGGGTGTCATAATATTATTGGGTAAATTGGCAGCGAGTGGGAGTCCATAAAAGTCAAAAACAAAAACAGACATTCTGTTAGAGAACGCACATTTCAATGTAGAATAACTGGCTGTATTTCAATGTAGAATAACTGGCTGTATCATTGTTTTTCGGAGAAACAAGTGTGAACTTAGCATTTTTCCTAAATATTTGCAAACATACTGTATAATGGTATTTTGATGCTTTAGTACAGTCAAAAACAATTACATAGAGCACCTTTAATTTATGAAAAACATCAATAAAAAAATTATAATAAATAATCTTGGTAATGCAAACGTTGTTACGCCAGGCTCTCCCTCAATCATCCGACTGTCACGAGTAGCTACTGATCACGGACTACATTTCCCATCATCCTCCCTGGCACTCAATCACACACAACTGACACTCATCTGACCTCATCACCAGCACTATGAATAGAGCACATGCACACACTATCAGTGTATGTTGTGTTTGCAGTTAGTTTGTTAATTAGCTCATATCCTCCACATCATGATCCATGTTTGTCCCCTAGGTTTAGATTGATTATTCTTCAGTTCAGCTGTGCCTTGTTTATTAGCTTCTCAGTTTCCGCTGTTTTCAGTTTGTTCCTTGTCTTGTATTGTTTAATGTTTATGGTATAATGGTTGTGTTTTTCTCCTAGTTATTCTCCTGTTTGTGTTGATTAAATTAAAGCTGCAGCTGCAACTTTTTTGGGTTAAAAATTATCCAAAATAAATGTTTGAGCAAGTACAAAACCAGCCAGTGTTCAACACTCTCTGCTTGCCTTAGCTCGATTCAAAGCGGTAAGCTTGTAATAATGTTTTTAATTCCAGTGGTACTGGTGGATTTCCACGAGAAATTCGAGCATATCTTTGCGTCATTACGTCACATCCGTACACACACATCTGTACACACACACATCTGTACATGTTACAGGTACCGGCTGGTATCATGTAAACGGCTTATATGCTCTCGCTCTGAAACAGGAGAAATAAATGAGACAGGGCAAAGTCTGCGTCCGTCTTTCATCTCACTCAGCAGAAAGAGAAAGATCGAAAAGCCGGACAAACTGACGTAACGCCCCGGAAACACAATAAGCGCTACACTGCCCACTGCTGACAAACTCCAAAATTACTCCTGCCCTCTATATAAAATATATTCGTGCAAATGAATGGTAGAAACAGGTTAATTACCCCTGCACAAAATTCAAAAACATTTCTTTATAAAATTACAAAAAAAACTACCACAAATGTGATAACAATTTACTGGGCATCACACACTCCCTGACAAAAAAAAAATGGCTTCTGACATTTCCAAAAATCTTTATTTCTAAACTGTTTAACCATTTTAACTCTTAACTTTGATTCTCAAATCTCTATTCAATGAACAAGCATAGTAGGTGGAATGTATGTGGCTGGAGCTTGGTAAGGATATGGTAAGTATGGTGTCTGAGGGTAATGGAGTGGATACGGATATGGAATACAATAAGGCGGTATGTATGGAAAGAGTGAGTGTGCAGATGTAGTGTGATGAGATGCTTCTATGACAGGTACATAGGGTGTTGTGTAACCAGTCATTGAATTAACTGTGGCGTGTGCCTGAACTGATGGTTCACCTAATGACTCATATGTGAGGAAACGGCGTGGCCGTCTCTCACGAGCTGACCTTCTAATGTCTGACTGAGTGTTTTCTACGGGAGGGGTCAAAGGTCGAACTTCTGAGTCAGAGTCTTGGTGCCCATTGTTTTCTTCTTCCTCCACAGGTTCAATGCATAAAGGTAGGTTTTCATCACCGTTGTGTCTTGTCTCAGTAAGGTTTGGTAAGTGTTCAGGTACCGTATGACTTTCTCTTCTTACAGGTGTTGGTCCTGACCCCCGAATCTCTGGATACCTGGTTAGTTGCTCCTGGTAGATAACAGGCCTTTCCTCTGTCCTTACGACTGGTCTCCTTAACCAGTATCCCGAGCCAGAATCATCGTCTGAATCATTTTCACTATACTCCCTCGTGTCTGCCTGTCTTTGAGTGTCTGTCATTCTATCTTGGTTTTGTCTGTTATGTGTTTTCTTCTCAGGGATAGGTCTGGTGTCAGATGGAAAAACATCGACAGGTAAGTCGTTCACCAGCAACAGGAGATTACGGTGCAGTGTCCTGCTCTTCTGTTTGTTTCCAGTTTCAGGGCAGACAACGTACACTGGGTTCTCGCCAAGTTGACGTTCGACTATGTATATAGTCTTCTCCCAGTACGCCCTTAGTTTCCCTGGTCCTCCACGTTCGCTAAGGTTCCGGACCAGAACTCTGTCCCCTGGTTGCAGTACCACTCCTCTTGTCTTCTTGTCATACGTCACTTTTCCCCTGGCACTGGACTTTCTACTATTCTCGCTAGCAATGCGGTAGGCTTCTGTCATCTTTTCAGCCCATTTCTCTGCAAATCCTCTAGGGGAGTATGGTTCCCTTTCTCCATCCAATCCAAACAGCAAGTCGATCGGGAGATGTGGGTGATGGCTGTAGAGGAGGAAATACGGTGAGTAGCCCGTGGATTCATGTCTGGTGCAATTGTATGCGTGTATAACATGCGGGAGGTGGTCCTTCCACCGTAGTTTCTCACTGTCAGTCAATGTTCTCAACATCTGGAGGATGGTGCGGTTCAACCCCTCTGCTGGGTTGCCTTGTGGGTGGTAGGGTGACGTCCGCGAGTGGCCAACCCATGCCAACCGCTGTAATGATCGGAATAGCTTGTTCTCAAATTCACGACCCTGGTCATGATGTAGTTTGGATGGATATCCCAACCGGGGTATGAAATCATTGAAGATGCGCTCAGCAGCTGTTTTCCCGCTCTTGTTCTTCGTGGGGTATGCCTGAGCAGATCTAGTGAAGTGGTCAATTACTACTAGGATATATTCATATCCTCCACAACTGGTTTCCAGATGCAAGTAATCAATACACACAAGCTCTAAAGGGAAATTAGATGTGATACTGCCCATAGGAGCTCGAGTGTGGCTTCTTAGATCTGATACAGGGACATTTTCGGGTGACATGGTCTTCAATTTCTTTCGCCATAAAGGGCCAGTAAAACCTTTCCCGAGCAAGATGGAGTACTCTTTCTGTGCCTACATGACCCATCTCATTGTGTAGGTACTTCAGAGCTATTGACCTGTGTTTCAGAGGGAGGACTAACTGTTTGCGCTGGGTCGTCCTTCTGTACAGGAGTCCGTCTTCAAGGTGCAACTTACTCCACTCGTGCAGCAGCTTTCGGGTGGCTCCACTTACAGTTTGGCGTATGTCATCCGTCAGTTTTGTGTTGGACTCCTTTAACTCAATAACCTTGCCTATTGCTTGATCCTCTCTTTGAGCTTTTACAAGATCATCATGGCTGATAGTTGGCAGGTGACAATGAGGTTGCGGAGAAGGTTCCGGGGAACGCATGTTAAGTGCTGCAACCCAGGCCACATCCTTCCGTGCTGCTGCCTGACTCCCATCCCATGTAGCAGGTACTGCCTCGATCGAGAACTCCTCCGTACAAACCACCTCATATTTCCCCATGTCCAACGGGAGCCGAGACAGTGTGTCTGCATCTCGATTTGATTTTCCAGGCCTATACCTGATGTCGAACCGGAAGTCTGAGAGTTCTCCCACCCACCGATGACCAACAGCGTTGAGTTTTGCTGTACTCATGATATAGGTCAGGGGGTTGTTGTCCGTGTACACAGTGAAATGGGGAGCGTAGTACAGGTAGTCCCGGAACTTTTCACACACAGCCCATTTCAGTGCGAGGAACTCCAGCTTTCCACTGTGCAGGTGATAATTACGTTCAGCCGGTGTCAATGTTCTCGAGCCAAAGTCAATGACTCTCAGCTTTCCATTCTGGCGCTGATAGAGGACAGCCCCCAGGCCCTGGTCTGAGGCGTTTGTATGCAGCGTGAAAGGTAGGTTGAAGTCAGGATAGGCTAAAATAGGTGGAGTTATAAGAAGATCTACCAGTTGTTCTAAGGCTTCCTGATGTTGAGGAGTCCAATCAACAGGCTCTCGGGAAGGCAGCTGTGGGCGCTTGGTGGTTTTCCCACATTCTGGAATCTGGGCTTTCCCTGGCTTGATTTGGAGCAACTCATAGATTGGCTTTGCGATCCTGGAAAAATCCTGGATGTAAGAGCGATAATATCCTAAGAAACCAGTCAGTTTCCTTACCTCACCAACTGTCTGTGGTGTCTTGTTTGTCAAGGTTTTGACTGCCTCAAAGTCCCTTGGGTCTATCTTTACACCATCAGCTGACACAAGGCGCCCGACGTACCTGACTTCTTGTCTGAACAGTTCACATTTTTCAGGCCTCAGTTTTACTCCGTGCTGTTGAAGAGCCTGGAGCACTTTACTGAGAGCCTCCACATGCTCATCGAATGTTCTGGCATAACAGAGCACGTCATCCAGATATGGGATGCAGCATTCATCCCTGGGTGTGCCTAGCACCTCCTCCATGCTCCTCTGGAAGGCTGCTGGGGCGTTTGAGAGTCCGAACGGGATACGGACCCACTCGTAGAGGCCCCACGGGGTGATGAAGGCAGTCAAGTGACGTGAACCCTCTGCGATGAAACCCTGATGGTAAGCTTTTCCCTGGTCGAGGATGCTAAACCAGGTATATCCCCCCAGTGTATCTGTCAGGTCTTGTATTCTGGGCAGCGGATGTCGATCAGGTACAGTCTTTTTGTTCAGGAGGTGATAATCAATACAAAGCCGTAGGCTGCCATCTTTCTTCCTAACACAGACAACTGGGGCAGCATATGGGGACTTGGACTTAACTATCCAGCCTTTCATCAGCAACTCCTGCACGTATTCCTTTACTTCTTTAAACAGTGGCTTCGGGACTGCTGAGTATGCTCTCTGCACAGGAATTTCATCTGTGAGGGTGATTGACATTTGTAGGCTTGGTATACATCCAATATCATTGCTGTCACGTGCGAAAGCTCCGGCTTCTTCACACAGCATTTTGTTGACTTTTTCCCTTTGTGTCTCATCAAGGTGACTGAGGTCGATGGAAGGTTGCCCTGACGTTGGACGGGCGTCCACAGGTGTTGATACAGTACTGTTAACAGTCACTGTGGGCTTGAGTGTTTCAGGTGAGTCTGTGGCGATCACTTTTTCAACACCGTGGATGCTGCCAAGTGCTGTCTTTCTCGGCAGAGTTACTGTATGTTTAGTGTTGTTACCCATAGGTACAGCTACATAGGGTTTTCTTGGATTTTGTACCTCCAACAGACCTTCACCCACGTCCAGTTCTGTCAACTGCACATTGTTGTCATCAGGCTCAAATAGGATCACTGTGTCAGATGTACTCATGTGAGGAGGAAGTTGACACTTGACCCAGGCTACCTGACCTGCTGGGACAACAATGTCCTGTATGCCTGTCCGTAGGAGTCCGCACAGTACAGAGTAGAGCTGTGTTGAAAAAATCGATTCACCAATTCTGAATCGATTTTCATATAAATTTCTAAAGATCGATCCGTAACTCAGAGGATCGATTTAATAATAGGCTTACATTTTCTCTTTGAACTTTAACTTGCTGCGACTGGGAGATCCCTATGCCCATTAAGAAGGCTTTCACTCAGCGCGCACATTGTTACGACAACGGACTTTGAGTGAGTCACTAACCCGTTCATTCAACGAACACGTTCAGAAAAACTGATTCATTAAAAGAGATAATGAAACAAGGTGTTAATTATTTTTAACTTTGAGTTCCACTTTTCAAGGCTCAGCTAAGCAGCAATGCGTCGCATGGGTAACGCTGAAAATGCTTCATTTATTAAAGACCAATATGGCATTGATTCAATGCGCGACGCGCTGAGTTTATTTCCCCGCGGCTTCCTTGCGCTGTGGGAAGCTGACCAGCGCTGCTGCTGACGCGCATTTCCGTGACGTGAACGTTAAAAGGACTATACGACAAATATTTCGCTTTCCTTTTACACGGCAACCTTTCCACGAATATGACTTCAAAGACAGACGCAGGTATTCGCACGCGCTCTGCCGATCTCTCTCATTCACTGTCTGTGGGAAGCCGTAGGCTACAAATCACCATGATAAACAGTCTTGTTATCATTATGAACTTGTTCAACATTCAATACACATGCATGAAGTTCAAAACAAGAAGGGTATAGCCTTATAAAAAACCGTGAATATTACTGCGGTTACTTGCAATCCTCTGCGGTTGACTTGTCAGTGTGTGGTACTACAAGATTGCAGATATCGCGTCAGCCCTACTACAGCTGCTGATATACCTCTGCGTCCTCTGTCGTCTACACCAGTGCAAGTTTGTGAAAGCAGTTGTATCAACACTCTGGAAGGGGGATTGTTCTTTACAACCATCCATACTCCGTTGAATGTCTATAATAATAGTATCAATATGTTGCATACAGTCCTTCAGGTAACGGCTGAAAAAAATGCTTTTTTTAAAAACACTGATCTAAATCTCGAAGATCAGATCGGATCGAATCGAATCGAATCGAATGATGATAATCGATTCAAGATCTTGAGAATCGGAATCGAATCGATTCTTGAAATTTGAATCGAAACCCAGCCCTAGTACAGAGGGTTTGCTGGCTTGGATGAAGCTCACCATTAGCTCTGCCTTCTCTGCTGGTATACACAAGGCATTACAGAGTAGGACGACGAGGGTTGAAATCAGCTTTTCAGGTTGTTCTTCTATCATCTCTTCCAGCACGTTGAAACCCAGCAGTGGTCTCTCCAGAACAAGACTGCTGACAAGAAAAGGCACAGTGATTGACAGATTAGGGTCCTCATTCCCCATCAAATTGACTATAAGGGCAACCCAGCCATCAAATGGGAGGACGTCACCGTTTACTGCATACACCCTTAACTCGTCTTCGTCACCAATAATGTCACTGAGGGGCCTTACAGGAGTGTCAGGTAAATATATACTCTTCCAGTCTCTATCAATCATGCTTACTTGAGCACCAGTGTCTAGCAGAGCACTGACTGCTAATCCATTTAGGTTACATTGGGTGAGAGCTCTCCTTCCAATAAGTTTGGCTAGGCGTTCCCTTTTGCTGTGAGGTAAGTCCTGAGTGAATGGATTGGTTGTCTTGTTTGGTTGTTTCTGTTTCTTTTCCGTGATTTTATCTTTTTTGTGAGTGTTTGAGTCTTTTGCCAGTCTTTCATTTTCAGATTGAACAGTATGACAAGTGTCAGGTTGGGACGATCGCTGAGACCCGGTCACTGTTTGTCCCTCGGCAGGGACCGGCTCCAGTTTCACTGACGTGTTGGTCTCTTTAGACAGCCCACTGCCCGGTGGCCTTCTTCACCACAGTGGAAACAGTGAGGACATTCGGGACGATTTTGCTCCACACATTTGTCACAGCCATATGGTTTCTCTCTCCAGCGGTCTCCTCTGCCTTTCCCATTGTGGTTGAACTGTCCTGCCACCTGTGTTTGCATTGACTGTCTCATGAGCTCAACCATACTTGTAAGCTGTTCAAGTTTTTCCGTTAACTGCTGGATTGTATCTGTTTTTGGTACCTTCTCCTTTACACTAGGACACTGTGCAGCGTTGACTTCAGACTGAGCACTGTGCACATTTGTTGGTCTTTGGTGGGTGGCTGGACCTAGCCTTCGCTGCCTTTCGCTTTCATCGCACATTATTTTCTTCATCTGTTTCAGGATTGCCTCATCCGATACTCCGGTGTCCCCAAGCAATGACTTCAGCTCTCTGCGGACATCATCATGTTTATGACCTAGGCCCTGATACACGGTATGAAGAAACACATCCTGCACTGTACTTGCACTGTACTTGACACTAGGGATGTCCCGATCCGATCACGCGATCGGAAATCGGGCCCGATCACGTGGTTTCAGACTCGATCGGAATCGGACGTTACCTCCCGATCAGGACTCGGATGTATGTAAATTAGGGGTGTAACGGTACATGTATTCGTAATTATTGAACCGTTTCGGTACGAGGCTTCCGGTTCGGTACGCATACAAACCGAACGATTCCTAGGACCATTTTTCCTGCAGACAAAATCCGCGCTGGTGCGCTCACCACAACGTTGCGCAACATCAAATGGCAAACGTAATGAAAGCGGAACGAAACTGCGCTACTCATTATATTGTGCTTAACGGACCATTTATCAGTTCGGACCAGCAACATCTGTGCAGCGCGAGATCAAGCGACACTGTGCTAAGAGATCCAGTGAAGAAAACATTTGAATTCGCCACTGAAGTAATAACATCGCTGCGAGATCTAGTGAGAAGCATTCAAATTTCTCCGTTATTTACCATATATCTCTATTAGATCAAACACCGCTGACGTGGGAACCAGTAGAAACATTGTGCCGTGAATGAACATGGATTTAATGTTGCACTTCAAAACTCAAATATTATATAAATATATATATTTAAATGTTATTTTTAATGTGATTACCAAAACATTATTTGTTCATCCTTCAAAGATTACCCCATTTATAAACCTGAAAGTTTCAAGATGTAGGAAAATTCAAACTTATTTAAAAATAGTTTTTCTTTTAATAAATAGGACATTTCTCTGGCATTTCTTTCTTTTTGCTGTATTGTATCGAACCGAACCGAACAGCAAATTGTGTGAACTGTTACACCCCTATGTGTATATATATATATATATATATACTCATTATTTTTTTTATACACTTTTAAAACATTTTTATTTTTTGTTTACATACCTGCCGGGTATTTTAAGTTGAGGTGCTATTTGTTTTTATATTAGACTTTTTCTATATTTACTGTTGCACTAAAGTCCAAAAGTGAAGATTTTATGTTATTTATTACTTGATTGTTCAAGCTACCTCACAGACGTGCTCTGTTTGAATGTTGAATGTTAAAATAAGGTGAATTAAATAAAAAATAAGGAACATCCTGGATCTGTTTTTTCTCTCTTCTTTATTCTTATTTTATGTATTATATAAGTATCGGATCGGGACTCGGTATCGGTAGATACTCAAAATCAAATGACTCGGACTCGGACTCGAGGGCAAAAAAACCTGTTAAAATCTTCACTTTTGGACTTTAGTGCAACAGTAAATATAGAAAAAGTATAATATAAAAACAAATAGCACCTCAACTTAAAATACCCGGCAGGTATGTAAACAAAAAATAAAAATGTTTTAAAAATGTATAAAAAAAATAATGAGTATATATATATATATATATATATATATATATATATATATATATATATATATATATATACACACATAGGGGTGTAACAGTTCACACAATTTGCAGTTCGGTTCGATACAATACAGCAAAAAGAAAGAAATGCCAGAGAAATGTCCTATTTATTAAAAGAAAAACTATTTTTAAATAAGTTTGAATTTTCCTGCATCTTGAAACTTTCAGGTTTATAAATGGGGGTAATCTTTGAAGGATGAACAAATAATGTTTTGGTAATCACATTAAAAATAACATTTAAATATATATATTTATATAATATTTGAGTTTTGAAGTGCAACATTAAATCCATGTTCATTCACGGCACAATGTTTCTACTGGTTCCCACGTCAGAGCTGTTTGATCTAATAGAGATCTATGGTAAATAACGGAGAAATTTGAATGCTTCTCACTAGATCTCGGAGCGATGTTATTACTTCAGTGGCGAATTCAAATGTTTTTTTCACTGGATCTCTTAGCACAGTGTCGCTTGATCTCGCGCTGCACAGATGTTGCTGGTCCGAACTGATAAATGGTCCGTTAAGCACAATATAATGAGTAGCGCAGTTTCGTTCCGCTTTCATTACGTTTGCCATTTGATGTTGCGCAACGTTGTGGTGATCGCACCATCGCGGATTTTGTCTGCAGGAAAAATGGTCCTAGGAATCGTTCGGTTTGTATGCGTACCGAACCGGAAGCCTCGTACCGGAACGGTTCAATAATTACGAATACATTTACCGTTACACCCCTAATTTACATACATCCGAGTCCTGATCGGGAGGTAACGTCCGATTTCGATCGAGTCTGAAACCACGTGATCGGGCCCGATTTCCGATCGCGTAATCGGATCGGGACATCCCTACTCATAACTAGTAAGTAGCTTCTGCAGCTCTGTGTCATGTGTGTCACTAGCCGTAGAAAGTGCCATGTGGGTTGCACTAGCAATCCCAAAACCAGTATCATCACTATCGTCAGCTGGGTTAACATTATCATTAGCATGACTTACATCCCCACTGCCCGATACATCAATTGCTACAGCAACTTGTAAAGCATGACCCTGAATGACTGTGTCAATTACCTCCTTTAAGTTTAAGAAATGTGCCATCCCAGAATCCTCTAACTCTAGTAAAGCCCCACTGGACATGAAACTGCAAATGTACTCAAAACAACCCTTCTCGTCTGTAGGATTGACGCGAGACTCATCCGTTCCTGGCACTGCACCCACTGACTTGGCAATCTGGAACAGTTCATCTACGGAAAGAGTGAGCAGGGTCTTTTTGATGTCCCACACCAACCTTTTCCTCTCATTATCCGCCATAACTGCTTCCCAATTCCATGCACTTGGTCACCAAATTCCAGGATTACAATTCACGCGCTGTTCCTGACGAGTGGTGATTTCAGCACTGCACAGTTACCATTCGTTGTTCATAAACGGTAACCTCTTCATTAGTAGACAGGATCGGTGTTATTTGGAGATTTTTTCACTGGCTGCAGCTCGCTGGTTGCATCAGGTCACTTTTGGTCCGAGGTTGCAGTATCACTTGATCAGCTTCCGGCCACCAGGTGGGAGTGATCCCGGACGAGCCCCCAATAAACTGTTACAGGTACCGGCTGGTATCATGTAAACGGCTTATATGCTCTCGCTCTGAAACAGGAGAAATAAATGAGACAGGGCAAAGTCTGCATCCGTCTTTCATCTCGCTCAGCAGAAAGAGAAAGATCGCAAAGCCGGACAAACTGACGTAACGCCCCGGAAACACAATAAGCGCTACACTGCCCACTGTTGACGAACTCCAAAAATTACTCCTGCCCTCTATATAAAATATATTCGTGCAAATAAATGGTAGAAACAGGTTAATTACCCCTGCACAAAATTCAAAAACATTTCTTTATAAAATTACAAAAAAAACTACCACAAATGTGATAACAATTTACTGGGCATCACATACACACACACACATCTGTACACACACACACACACACATCTGTACACACACACATCTGTACACACACATCTGTACACATAAAGAAGAGTCTCGGCTAGTAGGCTATATTGCGTGTGAGGATGCTGGAGGTGGAGATTTATAGCCTTTTCTCACAGCACTGGATATAATTAAACTTATCAATTTGATGGCGGATCCAGAAAGGTTCAAACGACAATCATCAGTGACAACTACAGATTCACCCGCTGTAAAATGCAAAAGACTTCGTTCGGACTTCGGAGTGGCTACAGAAAACAAGAGACTGCAACCGGACCCATGTGAAAACAAGGATAATATCGGAAGGACATTATATGTAGTCACGCAATACTGACGTTGAACATTAACAATTTGAGAACAAAGTATAATTTGCACGGTTTGACATGATATGATAAGCTTTTTTTTATTAATGTTGGTGGCATGTTTGCGAGGTGGCGGAAGAAAATAAAATCGATTTATAGGGGGAAATATCACCACGACCATGGGCACGACAGGTGCTGTTTGAATGGGCATGATGATGCTTCTGTCCTCCACTGCATGGGGTGAGATGCGTGGCTCACTAGCTGCGTTTACATGAGCCCCTTTTGTTTGATTTAAGAATAATTCCAAATTGATGACTTGTGATTAATCAGTATCTAAGAGCAGCATCTATGAAATATGTGTTGTGTTTTAAGCATTTGAATTGTCACCTGTTATGCATACGAAATTATGAAACGCGAATGTAAACCGTGTATTGAGTTGCGTTTCAAACTCATTGATCAATATGCTTGCGTAGGAGTCAGTGAAATGTGCGCTGGTTTCTCTCCGCGTTCTGCGCTAGTGTGCGAGTCTCATCGACAATAAACGCAAGCTCGTATCAGCCCTATCCACCGCGTTTACATTGTTATTAATAGTGGATACTTTCATGCGCTTCCATGTCCGAGTGTCTGCTATCAGACCCGTTGAAGTGCAGTTTCTGTTCGTGTGCTATGTGTGTTAACCCTATATAGCCTACCCTACATACAGTTAGGGTGATGTACATGACTTTAAATGTGATATTGTCCGCACACATCTTGCGTTTCGTTTGGTCACACCACAAGGTGTCACTGTGGCCTCATAGCTTCAGCACTGCGACTCTGAGCTCGATTGCTGATGTCTGAGGTAAAACACGCCCCCCTCATTAGTAGGGTTGGGTACCGAAACGCGGTGCCAATAGGGAACCGGTTCCGACGTAAACGGTAGTAACCAGACCGAATAAGAACGAAAATTTTGGTGCCTGATATCAGTGCCTGAGTCTCTGTGTCATGAGGCGCACACACGCAAAGTCTCTCGCTCTCTCCCTCGTGCGCGCACTATACGGTTTGGAGCACAGTCTGTTCTGTCTCGCATGCGCGCTCTTGCTCGCTCGCTCTAGATTCCGGGAGATTTTAACTAATTTGCGGGCATCAGGGAGCCGTTATCAATATGCGGGAGACTCCCGGAACGTCTGCTGATAGCGAGGGGATTAATGAAGATGCCGAAGACAAAACGCTCCAAGGTTTGGCTGCATTTCACGTGTAAAATTACGCATCAGAACGCCCTCTAGGTGATGGCGCGGGCGCCGCCTTGACGCTCTTACGTCGTCATATTATATTAGCGCGCGCATCATCTGCTCCTCAGATTTCTCTGCCGAAAAAGGCAGCTTGTCGGCAGCGCGAGGAGTTTGGCAGCGAACGCAGCGTCTCGTTCCCTATTCAGAGAACATGGGTTACACCAGTAACCAGAGACGTTCTCTTTCATAGGCTTACTCAAAGCTGCGTAGCTAAGACGCAGTGGGAACGAAATACCAAACTCGCCAAGCTAAGCGCTGCGTAACTAGTACAATGACCAGATAACTCATCAACTCATCTAACTTCAAGCAGACAAAACATGGGAACCTGTAGCCATGTCGATATTAGATTACCCTGATTGTAATCTCTATTAATCTCCAGTATTATTACATTGTTTGATACAATATTGTTTTATTTGCTATTATGTAAATGTGAATTTTTATTTTATATTGGTTTATTTATTGTTACCATACGTTACTTGTATTTATATTGTTTAAAGATTTAAGTTACTATTGTGTCCAGTTTGGCCCTGTAAATAAAAGGGTATTATTTTTTGACAAAGTGTGAGCGGTTTCATTTTCTTAAGTACCGTTTCAGGCACCGTTTAAGCACCGGAACCATTTAAAAAATACCGAGTAGGTACTGGTATCGGATAAAACCCAACCGATACCCAACCCTACTTATTAGCATACGGACAAAGAAATGTTGAAATGAATAAATGTAGAAATAAATAAATGTGGAAATAAATAAATGTAGAAATAAATAAATGTGAAAATAAATAAATGTAGACATAAAAACATATATACATAAATTAATGTGAAAATAAATAAAAGTGGAAATAAATGAATAAATGTATAAATAAAAAAATAAATAAATGTGTGAAAAAATACAATTATACATAAATAAGGAAATAAAAGTATAAATACTAATTTATTTGTACTTTTTTACATTTCTTCGTATATTTATTTATGTATTTATTTATTTTTAATTTTTAATTAAGTCAGCTTTGGCATTCCATATATTCCTGCCTCATGGTCCTGTACTCACCTGCAACCTATTCCTGCCTCATTGTCCTGTTTGCCACAATCGCTATTCCTGTTACCTCATCCAAGTCAGTCTTCAGTCTTCTCAGTTATCTCCAGGTCTGCAATACTCCAAGCTGTTCTCCAGTCATCTCCTTTCTTAACGTGTTTCCATTGTGTGTGTGTGTGTGTGTGTGTGTGTGCTCATCCAGATCTGTAAGTAAAAGACTCGGTTAATCAAAATTTGCCAGGGTCAGGGTCTCCGGACAAGATGGATGCCACCGAGCCAGTGTCTCTGGACAAGATGGCTGCCGCCACGCTGTCCGTTCCTGTTCCCGAGCCGGTGTCTGTTCCCGAGCCGGTGTCTGTTCCCGAGCCATGTCTGTTCCCGAGCCGGGGTCTGTTCCTGAGCCGGTGTCTGTTCCTGTTCCCAAGCCGGTGTCTGTCACTGAGTCGGGGTCTGTCCCGGTCCATAACCCCATAGCTGCCCCCAAGAAAATTTGGGGGGGGGGCAGTAAGTCCCCTGATGGGACCATGGAGGCCACGCCTGCACTGCCTTCTCCTCCCTGGCCGCCTGAAGGGTCGTCTCCTCCCTGGCCGCCTGAAGGGTCGTCTCCTCCCTGGTCGCCTGCACTGCCTTCTCCTCCCTGGCCGCCTGAAGTGTCGTCTCCTCCCTGGTCGCCTGCACTGCCTTCTCCTCCCTGGCCGCCTGAAGGGTCGTCTCCTCCCTGGTCGCCTGCACTGCCTTCTCCTCCCTGGCCGCCTGAAGGGTCGTCTCCTCCCTGGCCGCCTGAAGGGTCGTCACCTCCCTGGTCGCCTGCTCTGCCCTACCGCAGTCTCCAGGCCCTCTTCCGCTCCACGGGCCTGGCCCTCCATCCTGCCCCCGGGTCCGCCTCTGCTCCACCTCCCTCCTGAACTTTTCATGAGGAGCGTCTGGAATCCGCTCCTTAAGTGGGGGGCTATGTCACGATTCCTGTATTATGTTTTCCTTGTCTTGTGTGGACTTTTGTTATTTCCTGTTCTGTGCCATGTTTTGTAGTCCTTTGTAGTTTTTCTTGTTTATTAGTCTCTCCAGGTGTTTCTAATTAGCCCCGCCCCCTTGTTATCTTGTTTAGCTTGTTTGCCTGTGTATTTAAACCCCTGTGCTTCAGTTTTTGTTTGTCGGTCGTTGTTTGCTGTTGCTTGTAGCTGTCTCCTTGTTCTTGTTCTGAGTTTCTTTGTTTACCCTGGATTACCTTTTTGTATTATTATTATTATTAAAATAGTGCTTGCATTTGGATTTGCTCTCCCCTTCATTCCTGCCTCAACGTTACAGAAGCAATATGTTATAAGTGTATTTATACTGTATATATTTTTTGGCATTTTCACATTTTATTAGGATAGGATAGTAGCTAGACAGGAAGTGAGGTGGGAGAGAGAGGACGGGATCAGGAAAGGTCCACGAGCCGAGACTGGAACTCAGGTCTCCTGAAGCACATGTCGGCACACTTGCCCACAAGGCTACTGTGGTGTGATGCATTTGAGTAAAAAGTACATAGGCTTATTAACCTATTCCAAATAATACAAATTCCAAATACAAATAGCATACTTTGTCTTCAATAACAAATGTACATTATTAGACAAATAAAACTTAGCTATACTTTGTACAAAATACTATTGTATAATGTGTTTTGAAAGTATACTGTCGATGCATTGTTACAATGATCATTTCCAGCACACAGTTAAAATATACCTAAAATACATTTTTAATAAAGTGCAAATAAATACACTTTTAAAAAATAAGCAGAATTTTCACTTCAAGTTTATTTTCTTAAAATATATTTTAAGATAATATACTAAATAAGAATAAATATTTATATTTACAAAATACTATTGTATAATGTAGTTTGAAAGTATACTTTCGATGTGAAAATATACTAAATAAGAATAAATATTTTAAATAAATATAAGTAGAATTATTTTAAAGTGTGTTAAAAGTTGTATTGTGAAAATAGGTAAAAGCATGATGCTAATATACTTTTAATATATTTAAAGATAGTAACATTTTTGTTAGTATATTTGCAATGTAATATTGAAAAAGGGAATATATTTCAAATACAATAAAGTATACTTTTTTTCACTAGGGAAGCCTTTATGCTTTTTTCTAATAATCATACATTATTGTATGATTCACATCATATGAATGCATATGAAATCGCCACCTTGTAAAAGTGACATTTCCCTGTGCGATTATGGTTCTTCTGTGTGAATGGCCCTTTAAAGCCCAGGCAACTTTTAACGAACATTCCATTAATGTAAGTGGAAGAAAGTTTATTCATAACTTCATGAGAACATTGCCAGATCATTAGCTAAAGTTTGAGAATAATCCCGGATATGGGGAGGTTTGGTCAAATCTGGTACAATCGCTGTATCAGTTCCCTTTCAAGGGAACTTCGACGCAGCGTCAAACGCTGTGGGAACGCCCCTGCGTTGTGCGTCATGAAGCACGTATGGAATCAGCCCAATGGAGAGACGGAACGTCATAGGCGGGTGACGTCATCGACCAGGAAACTATAAAGCACCCCAAAAACACAAGCGCATCAGCTTCTGTGCCTTCAGTCGCGCTATATGTGAATCTGTCTGATTGTAAACACTGTGTCTGTCTTTAGTATTTGCTAGGCAGGAGTTATCACATTTACACCACACAAACAATTTTGTATGAGAGACTATGGCGAGCGAACGGCATTTAAGAAGTGTGTTCCTCCCTGCTCGCGCTATCTAACGGGCAGGGATACACACGTTCTTTGTGTTGTTTGTTTGGGAGTGCAGCATGCCCAGTCAGCTCTCGAGGGGGCTGGCTGCGAGCATTGCGAGCGTCTACCTTTATGGACGCTCTGCTCCCGCCGGGCGCTCTTTGAGGAGAGTGCTCGGTGCGCGCTCCCCGCGGTTCGAGTCCCGCTTCTGCCGAGGCTGAGCAGTGATGCTTATCGTGGGGATCACAAATGGATCTTTCAGCGGGGTTAGAGACGGGCTCTGCCTTATCTCTGCCTTTACCTGTTAGATCCAGTGTCTCAGCCCGGTTTGGAAGCCAGGGGTGGGAATTGGCAAAAATGTGACGATTCGATAGTATTGCGATATTTGGCCCACGATTCAATATTATTGCGATTCTTAACATATTGCGATACAGCAAGTATTGCGATTCGATTCTACAATATATTGCGATTCATGCCCCCCATATTATTCAAAGGCATTACAAAAAATAGAGGAAAATAAGACTCAACTCACTTCAAATGTCACATTTAATTCTGTGAACATTATCTTCTACACATTAACTGAACTGCAAAAACTTTTATAAATAATTCCACAAAATCAGCTTATTGAATGGCACAGCTTTTTAAATATCTAAATGTACACTCTTAAAATCAGTCAATCAAGCATTATATTATGATAATCAAGCATTAGCCTATTTAATTATAGAACTTCAGTCGTTAGAACTAAAACTTGATAATCATGCATGAATGCATATTTGTCATTTTAACTGAACTTAAACTGAACTGGTGGTGCTTACGATATTGTTGGTCATTCAGTGTTTCTGTAAAAAAAAAAGTAAGATAATAGTAATTATTATTAAAAGATAATCCTACTACTAATTCTACTAATAATAATGACAATATACAACTATAGTCTATAAAAAAAATATAATATAGGCCTACAACACATGAGCTGCTTGGTTCATGAATGTAAATCATTTGACAGCATTCGTTTGCTCTGATTTGCTGAAATTAAAACAGGCATGGGTGCCATCCAATAAGATTGCCGTTTGCGCATTAGTTCCACTTCCACCTACTACCGGAGAAACCGGCATCTCTTCTGCTTGTTCTTAAAAGCTGAATAATACCAGATGAACTCAGTTATTTTGACAGGAAAATACAAACAAGAAATCGTTTACATGTAGCGCGTCGATTTTGCGTGGTATAATGTAACTCTCTCACTCTCTTTGCGTGCGTGAGAGAAACGTGCCGGCGAGTCGCGCGCCTTCACACTAGAGTACGGTGCTGGGTCACACCATAGCCCGTCTGGTCACACACAGAATGATCACTTGACGGAGTCACGGAGAGCGAAAGTCTCAAGCGCTCAGTCAGGGTTCAGCGAGTGGAAATATATCTATGCTAAACTTACACTTGGCATCTACATTTTCATTTGAATTTCCAGTTGAATGCACGACAACAAAGCACCGCAACAAGCGCTTCCTTGTGGATGTAATACGCGAATGTAAATTATCAGAGTAAACTCCGAGAAAACCCGGAAGTAAAACAGATAATTTTATAATTAAATATTGCGATACTTTGCGCTACTGTATCGATATAATTGCGGGCGCAAAATATCGCGATACTGAACAGAATCGATTTTTTCCCCCACCTCTATTGGAAGCACGCTCTGCGGTTTCTTCCGCCCGGGCTGAGGCACCAGTACTGCAACTATCTAACGTTAGTTATAAAAACTAGGAGATAAAAATAGCAGTATTGACGAGGGAGATGTGGAGGACTTGCCACCTAACACTCCCGAAAGCGAAGAGCTCATGGAGGTTCTCACTCGAGCTGTATTAAAACTAAGCATTGAGTGGCCAGTGGCTAGGCAGGAGTCTGTTATTAAATCTAAGTTAGATGAAAGATTTCTCCCTTCCCGTGTGCAACCTCCATGCCGGTATTCAGATTTAGCGGGGGCTAGGTTTTTGAAAAGAAAAGACGGCGCTTTGCCGCGGGTAGAAGAGACGCTTGCGAGCCATCTCTCTTCCGAGGCTGCATTGTCATTTAAAGCACCGGCATTACCTTCCAAGCCATTATGAAATATTTCGGCTTTGTAAAGTGTATTTGGCGGCAGGTCAGGCTGCGTCGTGTCTGCATACAATGTCTATATTGCAGGCATACCAGGCTGATTTGCTAAAGGACGTGAGCGTGAGTGAGGAGGCAGTACTGACGTGGTTCGAGAACTGCGTCAGGCTGCCGATTTGTGGTAAAAAGATTTTTTTTCCAACATGAAACAGAAAGAGAAAGCTTTCTTTTAGATGATCCTCTCTCCCCTGCGGGGTTATTCAGTGACTTAGTTAATACTATCATTGATAATTTCAGGAAGAAAAGAAGCAGGCAGCAGCTTTTAAAAGGTTTCTTCCATTAAAAGTTCACGTCCACGGGGCTGCTGGGCGGGAGCAGCCCCGGCCATCCACGAGCTCATCGCATAGGCGCAGCAAAGCAGAGTATCGCGTCTCGCGCTCCCCCAGCTGGACAGTGGGACCAGACGCGGCACTCTCAGCCAAAGCTTTTTGAAAAATAAATATAATATTATATATATATATATATATATATATATATATATATATATATATATATATATATATATATGAAAAAAAAAGCAATAGAACTGTTTTGAAGACAGTTATATTGGCTATGCTGAGGGCGGTCCCCACCGAGGGAGAAAGGTGTTCACCTCTTTTTACGGTGCCCATTCTTCCTCGGTGCCCTCAGGGGCCCGTTCTGCCAACCCCGCCTTCATCCCAGGGCGCAGACGGTCCCAGCGAGCGCTTTCCCGAGGGACGCTCGCCGCCTCTGACACTGAGGGTGGTCCCCATCGAGGGAAAAAGGTGTTCACCTCTTTTTACGGTGCCCATTCTTCCTCGGTGCCCTCAGGGGCCCGTTCTGCCAACCCCGCCTTCATGCCGGGGCGCAGACGGTCCCGGCGAGCGCTTTCCCGAGGGATGCTCGCCACCTCTGACACTGTGAGTGGGCCCCATCGAGGGAGAAAGGTGTTCACCTCTTTTTACGGTGCCCATTCTTCCTCGGTGCCCTCAGGGGCCCGTTCTGCCAACCCCGCCTTCTTGCCGGGGCGTAGACGGTCCCAGCGAGTGCTTTCCCAAGGGACGCTCGCTCCCTCTGAGGAGGGTCTCAGAGCGGTCAAACCAGTTGTTCCCTGCCGGTGCGCCGTTACAGGGCGCTGTGTTTGCTGCTCAAATTACACCAGAGACCAGTCTCGAGAGACTGGTACCCTTAGTAGAATTTGTTTGGCAGAGTGGAAAAGCCTTCCAAGAATATCTCAGTGGGTCCTGCAGACAGTAGTAAGAGGTTATGTGATCCAATTTAGGTGTCGTCCACCGAAACTCAGAGGGGTTCTGCCCATAGTGTGGGCCCCGAGCAGGCTCTGGTAATGGAACAAGAGGTGAAAATGCTCCTTCAAAAGGGGGCTATAGAACGGGTTCCTCCTCCCAGTTTGGAGCTAGGTTATTACAGGCGATATTTCATCGTTCCAAAGTAGGATGGGGGGTTGCGTACAATTTTAGATTTGCGCCTATAAAATCGCTCGGTAGGGAAGCTCAATTCAAGATGCTCACTATCAAGCAGGTCGTGTCACAAATCAGGTCCGAGGTCTGGTTTGTCACGATAGATCTAAAGGACGCTTACTTCCACATTTCCATACTTCCACAACACAGGAAGTTCCTGAGGTTTGCCTTCGGGGGCGAGGCATTCCAATATAGGGTTCTTCCGTTCGGTCTAGCTATCTCCCCGTACTTTACGGAGCAGATGGCGGTTCGACATCGAGATGTCGTCCTCGCGCATATCAGGAAGTTGGGGTTGAGGCTGAACGCGAAGAAAAGTGTTTATCTCCTTCCCTGGAGACCACTTTTCTGGGTGTTGTTTGGGATTAGGTCACCCGAATCGCTTCGGTTCTTCAGCCTTGAAACAGTAAAGCTAGGCCAGCTACTCACTGTAAAGCAGTTTCAGAAACTGTTGGGTTTGATGGCAACAGTGTCCAACGTTATACCTTGGCCTGTTGTACATGAGACCGCTGCGGTGGTGACTCAGGACCAAGGGATTCTCCCTGAGGGGAAATCCACTCCGCACGATCAAAGTCACGCGGCGCTGCCTTCGTGCTCTGGTCTTGTGGAAAGAAACTTGGTTCCTATCCAAAGATCCTGTGCTGGGGGCTCTTTGTCATCGCGTAAAGCTAACGACGGATGCTTCCCTCACAGGGTGGGGGGTGGTCATGAGTGGTCGTTCAGCCCAAGGTCTGTGGCAGGACCATCATCTATCATGGCATATAAATTGTCTAGAGATGTTGGCAGTGTTTCAGGCTCTGAAACACTTCCTAGCAGACCTGAGAAGTCATCATGTGCTAGTTCAGTCAGACAACACGTCGGTGGTCTCTTATATAAATCGTCAGGGGGGCCTGCGGTCTCGCCGGCTTTACAAGTTGGCCCGTCAGGTCCTCCTGTGGTCCCTAGGGAAGTTACTATCACTGAGAGCAATGTATCTTCCTGGGTATTTGAATGTGGTAGCGGACTCTCTGTCGAGGCAGGGGCCGAGGCCGGGGGAATGGAGACTCCATCCCCGAGGTGGTGGAGCTCCTTTGGTTGAGTTTCGGTCGCGCCGAGGTGGACCTATTCGCTTCCAAGGAGATATCGCACTGTCGTCTGTGGTTCTCCATCAGTCATCCAGCCCCTCTAGGGTTGGACGCTATGGTGTAGCCATGGCCGAGGTCACGTCTGTACGCTTTTCCCCCGATTGCTCTGCTACCAGGAGTTCTGGAGAGGGTTCGCCGGGACGGGGTCAGCCTACTATTAGTAGCCCCATTCTGGCCGGCCCGAGTATGGTTTGCGGACCTGGTTTCTCTCCTGGACGGCTCTCCTTTGGAGCTCCCGGTCAGGAGGGATCTACTCTCTCAGGCGGACGGCATGATATTTCACCCCCGCCCAGAGTTATGAAAACTGTGGGCTTGGCCTCTGAGGGGGCCCAGCTCTTAGATTCCGGTCTCTCAACCTAGGTTGTTGAGACCATCCTTCACTCCAGAGCTCCATCCACGAGGAAGCTATATGCCTTTGAAGTGAAAACTTTTCACTTCTTGGTATGGAGAACACCTGTAGGACCCAGTTAACTGCCCAGTGGGTGCAGTGCTGGAATTCCTGCAGGAGCGTTTCTCCACAGGGTTATCCCCCTCCACACTAAAGGTGTATGTGGCGGCACTGGCTGCTTACCACGTCCCTTTCAGTGGAGTTTCTCTTGGGAGACACCTGCTTATAACTCGTTTCCTTCGTGGCACTTTGAGGCTGAGGCCAGCAGTTCGTGCCTGGAATTTTCGCCTGGTATGGTTAAGGCTTTTCTATACCCTAGGCCAGGTTATGTTCCTAAGGTCCCTACTAATGTTGTTAGACCTACAGTTCTGCAGGCTTTCTGTTCTCCTCCATTTCAGTCGTCAGACCAGGAGAAACTTAATTTGCTCTGCCCAGTGAGGGCGTTAGACGCTTATGTCCACAGAGCTGCCCTGTGGAGGAAATCAGAACATTTATTTGTATATTTCGGGCCACCCAGGAAAGGGTGTCCTGCGTCTAAATAGAGAATGAGCAAGTGGGTGGTCGAGGCTATCTCACTTGCTTATGAGTCGGCTGGTCAGCCTTCACCTTAGGCTGTACAAGCCTGCTCTACTAGGAGTATGGCTGCATCCAAAGCTTTATTGTCAGGAGTTTCCCTGAATGAGGTTTGTGATGCGACTGGATGGTCTTCACCGTGCAGGTGCTCTCGTCCGCTGTGCGCTAGATATCACATGACGGTCACTTGCTCCTATGGCGATGTGGGTATTCGCGTTCCCACAGCGTTTGACGCAGCTCGAAGTTCCCTTGAAAGGGAACGTCTTGGTTACGTATGTAACCCTAGTTCCCTGATAGGGAACGAGACGCTGCGTCGTTCTGCCATACTCCCGGCATTCCCGTTAAGCGCTCCTTCAGGCCTATCAGAAGCTGATGCGCTTGTGTTTTTGGGGTGCTTTATAGTTTCCTGGTCGATGACGTCACCCGCCTATGACGTTCCGTCTCTCCATTGGGCTGATTCCATACGTGCTTCATGACGCACAACGCAGGGGCGTTCGCACAGCGTTTGACGCAGCGTCTCGTTCCCTATCAGGGAACTAGGGTTACATACGTAACCGAGACGTTTCCCAACTATTGCTTTATTAGCCGGCTACAATGACAACACTTTTGCCTTTAGTTTGGATGGCGTGTACATGCATAATTTCTTGTGTTACATGTTTATTTATTATACAAGGAAACATATTGAATATTAACAAAAGTTTAAATGATATTGCTCTTCATTCAACTTGTTCATATAGCTCTAGGTTTCAGCACCAGCAGTGATGATTGCTCGCGAGTGTCAATGCATCCTCTTAGATCCTCAAGTGCCGGTCCATCTTCTGATAAAAAAAAAAAAAGCTTTTAAATCTTTGGAGAAATTTCTCCACTGTGACCTCCGGTGGTCCGACAGGCACTAGCACTCCAGAGAGGGTCTGGACAATGTTGCGGAGAGAGTGTCTTCCAACACTTACAAAGCAAACTAAAAAAAGGTCTGGGGTCCAACACACTTCAGCAAGCATCTCTGATAAGTCCATCCACACATGTTCTGCGCAGCTGTCCCAGAGGAAGAGAGATAAGTGTCGGTGTTTGATGGAGAGAGACACACATCTGGCTTAATGCATGTTTGACAGTCACAAAGATGAGACTAGAAGGCCAGAACACAAAGCACATTGAAGGCCTTCAATTATGAACTAAGAATTTCTTAATTAAAATTTTGAAAGAAAAAAAAACAAACTATATACAATTATATATTTAAAATAAAATGAAAAATCGAATTATTTGATTGTCACAATTTCATAATCATTGCTGAATGCTACATACAGAAAACTATCTAATTAATCACATTACATTTAATAAATTCAATAAAAATGAATTTTTAATAAATGACCTTTTTTGCACCTTTGTCTTATTTTGGCTTTTTAATCATCTGTTAAAGGCTTAGAACTGCAATATTTTCAGTTGTTTAGGGGAAAAAGTATAAAACAAATGCTTTTGGTAAAAAAAATGGTTCAAGCTCATTTTTGTGCTCTATATTGCAAAATTGTATCTATATATTTGTGAGGTCTTAATTTTTCTTGCAGTCAAAATGTTTGCATTGTTTGTCATCTTGGATGTTGTGCAACACACATCTCACAATACTGGCCTATGTTTACCTCTTTTTCCATACCAGGTCCTATAGTTTGTCCCAGTCTGGCCACCTTTCAGCCCAAAAACATGCCATGCAACTTGTAAACGTGTACAGAAGTGTGTTGCATTGGTGTGGTTTAGACCAGTACAGATGCTGGTCTGCTTCATTGAGAGAAGCTGGCCCAGTGAAAGTGCTTGATCAATCATCTGCGTGCGTGTCTGCACTAGCGAAGGCTTCCAGCTCGTGTCCCGCCGGAGAAGCCGAGAGATAGCTGAGCTCTGACACTGAGCAGGGGTCTGTGTTTGAAGTGTGTGATCATGAGCTGATGTTACAGGTGAGTGTCATTAACTGACCGCAATACCATTACAAACCTTCACATACAATTCTCACAGCACTCCGCATACCTCAGTTACACACCAACAAACACATAAACACACACTACTGAGTGCTGAAAGCCTTCCCAGTGTCTTCTTTGCATCTTTTCTTTCAAACTGATATTAGAGGAACATTCTGGGTTCATTAAATAGTTTGTGCTATTATGTTCATTCACACAAACACACTAGAATTTCATCTCGTCCTCCTTTACTTCAAAAAAGCAAAAGTCTAAGACTAAGACAAAAAGTATGAGACAAACTTAGAATGGAAGTGAATGGGGCCAGTTTATGGAGGATATGAAAGCAGAAACGTAAAGTTCATACTGCAGGTAAATGTGGCACAAATCTGATTAGTTTTGCTCATGTGTGACTCAGATCTGGCTTTGGCTACGTTCAGACTGTCAGTCCAAATCTGATTATTTGTGTATCCGATTGGAATCTGATATAAAATGATTGGCTGTCCACATTATGTACAACTGTACAGATCCGATGTGTGTGTCCATGCCGCTCTTTCATTTTCCAGAATACCTGCATTGGTTTCTATGGCGATGACGTTGCGTTGGTAGGAATACGACAACAATATGCTGATTTCACGCAGCCGCCATTTTGAAATGGCTCCGGTGGGAAGAAAACCGAAAGTGTCGCCTTTAATCAAAGGAGAGTCGCGAATGCAATGGCGTATTGTTGTGTTTAATGTAGAAATTAGTTATTCTAAAAATGTACATACATTTCTTTCATATTTTACACTATATACAGTGAAATTCATTTATAAATAAAATATTTTTTTTTATATATAATTCAGAAAGTAAAAAAAGAAGCAGGAACGAACTATCCTGTATTGGACATTACCATCCAATAGTGTAAATCGCGGCAGCAGCTTCAGGTTGGTAGTCCAAGGCATTGTTGTCTATCTGTCCTTCCGGGGCTCTTCCCACCGGAGCCTCGCTTTCCATTTCAAAATGGCGGCTGCGTGAAATCAGCGTATAACAACAACAACAACTACTACTACTACATGGAGGTGTTTGCAATACAGATGTTGTTTTATTTAATGTTGTAATGTTTATTTTATGTTGTAATTGCCTCACTGTAACTTATGCTGTAAGAAAATTGATAAGGTAATTGATAAGGTAATGGTAATTTTCTGCCAGGACTAGTTCATGAATAGTAACATCGCAATTCATAATTCAAAATACGGGTAAAACATACAATCAATACGGAAAATTCCTTCATATTAATACAGTATGGTTTTTACAGATTTCTCTCGGAGTGAGAGTAAAGAGAAAGAGAGACCAGTTGGACTGAATTACTGGTATCAACATTATGCCACAAGTGCTGTCAATTCAATTGAACTTGTATTGAACCTGGAATATTCCTATATATATTCCACGTCCTATAAGTAAACGTGGAACAGAATGCATAAGCCATTTTATTTGTGTCTAGATGGGAAACCAGATATTTGATGCAGAAAAAAAAAATAGTGGTATTTGTTTGGATTGATTGGGTCATCGAGAGAGAGAGAGAGAGAGAGAGAGCTTAGGGATGTCCACTAAAAATGGAAGTGATTTCAGAGGTTCTGGATAAAGATTGCGAAGACAAGCTCAGACGAATCTTGTAGAGATAAGACCAGGAATGTGTATTAAGAAAGCAAACAGGTTCCGTTTTGAATTACTAGCAAAGAAAAGAGATGCTTCTCCAAACATGAAGACATCTCCTCCACTACAGACCCAGAAGGTTTGCAGGAGGAGCGGTTGCACTGTATTGCTGTGTGACTATAGCACTAGAGCCAGACGGCTGAATGATACGGTGATGAGTGTGTCTGCGAGTGCTTCTTCACACAGCGGGGGGAATGTCATATCACAAGGGCACGAGTTCAGACGGAGACATTAGGAAACACTGACTGATCTATAACAGTTAAATGACAGTGATCACACATTTCAGATTGTGCTTAGCGCTGGAATGGTGTAAACATGCTGTTAGGTTCGAACAATTTCAATATTATGAATTTATCTCAATCAACATCCTTTTAATTTACACTTTGTAAGGGGAGTATACAAAGAAATCCTGGTTTCCATAAATATTTTTTTATTTTTCACCCTATAGACTGTATTAAGCCAACAAATTGATCTTAGAACTTTTGAACAACAATTTCTATCCTCCTGAATCCCAGAAAAAAAAAAAAACGTTTTTTGAATTTAGTATTTTGACATTAAAAAAAAATGTTTTTAATTACATTTTATTCATATGTTGCTGTGTCCACTGTAGTCGACACCAGGAATCAGTTGTTTAAAAAATAAAACTACATTAAATGACATGTACAGGAAAAAACTATGGATTTTTTTTTTCATTCACCAATCAATTTTTAGGTTTTAGGATTTTTTTTACCAAACTTTGTATAAAGATGATTCTCAACTATGTTATGGCAAATATAACGTATTGAATTGATATACCATTTTAATTAATGTGGGCCATAAATGTGTTGTGCCATTCAATATAATGTAGCTATACATATAATTTCATATCTAATTGCACATTAATGTGTTCTTAGGGCAACATGTAATTAAAAAGGAAGTGTAATGATGGGAGTAGGCCTAATAATTGGCGAAATTTTCATAATAATATCTAATAGCCTATTTCATAGGAATTTTGCATATAATTTCATTTGTTGTGTCTCCCAAAATGCCTGATAAACATGCTGTAAGTCCTGGTGTCTCTACAGTGGACATGTATGAGATCAATGCCATGTGTTGTAACAGAAAGTCATATTTTGATTAGAAACCCCATAACAATTTCCTGAGAAGTTGATTTATGACAAAAAATTTAAGATTATTCAGATTTAAATGATAATTATAAAATATTATCATATTTCTATAGTGCTAATTGGCTATATTAATGTCAGGCATTTTTCATGTTGAAACCTCCATAAGTCCTGAATGTGCTCTTTTAAAACTGTGACATGAGAAATTTAGGCTACTAAAATATAATGTTCACTACAGTGGACAAAAGTCTATTCCTGGGTCCCATGCAGGACTATGAACATACACGCTCTTCCAGTCTCGATGCAAGTGTGGTGAACCCATATGTGATGACATCTCGGGAAAAGAAAACGAAAGTATTGCATGTGTTTGCTAGCGCGCTCATTATGATCCACAGTGCGTGAATGTAAGTTACAGAAGGAAATAGATTTCGTGTGTTTGCGTTCTCAGGGGTTTGTGTGAGATGTTGGGTTGAGAGAGTAGGGGAGGAGGCAAAGGAACTTCATTGGGCGGTCACATAAAAACTGCCTGGAGAACTGGATGCGGGATCAGTCGGTGATGTTCTCCGTTCTCGCATTTTCCTGGAGCTACAGATCCACTGGACTTCTTCAGCTGGCTTCTTCTTCTACATGACGCGGAACTAATGGCCTAAACATTCCCTTCAGCCTTGGACTTTTGCTATGTGAGGCGAACTCCGTTGAATACTCCGTTTTACGTCTTCTCTTCAGGAATACCGTGCGCATCTCTACCAATGGTAAGTTGGCATGTCGTCTTGAAGTCAGCATTCATTAAGATGTGGTCATAGTAAGAAGTGATTTATTACTTTATCTGAGGTAGGATATACGTGGTTATTTAAAACCCAATTACACACGTTCAATACGCTTTTTGGACATTTTGTGTGTAGCTATTTGGAAATCGTTTATTCCCATCTTCTTTGCAGGCGAGACATCGAACTCGAATGCTCCCATTATAATCCACAAACCTGTCTGTACGTCCAGAGATTCTGGATTGTCGCGTAGGCTACACGATAACGAATTGTTCTAGGTGTATTGGGAATGTTACACAGCATTAAATATGTCAATATGTTGCTCAGTCACTCGAATGTTTATGGTAAATGTTTTTGCAAGTTTACCACCAACGCGTGCAAACACCTGACCGCAGACACACACACACACACACACACACTGGGCTGGATGGAATAGAGATTTCATTCAAACTGAATATATATTTTATGTTTAATTTATGTTTTAAGGTGGTGGCTAATACCATGTTACTACAAGTTTAATTGCTGTATGTTGTCAACTCTTAACAGTTATGGTCGTAGCTAACAAAAATGTAACGTTTTGCTAATGTTCCCATTATGAAAACGTCTAATGTTTTTTCTTTGTTATACGAATGTTAAGGGAACATTCCATTTTAGAATTTTGCAAGCATTATTGGAACGTTACTTAAAACAAGTAGTGACATTTATGTACAAAATGGCACATGCACATCCAACTAAACGTTTCAGAAAAAAAAAAACGTATAAACAATGTATAAAATAACATTTTGTGCTAATGTATTGATAACATTATTAAAGACCAGATACGTTTGAACACTACTGGAAGAATGCCTGTTCATAACATTGAGAGAACCTTGCCAGAAGCACTGATAGCTGGGAAAGCAGAAACGTATCAAGATTACTTCTGGAATCTACAACAAAATTCTAGATTCTAAATCTTCCAAATCACTGTGACACTGAATCCTATTCAAACACATTCCGAGCTCAAGGCTTACACAGCATTTATGTTGTTTTTGTTTTTATCTCAAGTTAGTGTTAAAGAAAATAGTTGTATTCTTAATTTGAAAATTTAATTGAAACCAGTCTCCAGTGTAAGAATGCACTAGTAAATGTGACCTCCACGAATGTTTTGAAGACTTACTTTGTCTTAAATGAGTTGTAGTGAAGAGTGGTGGCACTCAGTCAAGCATAAGAACACGTCTGAAAGGTTTTATGAGGCACATTATGGCATAAAGAGACACGGCAACCATGGGCTCATTTGGCAGGGATCTTTGTCTTTAGTTCAAGGAAAGTTTAGTGGAAAGCAAAAGAAAAAAATAGATACTCTAAATATCTTTTCATACCAAACACTTGACATTAAAAGTAAACTGTTGCAAGAGTCAGTCAGTTCACTACTGAATACAGATCAACAGATGTTGTCGTCTAGACTCTAGAGCAAGGGTCTTGAACCTTTTTTAGGCCAAGAAAGGGCTTCTTGTTGAATTGGCTTATAGTACTATAATACATATTTGTTAATATGCTGCTTATATTGCAGAGCCATTAAAACCCTTGTTATTGGTGGACAGGTGTGTGCATTAGTTTATTTTAATGTGGGAGAGATAACAACACATTTAGATTAGTTGTTTTCTTAACTTTTAATATCGTCATTCATTTTAATGCATATTTTAGTTTTATTCTTTTGTTTTCATAAAAATTCGTTTGGAATCAAACAATAAGATTATGTATGCACATGTCCTATGAGCTTTGATAGCACAGAAGGCTATACGCTACTTTGCATTGGCTGCTATTAAGCTGTTTTGTTTTCTAAATGCACATGATGCTACTCGGGCTTCCAGATTTGATTTCTGAATAAAACTGGTCAGAGGTTAAATCCTAACATTGGCTGCTCAATATTGTCTGTTTCTCCCCCATACCCTGCCCCACACATCTGAAGAACCATGTGCATAACCTAATCTCATTAAACAGGGTTAGGGTAGAGCAAAGTCGAGCACTGTGAGCTTTACACGACTCTGCCAAATTAAATGACTATAAACCCACACTGCAAAAGCACATGCATCGCTCTCCATCTTCAAACACATCAAAAAGGGATTCTGTAAATATTTAGGGCAGTATCTGTAGGCGTTTAAACAAGAGTAGGTGGTCTGAAGAAACCAATTGTTTGTGCTTTGTTACATGTTTTCTGGCATGGCTGATCAAAGTCTTTTAGTTACGCTCATTTTTATGGTTTGCTCTCGACATAATGAACTGTTGGAATAGCACTGCTGTTTAAACTGCAGACATCTTTTTAAAGGTATATCACTCTAGAATGACAAGCACTAGCATCACAACTGCTGCTTGATTGTGAAGACGGGGAGAGAGAAATAACACTCGTGACCACACACACACACGGTGTTCTTGTTAAAATGCATCATTCCTGCTGTAATGGTTGGACTTGGTCCAGTAGAACTAAGTCCAAGAAATGACAAAATACAACTATTGAGTTCAGCTGTGGTAAGGTTTCAATGGTGACGTTGTTGTTGGAGACCTTTCCCAAGCACTTGTGATTGTTATTAGTGCATTTACTCTGCACTCAGATAATTTGTTGAAAATCACATTTGCGGAGTCGCACGGTTGCAACCAAGATCTCCATTAAACACACTCTGCTTTTGGCACGTATCTGGATGTTACGGGTTAACAAACCAGGACGGTGCCGCTTGCATGCCCAGTCTGGGTTGGGGGATTTTTAAAGACTCTTTAAGAGGCACTTGTAAGAAGACCATCAATAAAAGAGGCAGTTTTGAGATCCCTTTGTTGACAGACGAACCTCTATTTGTATGTAAATTGGAAAAGTGCCGTCCTTTCAGGTGTTCACACCTGGTAGTCTTGTAAATGAGCGAAGATAACGTGTTGCACAGGCAGCATTTTAGTTGCTTAAAGGTGTTGCTCTTAGTGTAAATATACTCTTGCCTTGCAATCATGCCATGCTTATACTGAAATGTTTACCCTATTTACAAATATACTCTTGTCTTTCAGGAAAAGGATCTCACCGCAGTTCTTAAACAGCCTTGCAGGACGACGTAACATTCGCTTGAGGAACTCGTCTTGTATCACCTCTCAACAAACATGGACTGTTTTCCCATGCTTTATTTTCTGTCGGTAAGTGGACCACGCCTATCCAGTCTTAATTGTGTGACGGGGTTGTTACATTTTTGCTGCAAATTAAAAGACTTAGTCATTCTTTACAAAAAACAGTGGTCAAGCAGGAGTTTTGCTGTAAGCTGTTTTATCTTGCGGTTTGTGCACTTGAAAATTGTAGGCTGCCATCTTTGTTTGACATCAGTTGTGATTACCAAACTGCTGTTTGGTTTGAGCCTTAAAGGGATAGTTCACACAAAAAAAGAAAATTCTGACATCATTTACTCACCCTCACATCATTCCAGACTTGTATGACTTTTGCATTTTTTTTGTTCATAAACTCTTAAAAATGAAAATAAAATTTGGCATCGATGGTTCCATGAAAAACCGTTAACATCCATGCAGTTTTTGTACTTTATTGGGAAAAGGTTATTCAGATTATTAAAACATTCTTCAGACTAAGAAAAAGTGGTTCTTTGGGGAACCAAAAATGGTTCTTCTATGGCTTTGCTGCGAAAACTCCTTTTTCGAACCTTAATGGAGTCCAAAGTTGTTTGAATCCCTTTAAATGTATTTTTTTTTTCTCTGAAGAAATGATGACATGAGGGTGAGTAAATGACGACAGAATTATATTTCATTGTTTGTTAAATGATCCCTTAAATGTCTCAGCTCATTTCTTTATATAGTTGTAAACTATTGAATTATAAACAAGTTAAGAATAAGGTCCAAAACAAACTATGCGCAAGTACATGAATCGAAAGTACTTTTAGAGTACATTTGGAGTACTTTTTAGTACTTTTATTGGAGTAGTTTTGCAAATATACTATTTAAGTCTTTCTAGACCCAAATTTTACATTTCATTCAATGTGTTACTTGCCAATTCTTTGTAATTACTTGTGAAATTTACTAGTAACTTCTGTGTTTTTTCAAGGAAATTTTACACCAAAGTCTTTTTCAGTGTAATTTTGTTGCATTCTGAAAGACCATCATGATTTTTTTAGTTCAACTATAGTGTCATGGTGGAGCAACAGTTTAAAGTGAATGTTGCTCAGTAAGTTAGGTAAAGTTAGTGGAAAGATGCGATCACGTTTGCAAGATTTTGTGGTCAAAAAAGGTTCCTATCTTACGTAGCCATGCATTTTGTACAGCTAACACTGAAGTCACTTTGCTGCGGAAATCGTTTGAACAATCGTAAATGAAGTCAAAAGATTCATAACAAGCTACTTGAATAAAAACCCGTAGTTATTTAAAGGAAACTTTGTCGCCCCCATGAGTATGGAGGTCATACTAAGCGTGTTCAACGAGACTCTCAGGCTTTGAATACTTGCATAAAGTATGCTTCTGAGTTAAATGATTTTGTGTTCTTGGTATGCTGTTTCATCATTGAATGTGAGACAGAAAAGGCAAACATCTTTCACTGAAGTCTTGGTTCTCTGTTTCCTTGTTCAACCGCCCACCAGAGACATCATGATTCCTGGTAATCGAATGCTGATGGTTATTTTATTATGCCAAGTCCTACTGGGAGAGAGCAGCTATGCTAGTCTAATACCCGAGGAAGGGAAGAAGAAAGTGTCGGCTCAGCACCCGGGTCAGAGTCATGAACTGCTGCGGGACTTTGAGGCCACGCTCCTGCACATGTTTGGGCTTCAGAGGCGCCCGCAACCCAGCACCTCGACCGTCGTGCCCCAGTACCTGCTGGACCTGTACCGGCTGCAGTCGGGGGAGGCGGACGAGGACCTCAGCTTCCAGTATCCCGAGCGGTCCACCAGTCGGGCGAACACCGTGAGAGGATTCCATCATGAAGGTAAAACAGCAGAGTTTGACCATTTATAGCTGGTCTTATGGTGTATGCAGCTGTTATTAGTGCAATAACAGTGGCCTTTTTAGCCCGTCTACATGTTCTGCTGCACTGTATGGATTGTTTAGGTGAGATACATGTGATTGATTGATTTATTTAGTCTGTTTTTTTGGAAATGCAGCATACACTGAGCCCAAGACAAATTTGCCTAAGGGGACAATAAAGTATATTGTATTCTATTGTATTGTACTTGCCCAGCCTACAAAAATATGTAATAAGAACTCTTTGCTAATGTTTCCATTCAGTTGTGAATGTTCAAAATGTCCCGTTTTTTAAACGTTACGTGAACGTTAAGAGGACATCGCGTTTGATCATTTTGCAAACATCATGGGAACGTTAGTTTTGAATGCTCTCTGAATGCATTTAAAAACATCTAACTAAAACATTTCAGAAATGACAGATGTGTAAACGCGTTTGTGCCTACATTTTGACTTGATAACTTTGAACGAACTTTCCATTAATGTTACTGGAAGAACGTTTGTTCATAACTAAGTTCTGGGATAGTTTAAAATCAACCCAGCATTTAAAAAGAATTTTAAAAAGTTTATACTTTTTCATGTGGATCCCGTTGAGGGACTTTCCTCAACATGTAATTATTTTTAATGCTATACTCTACAGATTTCTAAATAAACTCCTGTTGCCAACCATGTGGTCTGTTAGGCAGACAGGATTCCTAGAATGAAAACGTTCAGATTCAGGGTGATAGAAGGCCATCGGCATGCTTAAACAGTCTATTCTTGCTATTTTATGTTTTTACAACCTTCGTACTTTCACTGCAAATGTGCTAACCTACAGTAGTTGTTACCTTAAGTAAATTTTATTCCTGATTTAACCCATAAAAATTATTTTTGCTGGTATAAATTGATGTATAAAGGTTGTTTTAGTGATGTTAAATCATATTTTTTTCTTGTTAATTAAGATGATTTACCTTTTTTTCAGTGTAAATGAATCAGAGTTCATTAAAAAGAGACACTGAAATAAATGACACTTTGGTCCAACTATAAATTGTTACATCTAAATGTTCTTTTTTTTCTTATTATATATTTACAGATTCCACCTTAAATGTATTTGATTTAAAATCAATCCAAATATTTATTTTCCCAAAGACAAAGTACAAATACAAAGTAAAAAAAAAAAATATATATATATATATATATATATATATATATTTATTTATTTATTTATTTATTTATTATGAAGACCATACTTAATAAATATACTATCCTTAGACACCAACCAAAAATACTTCATGTAGTTCAATATATACATATATATATTGTGTTAGTCAATTGTTTATTTAGTTTACTTACTATAAATAAGGACAACTTCAAAAGACCTTAAAGTTTATTATGATGTGTTTTTTAAATATGCACCATTTGTTCTGTTGTGCAAAGAAAAACAACATTAAAACAATTAAAAATGAATAATTGCTGCTGTCAGTAAAGCTATAGCCAGTGTGTTCTGCACTACAACAACACTGTCAAGTGAAAATACTATTTAAACAAAAGTGTTTTGTTTTATTTTTTTTCTATGAGGAGTCTTATTTTGAATGTTGATTACTATTGAAGAATTTTTTTTTTAAATAGCTGGATGACTATTAAGCCTCGTTGAGACAGTCAGTGCAAATCCGGATTGAAATCCGATCAAATGTGAACAGCAAAAAATCACATGAAATGCGATTTTATGAATCCGTTTTGAGCTACATTCATAAGGGGTTTGAAATCCTATTCACATCGCATTTCTGGATATCAATTTCAGTCCGACCACTCTTATCGGGTTACGCGTGGGTCATGTGACTTTATCACGCTACATAAATTGCAAACATGTCAGACGTTGTTATAGGAAACATGCTGAAAGTCGCTACACATTGTCATGTTGTAAATAAGACAGCATCTGTATTGCAAACCCCTCCATGTTGCTGTTGTTGTTGTTGTTTTTGGCGTATGCCTAGAAACCAACGCAGATAATCCTGTAAACGAACGACACGCAAATCAGATCCAGAATATACACGAATAATGGGATTTGGACGGACAGTGTGAAGGCACTTCCAATCTTGTTCCTGGAGATCTGCCTTCCTACAAAGTTCAGTCCCAGCCCTGATCAAACACACCCACAACAGCTAATGAAGATCCTCAGGGAAACTGGGAGATGAGTTTGTCGGAGCGAGCTTGGTCTGAACTCTGCAGGAAGGCAGATCTCCGGGATCAGGATTGGACACCCCTGATGGATGGGATGATAAAGAGTTCGTCTGTCAATGTCACAAAATGAATCCCGATTGGGCGATTAGTTCCACGACTCGATTGTCATACGGACCAATACCAAAGTGAATATTTGAATATTCAATTATTTTAAATATTTAAGAACAATCTTGAAAGCTTCTGCTGAGAAGAAATAAATAGGTTGGCCTAGCAACAAGACAAACATGGCAACAATATTACGTTATTCATTTCTACATTATTATTATTAATCTGAAAATCCAAATGACTCCGCTTCCTTTATTTTATGTTCAGTGAGTCTCTTGCCAGTTTCTTCTTCTTCTGAATGAAGTTTTCAGTGGAGTTTTTAGCCGTCTATTCAATAAAGAAACACTGAAGTCTTTCTCTTAGTAAGCTGATATTTAAATGCTTAGATTTATGATCAAAAGGTTTCAAAATATGCAATACAATGATGATTGACTGATGAATAAATAAACCTTCCTCAAAAGCCTGATGATATTATTTGATACGCATGATTTTTTTTTCGGTAAAGTGAAGCTGTTTCAGTCCAGCTGAAATATTACTAACAATATCAAAGTTATTCCTGTGTTTCCTTGATAAATCAGGTCAGATTTGACACAGAAAGACTCGTGAAGCTCGAGCTGAAGGAGGACGCTTGTACAATTACACTGAAAGCCTTTTACTGGACAAAAGAGTCTAAACTCTCAGTCAGAATTTTTTCTAACAAGTAAACCTGAGTTTTTCTCTAAGTTTTGATCACTTAGAGGCCTTTGAAATGTGCATGTGAAACACGATGCAGTGTATTTGATAGGGTTTCTATGGTCATTTGACCTGTTGTCTCTGTCTCTCCTCTAGAGCACATGGAAGAGTTGCAGTCAGACGGCTCTCAGGAGACTCCGCTTCGCTTCATCTTCAATCTCAGCAGCATCCCAGAGGAGGAGCTCATTTCCACCGCAGAGCTTCGTATCTACAGGCAACAGATCGATGATGCAACCTCAGATCCGGCACACGCGGGAGGCGAGGGTCTCCAGCGGATAAACATATACGAGGTGCTGAAGCCTCCGCGGGCCGGCACGCTCATCACGCAGCTCCTGGACACGCGGCTGGTGCGCTACAACGCGTCCCGGTGGGAGAGTTTCGACGTGAGTCCCGCCGTGCTGCGGTGGACCCGTGATAAACGCTCAAACCACGGGCTCGCCGTGGAGCTCGTGCACCTGAACCCGAGCCGGCGGCCACAGGGACGCCACGTACGCGTGAGCCGTTCCCTGCATCCCGTACCGGATGAAGACTGGGACCAGCTCCGCCCACTGCTAGTCACGTTCGGGCACGACGGAAAAAGTCATCCGCTGACGCGGCGAGCAAAGCGAAGCCCCAAGCAACGAGGCCGGAAGCGCAACCGCAACTGTCGGAGACACGCGCTTTACGTGGACTTCAGCGACGTGGGCTGGAACGACTGGATCGTGGCTCCACCGGGATACCAGGCGTACTACTGTCACGGCGAGTGTCCGTTTCCCTTGGCCGATCACCTGAACTCCACCAATCACGCTATTGTACAGACGCTGGTTAACTCAGTGAACACCAACATTCCCAAAGCCTGCTGTGTTCCCACCGAGCTCAGTGCGATCTCTATGCTGTACCTGGACGAGACGGACCGTGTGGTGCTGAAGAACTATCAGGAGATGGTGGTGGAGGGATGCGGATGCCGCTGAGACACGGGACACACTTACACCCGTATGTGGACACTTATTTATAACTTCTGTGTTGAGATGTGTGTTTGTCTCATTCTTTGTCTGATCGATCATATATTTTGACAAAAAGTATATATGAATATATATTTATATCAACATAAGTAAAAAAAAAAAAAAACTTTTTTAAAAGTGTCCTTATTTTAATTATAATTCAGCTGTACAGCTTTCCATAATGTATATCAGACTGTATAAGGGTTTTTCTATGTGCTAGAAGAATTAGAAGCCACTAAAAGTTTATTTACTGCTAGTATTTATTTCTTTAATACCATATACATTCACGAAAATAGAAATGCGTAGCCAACGAACCCCCTATTTGATCAGAACGCACCGTTTGTGTACTTAAAATAGAGCACTGTGTGAAATCCTAGGAAAACTGATTTTCTTCTATATCAGTAAAAGGAATCGGATATGTATTGATGTGAGTTAACGTTTTGCATCAGCATGTTCCCAAAATAACTTTGTTGTTAAATAAATTGTGAAACATTCCAACAACAATGTGAGATTAATCAAATGTAGTGTGTGATGTTCTGTTTCAAAGGTCAAGAGCTAAGGGATGATATGGGCTTCTCACACACACTGGAAGGCAGACATATACATATATATATAAAACAAATGCAGTTTTAAAACCTTGTGTATCTATGCCAGTCATCTTCAAACATATTTTGTGAACTCATGAACTGTCTAATGCTGAAACGGCATTGCTTGCATTTTAGCAATTCAAACCTCTGCTATATGTTTGTCATTAAATTGCACACTTTTAAAGTATTTTGATTTGCATGGTTCAATTACGCTTTTAATCAAAAATGGTTTATACGATATAAGTGAAAAGTAATAATTTATTGCATATTATACATGTCATTTGTTATGGATAGCCTAATGTGTGTGTGTGTGTCTGTGTGTGGGGGGTCGGGGGTGGGGGGGGGGGGGGGGGGGGGGTCCTTTGGATGTCCAAATATGTAAACAATTATCTTTTTTATCAAATATACCATGAGAGAGTTCTATAAAGTTTCATTATAGTAATATTAATTTGTGTTAATTATTTTGAATCAAGAAACAAAGATATCCATCTGAAAACTAAAAAATTCTGTCAAGAACATGTTAAGAACCCTTGTCAATGACAATTCAGCACATTTTATGACACACTTATTATTTTAATGGGGACAAAAGATGGTTACACTTTAATTGATGGTGATGTATAGTTACATTGTACTTCCTCAGATAAGTACTGAGTGATATTAATCAACTGCAACCATAGAGTTACGGTTAGGGTTTGGTTTAGGGTTAGTTACTTGTAATTATGCATAATTTACTGTTATTAACATAGTAAGTAAATGTAGTAACGTGTAAGTACGTCACCTAAAAATAAAATGTTACCGAGAATATTTTTATTTTTTTTAACCATAATACAATAAAACATTACTATGTTACAGTATTGATCAGAATGATCACTTCTTATGAAAATAATGCTTCAGTGCAAAAAGTTATTCATTTTTATCTTGGGGTGAAATGTAATCCGGACGAGCATTTGTGTGACATTGTAAGAAAACAAGTTGACTGGCTTCATCAGCACTTAAGTGGGGATCAAAGGGTTTACTGGGATTTGAGCTGTCAATCAACACACCTCTCTGGAAGCGGAAGGCATAGTCTAGATTAAGAGATGACAAGGTTTGCATACCAACAAAATTGTATTATTATTATTAATAATGAATATGCAATCTCTAGGCTATATGATTAGACAAAGGCCTGCACTGCAGAAAGCTAAGAGGGAAATGTGATTAGTAGACATGACACTGCAAAGATCATAAACGAAACTGTTAACATGAGGACCTGACTTTATAACTAATAACAATTTCAGCATGTTGCCAGTCGATTCCAACAGAAGGACCTCCACGTGGGGGTTTTCACAGCAGTCATCCTCTAGGTGATTACTCTTTTGGATACGTAACATTTTATTTAAAAGGCTATTTATTGTTGTTTAAATATTTGTTTGTTTTATTGTGATTTTTCTGTCTTGGTACTAGCTATGCTCAACCTAAGGCTGAACAATTGCTGTTATATTCAGAGATATGATAATGTATCTTGTTTGTTTGTGTTGTGGAAGCATAATAATGAAAATGAAAGCATAATAAAAGAGTCCTCCTCCAGGTGCGACTGCAGCCCCAGCCCGCCTGACCCGCACAATAGCGGCTAGACTGCGTGACGCACGCGCACCGCTGAGTCTGAGTGGGAGTGACACCAGCGTGGATCTGGCGACGCGACGCGAGCGCAAATCAAAGGTGAGGCGGCGTGTCTCCATCGGCAGATTGAATACAGACGCCTGCCAGGCTAATCACTCATTTACTACCTGTGTTCCAGCACTCCAACGGAAGCCCTTTGAACTGTCAATAAGCATCATTGTCCGATCATCTTTCACCCTTTCGTTAAAGCTTTTCTGCTTTAAGGCTTAAATTGACCAGATCCTCTGCTCGCGCAAAAATAAACACGTGTCAAAAATACTGTTAAAGGATTTCCGTCATAATTAGATTCAATCATAATGGGGTCTAAAAAGAATCTCTAAGAATAAAAAAAAAAAGAAAAGAAAAAGTGAAATGCCGATAGGATCATTTTATTCGAAAGTCTCAGTGTATATTGTAGGCCTAATCATCATTATGCTGGACATTTCCATTAGAATGCATTAGGAAATGATGATGGAATAGCCTGACTGCTGTAAAAAACAAAAACAAAAAACCTTACCTTTGGTTCTGAAAACATGTGGTTGTTAGTCGCTCCAGTCAAAACAATCTTGTCAGGAATTAATTGATTAATAAATCTAATAAAATAAATAATAAATGTTATTTTGTCAGTAACGTTTCCAGTTGTTTCCCTATGTGATTCACTACTTATGCAATTAACAAGATTTCACTCACATAATTGTTACCAAAATTAACGAAATTCTAATAGAATGTTTGTAAACATTATTGAAAGATATGCCAATGTCCTTCTTTTTATTTAATTTTTAATATTTGGTGAAAATACAAGTTATGGAATAAAATGATAGTGATCCGTTTTTCAGTTTTTTACTGATTACTGAAAATAACTCAACATACAGCCATTATTGTCAAAATAGCTGGCAACAAAAGTGAGTACTGTACACCCTAAGTGATAATAGCTGTACGTCGCTTAACCATGCAAAGCCACATGTCCTATTCATAATGTTCATGTTTTTTGTCTGCTTGACAGGAACATACAAACGTGTGTATCTTGTATTAGAGCAGTTAAAATTTGTACTTTGAGTACAATTCTCTCATCCTGACCACTGGATGTTCAACATGGCACCTCATGGCAAATAACTCTCTAAGGATTTAAGAATTAGAATTGTTGCTCTCCACAAAGATGGCCTATTATAAGAAGATTGGTAACACCCTGAAACTCAGTTACAGTACAGGCCAGGGTCATACAGAGGTTTTCCAAGACGGGTTCCACTTGGAACAGGCCTCGCAAGGGTCAATCAAAGAAGTTGAGTCCTCGTGCTGTGCTTCAGGTTTCAAAAAACAGACGCGTGATCGTGCCAGCATTGCTTTATGGTGCTTTTCCACTGCATGGTATGGTACGGCTCGGCTCGGTACGGCTCGCTTTAAATGGTACCACCTCTGTTGAGGTTCCAAGCGTGCCGTACCGATACTAAAATGTGACGTGAAAACACTACAGATCACTGATTGGTCAGACAGAATCGTCACTACCAGCGTCATTGTATTTGCGAGACATCAAACCCGTTAGATTTAAATAGCCAGTAAGTAACAGCCATCGATGTAGCCCCTGTTTTAAAAACTACTTGCTTGACTTGCTTGAAGGAAAAAGAAAGAAAAAAACTTCCAAAAAAGAAATGGCTGAATCGTGGTCAGTGGACGAAGTGCAGATGTTCCTCTCGTTGGTTGCGAGGAGTGGATAAACTATAACGATCAGTCTATAATCCCACCCACTTTGAAGCGGCACTAACTGCAGTGGAAAAGCAAGCCGAGCTAAAGCGAACCGAGCCGTACCACGCAGTGGAGAAGCGAAGCGAGCCGAACCGTACTGAGCCGTACCGAGCCGTACCACGCAGTGGAAAAGCGAAGCGAGCCGAACCGTACTGAGCCGTACCGAGCCGTACCATGCAGTGGAAAAGCGAAGCGAGCCGAACCGTACCGAGCCGTACCTTGCAGTGGAAAAGCGAAGCGAGCCGAACCGTACTGAGCCGTACCGAGCCATACCGAGCCGTACCATGCAGTGGAAAAGCGAAGCGAGCCGAACCGTACTGAGCCGTACCATGCAGTGGAAAATCGAAGTGGGCCGAACCGTACTGAGCCGTACCATGCAGTGGAAAAGCGAAGCGAGCCGAACCGTACCGAGCTGTACCATGCAGTGGAAAAGCGAAGCGAGCCGAACCGTACCGAGCCGTACCATGCAGTGGAAAAGCGAAGCGAGCCGAACCGTACTGAGCCGTACCGAGCCATACCATGCAGTGGAAAAGCGAGCCGAACCGTACCGAGCCGTACCATGCAGTGGAAAAGCGAAGCGAGCCGAACCGCACTGAGCCATACCGAGCCGTACCGAGCCGTACCGAGCCGCACCATGCAGTGGAAAAGCGAAGCGAGTCGAACCGAACCGAGTCGTACCGAGCCGTACCGAGCCGTACCATGCAGTGGAAAAGCGAAGCGAGCCGAACCGTACCGAGCCGTACCGAGCCGTACCATGCAGTGGAAAGGCGAAGCGAGTCGAACCGTACCAAGCCGTACCGAGCCGTACCATGCAGTGGAAAAGCTAAGCGAGCCGAACCGAACCGAGTCGTACCGAGCCGTACCACGCAGTGGAAAAGCGAAGCGAGCCGAACCGTACTGAGCCGTACCGAGCCGTACCATGCAGTGGAAAAGCGAAGCGAGCCGAACCGTACCGAGCCGTACCTTGCAGTGGAAAAGCGAAGCGAGCCGAACCGTACTGAGCCGTACCGAGCCATACCGAGCCGTACCATGCAGTTGAAAAGCGAAGCGAGCCGAACCGTACCGAGCTGTACCATGCAGTGGAAAAGCGAAGCGAGCCGAACCGTACCGAGCTGTACCATGCAGTGGAAAATCGAAGCGGGCCGAACCGTACTGAGCCGTACCATGCAGTGGAAAAGCGAAGCGAGCCGAACCGTACCGAGCTGTACCATGCAGTGGAAAAGCGAAGCGAACCGAACCGTACCGAGCCGTACCATGCAGTGGAAAAGCGAAGCGAGCCGAACCGTACTGAGCCGTACCGAGCCATACCATGCAGTGGAAAAGCGAGCCGAACCGTACCGAGCCGTACCATGCAGTGGAAAAGCGAAGCGAGCCGAACCGCACTGAGCCATACCAAGCCGTACCGAGCCGTACCGAGCCACACCATGCAGTGGAAAAGCGAAGCGAGTCGAACCGAACCGAGTCGTACCGAGCCGTACCGAGCCGTACCATGCAGTGGAAAAGCGAAGCGAGCCGTACCGAGCCGTACCATGCAGTGGAAAAGCGAAGCGAGTCGAACCGTACCAAGCCGTACCGAGCCGTACCATGCAGTGGAAAAGCTAAGCGAGCCGAACCGAACCGAGTCGTACCGAGCCGTACCGTGCCGTACCATGCAGTGGAAAAGCTAAGCGAGCCGAACCGAACCGAGTCGTACCGAGCCGTACCGTGCCGTACCATGCAGTGGAAAAGCGAAGCGAGCCGAACCGTACCGAGCCGTACCATGCAGTGGAAAAGCGAGCCGAACCGAACCGAGCCGTACTGGGCCGTACCATGCAGTGGAAAAGCAAAGCGAGCCGAACCGTACTGAGCCGTACCGAGCCGTAGAAACAACAAATACAAGAAATCCTGCAAACAGTTTGCTGATGAATTACTAGAACCATGTCCTGTGGCCTGATGACACTATAAACTTGTTTGGCTCAGATGGTGTCCAGCAATGCCCTGGTGAGGAGTACCAAGAACATTGTGTCTTGCCTACAGTCGAGCATGGTGGTGATAGCATCATGGTCTGAGGCTGCTGGTACTGGGGAGCTGCGCTTCATTGAGGAAAATATGGATTCCAACATGTACTGTGACTTCTGAAGCAGAACATGATGCGCTCCCTTCAGAAACTGGGCCGAACGGCATGATAACGACCCCAAACACACCGCCAAGATGACAACTGCCTTGTTTTGAACAGTTTTGACATGTTCTATTAGGGTGTACTCACTTTTGTTGCCAGCTATTTTGACAATAATGGCTGTGAGTTGAGTTGTTTTCAGAGGACAGTAAATATATACTGCTATACAAGCAGCACATTGACTACTCTAAATTATATCCAAGTTTCATTTCTATAGCATTTTCCCTTGAGAAGATATACTAAAATGTTTGCTGAAATGTGAGGGGTGTACTCACTTTTGTGAGATAGTGTATATATATATATATATATTAATAGAAGGTATTCTGAAACTGGATGACACAGTCTGTAGCAGGGTTGACATTATGTACTTTACATGGCTTTAACCTTATATTTAGAGCTGTGTCCTAAATATGATATTGAAAAATACTGTATTTGTTAACTTAAATATTGGTCTCGCAATGGCTCTCCCTCACCCCCTTGATGTGTGGAAAATATGACTTTAAAAATAAGTTCTCAAAATTGTTTTAATATTTTCATGCATTTGTATGTTTCCTGAGATTACCGATTTACAGCGATTAACGTGTAAAAGAAGCATCATCGTTTCTTATCTTTGAAGAGGAAAAAAAGCCCAGAACATTTGTCTTCTTTCTTTGCAAAGCTTTAGTCAAATTACCTCAGCCTGGAGGTAGAGGCTTGCCACTTTTCCTTTGAAGACTATATCAGACACAGGTCTGTCAGATGAGGGAAGGTAGGAATTTCATTTTGAAGTGGCTTAGGGCAGAGGCCGAGCTTTTCCAAGTGCAGATGCACATCAACTGGCCTCCCTCCATCAAGATAACATCGCTCATAATCACACCAAACTCTCAGAAAGATGCCTACAGTCACCTGATACAGTTTAAACAAAACAAACAACAACTCTGGTGCATTCTTTGAAAGTAACATTTTTAGTAAAAGACTGCCAAAAGAGCCATGAAACGTCTGTGCCAAATAACACTTAAGTGCATAGTGGCAAAAATTATCACCAAGTAATAATTGTTGAAAAATTCTTACAAAATGCTTCTATTCATAGGCAAAAAAGCAATGTTCTCAGTGCAAAGACTAAATGTTTTCGATTCACAACATTATCAGTATCACGACAGACAATAGCACATCTCAGTGCAAGTTTCTCCTCTTGTTGGAGGATTGGTTTAAAAGTTGTTAGTGTAGATAAAGTGCTGTCCGTCAGTAGATTGAATGTGTGTTGTTGGGCAAGAGGTTTCTCTCTGTGCGGTCCTCAGCTCAGACTTGTTTCATCATGCACCTTTGCAGCACCTCTTACTAAGCAGTGGATGTGTGGCTTGTTTTGATGCGAGGATCAGTTGGCTAGTAACGGCTGATGTCAGTGCAGGTGGAGGTCAGATCCTCTTGTTTCACTCCCCCGCTCACTGTGCCGTATTCATAAGCGGCCCCAAGTGTGTGGAGTGGGAGCCAAGCTGGTGATACACTAGAAGCGGCTGCTTTGCATCTTTGCAACTGCAGGGTTATTCATGTCACACAGCCTGAGCCTGGTCTTTTGCTCTGGGGTCTGAGTCAACTAATTCAACTGATGACCCAGCTAACAGGGAACGCTATCAGAACTTTGGCTAACGTTCTGTCAAGGTTCTCTTAAAATTATGAACAAATGTTCTTCCAGTAACATTAATAAAACATTCATTCAAAGATATCTGGTCTTTAATAATGTTCTCAAAACGTTAGAACAAAAACATTATATACTGTATATAGAAACGTTTTTACCTGAAACGTTTAGTTGGATGTTTGTCTAACACTTTTTTAAATGTTACTTGTTTCAGAATGATCAGAGATCAAAAGTAACGTTCCCATATTGTTTGCAAAATTATCAAATTGAATTATTTATTAAGGGAATAATCGTTCCCTTAATGTTCGCATAACCAAGAAAAAAAAGCTTTTTGAGAGCATTTTAAAAATTTGCCGTTTTGAACATTCAGAGAACATTCAGAAGTAACATTTGTAAAACTTAATGGGAACGTTAGTAAAACATTCTTAGAACATATTTTTGTTAACGAGATAGTGGAACGTTTTAGCTGTTGTACAGTAGACAGAATAATCTTTATTCTAATTCACAAAACCAAAACACAGGAGATCATTGGAGATTATACTAAACACAACCACTAAACATTGACGGACAAACAATATCGGACAAAGTAACTGAGGAAACTAAGGGTGTACTCACACTAGGCGATCTGAACCATGCCTGAACATGTTTGGCCCGAGTCTGGTTTGTTTGACTAGTGTGATCACTTCGTTTAACCGTTCCTGGCTCGCTTGGAAGAGGTGGGCCAGAGCACGTTTCAGTTTGGATCGGGCGTGGTACGCATGTCGTGTTATCGCTAACCACGCCGGAGCACGGAACAGCTACTACTTTTGTGTGCGCTACTGTCATCATTACGACAGCAAACATCTTCTATTACTACTTGGATAATTCAAGTGAATCAAGTGAAAATTGCTGCGTGGCATAAATTATAAATCTGTTAGGCAGTCTATTAGCGAAAGCGCTTTTCTTCCTGTTTTCTTCAAAGCAAAAAGTTACATCGTAAATGACGTAAGCGTGCTCCAGCAAGCAAATGTGCCAAAGTTAAGTGCAATGTGAATTAGGGCCAGCGGGGAAGTGGGGAAGTGGGAGAGGGCTCGGTACAAGGCAACCGTGTCTAGTGTGAGTACACCCTAAGGGTATATATAGCATGGAGATAATTAGCAAGAATAGAAACAGATATGACTATAATTAAGAACCATAGGAACTAATGACAGCAAACAAATACAAAGAAACACAGGGAACAGAATGAAAACAAAACCAAAACAGAGCATACATGTGACATAACGATCCCCAAGGGAGATGACAGAGGGAGAGACCAAGGTGGCAATGTCGGTGGGAGGTTGCAGGGAGAAGCCAGGCAGGGATCCAGAGCCAGGATGAATGTCGATGTAGGGAGGAGCCATAGTGGAATTTTTGCTGTCGACACCAGAGTGCCTGAGGACTGAGGTGTAGCCGGAGGGATGATGGAGCCAGTCAGAGCACATGGCACAGCCAGGGCAACGTCTGACAAAGGTTGAGCCGGAGGGACGAGGGAACCCGGTGAAGTCGCAAGGACGAAGCGAGGGAGGAGCCAAGGCGGACAGGCGAACAGAGGAGTCGTCGAGGGGCTGAAGTGGACCACCGAAGGCGAGGCTGACGGACTGGCTGTCTTTTTTAAAGAGGAGGCGGGACAGGGAACTGTGCTGGACAGGACCAGCGGGGGCACAGGAGATTTCATACTGGACAGGACCAGCGGGGGCACAGGAGATTTCATGCTGGACAGGACCAGCGGGGGCACAGGAGACTTCATGCTGGACAAGACCAGCGGGGGCACAGGAGATTTCATGCCGGACAGAACCAGCGGGGGCACAGGAGACTTCATGCTGGAAAGGTCCAGCAGGGGCACAGAAGACTTCATGCTGGACAGAACCAGCGGGGGCACAGGAGATTTCATGCTGGACAGAACCCGCGGGGGCACAGGAGACTTCATGCTGGACAGAACCAGCGGGGACACAGGAGACTTCATGCTGGACAGAACCAGCGGGGGCGCAGGATATTTAATGCTGGACAGGACCAGCGAGGGCACAGAAGACTTCATGCTGGACAGAACCAGCGGGGACACAGGAGACTTCATGCTGGAAAGAACCAGCAGGGGCACAGGAGACTTCATGCTGGACAGAACCAGCGGGGGCACATGAGACTTCATGCTGGACAGAACCAGCGGGGGCACAGGATATTTAATGCTGGACAGGACCAGCGGGGGCACAGAAGACTTCATGCTGGACAGAACCAGCGGGGGTACAGGAGACTTCATGCTGGAAAGAACCAGCAGGGGCACAGGAGACTTCATGCTGGACAGAACCAGCGGGGGCACAGGAGACTTCATGCTGGACAGAACCAGCAGGGGCACAGGAGACATCATGCTGAACAGGACCAGCGGGGGCACAGGAGACTTCATGCTGGACAGAACCAGCTGGGGCACAGGAGCCTTCATGCTGGACAGAACCAGCGGGGGCACAGGAGACTTCATGCTTGAAAGAACCAGCAGGGGCACAGGAGACTTCATGCTGGACAGAACCAGCGAGGGCACAGGAGACATCATGCTGGACAGGACCCGCGGGGGCACAGGAGACTTCATGCTGGACAGAACCAGCGGGGGCACAGGAGACTTCATGCTGGACAGAACCAGCGGGGGCACAGGAGACTTCATGCTGGAAAGAACCAGCAGAGGCACAGGATACTTCATGCTGGACAGGACCAGCAGGGGCACAGGAGACCTTCATACTGGACAGAACCAGTGGGGGCACAGAAGACTTCATGCTGGACAGGACAAGCAGGGGCACAGGAGACTTCATGCTGGACAAGACCAGCGGGGGCACAGGAGACTTCATGCTGGACAGGACCAGCAGGGGCACAGGAGACTTCATGCTGGACAGGACCAGCGGGGGCACAGGAGATTTCATGCTGGACAGAACCAGTGGGGGCACAGAAGACTTCATGCTGGACAGGACCAGCAGGGGCACAGGAGATTTCATGCTGGACAGAACCAGCGGGGGCACAGGAGATTTCATGCTGGACAGAACCAGCGGGGGCACAGGAGAATTCATGCTGGACAGAACCAGCGGGGGCACAGGAGACTTCATGCTGGACAGAACCAGCGGGGGAACAGGATATTTAATGCAGGACAAAACCAGCAGGGGCACAGGAGATTTCATGCTGGACAGAACCAGCGGGGGCACAGGAGATTTCATGCTGGACAGAACCAGCTGGGGCACTGGAGACTTCATGCTGGACAGAACCAGCGGGGCCACAGGAGATTTCATGCTGGACAGAACCAGCGGGGGAACAGGATATTTAATGCAGGACAAAACCAGCAGGGGCACAGGAGATTTCATGTTTGACAGGACCAGCGGGGGCACAGGAGATTTCATGCAGGACAGAACCAGCGGGGGAACAGGATATTTAATGCTCGACAGGACCAGCGGGGGCACAGGATATTTAATGCTCGACAGGACCAGCGGGGGCACAGAAGACTTTGTGCTGGACAGGACCAGCAGGGGCACAGGAGACTTTGTGCTGGACGGGACTAGCGGGGACAGGAGAAACAGGAAATTATTCTCTTTCAAATAAAAAATTTCCCAGAGGCCAGGCACAACACATCCACAGCAGTGGGGGTGTGATCAGGGCTTCCCTCGATGCCCTTGAACTCCGCAAGCAACCCCACTGGGACGGAAGATGTAGCTTGCTCATGCATGGGCTCGGGGGCGATGGATGTCTAGGTCCTCCTTTCAGGCTCTGGCTCATACATCGCTGCTCGCTCGAGCTATCCATCTACGTTGGGCTCTGGTCTCCGCTCCGTGCAGCAGGGTGATGGATGGCTGTGCTCTGAATCTAGGGGCGGGGCTTGTGACAGCCTCTTTAGCAGGGCAGATGGTGTACGGGGACCTGCAGTTTACCAGCACCCACTCCACAAACTCTGCGAAATTCCCCTGAGGACCTTTAGTATCCGCACTGAGGCTTGTGAGGTAGAACGTGCACAAGGAGCACCCGGGAAACAAGTGCAGCACACCAGAAGTAAAAATCCACGGTTGTGGTTCTGGAGGGATTGCTGCCCCTGCTCCATACAGAGCAGCTGGACTGCTGGTAAGTCCATTATCTTTAACCCGCTTTTGAGGATCCGATATTCTGTAGCGTTTTGGCTGTTGTAGAGACGCACATGACGAAGTAGTATATATAATAATCTTTATTCTAATTCACAAAACCAAAACAAAGGAGATTATTGGAGATTATAGTAAACACAACCACTAAACATTGACGGGCAAACAATATTGGACAAAGAAACTGAGTAAACTAAGGGTATATATAACAGGGAGATAGAAACAGGTGTGACTATAATTAAGAAACATAGACAGGGAACACAGGCAAAGGAAAAGGAAAAGAGGGAACAGAATGAAAACAAAACCAAAACAGAGCATACGTCAGATAGCGAATGAGGGAACTGAATGACCACTGCTAAAAAAAATAAAAACTGGTGTATAAACACTTTTCACTCTGAAATTGCTATTAAGTTTCACAAATAATTACAAAGAACCTGCAAGTAAAGTAATTTTTTTACACATACTATTCAGAAGAAAAAAAAAAGAGAAAAAACCCTGTTTATTATTTAAGCTGTGAAGTTGTTGTCCTTTCTGAGATGACAGATTCTGTGTTTTCTGCTATAAGTTTCTCCGGTGTTAAGTGAGTTATTCAGAGAGACAAAAGCGAGATCTTTGAGACGCATATGAGATTGCTTGAGTCCGATTGTCTGGAGAAAAAAACTGACCAAATAAGTCTCAATTTGGTCTCATGTCTAGGAGAAAGATTATCGAGCTATTAAAGAGACCCCATAAATGAATTTACTTTCTTATGGTTTAAAACCCCATTTTTTTCTTGGGGACATTGCACATCTCGGATGCAGGGGAAAGCTGCTCCATTGTCTGCTTTATGCACCTGTCAGCAGTGGGTTTGTCTGGAAAACTCAGACGAACTAATTAGAAGGGCTGTTCACATACTTTTGACATGTAATGTGTATATAAAACATTAATGATCTGAAAAGATTGATCTTGTGGCAGTGATCACGTTATGGTACCTTGCACTTTGTTTCTGATTGCTCTAAACGACCTGTCATTTCTCTTTCAGTGGAAACACTTTGATGTGAAGATGTAAAGGCCCTTTTGTTTTCAGTGTAATTTGGGAGCCGGTAGCGTGTCTCAGCGGTGGGGATCTTTTCCCTGTTGTTGTGCAGTTTCATTAGGTACAACTAATGAAAAGATGGCCCTCGGATATCCCCGCTGGTGACTGCCCACTGGTCTCTACTTATTTCCCATCATCCCTCTTAACCTTTCAAACAGGTGTGCTTCACTCATGTTTGAAGTCCCTGCCCGTGGCGCTGAAGACACTCAACAACCAGCAGTCAAAAATAGTCCTTGTTTTTAGACATTTTGACTAATGGACATTTCTGTGTATTTACTCACCCCTGTGTTGTTTCAAACCTGTCGGATGTTTCTCGGTGCAACATGAAAGTGGATTCCCCATTTTTCATATTATATAATTATGACTTATATGTCAGAATTTCTACCTTTAAATAACATAATTATCATTCACCAAAGCACGATTTGTTTCCCTTATGTGGTGGAAATGGGCTTCCATTGCTGAATAAAATAATGGATTTCTTTCAAAAACAAACAAAAAAATCTCACTGACCACAAATGTTTGAATGATAGTTTAGAAGTCTGAATTTCTGTGTGAACTATTCCTTTCACAGTGATCCCAGATGAGGTCTGTTCTAGCGCTGCGGTTCTGCTAATATGTGTTTGCACCAGTACGCCTCTCCGAGATCCTCAGTGGAGGGGTTTCTCCGCAGTCAGGTGAGCGAGGCTTTGAAAGCGCAGATGCGAAACCAGATCCGTAACTCGATCCCAGGGCAATTACAGCCACAATAGAATGCTTATTTATTTGACTTTCTTTGATTTTCAAATGGTGCAGACGGAAAATGAGCTTCACATCTAGACTGTCGCATTTGTCATTTGAACACAGTTTCTCTTCTTGGAGTTGGTGTCACCGCATCCTTGAGCAGGGGTTAAACGTGGGTTTGTTAGAGAAGGGGTCGAAGCGCACCGCAGTCAAGTTTTTCTCATGTTTGAGGACAGACGGGAAGGGCAGTCGGAGGAGGTGGGGGCAATTCCCACCCTTTTCCTTTTTTCTGCTAGTATTCTTCTCTGAAAGGAGTGTGACCACCGGATCCGCCTGGGATGAAATGTCATATCTCAGAGTGATCTTTATCGCTTAATTGCTTCCTTTGTCTCCCGTGATTCCCCAGGCCCTACGGTGACTCTGTCTTTGAAGTGTCAGGGGAGGTTATAGGGGTACGGACTGAGCCGGGATGCTGGACGAGACTGGGAGGTGCTGTGATGTGTCTGACAGCTCGCTGCTCCTTAGTTACCTGACCAACAAAAACACACCAAATCATGCTAATGACACAGCTTTTACACTGCCAGCCACTGTCGACGAAGAGTTGTGGACCAGCGTCCTAAAAGAAGGAAGAATTCACACACAAATACTTACTATTTACCTCTCCTTAGGCTTTTCCAACCCCATATTATTCAATCTTTTTTATTGTGTAATTGAGATAAAACGTCAAAATCATGATATACCGAGATAAATAGTCAATTATGCGATAAAAAGTCATAATCATGACAATAAATGGCATCCAAGTCAATAATTCACCCAAAAATTCTTACTCTCTTGTTGTTCCAAGCCCATATTATTCTCCTGTTTTGTTATAAATCTGAGATAAAAAGTCATAATTATGAGATAAAGACTTTACATGTCATAATGATGTGATGTTCATAATGTCGAAATTATGAAACAAAAGGTAATTATGACAAAAGATCAAAAAGGTCAAACACATGACATACTAAGTCATAATTTTTATATAGTCAAATTATTTGATAAAAAAGTGACATAGTGACAAAATGATGAGATAGTCAAAATGAGATAAATTTGAAATTATGAGACATATCGTCATAATTGACAGAAAGTCAAGAAATGGTCAACATTATGATAAAAAAAGCCATAACCATACATAAAAAGCCAAAAATATGACATACTAAGTCATAATTATGAGAAAGACGTCATGGTGATAAGATGAGATAAATTAGATAAAGTGAAAATTATGAGACAAAGGGTAATTATAAATTATAATCATATATAATAATTATATAATTATAAGAGTAATAATTTTGATATAAATAGTCAAAATTATGTGATGAAAAGTCATAATAATGACATAAAAAGTCAAACTTTTAATATAGTCAAAATGAGATAAAGTCGAAATTATGAGACAAAATGTCCAAATTATGACATATTAAGTCATAATTATGAGATAAAACGTCAACATTATGATAAAATCATGACATTACATAAAAAATCAAAATGATAAGATAGCCAAAATGAGATAGTTGAAATTATGAGACAAAACATCATAACTGACAGTCAAATTAAGATATTCTAAGTCATAATCATGATATAAATAGTCAACATTATGATAAAAAGTCATAATTGTGACATAAAAAGTAAATATGACATGATCTAAGTCAATAATTCCCACCAAAATATAAACTATTTATTCCCTATCATGTTGTAGGCTACCAACCCCCTTTTATTCAATCTCTTCGGCACAGAAAAAAAAAGATAAATAAATATATATATATATATATATATATATATATAGAGAGAGAGAGAGAGAGAGAGAGAGAGAGAGAGAGGGGGGGGGGGGGGGGGGGATACATTAACGTCACTTCCACGCCGGAGCACAACCCCCTCAGCCGGACTGAGTGGCAGAAGAGCTGCTGCGTGGCAAAAGAGTTAATAGGGGAAACTGCGAAAACGCGAGTAAAACAAACTATTATCAGTTTAAACTAAAAGTTGGACTCGATATAGTGTTCCTTACAACTTATCAAAGATCCAGTGATCCATGGATATTGACATGCAGCCAGGAATCGTGTTTCCTGACATTTATATGTGCCTGATTTCTACGGCGGGGAAATAAATTAAGAAAATTTGCCTGTAAACGTTTTATATAAATACAATATAGATCTAAAATCCGAGTCTAAATCCGAGTGATCACTTACATTAATGTCATACTGTAAATCATCATATCGTCCAGCCAGTGGTGTAAAGTAACGAATTACAAATACTCTCGTTACTGTAATTGAGCAGTTTTTTTTAGGAATTGTACTTTTTTAAGTAGTTTAAAAACAGTGTACTTTTACTTTTACTTGAGTACATTTTAAGTGCTGTATCGGTACTTTTACTGCGCTATTTTCCCTGAACCTGCCGTCGCTACATTTATATTAATATTTATTTTTATAATAAGTCATCATGTGACTCGGATCCATGCGTGATTCCCGTCAAATCAAATCGCGCGCGGAAAACTTTGCATCAAACCAGCATCAACAGACTTCGAGACACCTGGCGCCAATTTATTTTGTTCACGAAGTGACTTTCGGAGTGGATCTTGAGCCTGGAGGAAGTTCATGCATTTCTGTCTTCATATAGGCAAAAAAACAGCGCAAGCGTCACACCTCACACGTGCTTCAGTGTGTGTGTGTGTGTGTGTGTGTGTGTGTGTGTGTGTGTGTGTGTGTGGTAAATGAAACTGCGCGTCGGCTGCACCATTCATTCACACAGAACATGCAGGATTCGTATTTAAATGGTCTTTGTGGTTTAATATTTACACACACGCACATTATATCGCGATTTGATTTCAAGTGTACTGAACTTCTTTCTATTTATTCCTCAACAAATTTACAAATTCCGTGAAATTCCGAGTTATAAATTCCTTTGTTATGACTGGATTTTGTCAGCATTTTAGGGGGGGCGGGGGTCGTCCAAAACAATGGTAGGGGAAACGCTGTATTTTTAGTGCTAGCAGTCAAAAATAAAACTGTTGGAGAAATATTGAAATACTGTTTCTTTTTTTCTATGAATCTGTGATAAAAGAGTAAGCTACATTTTCAATTTGCAGGGTATAAGGTGGACTAACATTCATAGCATAATACTCACTACTCACTACTCTTGAGTACTTTTAAAAGGGCTACTTTTTACTCCTACTTTGAGTAGTTTTTAGGACCGGTACTTTTACTCTACTCTCACTACATTTTTTGACAAGTAACAGTACTTTTACTTGAGTATGCTTTTTCAGTACTCTTTCCACCACTTCGTCCAGCCCTAAAACTTGTATAGTTTTTTGTCAGTGTTTATTTAAAAACATCCAATTATGCAGAATATAGTCTGTTCTGTAGCTTTTTGCAGTCTGTAAATATATACAGCACCTCAGATTTCTGGTCAAATCTAGTTGTACAGTCAATCGCAAAGCTCTTTCCCGTTTTAGATGTGTTTTGTGTGTTTTTCACGGCATTCACGCTGAAAACAAATGCTGCCTCTCAGTCTTTTTGCCACTTAGTGGGCGCGCCACATTCACTCCGGCCGACGGTGTGATACCCTCTATAGAGAGAGAGAGAGAGAGAGAGAGATTTTCATACACAGAGTTTGTGTGTTGTTTTCTGACCCCATGGCAGATGTTAGATCAACACGTGTGTTTGGTGTCAGTAACGGCACACCTGGGGCAGTGTGTTAGAGGGGCAGATTATCAGTGAATAAAGACCTGCATGCTGTTCTATTTCGCACACTAGTGCTCAGCATAAGTGAATGTAACCCCTCCACCCAGGTCCTACTCGCCTCCGCTCTCTCTCTCTCTCTCTCTCCGTGAGAGTCAGGCGCTCTAACAAGGAGGCTAAAGACTGCAGCCCCTAGCGTCTGTCGCTAGAGCGTCTATTGAGATCAGAGGAGTGAGGTTTACTCTCATAGCAACTACTAGCTGGCCTCCGTTACACTCACACCCATGCTAAAGTTGACTAAAAAGAGGAATAAAAAAAACATCTTTTGGAAATTGATCTTAATGCCTTAATTTAAAAAAATGAGGAAAACTCCAACCTTTAAGGACACCAATTTTCTTTGTGAAAGAATAATATATCGTAAATAAAAAAATGTTCTACCTTGAAATACAGGGTTTATTAGTCAGGACATCCCTATGTTAAATCCCCATAGAGCGACAGATTTTATTTTTAACGGGCAGTTATTTCATGGATCAGGGACACTCCGCATCCTGATAAAGTTCCCTCGGCCTTTGGAAGTAAAATATCCGCACATCATCACACACCCTTCACCACACCTAGAGATCGGCATGGCTTTATTTCAGTTAGCCTAATAGCTGTATTGATTTGCATTGAGAGATGATCTTATGGAAAGATCTCCATGCCAATCTCTAGGTATGGTGAAGGGTGTGTGATGATCATCACAGATGATTTTTTATTCCTCCTTTTAGTTAACTTTAGCATGGGTGTATTCACTAATGCTAAGCCCTATTCAGGGAGTATTTCAGTAACTCCAGCATTCACAGGCATTTCACAGGCATCCAGATCTGGGATGTCAGTGTTTTCTTCCACCACACGCATAACAATTCCCTGCCGAATTAGCTATATTTTTGTGTAATATAACAGTTTTGTGAATCCACATCTCTGAGTCTACAAGAAGGGATCGTGTCGTCATGTAAAATGTTCTTTTTGACCCTGCCACTTGAAGTGCTGGTACTGTTAGGAAGAAGAATATCACGTCACTATAACACTACAGTGAATTGGCACTGTTAAGAAGAAAAAGAGAAGAAAAAAAACATAAAATTGTGTGCAAAAATGTTTTAAAATATGTATATACATGTACCATATATAATAGCGCAACCATATTGATGAACGAGTCAAATGTTTACCTTATGTAAATAAGAGTTTGCTTTAACTTATTTCAGCTAATTTCGGAGATAAAATGCATTTCAACTACAGTGCATCAATTTTCCTATTTTTAGATAGGATTGAAATAATCAATTATTTTTACATAAAATATGAATGTATTCTTATTATTCCAAGCATATGACATTTTGTTTACCGGGCAGTGCTGTGACTGACCGCGTGTTCGTGTCACTTGCTCCTCCACTGTGCATAACACAGTGCATTCGTTTTATCAGTAAGGTGCATTCAAATGTATATTTTACAGGAATCTACGTGAGAAACAATTACTGCTGTCCAAACAGGGCTCAAGCTGTCATCAGAAGATCTGGCATTTAAGTTACAAGGACTTTATATTGTCATGCTTATTTGATGCTTATATGCTCTTCTGAAGCACTGTGAACCAGGGGCCCATTAAACTGCGTAAGACTGCGTAAAACTGATCCGCTGCTTTAAATACAAAGTTAAGATGTGCAATTTGCCGCTTTCCGCGTGTCTCTCGAAAATGAACTAGACACTTATGTTTTCCGCGTCCCGTGTGAAACTGCCTTTATGTCTTAAGTGGAAGCTAATTTATGAGTAGCCCACCAGGAATTGTCCCGAATGCCGTTTATGTTCCACAAAAAAAGCACACAGGTTTGGAATGGCACGAGGGAGGACATAAACGTTCAGTATACGCGTTCAGTCTACACTTTCCATGTTGTTACAGTACAGCTCAAACTAAAGGTCAGCCCAATCCCTCCACAGGGCCGCGAGCAGATGTTCACTTTGGTGTGGGAGCGAGCCAAATATGAAACAAATGTGAAAAATTTTACACAAGAAAAAAATCAAAGCAGGGAGGAGCGCTCTACTGCTTTCAAACATCAGTTGGGACGTGTTTAAGGAAAGACAGCTGTGATGAACACGTGACTGACGCAACCAGGCCTTTGAGCGCCATTAATAACCACACGCATTAAAACCGGCAACGTGTTTGAAACTCTGCAAGGAATGAGACATCATGTATGTGTGAAAGTTCAATCTAATATCAACAGAACAGCTTTTGAGGCATCAGTAACAGTTGGAGATGGGCAGATCTTTGCACCATCTGGTGGTAGAAGCCAATACTCATTCTCACAAACAAAAGAATTTATAGAATAGAATTTGTTGTAAAATAGACATAGGCTGATCACCAGGATATTGAGGAATCAAGAAGTTCAAGTGGACTTGATGCAATGAACATGTAAATGTTTAGCATTGCAATGTTTCATAAAGTGTCAGTTTTTTTATTTTGTTTTTGATGTCAAAATGGGGTAACACTTTATTTTACAGTGTCCTTGTTACATATGTTACGTGTACTTACCGTATTAATAACAGTAAATTATGCATAATTACATGCAATTAACCTTCAACCAAACCCTACCCTAACCCTATAGTCAGTACATGTAGTTGCTTAATATTACTCAGTACTTAAATATATAATTTCACTGTAACAATGACCCCTTAAAATAAAGTGTAACCCAAAATGGATACTTTATAAGGAACCTGCAAAAACGGCCAGTTTTTGTTTTTACTAGTACAGAAAACTTGCCAGCTTATTTGAGTTGTTGAGATAAAAATGGGGCTGATGCTTGGAATTTAAAATTATGTGAATAATTTAGTGTTCAACAATAACTCAACGTTGACACTTCGCTCCATATAGAGACCGATGTAATATCCAGCACTGACGTTAGTCACTTGAAAGCAACTTAACTCTAATTTCACATGTCAGATTCTGAAACGTGTCAGAGTGCCATTCATAACACTATGCTTTACATGCTTTACATTTTCAGATTTTATAAATAAAAAGTGTATTAGAGACTCCTCTGAGAATACATGTCAACGGGAAACCCAACATAGGCTCATTGGGAAAATATGTCTCTACCTACATTTGTGCAAATCTCCAAACACTTACAATTACATACAATTCACTGCAGTTTTCAGCTGAAATGAACACTAGAGGTGGCAAAACAGTGACAACTTTTATTCCTTTTCACACAAATTATGATCACAGGGCAAGATTATCAATAATAAAGATAATTTGCATGCGGTTCCTTGCACAATATTATGTTATGACCACTTTAAACTAATACATTTTGATGTATTTGCATCACTTAACCAGCTGCATATGTATGGCTTTTCTGATATAGTAAACTTGCTGGGTAGCCCAGCTGGTACAACATTGCACTTGTAACAGAAGTCAGGAGAAAAGATCTGAAAGTCTTGTAAAAAAGCAAGCTAAAATGGCATGGTTGCTTGAGTAAATGCATTTATATTTCATGTTTGCTTTTGTTAACACAACTGGTTAGGGCTAGGGTTTACAATGTTGCCAGATTCACATTCATCTGTTTCGGAAAAAAAAAAAAAACTGATCATGCTCTTAGTGCCACTCACTGGACATTTCATATTGAGAGTGTACGCAACATAATATCAATTTCCAGAAATGTTGCCAAAAGCACATTTTTCCAACGAGTGTATGTTGAGAAAACAGATCCTGTGAATTCATGTAGTTTCACGTGACATGCCGCGGTGCTGGAAAGACATGATCAGTAGGGGGCAGTCATGTTTCATTTTTTGAACAAACACGGCACACATTTTTTCAGAGAATCTCTCTGAGCAAAGTTCTTTAAACTAATAAATACCTAGGGTTGTTTTTGTTTTCTTCTAATAGGGTCGAAACATAAGTAGATCTACCAGTTTTTAAGGCCTTTCAGTATGCAATAGTGCTGTCTTTCCACGAAATGTGAAACACCTCTATTTTTTTTTCCAGCTGCGCTCCATTTTTCGGGTTGTCTAAATAGCAAGTCCAAGTTGTTAGCCTTTGCAAAGTTCGTTGGTAAACTGTTCTGAGCATAGGATGCTGTTACCTGGTAGTATACTAAGTAGTAGGCTCTCAGTGAACCTCTTTAGTTACGGCTTTCTATGGAGCATGTTATGCCCTCTCACTATGAGTTGCGTTTTTGCTCAGGCTTTTGCTACCTCAGAGTTCTGCTCTGATAGCGCTGACAGGTAGTTAGGCTCTTTGTGAGCCTCCTTGACTGTTTATTTTATGAAAGTATTTTGGGCCTCCTCTTACTTGAGTCGTTATGCTTGCTGAGGCATGATAGTGCCTCTCAGATAGTGGCATCAAGTAGTTGGCTTTCTGTAAGCCTCCTTGGTAAGCTGATCTGACTATAGGATGTTGCTAGGCCTCCTCTCGCTTTAGAAAGTTGTCATGTTGAGGTCGGAGCTCCACCAGCTTCACCTGCATACGGGACAAGTTGATTAGGCTGCATAGAGTCTCCTCAGGAAGCTGTTTTGGGCTCTCTGAGCCTCCTTAGCTTATGCTTAGGCCTGGAAAGTTGTTTTTCTTCTCTTATGAGAATCTTCCTGTGAGGCCCCGGATTTTTAGTTGGCAGTATTGTCAAGTCGTTAGGCTCGTTAGGCTCCATTGATCCTCCTCGGCTGCTCTTTAGATAAAGTGTCGCTAGGCCTTCTCTTTTCTAAGAAAATTGTATATTTAGGCCTCCACTCCCACACAATTGCCCTTTTATGCCATTCGGAGCCAGATTTGGGCAGTAGCCCTGAGTTTTAGGCTCTTTTCCTCAGCCTCCTCTGGTGCATCTGAGTCAGGAGTACTTTTAACCATTATTTTTTCACTCCCCTGAGCTCCATCTGTTATATTAGTTTCAAGTTGCTAGGCCTTTTTTAGGCCTCCCTGACTGATGTTGGATGTAGTTAGGCATCTTCTCTTTATCTCTCTCTCTCTCTCTCTCTCTCTCTCTCTCTCTCTCTCTCTCTCTTCCTTTCTAGAGAGAGAGAGAGAGAAAGAGAGAGAGTCGTTATCATAAGGCCTTCGTCCTATGAGCTCCGCCAGGGCTAAGTTATTAGGCTCTCTGTGAGCCTCCTTGGTCACTGCTCTTAAACTAGAGCTTTGTTAGGCCTCCTCTCGCTATAGAGAGTCATTTTATTAGTTTCATCAATAGTCGATACGCATAATAATGAGACGTTATTGTGTCAGGCTGCTAGCTCTGTAATGTAGCTTCCTTGACAGGCGTAGGACAAAGTGCATTTGTCCTATGAGCTCAACCATAGGCTAAGTTGTTAGGCTCTCTGTGAGCCTCCTTGGCTATTGCAAGCATTGCAAGGCCTCCTCTCGCTAGAGAGAGTTATCCTACTGAGGCCTCTGCTCCCTTGGGCTCCACTAGGGCAGCATTTGCGAGTTGTAGGCTCTCTGTGAGCCTCCTTGCAAGATGTCCTGAGTGTGGGGCATAGTTAGGTCTCCTCTAGATTTAGAGAGTCACCATGTTGAGACCTCCGCTCCCAGAGCTCGGCTAGGCAGTTTGCTAGGTAGACTCTCTGTGAGCCTCTTTGGCTACTGCAAGCATTGTTAGGCCTCCTCATGCTAGAGAGAGCTATCTTATTAGGCCTGCACTCCCCAGAGCTCCGTTAGGATAGCATTTGCGAGTCGTAGGCTCTCTGTGAGCCTCCTTGCAAGATGATCCTGAGTGTAGGGCATTGTTAGGTCTCCTCCCGATTTAGAGAGTTGACATACTGAAGCCTCTGCTCCTAGAGCTCGGCAAAAAAATAAAAATGGTAGGGTAGTATACTAAGTTAATAGGCTCTTGATGGGTGTCTCTTTGGCTACTGACTTTAGTGTGGTGTGTTGCTAGTCCTCCTCTCATTATGAAAGTCATTGTATTGAGTCCTCCACTCTGTTGAGCTTTGTGGGCCAGTGAGACCGAGTTTATAACTCTTTCTTAGCTTTCTCAGTACTGCCTTTGAGTCTTTGACCTAGGTCAGCCAATAGGATACTCATCCCTTCAGCTTGGCAGTACAGGGTTTTCATTCGCCATAGCGTCCTCTAGTCTAGGGGACGCAGTGTCTCATTCCACTTCTCAGGGAACCATGGTTAAATGCGTAACCTGAGACGTTTTGTGCAAACATTTGGATAATAATATTAAAGCAAGATCAACCTTAGGTCTATATTTCACTGCATTCTTGAATTACAAACATTTAAGTTTGGATAGTGCATTTTCATGTCAATGCAAAAAAGGGTTGTGGCAGTTAAAGGGTTAAAGACTAGATAACTTTGAATGTTATATTAATGTTACTGAAAGAACGTTTGCTCATAACTTTCAGAGAACCTTGCTAGAACGTTAGCCAAAAATCTTAGAACGTTCCTTGTTTGATGGGATGCAATTACGTAAAACATTACTTTCACGCTTAAGTATATTATTTGTAAGTATATTATTTACATAAGTACTCTATTTAAAAAGTAAGCTAAAGTGTATATCTTTTTCACAAAGGTTCTAAGTGAAACCGTACGAGAGCTTTTTTTGAGGATCCAAATGAAATTATAGCTATAGTTACCTAAAAAAAAGTTGATTTTGTCCTTTTTGGAGCTTAGGTGTGATCACTTGATCACTTGATCACTTGATGTGTGATCACTAACAACTAAAAATATGGAAGAGACTGTACAGGTATGGAACATTTTGATTGAACTACTACAGATTAGCAGGATATGATGAGGGAAATTCCTGACATGTCTTTTTGTTTTTGCCTGCAGGTTTATTTGAAGGTCACTGTGCTGTTTTTCTCTTCTCCATAATGCTGAGCAGAATTAGAAGGAGGGTGGAGAGAAATGTGGCTTAATGAAGACCAGACACTGGCGAGGGGCACCGTCTCTCTCAGGATTATCGCCCGTTCTGATTTACCGCAATAGTTTCTGGATGCTTTAGACCGCTGTGAGTTTGGGCCTTCGGGCTGAACCTCTGATCTGAACCTGAGTGCTCTTATCAGGTGCCTTTGTGTGTGTGTGTGTGTGTGTGTGTGTGTGTGTGTGTGTGTGTCTGGTTACCATGTGTGAGGTGGCTTGTGGCCACAGTCTTGCCCGGAAAGGCTCGGAGCAGAGCAAGTCATTAGGAAGTGTGTCTGTCTGGAGTGCATTAGGACGCAGGTAATGCAACTCTTACAAGCACTGACCTGGGTGGGAGGGGGTGTTACGTGAGAGGGCTCATGGGGAAAAAAAGACTAACAGCCCGTCCAAAGAAAGCCAGTGCTAAAATGTTACCCACAGCTGCAGTTTTGACTGCCCATCTCAACTGTTTGACAGCGTTTGGTGTTTCACAACACGCTTCTGCTTACATTGGCTCTGTATGAGTTTCATCATACATTCATTGTTCACTCCGGACAGTGAGATGAAGTGGATCCAATCTGCATTCCTGCTCCACACATCCATGTTTCTCTGAATGTGAGAAATAAGAGAGCTGTGTTTTAAACAGAGGGTGAGATAAACATTCCTGCACTGGAGCGACCGGCACGCTGTTTCTTATTCTTTCTGTGTGTGTTTGAGGGGACAGTGTAAAACAGCCCTATATGCCACGTTTACACCTGCTATTGGCATGTTTTGTGTCATCTAATCACAAATGGCAAATGGTCAGCACAAAATACAGATGTAAACAGGGTCCAAAAACATTATATAATCAGATCACTCAAGTCATATTGTGGCTTAGAAACAATGTTATGTTTTTCTGTTTATCGTCTTATGATGTCCGAAGGCTTTTATTCACATACACATGAACAAGCACACCAAATCTTGACCAATTGTGCGCATAATCTTTCAGCACAGAGACACATGAGCAGTGAAGCAGTAAGTGTCTGAGGCGTCTCAAAGACTCAAACTCACTCCTGCCAGACACAGGTGCACACTACAACCCTCAATCACTCCACCTGTCGCACAATCTACTGAACACTCAAGAGGCGCAAAATAAAACTAAAACCATATAAGAACTTTGTTTAAAAATAAAATAAACATTAACTAAAAATGTTTTTAAATGTAAACTTGCCAAAGCAACATTTCTCGTTTTCATTTAGTTTAATTACCTAGTTCTGGGATGAAACTCTAGATGGCTCAGGCTGATGGGTCTTCAACTCATTTGGTAGCGATCACATCATTATCTACAAAGCGCAGCTGATTGGTTGCTGTTGCATCAGTATCCAATGAGCTGCAGCGTAACATTTAAAGGGTTATTTCACCCAAAAATGAAAATTAAGTCATTAATTACTCACCCCCATGCTGTACCAACCCCGTAAGGCCTTCGTTCGTCTTCGGAACACAAATGAAGATATTTATGATTAAATCTGAGAGGTGTATCACTCCTCCATAGGCTCCCTAAGGCAATGACACCGGACGGCCCAGAAAGTCATTAAAGAAAATGTTTAAATATTCCACGTCACAACAGTGGCTCAACTATAAGTTTATCAAGCGACGAGAATACTTTTTGTGCGAAAAAACAAACAAAAATAACGACTTTATTCGACTATTCCTTTTCTTCCTTGAGACGAGACTTCAAGAGATTTCCACGACGCGCACGCGCGAGAACTTAACTGAAGTAGTTGAAGGAGATCGCAATTCTCGCGCATCCGTCGTGGAAATCTCTTGAAGTCTCGTTTCAGGCCTACAAGGAAGAAAAGGAATAGTCGAATAAACTCGTTATTTTTGTTTGTTTTTTCGCACAAAAAGTATTCTCGTCGCTTGATAAACTTATAGTTGAGCCACTGTTGTGACGTGGAATATTTAAACATTTTCTTTAATGACTTTCTGGGCCGTCCGGTGTCATTCCCTTAGGGAGCCTATGTAGCAGTCATAAACCTCTCAGATTTAATCATAAATGATCTGATCCAGCAAAATGAGTCACAGTGACCCAAATTTCAAAATTTAGATTTTGGTATTAATGGAAAGAGGAGACCATAAGCTTTCAAATGATATCCTAGTCAAAGTCATGCCTTGAATGGTTGTGAAGATATACACATTTGAATTATGGTCGTCTGCCCTCTTTTTCCAATTGAAAACCTGAGAAAATCGCTTTTAAAGTTTTTTGCCCTTTTTTTGTTGATATCTTTCAAAATCCATTGCATTTAAAGGGATAAACTATTTATTTTACAGCTTACATTAATATATATATAAATGCTATTAAACCAGGCTGAAGCTCTAATTATTTTTAAAGTTTTTATTTGAATAAATAATTTAAAAGTACCTTTTACAAAGATTTACTAAAATCAGAAAGATTGAACAGAGGTGCTACATATTTGCTTGAGAGAGAGGGTGTGTGTGTGTGTGTGTGTGTGTGTGTGTGTGTGTGTGTGTGTGTGTGTGTGTGTGTGTGTGTGTGTGTGTGTAAGAGAAAGTGAGAGAGGCAGAGAGACAAGGAAACAGAGATCAAATAATGCTAGTCTATGCAATCATATCTTTGTGTAGGCTAGTTGACAATAACAGTGTAACAAATTCATAACGGAGATACCAACAGTTAAATTTTGGGTTAATCAAACACATTGTAATGGATTCTCCTTGCAGATAAATGCACTCACTCACATTTGCACTCACTCACATCCATACACAGTAAATACACTCACTCAGATTCAAATTTGACATTAAATTCACCTTTCAGCTCTTTTCTTCTAAGCTGGGCAGGGAGAGGGACAACTTACTTTCTCAACTGGCGGTTTTGGGCAAATCTCACGGATATTTTTGTACAGATCTATAATTCGCATCCGAAATTTTCGCACGTAAAAAAAAAAAAAATCGACCTCACGTTATGTCAATCACGCTTGCACACTGTCTACGAAACTTTCATCCGTTATATAAAAAAAGTAAGCTTTTCGCATCCGTAGCAAGCAGTTTGAATGGTGTTTTGACAATTCGGAGCCACCGAATCAATACGAAAAAACGCATATGAAAAAAACGCGGACTCAGTGTGCAATGGCCAGGGGGCTTGATGACGCTTTGGCAACTTTGCTCTCTTTTGACAGCGACATTTCTCAAATTAATAATATTTAATCTTTCTGAGGAGATCTGCTAGCTTGTTTATTACACAGAGCGCTCGCTGCGAGTCTGACAGGAGGGTGGCTGAACCAATCACGTGCCGTTCCCTTTCGAGGGAACTCGCACTGCGTCGTTGAAAACGACTCTTTGGGGACGCTCCCTAAGCGTGCGCCTCTGAAGTATGAATGAAACTAATCCAATCCTGATTGGTGTTGCGTCGTGACGTAACATGTGACGGCATAACCGGATGTATAAAAACGGCGCTGATGCAAACACATACCAGCTTTCGCTCTTCAGCAAGCGCTATCTGTTGAAACTGTTTGTCTTATTTGGTGTTGTATTGTCTGTATTGAAAGAAAAAGTATGGCGAGTGAGCAATTCACTAGATGTGTGCACCCCTGTCCTAGATTTATCACGGGTGGGGACACGCATCCACTATGTGTGAATTGTTTGGGAGTGCAGCACGCACAGGCAGCTCTCGAGGGAGCTGCCTGTGATCCCTGTACACATTGTGAAGCACTTCCATTGAGAGTGCTGCGCTCCCGCTTGGCTGTTTTTAATAAGGATGGCCAAGCTCGCGATCCTTGCGGTTCAGGTCCCGCGTCCGTTGAGGCGGCGCGGAGGCTTAGATCGTGGGGATCGCAAAAGGATCTCGCAGATGAGAACGAGACTGCTGAGGCACTTTCTCGTTCATCATCTGTGGATTCTATAACACCCGCTCATGATGCAGAAGCCCGCGCTGCGGCTTCTTCTGCTCATGACGAGTGCCCGGTGCTTGAATTATCCGCTTCTGAGGAAGTGGATGTTCTCAGCATCGGGAACGGGGATCATGAGTCACACTCGCCGACTCATGTTCCCGCGTACGAGGAGTTGGTGGAGGTTGTGACGCGTGCTGTGGCCAAACTCAATATTAGTTGGCCACAAGATAAGCAGGATGATTCTCGTCAAAGCAAATTAGACGAGAGATTCCTGCAGCATCGCTCACAGCCTCAGCGCCGGGGCTTGCCTTTTTTCCTGGATCTTCATAAAGAGATCTCTAGATCCTGGGAAAAACCCCACTCCTCTCGTATTTCATCACCTACGTTATGTGATTATAGTAATGTGGTGGGTGCGAGAGAGTCGGGGTATGGCAAGATGCCGCGGGTGGAGGAAGCTTTAGCGAGCTATCTTTCTCCCGAAGCGGCATCTTCGCTTAAAGCCCCGGCGCTGCCCAGCAAACCATGCAGGGACACTTCTGTGATGGTAGGCAGGGCTTATATGGCGGCTGGTCGGGCTGGTGCGTCCCTGCACTCTATGGCAATCTTGCAGGCGTACCAGGCCGATATCCTGAAAGACCTAGATGAGGGTGAGGGTCCAACACCCGAAGATATTGCAGAGCTTAGGAGGGCTACTGATTTATCTCTCCGAGCCACTAGGGAGACGGCCCGTGCTATTGGCCGCTCCATGGCAGCTTTGGTGGCCACAGAGAGGCATCTATGGCTTAATCTGTCCGGTATTAAAGATAAGGACAGATAATTTTTGTTGGATGCCCCGTTATCGCCTTCTGGCCTGTTCGGCGACGCAGTAAACACCGTTGTCGACAGGTTTCAGGAGGCGAAAAAGCAATCAGCAGCTTTTTCACAATATCTCCCTCGCCGATCTAGATCTGGGTCTAGGAGGGCTGGTCCAAGTGGCCTGCCTCAGCCGTCAGCCAGCTCCTCCCATCGCCTGGAGCAAAAGGAGAGCGTTTCCTCTCGAGCCCCTCCTTCGGGAGCTTGGCAACAGAGAAAACGTTCTCACTCTAAATCCTCTGGCCAGAAGGGCGACTTGAGGGCCGTCATTCAGGCAAAGAGGGCTTCAGGAAAGAGGTCCTAGCCAGTCTGGTAGGACCTCTGAGGGCTGTCCCCTCCGTGGTGGAGCAACCGAGGTTGTTCTCACAACGGAGCCCTCTGGAAAGAGATGTTGTCCCGCCGTCCTGGACGCTTCGGGTCGCATCGATTTCCAGCGAACGCACACTGAGGCGTTCGTCCCAAAAGCTTGTAAAGGAGCACCGACTATGGTCACAAAATCGTTCTCGTCCGCTTCCTGCCAGTTCGCTGTATCAGAGGGTCGAGAACAGTGCTCGAGAAACACCCGAGGCCAGTCTCGAGAGGCTGGTTCCCTTAGTAAATTTTGTAGAGGGGTGGCGCCTTCTTCCAAATATTTCTCTATGGGTCCTGAATATAGTAGAAAAAGGATACAGACTGCAGTTTGGTCACCGACCTCCCAGGTTTGCAGGGGTGGTGCCGACTACAGTGGTTCCAGAACAGGCTCGGGTTATGGAACAAGAAGTACAGGCTCTCCTGGTCAAAGGGGCTATAGAAATTGTTCCCCCACCAGACAGAGAGTCCGGATTTTACAGCAGATACTTTATAGTTCCAAAGAAGGATGGCGGGCTAAGGCCGATTTTGGATCTAAGACAGTTGAATCGGTCTCTGAGGAGATTCAAGTTCAAGTTCAGTCCCATCATTGTGAATCAAATCAGGTCCGAGGACTGGTTTGTCACGATAGACCTAAAAGACGCCTATTTTCATGTCTCCATCCTTCCGTGTCACAGGAGGTTCCTAAGGTTTGCTTTCGGGGGCGAAGCATATCAGTATCGGGTTCTTCCGTTCGGCCTAGCACTCTCTCCCCGCACGTTCACGAAGTGTATGGATGCAGCTCTGGCTCCATTGAGACTTCAGGGCATCCGTATACTGAATTATATCGACGACTGGCTCATATTGGCCCAGTCTCGGGAAATGGCGGTTCGGCATCGAGATGTCGTCCTTGGCCACATTCAGGAATTGGGGTTGAGACTCAACACGAAAAAAAGCGTGTTGGAACCAGCTCAGAAAACAACGTTTTTGGGCGTGGTATGGAATTCGGTTACGATGCGGGCTCACATGTCTCCCGCACGAATCGAATCCATCCTGACAATGGTTTCTGGGATAAAGCTAGGCCAGCCCATCACGGTGAAAAGGTTTCAGAGGATGCTGGGCCTCATGGCAGCGGCATCCAACATTATACCTTTGGGCCTTCTATATATGAGGCCCCTCCAGTGGTGGCTAAAAGCCAAGGGGTTTTCCCCCAAGGGGAATCCATTTCGAATAATCAGAGTAACGCGCAGATGCCTTCGTTCTCTATTAATATGGAAGAAACCTTGGTTCCTATCCTAAGGGCCAGTATTAGGAGCGTCGTGTCGCCGGAAAACCGTTTCGACAGACGCCTCCCTCACTGGCTGGGGCGCGGTCATGGACGGCCGCTTTGCCAGGGGTCTGTGGCAGGACCATCATCATTCTTGGCATATAAATTGCCTGGAGATGTTGGCTGTGTTCAGGGCTCTGAGGAGCTTCCTTCCAGACATCAAGGGTTACCATGTCCTAGTACGATCGGACAATACATCAGTGGTAGCTTATCTGAACCGTCAAGGGGGACTCAGATCGCGCCCTCTATCCAGATTGGCGCATTAGATTATTCTTTGGTCCCAGGGGAAAATATTGTCCATCAGAGCAATATATGTCCCGGGGGTTCAGAATCAGGGAGCAGACATCCTGTCGAGGCAGGGGCTGAGGCCCGGGGAGTGGAGACTTCACCCAGAGGTGGTGAAGCTAATATGGCAGAGGTTCGGACCTATGGAAGTGGATCTATTTGCGTCTCAAGAGACGTCCCACTGTCCCCGTTGGTTTTCCCTCACCCGTCCAGCCCCGCTGGGGTTGGATGCCATGGTACAGGCTTGGCCGAGGCTTCGCCTGTACGCTTTTCCCCCCGTTGCTCTGCTTCCGGGAGTCCTGAACAGGGTCCGTCAGGAGGGCATCAGTCTTCTTCTGGTAGCCCCGTTGTGGCCGGCCCGAGTATGGTTTTCAGACATCATATCACTCCTGATAGACTCGCCGTGGCAGATTCCTCTGAGGAGGGATCTGTTGTCTCAGGCGGAGGGCACAATTTTCCACCCTCGCCCAGAGTTGTGGAAGCTGTGGGCCAGTACTTAAATGCTGGGTTATCAGACGGGGTGGTTGATACCATACTTAACTCTAGGGCTCCGTCTACTAGGAGATTGTATGGCCTCAAGTGGAATGTTTTTGCCACTTGGTGTAGAGAACATGAGCTAGATCCAGTTAACTGCCCGGTGGCTTCAGTTCTGGAGTTTCTTCAAAATCGCTTCTCTGCGGGTCTCTCCCCATCCACGCTTAAAGTGTACGTGGCTGCCATTGCGGCTTTCCATGCACCACTGGACGATGGGCCTTTTGGGAGGCACCAACTGGTTGTACATTTTCTCCGTGGTACATGGAGGATGAGACCGACAACCAGGTCCAGGGTTCCCTCCTGGGACCTGGCAGTGGTTCTCGAGGGGTTATCCCTTGCCCCCTTCGAACCTCTTCAGTCGGCGTCACCCAAGGATCTGACTTTCAAGATGGCATTCCTCTTAGCCATTACTTCCCTTAAGAGGGTGGGAGATCTCCAAGCCCTGGCAGTAAGTTTGCACCTGGCGGAGTTAAGGTCATTTTGAACCCAAGACCGGGCTATGTGCCTAAGGTGCCTTCTAATGTGGCACGGTCTACAGTCCTTCAGGCTTTTCATCCTCCACCTCATGTGTCGGCAGAGGAAGAGAGGCTCCATTTGCTCTGTCCTGTCAGAGCGTTGAGCATTTACCTTGAGAGGTCCTCTTCCTGGAGGAGGTCGGACCAACTGTTGGTGTGTTTTGGGTCACCTAAGAAGGGGCTCCCTGCGTCCAAACAAACTATTAGTAATTGGATTGTTCAGGCTATTACCGAGGCCTACAAGGTGCGCAGTATGCCTTCACCTTTGGCCGTTAGGGCTCACTCGACTAGAGGCATGGTTTCCTCTAGGGCTCTCCAACTGGGCGTGCCTCTTCAGGAGATCTGTGAGGCAGCCGGTTGGGCTACCCCGCACACCTTTATCAGGTTTTATGGTCTGCACCTCCCTAGTACGCCTGGTGCGCGAGTGCTCTCGTCCTAGTTTTGTGCCTGTTTTAGTTTCACTTTAGGGCGGGCCTTGTTCCGGTGCGTGGCGTAGTGGGTATTCGTTCCCCAAAGAGTCGTTTTCAACGACGCAGTGCGAGTTCCCTCGAAAGGGAACGTCTCGGGTTATGACTATAACCCTTGTTCCCTGAGAAGGGAACGAGACACTGCGTCGTCCTGCCACGCCCCTAGAGGCCTTAGAGCGTCTTGCTTCATCGCGAGGCTGGTATGTGTTTGCATCAGCGCCGTTTTTATACATCCGGTTATGCCGTCACATGTTACGTCACGACGCAACACCAATCAGGATTGGATTAGTTTCATTCATACTTCAGAGGCGCACGCTTAGGGAGCGTCCCCAAAGAGTCGTTTTCAACGACGCAGTGTCTCGTTCCCTTCTCAGGGAACAAGGGTTATAGTCATAACCCGAGACGGTCAGTCGAAACGGCTTCCCATCGACAAATGATCAGCATTTGTGTACATTTCTAAGCTTTTTGATTGGTTCTATACAACGTATAACACCATTAGGAGAGCAGAGATAGTGACGTTTCAGGGGATACCCGGGAAATGCTCAGAGGTGAGATAGGAGTTGAGAAAAGCAATGTTCATTTCCAGCGAATTTAGTAAAACTTTGTACACTTTAATAGTAATTTAAATACCTTTACTCAATTATCTGGACTACGAAACTTTGGGAGATTATTTTTGAATGTCTGTTCTTTGAAATTATCAACAAAAAAAAAAATCTATTATTTCATTGGTTTTCCACATAATCGGCCCATATCTTAAAATGGAACGTTGCGACTTCCGACTCATTTCGCCAGATCAGGTCACATTTGTGTTCCGAAGACGAACGAAGGCCTTACGGGGTTGGTACAGCATGGGGGTGAGTAATTAATGACTTAATGACCTCACTCGTACGAATTCCTACGATTTGTCTAAACCCACGTGATGGGTAGGTTTAGGGGTGGGGTCAGGGGTAGGTCATTCGTACGAAATCATACGAATTTGGTAACTCGTAAAATATGTACGATTTAGCAAAAATCTTACAAATTTGTACGAGTGAGGTCGTATGATTTCGTATGAATTAGCCACCACGTAAAATTTGTACGAATTGCCGTGAGATCAGGTTGATCTGCTACGGGTTAAATTATGTCGGTTACACGTGCATCAGCAGCAGAATATCTTACTTGCTCACAGCAGTGTCTGTGAATGGATTTGGTGTAAAAAGTCTCAGTACTTGCTGTGCAGCAGCAGATCTATTCTGCCAAGACCAAATACATTAACATTGTCATATCCATTACCATGCCAATCTCTATTCCCATATCAATCTCTCGAGAGTTGTCATGGCAGAACTTGATGTACTAAAATATATTTTATAGCCTGTGATGGATTTTTTTATTAATCATAACTAACATTTATTTTTCTTGCAGGATTAACAATATGCTTTTGAAACCTGAAATGTCCCCTAACACTCAGTCATTCAATGTGTCTGAATCATGTCCGAATATAACAAAAGGGGAAATGAAACTAGACATATATCTAAATGTATAAACTCATGATTTTAAAGTAATCGAGAAATCATGGTTTGTGTCTACCTAGTAACAGAAGGGGTTGCTGAATTATGCATATGAAGAACCAATCATATTGTAAAAAAAATGATGTAATGAATCATGTCACCTTTGCCATGCTCCTATTCTATAAAAACTGGTGTATGCTTTTTTGCCCGTGGGATTCTCTCTGAAATTTGTCTGAAGTCTTCCTGCTGTGATTAAAGCATAAAGGCATTGTCTGGAGTCTGTCTAGTTAATGCTGCGCAGCAGGTTAGTGGAGCACTAGAGACCTTATTCCAAAGTGCTAGTGTTTACAGGGTTCAAGACGTTCAACGACTCAAAGCCAGTTGTCGACTGTAGAGACAGTGTTAGAGTTTAAATAATATTAAGTGTTGACTGTAGACGATGGGGTGTCGACTGGAGACGCCACCGGGTAAACTTAAGTCAGGTGCATGCAGGAAAAAAATATGAAATGGGAAGAAAAAAATATACACTCACCTAAAGGATTATTAGGAACACCATACTAATACTGTGTTTGACCCCCTTTCGCCTTCAGAACTGCCTTAATTCTACGTGGCATTGATTCAACAAGGTGCTGAAAGCATTCTTTAGAAATGTTGGCCTATATTGATAGGATAGCATCTTGCAGTTGATGGAGATTTGTGGGATGCACATCCAGGGCACGAAGCTCCCGTTCCACCACATCCCAAAGATGCTCTATTGGGTTGAGATCTGGTGACTGTGGGGGCCATTTTAGTACAGTGAACTCATTGTCATGTTCAAGAAACCAATTTGAAATGATTCGAGCTTTGTGACATGGTGCATTATCCTGCTGGAAGTAGCCATCAGGGGATGGGTACATGGTGGCCATAAAGGGATGGACATGGTCAGAAACAATGCTCAGGTAGGCCGTGGCATTTAAACGATGCCCAATTGGCACTAAGGGGCCTAAAGTGTGCCAAGAAAACATCCCCCACACCATTACACCACCACCACCAGCCTGCACAGTAGTAAAAGGCATGATGGATCCATGTTCTCATTCTGTTTATGCCAAATTCTGACTCTACCATCTGAATGTCTCAACAGAAATCGAGACTCATCAGACCAGGCAACATTTTTCCAATCTGCAGATTGTAAAATACTCAGACCGGCCCGTCTGGCACCAACAACCATGCCACGCTCAAAATTGCTTAAATCACCTTTCTTTCCCATTCTGACATTCAGTTTGGAGTTCAGGAGATTGTCTTGACCAGGACCACACCCCTAAATGCATTGAAGCAACTGCCATGTGATTGGTTGATTAGATAATTGCATTAATGAGATATTGAACAGGTGTTCCTAATAATCCTTTAGGTGAGTGTATGTCAACGCATTTGCGATCCCCGAGGAACTTTTCATTCGCTAGCAAATAACACAAAAGTTTTGCGAGGAAATGCAAAAGACCGTGTCCTTTTAGGGGCCTCGTTCTATAATAACTAAAACTGAACAACAAAACTAAAACTTAAAAATATAAATGAAATTAATAAAAAATTACATAGGCGTATTAAAAAAAACTAATAAAAATGACAAAACACCTAACCAATTACTAAACTTTAACTAAAATAAATGAACACAGAAAATATAAAAATTCTTTTGGCTTTTTTGGCTAGTGTTCTGGCAAGGTTCTCTCAAAGCTATAAAACAAAAACATTATTCCAGTAACATTAATTGAATGTTTGTTCAAAGTTATCTTGTATTTAATAATGGACTCAAGAAGTTAGGACCAAAAAAATAATTTATACATCATTCATCTAGCTTTTTTTTTTAAATGGACATTTTAAATGAACACATGATAAATCCCTTATTAAGTACAAATACAAACATGTTCTTTATACAGTAAAATCTAATTAAATTATGTTTAAAATACATCACTTAGTCTTAAAAAAATATCAAACATGTTGCTACCTGAGAAGAGAGGAGCTGCAATAATGGAGAATATGAAAAAAAAAAGAACATTCAAGCATGAAAACTAGTTCTAGTAGAGCCCAAAAACAATATCAAGACTTTGTAAAAGGGCATAATACAGTCTCATTAAAAGGTTTATGAGGCCACCTATCATTCAAAGTGTCCTGAAAGGAAATATTACTTGAATGTATACAAACCAGATGTTGATACACTGAGCCAAACAAATGATGTTCCTTAAATGCCTTTACTATAGTATCACGTTATGTGTGTTATGTTAGAGGTGTGTTATATTAAAACAAATTTTAACATTTCAGCATTCATGAGGCAACTTTGATCATCCATTTTTTTTATAAGTTCCAATCTATTAATCTGAATTACATTTTCTTTCTCATTAATGTTTCATTTCCTTTTCATTTTACCCATATGATCGGTCTTATTAAATTGATAAAGGACCTGACAGTTTCTTATATTTTTACTACGTAAAACAGTTTTATGATTCTAAAATGATCATGAAAACATAACATTTTAACAAATTAAAGATGGAAAGGTCACGGTACTATTTATCTCCCTTAGGAGAAATTTGTTTTGAATGAGAGATCTGCTGCAACATCAACCCACAAAAACATACAACATTAATAAACCATCACACTTACAAACACTCTCCCCTTTAAAAACAAAAATCTTATAAAAACAAGCTGGATTTGTCAGGGTTTCTGTCACCTCTGTTTGGTTTATATCTGGTTTGGTGACAGAGCTCTGACATTCCCGGTTTGTCATGTGTTTGTGTTTAGTCTGGTTTGTTGTGAGCACATGGCTTGTCTTGTATTCCTTGTGCCATGTGCTCTCTTGTCAATTGTCTAGCCCAGTTGTTTTCAAACGTGTCCTGGAGGACCTCCAACACTGCACGTTTTCTTTGTCTCCCGAATCAAACACACCTGATTCAACTCATCAGCTCATTAACCCATGTGATAATGAGCTGATGATGAGTTGAATCAGGTGTGTTGCCATCCCCAACCGCCTCGCCCTGCCGGCGTCGCCCAAGCTCCTTGCCCTGCTGGCGCCGCCCATGCTACCAGTCAAGCCCGAATCCGCTCACGTCGTGCCTGCCGCACAAGAGACTGTTCACGTCGTGCCTGCCGCACAAGAGACTGTTCACGTCGTGCCAACTGCACAAGAGACTGTTCACATCACGTCTGCCGAGCCAGAGACTGTTCGCACCAAGTCAGCCACGCCAGTGTCTCCGGACAATATGGCCGCCGCCGAGCCAGTGTCCCCATACAAGATGGTCAAGCCGGTGTCTGTTCCTGAGCCGGAGTCTCTTCCTGTTCCTGAGCCGTTGTCTGTTCCTGTTCCTGAGCCGGTGTCTGTTCCTGTTCCTGAGCCGGTGTCTGTTCTTCAACCGGTGTCTGTTCCTGTTTCTGAGCCGGTGTCTGTTCCTGTTTCTGGTCGTCTCCGCCATGGCCGCCCAAAGGGCCTGCTCCGCCCTGGTCGCCTGCACAGTCTGCGCTGCCCTGGTCGTGGCCGCCCGAGGGGTCGTCACCGCCATGGCCACCCGATGGACTGTCTGGTTGGCCATGGCCACTCGATAGCCGGTCTGCTCTGCCCTGGCCGCCTGCCCAGCCTGCACCACCCTGGCTCTCAGCCAGGACTCCAGACCTGCCTGATCTTCCCTGGTCTCTCCCCTCGGCACCGTCCTGGTTCTCAGCCAGTAGTCCAGACTATAATAACCCCCCAAAGGACTATATGGACTTTCAGACTGGTTCAGTCTTGGCTCCCTTCCCTCCCTCTCCTCCCTCCCCTCCCTCTCCTCCCTCCCCTCCTTGTCTTTGTGTTTTGATCTGTCTGTCTTGTCTGTTGTAGTGTTTGGTTGTTTGTCATGTTCCTGTCTTGTTGTGGTGTCTCTCATTGGGGACGCCAATGTTCTCATTCCCGGTTTGTCATGTGTTTGTGTTTAGTCTGGTTTGTTGTGAGCACATGGCTTGTCTTGTATTCCTTGTGCCATGTGCTCTCTTGTCAATTGTCTAGCCCCTCCCATCTAATTCCCTGATTATTGATTAATTTGCACCACCTGCCTTGTTCGTTACCTTCTTTTGTTTGCTTCCCATTTAGTCTCCCTGTGTTTGCAGTCCTGTGCTGGTTCGTTATCAATGTTTCCCTTGTGTTTCCTGTGCCTGCCTGAGATCTGTCTTGTTTTCCCCCACGGGGAGCTTTTGTTTGTAGTTTTGTTTTGTTTCTTTATTACTTAATAAATACCCTTACTCCTGCACTTGAATCATCGCTTCACCATTGTTACCATTCCGTGACAGAATTACCTACGAACCATTAACAGTAGGAGACTGGGGACAGTTTTATTCCTCCAATCAGAAATATGCTAGAGTGGTGATGACTCCCCCCACCAAGAAGACAGAAGACATATTCAACATCTGCTGCTGCATTTATTAAACACAAAACTTGTTTTGGAGGTAGGAAAGTAAATTTTCATGAGCTGTATTTTTGTCATACTGTCCTGACCTTTTGTATGAATTAATCAAAACTTTCTTAGTTTGAATTATTGTTTTGTTGACTTCTAAGTGACACGGTTAGCATGTGCCAAGGTCAGTGTGTCTAGATAGCACATGATGTCAGTGTGTCAGCTAGCCCTGTCATGGATGATAGGGTTGGGGACCCCAAGCTAAGCAGCCATATCAAAACAGACCACACAACAGTATTTTTCAACATTAACAAGTCATTGTGGGGTACATAAAAGGATAGTAAGAAGGATAGTTTTATTCTGTTTATTTTCAGTATGCCAAGAGGAAGAGGGTTACTAACAGAGGGGTTCCTCTCAATAGTTTGGAAAGAACATCAGATGTAATCAGGAATGAGGGCAGGACAGTCAGGTCAGAGGCCAAGGACTTCGCCATCTGTCACACCACCTTATTCCGATTCAATAAAAAAAAGAGAGAAACTTACAGGCGAGGGGTCGGATAAGTTACCGAGAGCAGGGAACTGGACCAGCAGAAAAGTTTTCTCAGAGGACCAAGAGAGGAGCCTCAGGGAGTATTTAAAAATGGCAGCTGACTTATACTATGGGTTAAATCCCAAAGAGGTCAGATAAATATGCGAGAAAAACTAATTTTAACAAGATAATTATGTATAAGAGAGCGAGAAAGACAGAGAGAGAGGGAGGAAGAGAGAGAGAAAGACAATATTTACATTTTACATTTTATTGGTTCCCTGGCTTTTCTAAAGACGCACCCCACTCTCTCGATAAGGTGTCCCCAAGCCACAAGCCTTTCGAGGGCAACCAGCTTTAATCGAACGAATGTTAACAACTTCTTCGACAATTTGAGCAAGGTTTTGGACAAACACAAGTGAATTCTATGCTCATTGAGACAAAAAGCTAAAGTTAATTAGTAAGATTTAAGGTATTTTTAACATATTGCAACCGTCCCTGATTGTGTTGCAACTGTCCCCTGGGTTGGGGTCAGTTGCAACATCTGGCTTCTTCCATTCAAATAAATACTGAGAACGATTTGTCATATGTAATCATCTTTAAATGGTATGGGTAAATAGCAGACAGATGCAAGTTTAATATATACAAATTTGGTTGGTCTAGTCCAAATAGTCTCTGAGTAACTAAGAGAAATGCAAAGAGTGTTGCAACCGTCCCCAATCTCGCTACCTGCAGTTATTTCAACACCCTGTTCAATCAATTTAACTGACAGTGGAACAAATGAACATTTATACTAGTATGCCTACATAACGTCTCGGTTACGTATGTAACCCTAGTTCCCTGATAGGGAACGAGACGCTGCGTCAAACGCTGTGGGAACGCCCCTGCGTTGTGCGTCATGAAGCACGTATGGAATCAGCCCAATGGAGAGATGAAACGTCATAGGCGGGTGACGTCATCGACCAGGAAACTATAAAGCACCCCAAAAACACAAGCGCAGTAGCTTCTGATAGGCCTGAAGGAAGCACTAACGGGAGTGCCGGGAGTATGGCGGAACGACGCAGCGTCTCGTTCCCTTTCAGGGAACTAGGGTTACATACGTAACCGAGACGTTCCCTTTCAAGGGAACTTCGAGCTGCGTCAAACGCTGTGGGAACGCGAATACCCATGTCGCCATAGGACCAAATGACCGCCATGTGAGAACTAGCGCACAGAGGACGAGAGCACCTGTGCCCCAGGGGTAGAGCATAAGTCTAGGTCATAGAACTTAATAAAAGTATGCGTTGAAGACCATCCAGCCGCATCACAAACATCACTCAGGAAAACTCCCAACAATAGAGCTTTGGAAGCAGCCATACTCCTGGTAGAGTGGGCTCGAATAGCCAAAGGTGAAGGCTGGCCAGCCGACTCATAAGCAAGTGAGATAGCCTCGACCACCCACTTGCTCATTCTCTGGTTAGACGCAGGACACCCTTTCCTGGGTGGCCCGAAACATACAAATATTTGTTCTGATTTCCTCCACAGGGCAGCTCTGTGGACATAAGCGTCTAATGCCCTAACAGGGCAGAGTAAATTAAGTTCCCTTTCGAGGGAACTCGCACTGCGTCGTTGAAATTCGACTCTTTGGGGACGCTCCCTTAGCGTGCGTCTCTGAAGTATGAATGAAACTATTCCAATCCTGATTGGTGTTGCGTCATGACGTAACATGTGACGGCATAACCGGATGTATAAAAGCCACGCCGGCACAACATACATTAGCTTTCGCTTTTCAGCAAGCGCTCTCTGTTGTTGTCAGTCTTATTTGGTGTTGTCTGTCTGTGAAAGTGATTTATTTATAAATGGCGAGTGAACAGTTCAAACAATGTGTGCACCCTCGTCCTAGATTCATCACGGGTGGGGACACGCATAGTTTGTGTGTGAACTGTTTGGGAGTGCAGCACGCCCAGGCAGCTCTCGAGGGAGCTGCTTGCGGTGAATTTGAAGCACTACCTATGAGAGTGCTGCGCTCCCGCCTGGCTTGTTTTAATGAACAGGGCCAGGCTCGCGCTCTCCGCGGTTCTGGTCCCGCGTCTTTTGAGGCAGCGCGGCGGTTGAGAACGTGGGGATCGCAGAAAGATCTTGCAGAGGAGAATGAGATTGCTGAGGCACTTTCTCATTCTTCCTCTGAAGATCATGAGGCTCCTGTTCATGGTGCAGAAGCCCGTGCCGCGGTTTCTTCTGCCCATGATCAGGGCCCGATGCTTGAGCTCTCTGCTTCCGAGGAAGGGGATGTGCTCAGCATCGAGGCGGATGATCGTGAACCAGACTCGCCAGTTCACGGTCATGCGTATGATGAGCTCATCGAGGTTGTGACTCTTTATGGCCAGACTTAACATCAGCTGGCCACAAGATGAGCAGGGAACGCAAATAAAGAGTGAACTGGATGAGCGTTTCCTGCAGCATAGGTCACAGCCTCAGCACCGGGGTTTGCCATTTTTTCCCAATCTTCACAATGAGATCTCGAAATCGTGGGGAAAACCTTATTCTTCCCGTGTCTTTAGTCCAGCAAATGTAGACTATAGCAATGTTATAGGGGCAAGGGATTTGGGATATGGGAAGATGCCGAAGGTAGAAGAGGCACTAGTTGGTTACCTCTCTCCCGAAGCGGCATCTTCTCTTAAAGCTCCGGCGCTGCCCAGTAAACCATGCAGAGATACTTCTGCATTGGTTGGTAGGGCTTATATGGCGGCAGGTCGGGCCGGGTCTTGTCTGCATTCTATGGCTGTTTTGCAGGCATACCAGGCCGACCTCCTGAAGGATTTGGATGAGGGGGAGGAACCAACACCAGAGGATATTGCAGAACTTCGTAAAGCCACAGATTTGTCTCTCCGTGCTACTAAAGAGACGGCCCGTGCTATTGGCCGCTCTATGGCAGCTTTGGTAACTGCGGAGAGACATCTGTGGTTGAATCTGTCTGGTATCAAGGAGAAAGATAAGACGTTTCTCCTTGATGCGCCGCTCTCGTCTTCTGGCCTGATTGGTGACGCAGTTACATCTGTCGTCGACAGGTTCCAGGAGACGAGGAAACAATCTGCGGCGTTCCAGCAGTTCCTCCCCCGACGATCTAGACCCAAATCGAGTAGGGTGGGGCAAAAAGATCAGCCCCAGCCGTCATCGAGCTCCTCATACCGCCAGCAACAAAAAGAGAGCTTTTCCTCCAGAGCCCCTCGCTTGGGAGCTTGGCAACAGAGGAAACGTTCTCAGTCGAAGTCTTCCGGCCAGAAGGCGACTTGAGGGACGTCCTTCAGGCTAGAAGGGCTTCGGGAAAGAGGTCCTAACCGGAGTGGTAGGACCTCCGAGGGCTGCACCCCCCGCTGCAGAGCAACCGAGGTTGTTCTCGCAGCGGAGCCCTCAGGAAATCGATGTCGGGTTCCCGCCGTCTCTGACGCTTCGGGCCGCATCAATTTCCAGCGAACGCACACCGTGTTGCTCGCATCAGAAAATAAAAAACGAGCATCAATTATGGTCACAAAAACCGTATCGACTAATTCCTGCCGGTCTTCCGCTTCAGGAGGTCGAGAACAGTGCTCGGAAAATACCCGAGGCCAGCCTCGAGAGGCTGGTTCCCTCAGTAGATTTTGTAGAGGCATGGTGTCATCTTCCCAACATATCTGCATGGGTCCTGCATATAATAAAACTAGGATTCAGACTGCAGTTCGGTCACCGCCCCCCCCAGATTCGCTGGGGTGGTGCAGACTGCAGTGGTTCAAGAGCAGGCTCAGGTGATGGAACAAGAAGTACAGTCTCTGATGTTAAAGGAGGCCATAGAAAGTGTTCCTCCTTTAGACAGGGAATCCGGGTTTTACAGCCGGTACTTTATAGTTCCAAAGAAGGATGGAGGGCTAAGGCCAATTTTAGATCTAAGGCAGTTGAACCGTTCTCTGAGGAGGTTCAGGTTCAAAATGCTCACTATCCCCATCATTGTGAATCAAATCAGATCCGAGGACTGGTTTGTCACGATAGATCTAAAAGACGCTTATTTTCATGTCTCCATCCTTCCATGTCACAGGAGGTTCCTGAGGTTCGCTTTCGGGGGCGAAGCTTACCAATATCGGGTTCTTCCGTTCGGCCTAGCACTCTCTCCCCGCACGTTCACCAAGTGCATGGATGCAGCATTAGCTCCGTTGAGACTTCAGGGCATCCGCATATTGAATTATATCGACGACTGGCTCATTTTGGCCCAGTCTCGAGAGATGGCAGTTCGGCATCGAGATGTCATCCTTGGCCACATTCAGAGTTTGGGATTAAGACTCAACACAGAGAAAAGCGTGTTGGAACCATCCCAGAGCACAACGTTTCTGGGCATGGTGTGGAATTCAGTTACGATGCGGGCACGAATGTCTCCCGCACGTATCGAGTCCATTCTGCAGATGGTGTCCGGGATAAAGCTAGGCCAGGCCATCACTGTAAAAAGCAATTTCAAAGAATGCTGGGCCTCATGGCAGCGGCATCCAACATTATTCCTTTGGGCCTTCTACACATGAGGCCCCTTCAGTGGTGGCTGAAAGCCAAGGGGTTTTCCCCCAAGGGGAATCCGTTCCGTATGATCAGAGTAACGCGCAGATGCCTTCGTTCTCTAGTAATATGGAAGAAACCTTGGTTCCTGTCCCAAGGGCCAGTGTTAGGGGCATCATGTCGCCGGAAATCCGTTTCGACAGATGCCTCCCTCACGAGTTGGGGCACGGTCATGGACGGCCCTTTGCCAGGTGTCTGTGGCAGGACCATCATCATTCCTGGCATATAAATTGCCCGGAGATGTTGGCTATGTTCAGGGCTTTGAGGAGCTTCCTCCCAGACGTCAAGGGTTACCATGTCCTGATACAATGGGATAATACATCAGTGGTAGCTTATCTGAACCGACAAGGGGGACTCAGGTCGCGCCCTCTATCCAGATTGGCGCATCAGATTATACTTTGGTCCCAAGGGAAACTGTTGTCCATCAGAGCAATGTACGTCCCAGGGGTTCAGAATCGGGGAGCAGACATCCTGTCGAGGCAGGGGCTGAGGCCCGGGGAATGGAGGCTTCACCCAGAGGTGGTGAAGTTAATATGGGAGAGGTTTGGACCAATGGAAGTGGATCTGTTTGCGTCTCGAGAGACGTCCCACTGTCCACTTTGGTTCTCCCTTACGCATCCAGCCCCACTGGGGTTGGATGCCATGGTACAGGCCTGGCCAAGGCTACGCCTGTATGCTTTTCCCCCGATCGTACTGCTCCCGGGAGTCCTGTAGAGGGTCCGTCAGGAGGGCATCAGTCTTCTTCTGGTAGCCCCGTTGTGGCCGGCCCGAGTATGGTTTTCAGACATAATTTCGCTCCTGATATCTCCGCCGTGGCAGATTCCTCTGAGGAGGGATCTGTTGTCTCAGGCGGAGGGCACAATTTTCCACCCTCGCCCAGAACTGTGGAAACTGTGGGTCTGGCCCCTGAGGGGGTTCAGTACCTAAATGCTGGTCTATCAGCCGGGGTGGTTGAAACCATACTTAGCTCTAGGGCTCCGTCTACTAGGAGATTGTATGGCCTCAAGTGGAATGTGTTTTCTACTTGGTGTAGAGAACAGGAGTTAGATCCAGTTAACTGCCCGGTGGTTTCAGTTCTGGAGTTTCTTCAAGATTGTTTCTCTGCGGGTCTCTCCCCTTCCACACTTAAGGTGTACGTGGCTGCCATTGCGGCTTTCCATGCACCACTGAGTGATGGGCCTCTGGGGAGGCACCAGCTGGTCATTCGTTTTCTCTGTGGTACAGAGATGAGGATGAGACTGGCGACCAGGTCCAGGGTTCCTGCCTGGGACCTGGCGGTGGTTCTCGAAGGGTTATCCCTGGCCCCCTTCGAACCCCTTCAGTCGGCTTCGCCCAAGGACCTCACGTTCAAGATGGCTTTTCTCTTAGCTATTACCTCTCTAAAGAGGGTGGGAGATCTTCAAGCCCTGGCAGTAACACCAGCCTACTTGGAGTTTGCCCCTGGCGGAGTTAAGGACATTCTGCACCCGAGACCTGGCTATGTGCCTAAGGTGCCTTCTAACACGGCACGGTCTACGGTCCTGCAGGCATTTCATCCTCCACCTCATGTGTCGGCAGAAGAAGAGAGGCTCCATTTACTCTGCCCTGTCAGAGCTTTGAGCGTTTACCTCGAGAGGTCCTCTTCTTGGAGGAGGTCGGACCAACTGTTAGTGTGTTTTGGGTCACCTAAGAAGGGGCTCCCTGCATCCAAACAAACCATTAGTAATTGGATTGTTCAGGCTATTGCCTACAAGGTGCGCAGTTTGCCTTCACCTTTGGCCATAAGGGCTCATTCAACTAGAGGCGTGGCTTCCTCTAGGGCCCTCCTCTCGGGAGTGCCCCTCCAGGAGATCTGTGAGGCAGCCGGTTGGGCTACCCCACACACTTTTGTCAGGTTTTATAGTCTGCACCTCCCTAGTACGCCTGGCGCACATGTGCTCTCGTCCTAGCTGAGTGCCTGAGGTCAGTTTACTCTAGGGCAGGCCTTTTTCGGTGCGTGGCCTAGTGGGCATTCGTTCCCCAAAGAGTCGTTTTTCAACGACGCAGTGCGAGTTCCCTCGAAGGGGAACGTCTCGGGTTATGACTATAACCCTTGTTCCCTGAGAAGGGAACGAGACACTGTGTCGTCCTGCCACGCCCCTCGAGGCCTGAGAGCGTCTTGCTTCATCGCTAGGCTAATGTGTGTTGTGCCGGCGTGGCTTTTATACATCCGGTTATGCCGTCATATGTTACGTCATGACGCAACACCAATCAGGATTGGAATAGTTTCATTCATACTTCAGAGACGCACGCTAAGGGAGCGTCCCCAAAGAGTCGTTGTTCAACGACGCAGTGTCTCGTTCCCTTCTCAGGGAACAAGGGTTATAGTCATAACCTGAGACGTTTCTCCTGGTCCGATGACATAAATGGAGGAGGACAGAAAGCCTGCAGAACCGTAGGTCTAAAGACATTAGTAGGGACCTTGGGAACGTACCCTGGTCTAGGATGCGGAAAAGCTTTAACCATGCCAGGCGAAAATTCCAGGCACGAGGGTGAAACCGACAGAGCCTGCAAATCTCCGATTGTTTTTAGTGAGGAGATAGCAAGTAGAAAGATAGTTTTAAAAGTGAGAAACTTCTCAGTAACTTCTTCGATATGTTCAAAAGGAGTTAGGGAAAGACCTTCTAATACAATGGCCAGATCCCAGGTCGGCACCCTCGTACGAACTGCTGGCCTCAGCCTCAAAGTGCCACAGAGGAAACGAGTTATAAGCGGGTGTCTCCCAAGAGAAACTCCACTGAAAGGGACGTGGTAAGCAGCTAGTGCCGCCACATACACCTTTAGTGTGGAGGGGGATAACCCTGTGGAGAAGCGCTCCTGCGGGAATTCCAGCACTGCACCCACTGGGCAGTTAACTGGGTCCTGCAGGTGTTCTCCACACCAAGAGGTGAAAAGTTTCCACTTCAAGGCATAAAGCTTCCTCGTGGATGGAGCTCTGGAGTGAAGAATGGTCTCAACAACCTCGGTTGAGAGACCGGAGTCTATGAGTTGGGCCCCCTCAGAGGCCAAGCCCACAGTTTCCACAATTCTGGGCGAGGGTGAAATATCGTGCCGCCCGCCTGAGAGAGTAGATCCGCCGGGAGCTCCAAAGGAGAGCCGTCCAGGAGAGAAATCAGGTCCGCAAACCATACTCGGGCCGGCCAGAACGGGGCTACTAGTAGTAGGCTGACCCCGTCCCGGCGGACCCTCTCCAGAACACCTGGTAACAGAGCAATCGGGGGAAAGACGTACAGACGTGACCTCGGCCACGGCTGCACCATAGCGTCCAACCCCAGGGGGGCTGGATGACTGATGGAGAACCACAGATGACAATGCGTGGTCTCCTTGGAAGCGAATAGGTCCACCTCGGCGCGACCGAAACTCAACCAAAGGAGTTCCACCACCTCGGGGTGGAGTCTCCATTCCCCTGGCCTCGGCCCCTGCCTCGACAGGGAGTCTGCTACCACATTCAAATACCCAGGAAGATACATTGCTCTCAGAGATAGTAGCTTCCCTTGGGACCACAGGAGGATCTGACGGGCCAACTTGTAAAGCCGGCGAGACCGCAGGCCCCCCTGATGATTTATATAAGAGACCACCGACGTGTTGTCTGATTGAACTAACACATGATGACCTCTCAGGTCTGCTAGGAAGTGTTTCAGAGCCTGAAACACAGCCAACATCTCTAGACAATTTATATGCCACGATCGATGATGGTCCTGCCACAGACCTTGGGCTGGATGACCACTCATGACCGCCCCCCACCCTGTGAGGGAAGCATCCGTCGTTAGCGTTATGCAACGACAAAGAGCCCCCAGCACAGGACCTTTGGATAGGAACCAAGTTTCTCTCCACATGACCAAAGCACTAAGGCAGCGCCGCGGCAGAATCTCTTGGCCCTGAGCCACCACTGTAGCGGTCTCATGTACAACAGGCCGCAAGGTATAACGTTGGATGCTGCTGCCATCAGACCCACCAGTCTCTGAAACTGCTTCACAGTGAGTAGCTGGCCTAGCTTTACTTGTTTCACAGCTGAGAGAATCGAAGCGATGCGGGTCGGAGAGAGTCGCGCCCGCATGGAGACCGAAATCCCAAACGACACCCAGAAGAGTGGTCTTCTGGAAAGGAGATAATACACTTTTCTTTGCGTTCAGCCTCAACCCCAACTTTCTGATATGAGCGAGGCCGACATCTCGATGCCGAACCTCCATCTGCTCCGTCTGAGCTAAAATCAACCAATCGTCGATATAATTGAGAATACGAATGCCCTGAAGCCTCAGAGGCACCAGTGCTGCATCCATGTATTTCGTGAAAGTGCGGGGAGATAAGGCTAGGCCAAACGGAAGAACCCTGTACTGGTACGCCTCGCCCCCGAAGGCGAACCTCAGGAACTTCCTGTGTTGTGGAAGGATGGAAATGTGGAAGTATGCGTCCTTTAGATCTATCGTGACAAACCAGTCCTCGGATCTGATGTGATACACGATCTGCTTGATAGTGAGCATCTTGAATTTTAGCTTTCCTACCGAGCGAATCAATAGGCTCAGGTCTAAAATTGGACGCAACCCCCCATCCTTCTTTGGAACGATGAAATATCGGCTGTAATAACCTGACTCCAAACTGGGAGGAGGAACCCGTTCTATAGCCTCCTTTTGAAGGAGCGTTTTCACCTCTTGTTCCATTACCAGAGCCTGCTCGGGGCCCACCACTGTGTGCAGAACCCCTCTGCATTTTGGTGGACGACACCTGAACTGGATAGCATAACCCTTTTCTGCTGTCTGCAGGACCCAATGAGATATTTTTGGAAGGCTTTTCCACTCTCCCAGAAAATCTACTAAAGGAACCAGTCTCTCGAGACTGGCCTCTGGTGTAACTTGAGCAGCAAACGCAGCGCCCTGTAACGGCGCACTGGCAGGGAACAACTGGTCTAACTGCTCTGAGACCCTCCTCAGAGGGAGCGAGCGTCCCTCGGGGAAGCGCTCGCTGGGACCGTCTGCGCCCCGGCATGAAGGCGGGGTTGGCAGAACGAGCCCCTGAGGGCACCGAGGAAGAATGGGCACCGTAAAAAGAGGTGAACACCTTTCCGCCTCGGTGGGGACCACCCTCAGTATCCTGAACACCTTGGCGTCAGGACTTCTTCTTAGCCGAAGCCTTCTTAGCCAATATAACTGTCCTCAGATCAGTTCTATTGCTAGAAGGCTTCGGATGAGAGCAGGCTGAGCCCAATGTCCAGCAGGGGGAGCACGAGACGCGACACTCTGCCTCTGCTGCGCTCTGTGATGAGCTCGTAGACGGCCGGGGCTGCTCCCGCCCAGCAGCCCCAGGGACGTAAACTTTTAGGGGAAGAAACTTCTTAAAAGCTGCCGTTTGTTTCTTCTCTTCCTGGAATTTGTCGATAACCGAATTCACCGCATCACCAAACAAACCCAGGGGAGAGAGAGGAGCGTCTAAAAGAAAAGCCTTTTCTTTCTCTTTTATATTCGTTTGATTTAGCCATAAATGTCTTTCTGCGGCCACCAGAGCTGCCATAGAACGACCCACTAGCTTGGCCGATTCTCTGGTGGCACGCAGGGATAAATCAGCAGCCTGACGTAGTTCGCGAACTACGTCAGTACTGACCTCCTCACTCTCACTCACATCCCTTAGCAGATCAGCCTGGTATGCCTGCAAGATTGACATAGTATGCAGGCATGACGCAGCCTGACCCGCCGCCGAATACGCTTTACCCACCAAAGCCGAGGTGTTTCTTAAAGGCTTGGTGGGTAATGCCGGTGCCCTAAAAGATGATGCTGCTTCGGGGGAGAGATGGCTCGCAAGCGTCTCTTCCACACGAGGCAAAGCACCATAACCATAAGCCCTAGCCCCCACAATATTTGAATATGTTGAAGTCTGGGGACTAAACACTCTATATGATACCGGTCTTCTCCACGATTTCGACACCTCGGTGTGGAGATCGTGGAAAAACGGCAGGCCCCGGGGTGGAGGCTGCACACTGCACATTTAGAAACAGACTCCTGTCTAGTCACTGGCCACTCGATACTGAGTTTTTCAACAGCTCTTGTCAAAACCTCCATTAGCTCATCACTTTCGGGAGTGTGGGGTGGCGAATCTTCCACATCTCCCTCAACACTAACAACATCCAGATCCTCAGAACTGGATAGTTGCAGTGTTGGTGCCTCAGCCCGAGCGGAAGAAACTGCAGCGCGTGCTTCCGAACCCGGGACTGAGGCACTGGATCTCACAGGTGAAGGGAGAGATAAGGCAGAGCCCGTCTCAACCCCCGCTGAGAGATCCATCTGCGATCCCCATGATAAGCGCCGTCGCTCTGCCTCGGTAGAAGCGGGAAACCCGAACCGCGGGGAGCGCGCACTGAACCGCTCTCGTCAAAGAGCGCCCGGCGGGAGCGGAGCGTCCTTAACGGCAGACGCTCGCAATGCTCACAGTCAGCTCCCTCGAGAGCTGACTGGGCATGCTGCACTCCCAAACAAACAACGCAAAGATCGTGTGTATCCCCGTCCGTTAGATAGCGCGAGCAGGGAGGAACACACTTCTTAAACTGTTGTTCGTCCGCCATTCTCTCAATATATATAATATAAATTGTTTGTGTGGTGCAGAGTATGTAAAGACAGACAATATCACACAGGGACAGATTCACATATAGCGCGACTGAAGGCACAGAAGCTACTGCGCTTGTGTTTTTGGGGTGCTTTATAGTTTCCTGGTCGATGAAGTCACCCGCCTATGACGTTTCATCTCTCCATTGGGCTGATTCCATACGTGCTTCATGACGCACAACGCAGGGGCGTTCCCACAGTGTTTGACGCAGCTCGAAGTTCCCTTGAAAGGGAACGGAACTCTGTTCATCAGCGCATGCTCGGGATATAATACATGCGGAAAAATAATACAATCTTATTTGCCTGAGTAATATTTACACTGAATTAAGTTTCACTTGTTGTGTCCTGTTTGTTAAAAACTAATAATACCAATGAATCATAAAAATATTGACTTTTAAATGAAAGTCCCCCTGTAGTCAATCAGTTTATCCCTTAAAACTCATCTTTCATCACCAAAATTACATATTTTAAAAGTTTTTTCGTTGAATTTTTTTTGTCATGACTTAAAATATCTTGAATGTAACTCGACACCCTTGCCTCATTCAGTATTCGCGGTCCTATTAATATGCAAATGAGCCCCGCCTCCACTCACACACTCAGCTCAGAGATCCACTCGTTGACGATCACACGTTGATCTGATTGGTTACAAGCGATTTCAAACCGTGTTTTTGAGACTGTCTTTGGTTCACTGCAGTTTTAAGGAGAAAATACACAGAAATGAATTTACTCATGGTTTGACTGAAAGCATATTAAAAACACCACATAGACATATAAATAACATTACAAACTTGATTTAACTTTAACTATTTTAAACAGCAGGATAATATCTGAGTGGATTGTATTAAACGCAGGACTAAAATCAATAAAAAAAGCAACCTAGCATTAGCAACCTGACTTTCAAGGTGCTTTAATACAAGCCGCATTAATGTAGAAATAGCATCATTAGTACCACTCTTATATGCAAATTGGTATTGATCTAAGTGTAACAGAGTTTAAATATTGCTGTTAAATTCATGCATAAAACAGTCTCACATCTCTCGCTGCTGGTAAGTCGTATCAATGATTGCTGCGTCATAAAAATCGAGTTTAGATTGTTTTCAAGTGTAAAGGTGGACTTTTATACTACTAACAAGTTTACTCTGTCATTTGTCTGTCAGTTAGTTCTATCAGTTGAGTCAAATATGTGTTATTTGCGATGATAAATGGAGAGTGTGTGTGTTAACTTACTTGTGAACACCGAACCTCTGTTTATTTCATTTAAGACTTCTGAGCAACGTTGATACACTGTGTACTAACCAGCTTTTGGTCATGTTTGTCCCAGGTATGTGTTTTATTCAGATTTGTCATGTTCTGTGTAAAAATATATATTGAGTACTAGCATTAGTGCTATATGCTCGCATGTGCTGAATGTGTAACTGCGCCGTTTTAGGTCAGAGTTCTTCTCTCTCGTATTTCATTTAGACAAAAATATGTAAAATGACGTTCATAGTTTCTTTGTATTAATGTGAATTGATGAGAACAGAGACAGTGTTTTATATTTTATTTCTTTGAGTTTATGAGTTTTTTATTTTCTTGTTTTGAGTTTTATATGTTCACGATCACCTTGTAAATATATTCAGCAGTCTCACATCTCTCGCTGCTGACTTCTGAGCAACGTTGATGCACTGTGTACTAACCCGCTTTTGGTCGTGTTTGTCCCAGTTTTGTCTGTCCCAGGCTCAGTAAAGAGAGATCTTGAGTGACCATCCACTTGCTCTCAGTGTGATTCCATCCACACAAACACACACAGTCACATAAGGATTGACGGCCATTCTTGAGTCTAGAACACATGCACTGAATGCCAGAACAGAAATATGCTCATCACAATAACAAACCTGGTCCCGTTAGACTGCGGTCAGAGATGAAAACAGATACCGTAACCTGTTGACTGTTGAGGATGATAACGCTGTTTGAGATGCGAGTGTTTCCTGCAGACCATGAAGCCAGTTACGTGGCAGCAAGCCATCTAAAAAAGTAGATCTAAAATCCAGCAAAGAGAGAAGATACAGATCTGTCTTAGTCAATCCTGAGATTCTCTCATTCCTGCTAATGATCCACATTATCACTGTTGAGGTATTTTGATACTGATAAACGTCCTGGATGTGAAATGAGAATCGCATTACAAAACACCTACAGGAAGATCTTGTCTCATCTCGGTCTGTAGGTTGTGTGTTTTGAAGTCGAGCTCTTTTAATCTCGCTCTTCATCATGGTTTTCCATCAGTACACAGCCTTGTAATATTGACAGCTGTCCACCCGCCAAAGCGTGGAGTTTCACAGCTCTGATAGATGACTTTGACCTTTATCAGGACTCACATCCCTCATGAAATCACTCATGGAAAAGAGAGATATTTACAGAGGTTAATGTCATTTCAGATCATTTATATTTTGAGCTTTTTTATGAAAAAAAAAAAGTAATTGGCATTTAAAATGCAATTCAGGTTTACTATGCTTGTTTGTAGGGCTGTACAATTAGACAAAAAAAAATAATCTAAAAAACATTAATTATTATGATTTTATTATAATTATTATTAAATAAAAGTGTAGTTTAGTGAGCCAGGGCAAATTTCCTTTAATATATAAAGTGTTTGGCCAGAGTCCTTCCCAGCTAACATTTTTGTATTCCAAACATTCTGTTTTGGTTATTGAAATCTTAAAATGTCCAGTTTTCTTGCTGTTAGTGGAACGTTTTTGCTTCTTAACCCATTTAATCCCAAATTTTTCCCAGACACAAAAATATCCAAATCATGTGTCATTAGTATCCCTTTGAAACAATCAATCATAATTTTTTGAAATTTTCATGGAAAAGTGTGTGAAAAAGTGAGTTTTGTGATTGGTCACAATTGTGACCGGTGGGATACTGTGTTGTATCAACCATTGGACAGACTGAATATAGGTCTATTTGACCTGTGCAGTGTGTGTGCGCGTGTGTTTGTGTGTGCGTGTGTGTGTGCGTGTCTGTGTGGGGTGTGCGTGTGGGGTGTGTGGTGTGCGTGGTGTGCGTGTGGGGTGTGTGTGATGTGCGTGTGTGTGTGTGGTTGGGATGTGTGGTGTGCGTGGGGTCTGTGTGGGATGTGGGGTGTGTGGTGTGCGTGTGTGGTATGCGTGTGTGTGGTGTGTGTGGGGTGTGCGTGCGGGGTGTGTGGTGGTGTGCGTGCATGTGGGGTGTGTGGTGTGCGGTGTGCGTGCGGGGTGTGTGGTGGTGTGCGTGTGGGGTGTGTGGTGTGCGTGCGGGGTGTGCGTGGTGGGGTGGGGTGTTGGGTGTGCATGTGGGTTGTGTGGTGTGCGTGTGTGGTATGCATGTGTGTGGTGTGTGTGGGGTGCGTGCATGTGGGGTGTGTGGTGTGCGGTGTGCGTGCGGGGTGTGCGGTGGTGTGCGTGTGGGGTGTGTGGTGGTGTGGGGTGTGCGTGTGGGGTGTGTGGTGTCCGTGTGTGTGTGGGGTGCGTGCGTGTGGGGTGTGTGGTGGTGTGCGTGCGTGTGGGGTGTGTGGTGGTGTGCGTGCGTGTGGTGTGCGTGTGTGTGGGGTGTGCGTGCGGGGTGTGTGGTGGTGTGTGTGCGTGTGGGGTGTGTGGTGTACATGCGGGGTGTGTGGTGTGCGTGTGGGGTGTGTGGTGGTGTGCGTGCGTGTGGGGTGTGTGGTGGTGTGTGTGCGTGTGGGGTGTGTGGTGGTGTGCGTGCGTGTGGGGTGTGTGGTGGTGTGCGTGCGTGTGGTGTGCGTGTGTGTGGGGTGTGCGTGCGCGGTATGTGGTGGTGTGTGTGGGGTGTGTGGTGTACATGCGGGGTGTGTGGTGTGCGTGTGGGGTGTGTGGTGGTGTGCGTGCGTGTGGGGTGTGTGGTGTGCGTGTGGGGTGTGTGGTGGTGTGCGTGGGGTGTGGTGTTGGGTGTGCATGTGGGGTGTGTGGTGTGTGATGTGAGTGTGTGCGGGGTGTGTGGCGTGCGTGTGGGGTGTGTGGTGTTGGGTGTGTGTGTGGGGTGCGTGGTGTTGGGTGTGTGTGTGGAATGCGTGGAGAGTGTGGTGTGTGATGTGAGTGTGTGGGGCTTGTGGGGTGTGCGTGCGTGTGAGGTGTGTTGCGGTGTGCGGGGTGTGTGGTGTACGTGTGGGTGTGCATGTGGGGTGTGTAGTGTGGGGTGTGGGGTGTGTGGTGTGTGATGTGAGTGGGGCGTGTGGTGTTTTGTGTGCGTATGGGATGTGTGGTGTGCGTGCCTGTGGGGTGTGGTGTGCGTGCGGGTGTGCATATCGGGTGTGTGGTGTGTGATGTGAGTGGGGCATGTGGGGTGTGTGGTGTGGTGTGGTGTGCGTGTGTGTGGGGTGTGCATGTGGGTGTGGTGTTTTCAGACCTGCCAACATGTACGCATTTTGCGTAGCGGGCACGCATTTTGACCTCAAAGTACGCTGGTACGATTTGTCACTCTAAACTACGCAAAAACCTGGTGACGCCTCTTTGCACGCGTAGTCAAGCAACAGCAAAAGAAGAGGAGTTCGACCAATCATAGCGCTGGGTTCATTCCCCACATTGCAAGCGGAGATGATTGACAGATGCATAAGTCCTATAATTAAAAAGAGACTGAAAATCGACACCAATAAAGAATCCCGCTCGATCCACCCTCCACTCGCACTGACTGATTTAAGCGAGGACAGTCGGCCTACTGTGGTCACGGTACTTCTGACTCCTGAAGGTCAGGGCCGGCTCTGTAAATCTGGGGGCCCTAAGCAGGATAATGTTGGGGCCCTGCCTTGCAGTAAATAATGGACTATTGCCACCGCAAACCGGAAACTGTATACAATCTTACCCCAATCTAACAAATCTTCAATAAAGTTGTTGCATATACTACAGGTGTTGCTGGAGTCTCGATCTTTGAACTTCTTTTCCCTTTTCCACAGTTTAAAAAGAGGGAGAAGTTGGACCAGTAATTTCTTTGCTTCCTTCTAAAGGGATTTAAACATATTCTTCTTTTTTCTTTTTACTGCACCCGATGGATAGACTCGTTTCATTTTTCCGGTCAAATTTCCAAGTCCAGGGAAGACAACGATCTGACACGGTTGGTTGACTTAACGCAGTGGTTCTCAAACTTTTTCGGTCATTCCCACTTTGGACAAGGGGGAATTTTCAAGCCCCACTGCCCCCATCGCCCCAACACAATGCTAATGAAATACGCAACAAGCTTAAAATTTTCCAATTTATTGAAGTAACAAGTAGTATCTAAATACAAACGAACTATCTACATCAAATAACATAACAGCAAGTTAAAAAATAAAGAAAATAAAAGTGCAGCTGTGTCATTACTTGCATGGAATTCAAAAATAGAGAAAATAAAAGTGCAGCTGTCAAAATGTTAAAAAAAGAAAAGAAGGGAAATCCATTTGGCAAGACAGATCTATTAAAACAAATAAAAATAGACATAACATAGGCTACTGTGTTTGATATGGGATTAAAATGATGGGCAGAGTATGAGATATAAACTAATGATTAATTATTTCAATATTCCTTGAGCGGAGAGCACATTTCTGAATATTCCTCGGCTCGCTCATTCTGCTCAGGGTCGCGCGCTCAACCCTGCTGGTTCGAAAATATGTGGAATAAGGACTGCCTCTGACTAACGTTTTTTTTCTAGTCGACTAGTAGTTGTTTATTTAAGCCATTAGTGGACAAATAAAATCGCCCCTTTATATTGATTTAATAACTGAAATAGGCTATACAGGATAACGAGTGTTATAAAGCCGCACTAAAGGACACGAACCGGCAAAAGTATAGGCTAATGATTATAAATGTGTAAAAAATAGCAAGGAGACATTTACTTGTTTATTAATAAACTGGTGTTTTCTGCGTTGCTGCAAAGATGAAGTTGACTACGCGGACTCGCCATGAACGAATAAAGATATAAAGGCATAAAAAGGAACATTTCCTCCCGTTGGCGTGCCCCACCTGTCACGTGGCCGCGCCCCACACTATGAGCAGCGACGCCGGCGACTACCATCTGTAGTTAGGGGGCCCCCTAGTGGCGGCGGGGCCCTAAGCAGCCGCTTAGTTCGCTTATAGGGAGAGCCGGCTCTGCTGAAGGTAAACGGGCTGGGCTGGATGTGGAAAGTTGAAATATTGTATTTGAGTTCATTTTAAAATGGATTGGTTATCACACGGGACGGGAGTGATCGCATGGATTATTTAAAAAAAAAAAAACTCTGTAATTCATTCATGCTAAATCAGATAAGAGGAAGACATTCAGCCATGCAAATTATAAAATGCTCAAGTAATGTTGAACAATAAATCTAAACAAAATTGAAATCGCTATGTCTTAGTGATTATGAAAGTGCTGTGATTTGTGGATGACTGATAACGTTAAGCGCGAATCCGGAGAAACAGGCGTTTATTTTTTCATTATCAGTGTTGAGAAACGTATCGCATGTGTTACGTGTCGTTATGTATTATGTTAATAACTAAAGTACCGAATTATGTTACATATTTATTTTGTATGAAAACTAGCGAGTTAGTTGGCGAATTTATGGATTAAAAATGATCGTGGTATGATAGCCTATCATGTATCAGTGCTGCGCGAGCTCTCTCACAAACACAGACTCGCGCACACAGAGAGAGAAGATATTTAGGTAACGATTTAGATTACAGCCCGGAAAGTACTGTGTAATTAAGAGAAATTTACAGAGTAACTTTCGGTAATTATAGTGTACCTATAAAGTACTTACATGTAAGTATAAGGGAACAATATGTAAAGTTTGGGGAATCAACCAGGAGAATTAAAAAAATATTTATACTGTAAGTATTATAGAACTAAGGGGTACTTATTCTACTGTTATGATATAACAATCTTACATTTAGGAGCAATTTTGCAAGAACATACACTGCGTACATTTTTGTAATAATTGTGTACCAAGGCAATACATACTGTATAGGCTTTTTAAAAATGACAGGGTATGCCTACATATCTATGCGTTTATACTTTTATTTTTATTTTATTTTTTATAGCAAAAGTTCAGATGTTTAAGTTTCGGCTAACATGTTTGAAGGCACGAAAAGCTAAGACTATTGCAATTTTTTAAATACTGGGAAATATATCTTGTTTCATGTGGTTACAGGGTAAGTGGTGCTTGTATAATAAATAAAGGTTTCCGAGTCAGTGATATAAAATTGTGTGTGCATTTTTATTGTACTTACCCTGTAACTACATGGAACAAGAGGGTAACAAGCACCACTACATGAAACAAGAGTATTTTTCCCCAATATTTAAGCATAAGTTTCAATAGTTTTCGTTTTCAGTGCACTTTTGTTAAAAAGATTACATTTTTAAAATTACAGGGTACATATCTATTATATCTATTTATAAAGCCTATACAGTATGTACTGGTTCACCATTATTTCAAAAAGGTACGCAGTGTATGTTCTTGCTAAATTGATCACAAATGTAAGATTGTTATATCATAATAGTAGAATAAGTACCCCTTAGTTCTATAATACTCACAATATTAATAATTTTTTAATTCTCCTAGTTGTTACCCCTTTATTCCCCAAACTTAAAATATTGTTCCCTTATACTTATATTGTAAGTACGTTATAGGTACACTATAATTACCGAAGGTTACGCTGTAAAATTGCTTTAATTACCCAGTACTTTCCGGGCTGTAATCTAAAGCGTTACCGATATTTATAAAATAAAAATTGACAGGCAAAGTTCTTGCTTGTGTTTTTTTATGTCAAAATGTCAAAGCTTTTTGTATTATCCATTCGTGTTTTTAAAATTCGTTAAATGACGGACGCTTTAACAGCCCTCATTTGTCGGATTCGTCTTATTCGAACACTTATATTATTGGTCATGTGACAGGACTCCTGTCTATTCAATGTTAACTGTTTTCTATAAATATGTTTGGATTGGCTAAAGTTTATTCAGCTAACGCATGTCCTGTTTATAATGTGTAGCCTTATGTTCAAATGCAAAAACAGCACGTCACAAATGTAAGCCCCTTTTCCCTGTGGGATTTAATATCATATTTGTATATTGGAATAATAAATTAAGTAGCCAATTTAAAATAAATAACATGTAGGCTACACACCGTTTAAAAAAAAAAAATTATTACTGTTATCTAGGGGTTTCTTAATTTTAGATTAATTGACCAGCACAGATTATATGGAATACAATGGTTGGGTTATATGGTTGGGTTGTACTCATAAAATTTCTTCTAGGTTGGGTTGGCAGGTATGTGTTTTGTGTGTGGGGTGTGTGGTGTGGGGTGTGTGGTGTGCGTGCGGGTGTGCGTGTGGGGTGTGTGGTGTGCGTGCGTGTGGGGTGTGTGGTGTGGGGTGTGTGGTGTGCGTGCGGGTGTGCGTGTGGGGTGTGTGGGGTGTGATGTGAGTGGGGCGTGTGGTGTGCGTGCGTGTGGGGTGTGCATGTGGGTGTGGTGTTTTGTGTGCGTGTGTGGTGTGTGAGCGTGTGGGCTTCAGTAAATCAAGGAAAAGGAGTTTCCCCCCGGTCCTCCAGTAGGTGCTTCCATGGCGGTTTCAGTTGTGCTTCCTCCTCCTTTGGCAACAAACAAGCATTACGCTGAAATAGAGCGTGCGGAGCGTGCGTGATGCAATCTAGGAGCAGTGATTCGCCAAACCTCCCTTATTGCAGTCGCACACATTTCTTCTGAATTTATTTTGTAGTAACGAGTAACGAAGATTCTCCGTGGAAATATAACGGAGTAAAGGTATACATTTTATCTAGGAAATATAGTGGAGTAAAAGTGAAAGTTGACATAAATTTAAATAGCGAAGTAAAGTACAGATACGTGAAATTTCTACTTAAGTACAGTAACGAAGTATTTGTACTCCGTTACATTACAACACTAGTTGCGGTGTGCGTGTGCGGTGTGCGTGCGTGCGGGTGTGCATGTGGGGTGTGTGGTGTGGGGTGTGCGTGCGTGTGGGGTGTCTGTGCGTGTAGGTGTGCATGTGGGGTGTGTGGTGTGGTGTGTGATGTGAGTGGGGCTTGTGGGGTGTGTGGTGTTTTGTGTGCGTGTGGGGTGTGTGGTGTGCGTGCGTGTTGGGTGTGTGGTGTGCGTGCGTGTGGGGTGTGTTGTGTGCGTGCGTGTGGGGTGTGTGATGTGAGTGTGTGGGGTGTGTTGTGGGGTGTGCGGGTGTGTGATGTGCGTGTGTGGGGGGTGTGTGTGGAGTGTGTGGCGTGGTGTGTGTGGCGTGCGTGGTGTGTGTGTGTGATGCGAGTTTGAGTGTGTGTTTCTGTGTATGTGTCTGTATGTAAAATTAGGTAGAAAGTTAGGTAGCAGCAGAAAGTAAGGTAACAGTTAGCCTTTGTGTAGTAGCATATAGATCCAATGGGTTATCCCACCGGTCACTATTGTTACCGTTGACATGTTTGTGAGTTCTATGAACACATTAAACAAGGTTGAGTAATTGCAAATGCATATATCAATACTAGACACCTTAAACATGATGTGTACCAAAAATCTATGTCCTATCTTTGTTAACATACTTTACTAATCTTTTCTTTGGGAGCTTTCTTGCTGCAATCCTCTTCTCTTGGCACAAACAGGAAATAAACAGCTCTAGTCATGTGACAATTTACAGTAAACATGCGACACTGCACATATTTCATTGAGACCCTTTATTATTTCAATATCTGCTGGAAATGCTTTGATAGATTATTTAGTAACATTTTTATAGCCTTAGAAATGAAAAAAAAAAATTACGGTCACTATTGTGACCGTTGGGATTAATTAAGGTTAGTATGATGTTTCTGGAATATTCTTTCATCAAAATGTTTACTAACAACTTAACATTATTGGAACGTTGATGTAACATTCCAAGAACATATAAATATCCAGTTTCCTTAATGCTCATAGAACGTCCCTAGTGAAAAATAAAGATAATATATTTGAAATACATTTATTTTATGCTAAGTATAATTGATATACTTAAAGTCTGCCAAATTGGAACAACTAATTTTATTCTTAATGCACTTTAGTTATCCGGAAATAGTGCTGAGGTCCAACTAAAGATATACTTAGGTATATTTGATTGTGCTAAAGTGGAACTACGGTATTGCAAGTGTAATGTACGTTATTACACTTTAATATCTTGCATTTAAAGACTGATATTATACAAAGATCATACTATCCTTACTAATAGTGATAATAAACACTATTTAAGACTTAAATTAAAAAAGGTTTAATATAGGTAACAGGGCGGCTTTTTATTTCTCATCTCCATAAATATATCTAGTAGTAAAGCTAATGCAAGAGCTAGAAATCAATTAATTCCTTGCTGATACTTCCTCGTCATCATAGAGAGCGCAGTTCACACTGCTTTCTCCTTCTTTCCACAAGCGTTTGCTCTCCTGTGACGTCTGTCGTTGCTATGCAACCATGAACAGAGGCGCACCACGGCGGTTCTATTATGAGCGCGTGTGCCGCGCGCCTACGTTTGAAATAACGAATTTGCACGCGTAAAAAACGCGCTGTGTGAACGGCCCCTTATGGCAATGTGACATTAGCCTAATCCAAAATATTTCCATATGTGGCTCTTTCCTCCATTCTTGTCAACAAGTGGATTCAGACCCGCTGCATTAGCAGCGCCGCCGGTCGCCATGTCAGTGTTTTTATGATGAAGACGCAACTGTGCACCTTTCGGACACCGCATCAAAAACCGGATTAACCCGGTGCTTCGGTACCACCAGTACTGAAGAAAAGCTGGTTCTGTAACGGTTTAATTTTTTTAGTACCGACTTGGTACCGAAGTACCGGGTCTTTTGACAACATTAGTATGATGTTCTTGTAACATTCTTTCAAACATTCGAACACCTGCTGTTAACAAGCAAAATCACTGAAGGAAAGAGAAAGAAAAAAACTACTTCCAGCCACAGCCTTAGATTAAATCAACTGAAGATAAAAGACAATAAATCTCTCAAGATCTCAGCAGAGGAGGATTAAACCGCTCCACAAACAGAATTACCAGCTTCACTTATTACTAACCAGTTTGACTGTATTTCTGTCATACATTTAAAGTCACCATTATGCTGATCGGTGTTAGCGTAAGTTGGGCTCATGACCTTTGACTAAATGTTAGTTAATTTCTCTTTCAGCAATTGTAATATTGTTTTCATAGCTATAGGTATGCAACGCGCATACCTATAGACCAGGGTTACTCAAACTCGGTCCTGGAGGGCCACTGTCCTGCAGAGTTTAGCTCCAACCCTGATCAAACACACCTAAGCAAGCTAATTAAGGTCTTCAGGATAACTAGAAATAGGTTTGATCAGGGTTGGAGATAAACTCTGTAGGACAGTGGCCCTCCGGGACCAAGTTCGAGGAACCCTGCTATATATGTGCACGCCGTCTGCGTTTTCGCGGGTTTGCGTTTGGAATCTATTTCAGGGGTTGTGTTCTCGAGCCACCAGGCACTATTTTGTGCGGATGAGCAGGCTGGAGCGCGTTGAGTGTTTTCTGTTAGAACGGTGTCGTGTTAGCGGCCCCTAAGTTAATAACTAATGAACGGAAGTGAATCAATCAATCAAAACTAACTTTAGCTGGACAATAACTTTATTCTAGAGCTGCTGTAAAGCCAAAACAATCTCTGTTACTGTAATTTCCTATTATCACTGTAAAGCTGCTTTGAAACTATTTATATTGTTAAAAGTGCTATATAAATGAAGGTGACTTAACCTTTTAGAGAACTTTTGTGCATTGAGAAAGAGAAAGATGAAAAAACAAATCAACATGTCTGCTTTAATAGCGGTCAAAAAACGGTATTATGGTGGTTTAAACAACTGTTTTCCCTGTAGTTTAATGACTGAATTAAATGATTATGTAGTTGCAGCATTATTAATTAAAATCAAATATTAAGCCATTGTGACACGAAGATCCCTTGCGACACTGAAGCAACCTCGTGTGAAAAAGCACACTTAGACATCAACACTCATCATACAAACCTCAACAATGGTGACAACTGACAATACTTTTTTTTCAAATATAAATAGTAAAATAATTCAGCAGCTTATTTCATTGATGTCGCAATGCATGGGAACGATGAATGAGTTTTGTATGCTGGCATGAAGCATGTCACCATTGTTGAGTTTCATATGCTGATTGTTGAAGTCTCAGAATAGCACTTATTAACCTTCAGCTCAAAATATGTTTTTATCATTCTTCTGAATATCTGATTGTCACAGTAGTATCACATGGTCAGTAGCACAATATTTAAACTAATTAATAACAAAACATTTTCCTAAACAGCGATTAGACCTCAGATGTGATCAGTGAATCAGGGCATTTTATCATGACATTAATTAACAGCCAACATCACCTGATACTGTTTTCGGTCTCGTCTTCTTCTGATGCAGTAAAAGTGTTTTCTGAACACACTGTTCAGAAAAGCAATGAAGAGTCAAGAGCCCAACTACAGGGAACACTGATCACTATAATGATGACTTCAAATGTTTTTTCCTCTTTCCTTCTGTGTGTCATACTAATGCTCAATCATCACTTAATTATCTAATAACCTACAGCACTGCTTCAGGGTTATATTAACACTGTAGTGTGGACACATCCAACCTTAAGCAATTTTAAGCCAGAAAGTTAGTGATCCTTAATATTTAAAGGACATTCAAATATTTGTTTTCAAAGAATGATTTCTGCCAACATTATGAGAACATTCATCAAATACTAATGGCAATATGTGGTATGAACTTTGTTTTGAAAGCGTTTAATTCTAACACATGCATAAACTTTACATACGTTTAAGGGATAGAAACAATAACTATGGGAAAGGTTACAAAACTTGCCCATGTTCCAAGGATGTTCTTTTAAAACAGAAAACACAACCTTATTCATTTGAAGTTAGTTGTCGATCTAAATGCCATTCTGAATTTAGGCTTTTATTCACATATAAACATTCAACATTCAAATCAATGGAAGCTCAATAATATTTGCTTGACGTGCGAGAACCAATGAGGTTCATTCTCGTGTTACGCAGCATGTTTGAGCTTCAGCAAGAACCAATGAGGTTCATTCTCGTGTTACGCAGCACGATTGAGCTTCACCAAGAACCAATGAGGTTCATTCTCGTGTTACGCAGCACGATTGAGCTTCAGCAAGAACCAATGAGGTTCATTCTCGTGTTACGCAGCACGTTTGAGCTTCCTCAAGAACCAATGAGGTTCATTCTCGTGTTACGCAGTACGTTTGAGCTTCTGCAGGAACCAATGAGGTTCATTCTCGTGTTACGCAGCACGTTTGAGCTTCTGCAGGAACCAATGAGGTTCATTCTCGTGTTACGCTGCACGTTTGAGCTTCTGCAGGAACCAATGAGGTTCATTCTCGTGTTACGCAGCACGTTTGAGCTTCAGCATGAACCAATGAGGTTCATTCTCGTGTTACGCAGCACGTTTGAGCTTCAGCAGGAACCAATGAGGTTCATTCTCGTGTTACGCACCACGTTTGAGCTTCAGCAGGAACCAATGAGGTTCATTCTCGTGTTACGCAGCACGTTTGAGCTTCAGCAAGAACCAATGAGGTTCATTCTCGTGTTACGCAGCACGATTGAGCTTCAGCAAGAACCAATGAGGTTCCTTCTCGTGTTACACAGCACGTTTGAGCTTCAGCAAGAACCAATGAGGTTCATTCTCTTGTTACGCAGCACATTTGAGCTTCAGCAAGAACCAATGAGGTTTGTTCTCCCATGTCAAGGAGGTTCGGTTGAGCTTCTGTTTATGTTTGCTGATCAATGCTTAAATGTGAATAAAGCCTAAATTAAATCTGTTTATCATATAAAGCAAACAAGTCTCTTCAGAAAATTTGGACTAAATAACTCAATTCAATTTAGTTTATTAGTTTTACAATCTCTTTATTAACTTTTTAATAAGTTTAACAAGCCTTGTTGTCTATGGAGGGACAGAAATCTCTCAGATTTCTTCAAAAAGATCTTCATTTGTGTTCTGAAGATGAACGAAAGTCTTACGGGTTTGGAACGACATGAGGGTGTGTAAATTATGCAGAAATAAAATGTTTGGGTGAATTAACCCTTTAAGAACGAAGTAACATTTCAAACAACATTGCACAATGTTGTTTGTAAAAAATCTTTTTGAAACTTAAAAAGACAAAGTTAAAAAACCAAACATGATTTTGCTGAATGCATGACGTAGATTGGAGCAAATGCTTGTAGTCTGAAGTTCACCTGTACCGAACCTGTTTTCTACATAAAGGCTGATCTGCTGTCTGGCAGTTTGTCAGAAGATCTGCTCTCCCTTGGCCACCTTTAAAATCTGGGCTCAGACTAGCTCATTTTAGGAAGAGCTTACATCTAAAAATAAAAGGTCCACCCAAGGACAGAGGCCTGGAATATTCATCCACTGTCATTGTACGACAGGCACACACACACACACACACACACACACACACACACACCAGGATGAAGCTCAAAATGAGCAGAAATTACGGCTTGTGTCCAAAACAGTCTCTGGACTGCTTTCATACAAAACTACAAAGACAGGAATCCTTGCACAACATGAAACAAGCAGCCCTAGACCCTCTTACACCCCCTTCCATGTTTGTAATGTGGCATACGGGCCAGGACGGAGAGGCCCTCATGCTTCTGATAAGAAGTTCCTCAAGTTCTTATCATCATCCATCGCATATTATTTCACATCTTATCAAAGTTTAGTGTTGAAAAGACCAAATGCCCACATAGCACACAGGAAAACAGTGTCTGAAGATGGTTTTGGCTCTTTGGTATCTGTACAGATACAAGATGAACATGGGCATCATATTTCCCACCTTCAGTACGACACGTTTCTCTGTGAAGTACGAACAAAGTTATGACACGGATTCCTGCGATGTGAGGCTTATCTTCTGTTTTGACCACCATAGTAATTGCAATATGTGGAGAGCCGCAGTCCCAGTACAATCAAACTCCCTTACAAAACAGTGTCTTTTTAGTATCATTGAAATATTATTATAGCTTTATTAAATTAAATTGATATTTAATTAGTTTATATTTGTATATTTTCCGTTTTAATTTTAAATTTGTATAAAATTTTAGTTATTTAGGTCTGTTATTTTTATTTTGGTAACACTTTATGTACTGTATTTGTATAATGCATTATAAAGGTAGTCATAAATATATTTGATAATATCTTTTCATAAATAATTGTAAACAAAGTTAAAATGCATTAAAATATTTGCAGATTCCTTTTTCCATCTGAAATTAGTTGAGTGTTGTGTTTTAGCGCATTAGACTTTCTAAAGGTGTGGTCAATGAATAGATAAGTATTATAATGTATTATAACTGTGGTTACAATTATTTATGAGATTGTACAATACATCATAAGATACATACAAGGCATAATTAATGCATAAAAAAATACTTGTAGAATGCATTATATACACAGTATATAAAGCATTAGGCATAAAGTAAAATGTTACCATTCCCTTTGAGTGGATCTCAACACTGCATCATGACGTTGATGCTATAGGAACTCTTATTGGCCAATAGCGTGGTCAGCTGACGTAGCACAAGCGTGTCACCAAGACCATAAATAGATGCCTGATAAGCATGTCACCAGCTTCTTTGTCTTCAGAAAGCTGTTTGTTTTCATGTGTATAGAAGTCTTGTCTCTTTTAGAAGTTCGAAATTAAAAAAAATAAAATAAAAACAAAAATAAGTTTGTCTACTCTTTTTGTGTGAAAGAAATGGCATAAAAAAAATATTAGTGTGTTTGCCATGCCCTAGCTATATTACCAGCAGGGCTTGACATTAACGCCCGCCAAATGTGGGTGTATGTCAGCGGTGGTGTGTAACGCAGTCACTCCTACTAGCCACTTTGGTGGGTTGAATTTCATAACATACATTTTTCAATTGTAGTCTTTTAAAAAGGTATCTTTAATAATAAACTAAGTGCAATCTAGTGTAGTCAAAAATATAGATTTTTCGACACATATTGATTCTGAAATATCTGAAACTCTTCCACACGTAACACAATACCAGCTGCGCTTTCTCTCTCTCATCTCTCCAAAAGCAAGTTGACACACAAACCCGCATCGCTTTACTCAGTCGCTTCATTTGCTCCTGATGAATATTGTTGGTGTTACAGGGCTTGATTTTTGCGAGGGATTGCGCAAATTGAGCATAATTTTACTCACACCCAAAGTGCACGCACATAAAGACAAGTATATTGGTTATTTAAAACAGTAAAATGGGTCCGTGCCTCAGGTCTTAAAGTGAGCTCAGCCTAATATACCAGGCTGCCACATTTTTCCCGATGGTATCTATGTCAAAATTGTGGCCAGTGAAAATCATAAGTGGCTGGTGAGCAAAAAAGTTAATGTCAAGCCCTGATTACCAACGAAGACAAACACAATCTTTGTGTCATCTGCTTAAGAGCAAACCATGCTCAACAGGCTCTCGAGAGCCGAAGGCCCTCATTGTGAGAAGCTCACTTTGAGGAAGCTCTGCTAACGTCTGGCTCACTTTGTGAGCCATGGGAGTCAGGTGGCGACTCAGATGCCTCGAGCGCCCTCGTACCTAGACAGCACAGTCCTGTGCATTTTAAGAATAGTTTGAGGTGGTGACACACTCTCTAGACAAGCTAAATTTAGAATGGCCAGATGAGAAAGAAAATTTTAGGAGAAGTAAGCTTGATAAAGCTTCCTCACTAGAGCGGCCCAGTAGAAACCTGCCATTCTTCCCTGACCTCCATACTGAGCTATTAAGGTCTTGGGGCAACCGAAACAGCTTTTGTTCATTACCTCTTGATTTCAAATTACTCGTCTATTGTGGGGCGTGGGGAGTATGGGTGACGGCATTGCCATGGGTCGAAGAGACACTTGTGAGCTATCTCTCCTCTGCATCAGCAGCATCTTTAAAGAAGCTCCCACTGCCCTCAAGGCCCTGTATAGTTAAACTTGGCCTCGTGGGCAAAGCTTATGAAGCAGAGGGTCAGGCTGGTGCGTCCCTGCGCACTCTGGCTAATCTGCAGGTGTACCAGGCTGACCTGCTGAATGACCTGGACTCTGGTGAGGGTATTGACCCCAAGTAAGTCAAGGAACTCAGACCACAAACCTTGCCCTCCGTGCCACTAAGCAGATAGTCCGCTTCATTGGCTATGCTATAGCTGCTATTGTTGCCATAAAGAGGCAATTGTTTGGCATCAAAGAAAACGAAAAATCTTTTCTCCTGTACGCCCTGGTTTCGGGCCTGTTCATGTTCCAGACGGCCAAAAAAGCAATCAGCCACGTTCGAGCAGGTCCTCCCTTGTCAGAGCGAGGAGCCGGAGGCTTCCTCTAGTGTACAGCCCTTATTTACGGATTAACACATAATTAGTTACCTAATACAGAACCTGAGGTACTTTCTGTATTGTGGCACAATCTCGACATTAAAGTATAATGTTCTCTTAGATCTATTGTGACAATCCAATCCCTGGATTGAATATGAGACATGATAGCTTTGAGTGTTAGCATCTTGAACCTGTAAGTTTTCAGAGTACAGTTCAAAGCCCTCTGATCTAGAATTGGACTTCTTGAGAACAGGAAAATAGCATATGTAGAAGCCTGACTCTCTTAAGGGAAGGCGATCTTGAAGGGGGGAGCACGGGTAGCCACGCTAGCCTTTTTCCCCTCCCTTTTAACTCCAGGAGGAGCTAGGGCCCGGCTTACTTGTTGAAGCAGTCTCCGGTTTCTCACCTTGGGACCGATATTGGGGATATGTTATTGGGGATATGACAAATGCCTCCCTTACTAGTTGGGGATTGATCCTGGACGGGTCCTAAACTACTTTTTCTGACAGCAGCCTACATTTCAGGGAACACAAATGTGGGAGCAGTCATCCTGTCAAGGCAGGGGCTAAGGCCCGGCGAATAGAGACTCCTACCGGAAGTAGTGGTGCAAATTTGGCAGAGGTTTGGCAAAGTAGAAATAGACCTGTTCGCCTCCAAGGAATCGACCCACTGTCCCCTATGGTTCTTCTTCATACCTCCAGCTCTGTTAGGGCTGGATGCTATGGTACAGGCGTGGCCGAGGCTATGTCTGTACGCTTTTCCCCCGATTGCCCTGCTCCCCGGAGTTCAGGCCAGAGTTCGTCAGGACGGAGTTCGCTTATTGCTAGTTCTACCAGAAAGACTATGGAGATAAAATGATATAACAAGCGTGTATTTATTAACAGCTCGGCAAGCATAAATTTATAAAGTTATTTGGTGTAGGCCCCGTCCTTAGCGAACAATGCGAGGGTAGCGGAATCTGCATGTCCTGCCTGAAGATGAAGGCAGGGGCGCAGCCAACCCCCCTGGAGGTAAAGGAAGGGACCATCCTGGTGGTGGTGGGGAGGATGAAGGGGAAGGTACCATCTTGGTAGTGGTTGGGGAGGATGGAGGTAATTGGCAGCGTCAGTATCTGCTAACTCAGACAAATGTAAGTACCAATCTTTTATACTGTGAGTTAAAAGTACACATGATTGGTTAGAAGTGAGGTAATACATGACGCACTGATTGAGTCTTCCTAGCAGAACTTATGCTAAAGCTTTCATTTTCTCCATTTTGGCCAGCCCGAGTTTGGTTCAGCCCGAGTTTTGGTTCTGGCAAAGGGTGCCATCTTCCTTTCAGGAACACGTAACACATGTTCTGAGGTCTCATTCGGCCAGCTGCAGACTCAATCATATGTGAGAGCTAAGAGATATGAACACCACAGAAATCTTGAGTATATTTGCTTACCAAAATGACTTTGCACTAGACAGGCTGGTCGGATATCTTTTACAAGATTTCATCTAGACCTAGTTCAAAGAACATTAAAACTGATACCTTCTGTTGCCAACATCGTGCGTACAGATTTGCACTCTAACTCATGACATCTCTCTTTTGTGTATATAAATACAACTAGATACATTTACAGTAAAATATTGGCAACATACAGATCAACATGGATTAGGGCTGAGTTCACGTAGAATTAGCATAAATTAATTATATTTTAAATAATGTTCATTTATAATATTTATTTTTTCTAACTACTCTCAAGACTATAGTATTGCCAATACTTGTACTTTTTTATTTATTGATTGATTTGAAGGATTTAATGATAAAATGCAACAATATATTTGAATATAAATTAACATTTAATTGGGGAACTGCAAATAACCAGACTTTAAAGATGCTGGACCTGAAGTCTACTAGTCAAGTCTGCCCTGAGATGGATCTGGTGGCAGGCATGAAAAAAATGTTAAGGTTGGTCATGGCAGGGCCAACAGGAAGTTCAGGCATGACCTCCGTGGTCACAGACTACTGTTTTTAATTGTGTATTAACAACAATTACAGAATGATCAATTTTATTGCAACAATTAACATTCAACTCCTTTTAGTTTCAATAAACTTTTAGTTTACAAACTAACTGAATTAGTAATGCAGGACTGAATGTAGGCTAATTGTTAAATAACCATTTAACAGTGATAATAATGTATCATTACTGCTTAGCTAAAACATGGAATATTCAGCATTTAAAGCATGCCATAAAGTGGGATTGGCAATATGACCAAAACATTTTTTATTTTTAGGCTGAATGGCGATATGGTATTATCTCAGTATTTCCATTTTTTCTATATGAATTCAGGGCGGCGCAGGGTCATCCTTTCTCGCTCGTTGTTACAACTAACCTGTCAACGAGATCTTTGGTTTTCAAGATTTTTGGTTTCCGTGGGCTCAGTATAGGATTGTAACGGTACACTCAGCTCACGATTCAAAACGTATCACAATACTGGGTATATGATACGATACGTATCACTATATTTTGTTACAAAATTAAAAAATGAAACTGAAATTCAAATAACAGTTTTATTTCCAAAACATTAACATTTTTCAATAACTTTGTTGTATACAGCTTTAATCAAGAATTTACAATGTTTCAAGATTTCATTGAACGTTTTGAATGTAAATGAACAATTGACTAGGTGTGTCACTGAGCAATAAAATTTGAATTTTAACATGAAATTGGGATAGCTAGGATTGAATAAGGATAGCTAAAACTTAAGAGAGAACAGGTAAAGCAGTAAAACATGATGCACTACTGTAAGGATAGCATCATTGCTTCTATTGATTTGATAGGCAAACTTATAAGGATCAAGATGGTCCTTAACCTCTTCCTTAAGCTTCCACACCATGATCCTCTCCAAACACTTCATCACAATGCAGGTTAAGGCGACTGGGTGATAGTTGTACTCTTGAGCAGTGGTTCTCAAACTGGGGATCACAGAATGATTTCAAGTGGTCACAAGATGCTTTGAAAAATAAAGTTTCAGTATTTTCTGATTACAGAAAATATTTTTCAATATTAAAAGTTAAGATTGCAAATAAATATTTTCTGATTTCTAAAGACAGAAGTGATTCGAGGGTTTTAAAAAAAATTTAAATAATATTTCGTGACTCTAAGATATGACGTCACCATGTAGCGACTGATGGCTAGTTGTCAATAGTTGTGCAACTGCACATGGAAACTGCAAAAATGTATAACTCTGAGACCCTCCTCCTCGGAGGAGGCGAGAATCCCAGCGCCGCTATGTTTCCGGGCGGGCACTGAGATAAGAGATCACCTGAGATTCAAACTTACTGGAGACCATTGAGCCCCGAAGCACACGAGGTGATAGGGTTGGCAGAACGGCCCCTGAGGGCACCGAAGGGAGATTGGCATCGTATAATGAGGTGTTATTCATTTCCCCCCAGGAATTTCACCATTTATTAATACCGACATCTAACTCCTCAAATATCAAATGGGTACATATTATTTATTTTCTCAAAAATGAAATGCAGCCAAATATCAACCAGACAAGTAGAAACGGTCTAGGTTAAAGGCTGATTATAGTGTATTAATACAGACATCAACTCAGATGAGTATTTAACATTTAATTTCATCACAATTAAATGCAGCCAGAAATCAATCAGATGGAGAACTTGGTCTGGATGAAAGGTTGAATATATTATTTTCATACATCTACTTTCAAAGCCAGACAAATATTTCATCTCATTTCTACAAATTAAATTCATATTATAATCTCAAACACAAAAAGAACCTTAAATAATGCAAACACATAATTAGTTTGCACACAATCATAAGAGAAAGAGAGAAAGGGAAATTACTGTCTGCTCAGTTCCCTGCGCATATATATATTGCGGACCCAAAATCTACGCGCTGCCTCGGCAAACGCACGATCTGAGCCACTAGATTCTTATTGCTGAGATCCAGACCCATAATCTACACGCTGCCTCGACAAACGCGCATAGTTTACCAGATCACTACCAGTGACAGCCAATGAGCTTGCTGCTCAACACCATTCACTAAAGCAGTTAGTCTAAACCCCTCCACCTTCCCCAGCTCCACCTGTATAGATCTACTATGGGTAATTGATATATGCCATTTGTGCAGCAGCAGTATGTCTTACATACTCACAGCAGCGTATCAGAGTATGAATTTGCAGTAGCAAGTTTCTTGTACTTGTAATCTGCAACAACAGCAATAATCAGCAGCATAGCAGATCTATTCCACCAAGACCAAATACATTAACATTATCATGTTAATTACCATGCTAAGAATCTCACGAGAGTTGTCACGATAGAAATAATCACAATTTTCAGTTCTACTTTCAGCAAAGGGAGCAAAATAAATTACAGTAGTCAACATTTGAAGTGGATCAAAAAAGTTCATCAAAGTTGTCCTAAGACAAGAACAGGTGTTGTTCAAAATTAATGTATAACTTTGATGAAAGGTTTGGATCTACTTCAAATCTTGACTACTGTACAAAGTTATAATCATATAATTTAAAAAAATCACCTTATATTGTTTTTCCTTTACATCATTAATGTGTTTAATATAGAGGTATGCAAACAAAAACAATGCTTGTCCTCAAAACACTGCTTGCATATAGACAGCTGGCCTACTCACTCTCAACCCAGCTTCTCCAGCTCCAGTTTGCTTGAGGACAGCATGAATATGTTGGTCCACCAGCACTATACCAGCATAAACCAGCCTGGACCAACATGAAATCCATGCTGGTTTATGCTGGATTTTTCAGCAGCGATGTGTAACTCATGGTTTATAGATCAATGAGCCTCTCATTTGTAATTCCTTGCGCCAATAATGGCGCCAAGCAGAATGTAAAAAATAACAAATGTTTTCCCAACAGGCTGAGGCAGAGGGAAAGCACCACAGCCTTTACACTTTTTAGAAAGTCAATCAACCAATAGCTTACTTAAAATTGACTGCATATTAAAGTGGGATACTAGAAAGAACTTTACCTTTAATATCTATAGAGGAGTACTTCACAATCAAGTGCATACTTAAGAAGGCACACAGCAAGTTTAATTGTGCACATCATTAGCCCCATCTCCGGCTCTTCGTGTGTTTAGTGCGGCAGCCTGTTGGCCTTTTAATATTTTCAGGATGCAGAGTGCGCTGGGGCGCTCGGAGAAGCCGTGCCACAGGCTATTATAAAAGCGGTTCAGCACGCATTCAGGTCTAATGGGATTTTAAGCATGACTCCCAGTGTGATGAATAGCGCACACCTGCACTGCTCACGAGAGTGACCTCGGCTCATAATCTGCAACATGAGAGCTCACCTGCCCCAGTCCAGATCACTAAAACTGTCCAAACCCATCCACGCAACCCCTTCCCCCACTCAGCTCTGAAGTGTTTGTCTTGCTAATGCGGGACACCTCGGGGAGCCTCGGCTTCAATGCGAGGAGACCAGCCAATCTGGAGTTGCAGCAATGCTTCCAGCTGGGCTCTCATGAGATGGGGGGGGGGGGGGGGGGGGGGGGGGGGGGGGGGGGGGGGGGGGGGGGGGGGGGGGGGGGATTGAATTCCTTTAATTAATCACTGTGTTTGAACAGCTGGGCCACTCAAGTCAAGCCGTAATGGGATATCTACATGGAAGTGTGGATAAGACACAAATTCGGCAAAATATATTTGTCAGGCGCTGTGGGTGGAAGCCGTAGAAGAGTACGCTCGGGGCCCGGTCAGATCTCCGGGGCCTGGTCAGAGGCCAGAGAAGCGTGTGGAGGCCCTGCACATAATCCAGCTGCGTCTGGTGCTCTAAATACTCGAGATTTGTAGGCAAGTGGAAATATTATAAATGAGACGTTTCCAATTTATATTGATAGCCCACTTTAGACATTCTACTAACTATAAGTAACTTTGCAACTACATCTCAACTAACTCTCATTAGAGTATTATAATATTGTAGTAGACTCTCAGTAGACTGTGGTTATGGTTGGGTGTTAGGGTTCGGGTTGGTAGAATAAGTTGACTTGTAGTTGCCAAGTTACTTATAGTTGGTTGAATATCTGTTGGGGAACCATCAAAATAAAGTGTTAGCAGATATTAAGCAGTCTACTAAAACTCTAATGACAGTTAGTTGATATGTAGTTGCAAAGTTACTTATAGTTAGTAGAATATCTAAAGTGGACTATCAAAATAAAGTGTTACCAATGATACTACCACACGACTTCCTTCACTCTGACTGTCTCTATTGCAAAGAGTCTCAAAGTAATGACAGAAAAAAAAATGTATTGATTGATTTGATTCAAAGAAATTTAAAGCTTAAGTGCGTAATTTATGTGCAAGCACCAAATAGGTTCCTGGACAGTCCTCCCATTTGCCATTGGTAGGCAAAGAGATGGTTGAGCCAACGTCATCCTGCTGGTTGTGAAACTCATGAAGACAAATATTTGGATAGAACTGTGTTAAGCCACGGTCACACATGCCTAAAACAAGCTTAATATGATGTCACGCTTTAGGGTTTATCAAACTTGATCTTATCTATGCAGTGGACAAATTCAAAACTAAAAAACTATTTTCAAGAGTTTTTCCTCTCTTCCGAATTCACATGTGTATGAATAGAAGTCAATAGAGTGAAAAGTCTAGTGTGACCATCCCTTTACACATTTCAGTGGAATCAACCTACAAATGGCTATAGCTGGCGATGCATATGGAGCTCGGAGGATCGGCTTTCTATTTTGTCAAAAGTTTGAAGAGAATATTGCTGAGCAAAATAAAACTGTTGTCATGCAAATCTCTTGCTTAATAATAACATGCCCAGTTTAATAGCACAGACATTTGAAGGAAACTCTATAGCCCCTTTGATTTCTGAAGTTGTTACTGCTACAGCAATGTAAAAGCGCCAACAAAAGCTGACACCTAAAAGGTGTCTGGGCCTAAAAGGTGCACTCGAACACGCAGAACCTGATTTCACCAAGTGCAACATGTTCCTGAATCATCATCTTTGTTGATCCTGAAACATCATTCCAATCAACCAATCAGATTTCAGGGACAAGTTTAGGCTTACAAACAGGGCTAGGTGCTTCTACATCAGTGTTATTGCCAAATTTTTGGAGAGGAATGTTGTTCCAGGATCAACAAAATATGTTATCCTGGAACGTGTCTAACTCGGCAAAATCAGGATGTGTCTTGAATACACTGCAAAGACCACAGTCACATTTATCATTCAAAAACGGAAACAAGGACTAGGAGTGTGGATATACAAACCATGAACAAAGCAGGGCTTGCTTACCATTTCCAATATGTTGATCAATACGTCTTCAATTTCTTCATTCCACATGGCCATGTCGTAATGAAAAATGTGCTTGTTGGAATGCTCAGATAAGATGAATATGTAAAATTAGAAGAGCCTTCTGTGTGTGCCCTCTTGACTTTGATGTTTCCTTGCTTTCGTCACTTTTGCTTTTCTTATGCTGTGGTTCGCTAAGCTGAACTGCCAATCAGATTGGTCTCTCTCATCAACAGCTCAGATGGCAATTCAACTTGCTCACTCGGCCGAAAAGCCACAGAGTGCCAATGCAGCAGAACACACCACAAAACCTGGCCAAACATTTCAGCTTGTGTTTGCGTAAGGCTTGGGTTAGTTTTCTAAAGGTGTCCTAATTGTATCATTACGATTCCATCAAATATAGCCTGATATATTTCTCAATTTAGTCTCATGCTGGTGAGCCTTCCAAGCGTTTAGAAAAACTTCAAGTCTGTTAACTGTGATATTTTTGGCTATAATGTCTTATTAGATTACATGTTTGTATATGAGTTGGTGTGTGGCTGTGTATTCTTGTGGGTTGGGGTGGGGGGTGGCTCTGTTGTGTTTAGATTGTCCTCTGCAGTACAGGGCATGGGTCTATGTGTTTATATCTTTGTTTCCTCTCTGCGTCTGCTCACACAAAGCAGCTGCCAGTGTTAATGTGTTTTGAACAGCAGAGAGGAGTCAGAGTCTGTCCTGGGAACACCCTGCACTCAACGTTCACTTCTGCTTCCAGTTATGTACTCATAATCTCATAATGTTAAATGTGCTTTCATTTTCTACATCACATTCAGAGCTCATTGCATCTTTTTATGGTGTACTTATTAGTGTACCATGGTATCCACAACTTCATCCAATGTTTATAGTTATTGATCCTGTACAATATTTGGTACCTGTCTGCAGGGCCACATTAAGAAATAGTTGAGTCTGGTACAAAACATTCACAGGCCCCTGGTGCAATGACGTTGAGACCCCCATTGGAATTGCGTTACGGGGGGCCCGCTTGGTTGACATTGCGATCGCCTTCCACCTCACTCTATCCATTAAGGAGCCCCTCAGGCCCAGGACAAAGGGTTCAGTTGTCAGTTGTTTCAGTGGCCCAGCCTGTCTGTAAAACTACCAAGTTGTTCCTATGCAATTGCTACAGCTACTGTTTTTATTCCATTTCTATATAGTTGCTAGGATGTTCTTTGGTGTGTTTCCCAAAATCATCGTTAGCCAACTATGGTTGAAAGTTCTGTTGATATCAGCATAGTTCCACTAGTCGGTGTTACCCGAAAACATAGGTCTAACGAACATTGCAAACTGCATCGCAAAGTTGAGTGGTTGGAACGACAGCACTTGACCTGGAGTTTCTTGTTTGCATGACGTGGACTCAATAAATCCTTATCATGAGCCAAATAAGCAACATTCAGTACAATCCGTATTTTTTATTTAGAATATATACAAATGTAATTTACATCTTTTAGTTTGTCAAGAGATTTTAAGCACTATTTTTGAAGAGTGCGCATCTGCATACGGGCTCTAGTGCTGAAGAACGAGCCTATGATTGAATCACTGAGAAAATGTCTGTGAATTAATGCTAGAAATTTTGCTATAAATTAATTTCAAACAATATATTAAAAGTAGTTATGACTCCAACACCTGCGTGACATCATTAACCAATGTGGTTAAATGACCAATTTGCAACAATATGGTTTTGGGACTAGCTAGTTGATTTCTTTAACAATGAATCGTACTACGGTAGTTAAGCAGCGAGTTACATCGTTGTACGGGAAATGCACCCCTGATTGGTAATTGCTTACAAGTCCAAGTCAAAATAGTCCACCCTCATATCTCTATGAAATTCTGGTGTTTAGAAATGGCTCAGGTCTCTGTATGCCATTTCCCCCCTTTTTGGTTAACTTTAACTTGGTATTTTGGTGGGAACTGTAGTTACCAGGGTTAGTATTTGTAAGGGTTTGAGAAGTGTGTTGTGTTAAATTGAAGGCTTCTCCAGAAATGTATATGATGACGTCTAAGTACTCACATGCTAGTACCGCGTGCAGGATGGGCCGCTCCCTGGTCCCTCCCCTGGCGATCCTGCTTTTCCCGCTTTCTCCTCCATCTGCAGCGAGGGACAGGAAGTGGACGAAGGATTTACTGTTAGGTCCTGACTTGCACAAATTCCTGGTGCTTTTTTCTCCCCTCAGCCCCTTGGCCATACCAATGGCCCCTAAAACAACAGCCTGTCAGGTTGTGACAGCTGGCTTCAAACAGCAAGGTTCCCAGGCGCAGCGATTGGCGATCTTTGAGGTGCCTTTGAGTGATCGTCTCTGTGTGTAGATGTTAAGGTGTTTTACTGTAAGACCTACTGCAGTGTTTGTTGAGATAAGATTTGTCATGTGATAAGAGGTTAATATTTTTGCTTCTCTTTGACATTGCACAGTGATTTTTGTGGTATGCGTCTCTCTCTTTGCACAGTGCATCGGTTGGGCGTGCTCTTGGCGCAGGTGGTCGGCTCTGCTTTGAAGTGTTGGCCGCTTCCCTGTGATTCCTTTTGCAGTGATTCCTCTTTCCAGGTGTAGGAGGGCTGGCCTGTCTGAGAGAGGGTTTTGTCTGGGTGCTGTCAACCAAGAAGACACCATTGATCTTTGCAGCCCACCTCCTGCACCCAGTACTGCCTTAGATGTAGAGGTACACCTCTTCACACTAATGGGATAATTGTCTGCAATCCAAATGAGGTCACAGCTCAAGTGTGGCTCCTTTGGAGTTGGGAGAGATTAGAATTCCACAGAGATTTGATAGACGTGGGAAATGCACCTACACGTGCATGAGAAGAAGAAGGTGAAAACATTGTTAAACAACTATAGACCAGGAACAGATGAACCCCATGGAGGTCTCACAATGTTGTTTCTATGGTCCTGTTTGCCTCCATCTCCATCCAGGGAAATCTAATCACATGAACAGTGCTAAATAAATACAAGTGGGTCCAAAACGTTTTGCCATTCGCTCACTCAAAACACGTTTGGAGGTAATTGCTAATGTAAAACAAATGGGACCTGAGGTGTCCTGCCAAATTTAAATCCCAGGACAGGAGAAAGTGAGTTTCAGCGCTTCTTTTGATCACTTTATAATCTATAACTCCACACACCCCACCAAAGTGGACACAGAGATCTATGTGTGTAACTGACCTGGCAGTACAATAGCCGTGTTTCCACTCTTGAGCCAAAACATGCATGCTAGTGCTTGCCAGGGCCAGACGCGTTTTAACTGTCACTTCCAGTGCTTGATCGGGCCTCGTCGTGGCTTCCTTAGGGCCAACAGCCAAGGTTTTTGGTGCGCATAATACCTTGGTCCAAAGCGGGCCAACTCAGGCTTAAGAAGAGTGGATACGAACAGAGGCGGAGTTTACCTGAGTCTGGAGATGGCATGATTTCATATACCAGCTATCATCAGCATTAAAGACTTATAAGTTTAGCTCAAAACTCACTTCCAGACAGTGAGTGTTTGAAATAAATTCTGTTTGTGATCCGATGTGGATTCTGATCACCGTATAAGGCAGAAATATTTCTATGCAATGCAAAAGACTATGCGCACTATTACCATAGTAAACATGGTAAATATGACCACTTGAATAAATCAGACAAATCATATAGGCTATCACAATCATGTATTTAATTTTAACTGTCTCTTCATACCGGACTGTCTGATATCCACATTTAGGTCGTCATAAAATAAAGCAACTCCTGTGTTTCGGGTGCTTCCTCTGTTTTCCCTGACTGACAATATAATTGTATTGGGACTGTCACTGGAGTGTGCTAAAGTGCATATTTTTTTGTAGAAATTTTTTTTGTAGAAATGATGATTTCTTTCAGATTAATTTTCTGATAAAACTTCCAGGCGTGTTACAGGCAGGTTTTAATGAAGCGCTGCAGAGCTTCAGGCCCGACGGTGGAAACGCAGTGTGGTTTTGGGCTCGGTGCTACAAGTTTGAGGCTATTAGCCCAGCACGGCCTCTGATCAAGGTTACACTCTGGCTGGGCTGAATTATGCCAAATGTCCAAGTGAGAAAATCTCAAATGCATTATTTCTGATAATCACTGAATGTGTATTGCTGCCAAGTTACAGGTGCAATTCCCAGAAGAGGTGAGCCATGAGCCCTCACCCTTAAAAAACAATACAATATATTACATAATACATTTCCATATATGGGAAACTAGTGCTTATATAATGCATAAACCAAGTATGGCTATATTGATACGTATAAAAATGTCAACGCATTCTCATCCTTTGGCGTCATATAGGTGACGCCATATGACAAAACGTCGAAATACTACGCACATGGCACCCTTTAGCGTCAATATAACACGCACTGTGATGGGTAGGTTTAGGTGTGGGGTAGGGTCTGCGTCTCATATTCACGCTAAAGGATGCCAGTCAACTTTATGACGCCTTGGGTTCGCGTGTTATATTCACGCTAAAGGGTGCCATGTGCGTAGTATTTCGACGTTTTGTTATATGGCGTCACCTATATGACGCCAAAGGATGAGAACGGGCTCAAAAATGTATATAGCAATGAAGACAAAAACTGCACTACATTTTCACATGTAAGAGATTTTATTGAAATACTCAATTCATTTCTCTTTAGCGCATGGCTTTACATAAAGCTGAATACATATTTAATATTTATATCACTTTATTGTTTGCATATGAAAATGTGTGTAATGTGTGTAATATGATTTTTGAAAGATTTTTGGACAATTGTCTCCAGAATGTATCAATGAGTGCAGATGCATTGGTTAATGTGCAGTTATGTCTGCCTTTTATCTGGTGAGACCCTTTCTTTGTTGTTCTATCAGAAACCCAAGAATAGAAATTCCCCAATCATTGGGTGCATTGGGCACTTTACTCATCAATTATTTAATTAGCATGGTCTTAATACAGGATGGTTCTAGTATAAAGTCCATGCTTAATATATAAAAGATGTGTAAAGTCCAAGAGAGTGTGGCCTTGAAATCAAAAAGAATTTAATGCCATTGTTTTTTCAAACATAACACGTTTTTCTATTGCACTGCACTACTTTTGCATTGTTTTTAATGTAAACACATGCTAGATTAATGTGTTTGACCGTTGAGTTTGCGTCTCACGTCATTTGCAGAGTCTCAGGTTCTTAAAACGTAGCTCTCAAGTTTTAAAAACATTTCTCTAGACGTTGCATCCCCTGTAAAGTGGTGCTTTCTTCCCTCTGCCAGCCAGTCTAAACTACATCCCTGAACCTAGCAAAACACAACAGGAGCATCCCGTGAATCAATTTCAGCATGTCAGAGTCAAGGCGTCTGGGTCCTTAAAATATCAAGGATTGGACATGCAGACAAGATGGAATGAGAAAAAGAGAAAGAGAGAGAGGGAGGATCAAAGTCAGCGCAAGAGTACATTTCATTAGATGTGATTGAATCAGGCGAGCGTCAGACTGGAGCATCCATGTAAAATCAAATATGCAAGTCTGGTCTACCCTGAAAACATATCTGGATGAAGACAGGGTCACATGAGGCCAATAATACACATACATTTTCCATTGTAAGTGGGAGTAAAAATAGCCGAGTGGAACTAGACTGTTGTCTTAACAGATTGAACTGTTTCAGACAGCCCGTTCTCATCCCAAGGCGTCATCTAACTGACGCTAACTGATGCTTTTGACCATGCGTCAACATGGTACCCTTTAAGCGTCAATATGAGACGTGCCTTCAGTGGTCTAATCCTAACCCTACCCCAGACCTAAACCTACCCATAACAGAAGCGTCATCTAACTGACGCTAAAGGGTGCCATGTGCGTCGGATTTAGACGCATGGTCAAAAGCGTCAGTTAGATGACGCCCGAGGATGAGCGTCTCATATTGACGCTTAAAGGGTACCATGTGCGTCGGCATGTTGACGCATGGTCAAAAGCGTCAGTTAGCGTCGGTTAGATGACGCCCGAGGATGAGCGTCTCATATTGACGCTTAAAGGGTACCATGTGCGTCGGCATGTTGACGCATGGTCAAAAGCGTCAGTTAGCGTCAGTTAGATGACGCCCGAGGATGAGCGTCTCATATTGACGCTTAAAGGGTACCATGTGCGTCGGCATGTTGACGCATGGTCAAAAGCGTCAGTTAGCGTCGGTTAGATGTGTCAACTGCATTGAATGAATTGAGACATTGTTATGCAACATGACATATTTTTATACAAATTATCTCAAGATTTGAACCCTATAGCAATCACCTAACAATGGTCCAGAAACCATTTAGATTAGCCTCCAGCTGCCCAGAAGTGCCATAGTCACCATGCAAAAAACACCAGTTAACCTATTAAAGTTTTTTTTAAATTGCAAACAAACCATTTAGAACTATGGCTCCATTTCTCAAAACCACATAACATACACAACATGCAAACTGTCACAAATCTCTTGCAAAAGCGAACATTTCATCCAAAACTATTTGAACTCTTCTAAAAAATTGTGTTTTAGCATAGTAACTCTACACACAAAACATAAAATGATTAGCCGTATGTATTATACACACCAAACCTCACACGGATGTGAAAAATGTAAAACACTACTATATTGTGTGTTTTGCTTGTTCAGTGTGCAGTGAACACACCAGTTTGTCTTAAAGAGCTTTCCTTTTCTAATTACCTACACAAGCTGAAAGGGTTCCCGGCCTCTGCTTTAAGCCCTTGGCTAGTACATTTGTAAATTCTCAACATTGTCACTTTTGGGCACAAATTCCCTGCACACCCCATGCTGAGTACCATTTCACTACACACACACTTTTACAAAGTAGAGTGACCTTTGACCTCCAGAGTGACTTTTTTTTTTTTTACTCCTAGCATGTCCATAAGCAAGCAAAACCTGTGCTGAATGTGAGAGTGCATGAATAATGCCGATGTGGTTTTATGTTTCTGACAAGCACATGAGATGGGCAGACTCAAACACTTAAACACACTAAACAACACGCATCACTTCCTGTGTCCGCTCACCTCTCAATGATAGACATGACTTCACAATAATTAAGGTTAAAATGGATTTATGTTTTTGAAAAAGTTCTCTTATGCTCACCAAGGCTGCATTTATTTGATCAAATTATTAAATTATGTATTATTAAATTATTATTAAAAATTTAAATCACTGATTTCTATGTGAATATACAGTAAACTGTAATTTATTCCTGTGATTAAAGCTGAATTTTCAGCATGTGATTTCAGTGTCACATGATCCTTCAGAAATAATAATAATATGCTGATTTGCTGCTCAAGAAACATTTATGATTATTATCAATATTGAAAACAGTTGCATATTTTTGTGAAAACTGTGATATATTATTTTCAGGATTCTGTTTAATGAGTTCAATGAACAGCATTTATTTGAAATTGAAATCTTTTGTAACATTATAAATGTCTTTACTGATCAATTTAATGCATCCTTAGTGAATCAAGTTATTCATTTACATTTCCACAAAAATATTAAGCAGCAAAAACTAAAATTACAATTTCAAAAACAATTATTTAATTGCTATTCTTTATACATTTTACAAACTGCCGAATGCCAGGAGCACCATTTGCTTTTTCCCATGATGAAACCTGTCCTGTCAGTTACAATTGGTAAAAGAGGAAGTTGATCATTGTCAGATGAGTGTGTGTGTGTGTGTGTGTGTGTGTGTGTGTGTGTGGTGATGAGAGAAGGTAATGTCATACGTATTGTAGTATACAGGGGTCAAAAGGGTCTCCAGACAGACCCCTGTCCTCACCTACCTCTCTCACAATGTTTTCAGAGGGCTTCTTTCAGACCTTGTATAGAAGTTTAGTGGGAAACCCAACCCAGCAATAATAACCCAACACAAAGCCAACAGGGGACATGTGGTCACCAGACCTGCGGACCCCAAATCCCCCCCTCACCTCCCCTGGAAAACACATACATGGCTTCCTCTTAACTTGGATCCGTGTGTGTGTGTGTGTGTGTGTGTGAATGTTTGAAGAGGCCCAGGACAGCCATTGATGCTCTTTCAAACTGTCTAACACACAGCATAAATTTATTTCATAGCAACATAACTCTGGCTGTTGTATCCAAAAGAGAAAGTGGCCCAGATGGAGATTATTGAGCATAAACACAGCTCTGTTTCTGATCTGTGTTGTGTGTTGTTCTCCACACTGTGTGTTATTCCCCACACTCTTTTGTACTGTGCTGCCCTCGTGTGGAAACACACTCATATAGCATTCCCAGTCAACTCTAAACAGCTTCTTGTTGAAGATCAATGATGTTGACCTCACAAACAATCACCACACTCTTAGAAGATGCAATCCTTTTAGACATTTCTCCTTATATAGTCAAGAACCCTAGAGTTCTATATTGAATTCCACTGAACCTTCAATATTACATTATGATTGTATTTTAAAGGGTTAGTTCGCCCCAAAATGAAAAGTCTGTCAGTAATTACTCTCCCTCATGTTGTTCAACCCCGTAAGACTTTCGTTCATCTTCAGAACACAAATTAATTATTTTTGATTAAATCTGAGAGCTGTCTCACTCCTCCATAGGCTTCTAAGGGATTGAAACTTGTCGGCCCAGAAAAGTTATTAAAGGGATAGTTCGGCCAAAAATGATATTTAAACCATGCATTACTCACCCTCAAGCCGTTTGAGATGCATCTGTCAATCTTGTTTCAGACGAACACATTTTCAGTTATTTTTGAAAATGTCTTAGACCCTTCAGTGGATATAATGTGAAGCAATGGGGTCCACCTCCTTCAAGTCCCAAAATGTGAATACATCCTTCACAAAAGTAATCCATCCGGCTCCAGGGGGATAAACGAAGGCCTTCTGAGGGTAATCCGTGCGGTTTTGTCGTAAAAATATACATATTTAAAACTTTATAAATGAAAATATCTGACTTCCGGCAACGATCGACGCGCGTTCACGGGTGATGGAAGTCGGTGTACGAGGTAAGACGTAGAGTAGGAACTGTTGTGACGTAGAACGAACGCGCCAGCGCAGCCAGAGAGCAGAGCAAAACAAAACACGAAAGCGCGTGAACGCACGCGTGTCGATCGTTGCCGGAAGTCAGATATTTTCATTTATAAAGTTTTAAATATGTATATTTTTACGACAAAACCGCACGGATTACCCTCAGAAGGCCTTCGTTTATCCCCCTGGAGCCGGATGGATTACTATTGTGAAGGATGTATTCACATTTTGGGACTTGAAGGAGGTGGACCCCATTGCTTCACATTATATCCACTGAAGGGTCTAAGACATTTTCTAAAATAACTGAAAATGTGTTCGTCTGAAACAAGATTGACATATGCATCTCGAACGGCTTGAGGGTGAGTAATGCATGGTTTAAATATCATTTTTGGCCGAACTATCCCTTTAAGACATCGTTAGTCTGAGTGACTACAGTGGCTCAATCTTAAAGGACAAGTTCGGTATTTTACACTTAAAGCCCTGTTTTAAGATCATTTCTGATGAAATAGAACGGTTAAGATTGAAATTTGGACACATGCTGCTGGCCCGAGATTTTTCGGTTTCGGTTGCACTATTGGCACTATTGGATGAGAACTGAACTGCGCTGGACAACATCACTGTTTTCTACAGAACTGCTTTAAAGGCCCGTTCACATCCAGGATAATTATAAAGGTAATGATAAAGATAGTTTTCAAAATAGTTCTCAATATTAAAGAATAGCAGAGTCCACGCCACTGATATAATGATAACGACACAGAGAATCGATAACGTTGGAATCACTTTCAGACTGATTTTATCCAACTAACGAACGATAAAAACATTGACAGCCAATCAGAATCCATCCTGCTGTAACTAGCTTGAGCATTTAAATCATGTGAACACCTCAAATGATCTGATTGAGCTCAATCCCAATGAAGTTTTGATTAGAGTGGAAGGAGTGGAGTAGACATGAAATAATCCGATCAACTGGGAAAAATTAGGCATGTGAATGCTTGAATTTGACTATTTTCTAAATCAGATTCAAAAACACCTTGCGCACATTCACAGTGCCATGATACTCAACTCAACCTTTATTTATAGAGAACTTTCAAAAACAGCAGGAGTTGAACCAAAAGTGCTTTACAATACAATCCATTTAATCTCAACATAACATACCCTTCTATAATTACCTAAAATATTAAATATCCATATTCAAAATGTATTCAAAAGCAAAAGAATGTGAAAATGTGTTTTTAAAGAAGATTTTAGAACATTGACAAGGCTGATGATCTGACATGATTGAAGCAGAAGCTTGTTCCAGGTTTACGGCCTACAATAGAAAAGGCACAACCGTCCTTCAATTTGTAATGAAAATTAGGAACTTTCAGCAGAAGTTGGTCGGATGACTCTAAGAGGAAAGTGGGGTACGAGAAGATCACAAAGATATTGAGGGCTCAAGACCAGAAAGAGCCTTCTACACGATCTATCCTCAATTTCATAGGAAGCCAATGTAGGGACGCTAATACATGGGAACTGTGATCACACTTAAGGCCGATAGGTTACTGACGTATCCCCGGTTCTCTTTTAACATGAAGTGAGGTATCTCACTATGGGAACGCCTCTGGGCGAGACCGATCGCGGAAGCACCAATTACACAGCGTCTGCCAACCATGGCAGACCAATCACTGCAGCGATCAGGGAGTCCCAGCTCCCTGTATATAAACCGCAGCTACCTGCCGTTTTGTCATTCTCCGCACATGCGAAGAGGCAAGGAGGGCAATGTTGTGAGATACCTCTCTTCATGTTATCAGAGAACCGGGGTTACGTCAGTAACCTATCGTCTCTTTCAAATATTCGTTCGGTATCTCACTATGGGATATAGACAACTCCCATATTGCCGATATGCTGACAAAGCAGACTAAAGAAGAGGGGATATAAGTATATAACTGAATCACTGTCTCAGACGGTGAAAACAGAATAATGTGGGGAAAACGCCCACTTTATGACCACTTCCCTCCCAGAACTGAGTGGGCCAGAGAGGGTTATGTAACATCCAGTCTATAGAAACGAATAAATGTGTGCGGAGATGACAAGCTGGCTGCTGCGCAAATTGAATAGAAATACCTCTAAAGAGAGCCCAGGATGTAGACATCCCCCTAGTAGAATGCGCTCGTAGTTGTACTGGGGGCTCTAAATTCATGCTATTGTAACATAACACGATAGCCTCTACCACCCAGTGGGAAAGGCGTTGACGGGAGATGGGTTTGTCCTTGTAAGAGTCAGCCCACGAGACAAACAGCTAGTTGCTCTTACCCAATATGTATGTTCTCTGTACATACATATACAGCGTACGAACCGGACATAAAAAATGTAACCTCTCCTCCTCTGGAGATGAAAAAGGAGGTGGATGAAAAGCTGGCAAGTCCACTGCTCTTACTGTATCCGCGTGATCATAAACCTTGGGTACAAACGACAGGTTAGTTCTACAATTTGCTCTTTGACCACCCAAAGCGAACTTCATACATGAGGTGTGAACTGATAAAGCATGTAGTTCACTCATCCTTTTTGCTGTTGTAAGGGCAAGCAGCTTTAAGGCAATGTTATCAATGGGCTCGAAAGGGGCTTTAGAGAGCGCGTTCAGGATCACAGACAAATCCCATGGCGGGACTAGCGGCTTTGATACTGGGTGTAGCCTACGTGCACCTCTCATAAATCGACAGACTAGAGGGTGTTGGCCAATAGTACCCGAATCAATACCAACATGACATGGCGATATAGCGGACAGATAAACCTTAATCGTGGAAAAAGCTCTGCCTTTATCCAGGAGGTCCTGAAGGAAACACAGCACGTCCGAAACAGAGCACAAGAAAGGAACAATGTTCTTATCTGCGCACCATTCCTCAAAAACTCTCCATTTGAGATTATATAAAGAACGAGTCGAGGCAGCCCTCGCGTTCTGAATCGTCTCAATAACTTTCGGAGCTAACCCGGCTGCGCTCAGATTCAACCTCTCACGGGCCAGGCCCAGAGAGCTAGTTTCTGCGGGGAGGGATGGAAAATTTTCCCCTGTGCTTGTGAGAGGAGATCCCTGCGCGCTGGTAACAGCCAAGGCTGGTCGTAGAGCAGTTGCGCAATCTCCGCAACCCACAGTCTCCCCGACCAGTACGGCACGATCAGAATCATCACATGTCTGCGCTCTCGAACCCTCCGTAGTGTCGACTCGATCAAGCTCAATGGAGGGAACGCGTACAGTAACACGTCTGGCCACTCATGGGCTAGAGCATCCACACCCAATGGTGCATCGTCGCAGACTAGAGAGAAGAACAGGGGACATTGTGCGTCTTCACGCGATGCGGAGAGATCTACGACAGGCTGGCCGAATCTCTGGCACACCATGAGGATCACCTGGGGGTGGAGTCTCCACTCCCCGTACAGGGGATTCCCTCTGGACAAAATATCCGCTCCCCTGTTCATTATTCCCGGGACATGCGTCGCGCATAATGACAGGAAGGTCCTGCTGCTCCACATGATCACTTTCTTCGCCAACATGTGAACCATGTGAGAACGCACTCCTCCCTGTCGATTTATGTAGGCAATCACCGTTGTATTGTCTGTCCTGACCAATACGTGATGATTCTTGAGAAAATGCACGAAATGTCTCAGAGCTAGAAACACTGTCAGTAGCTCTAGAAAATGTATGTGCTTCTCTCTCAGTGCGGGAGACCAAACTCCTCTCACTGTTCTGCCCTCGAACACTGCGCCCCAGCCTGTGAGAGATGCATCCATCGTCACCACTTTTCTCAGTACGATAGGACCCAGAGGGCATCCTGTCCTGAGAAAAGACGGGGCTCTCAAATGACAGAGAGCGCTCGTGCATTCTGGTGAGACGCGCACTCTGTTTGGGGCGAATGCCCTGTGACGCTGTCCAGTTCTGAAAATCCCTCATTCGCAACAGTCCCAGGGGAACCATGGACACAGTTGAGCCCATCAGTCCTAGTAGCCGAAGACCCATTCTGAAAGAGACTGATCTCCCTCGTTAAAAAAAGGAGAGGCAGCTTTGAAAAGTCTTGATAAGATCCTCTGATAGGAATGCTTGAAACGTCACAGAATTCAACCTGAGACCCAAGTAGACTATTTACCGAGACTGAGATAGACAACTCTTCGTTTGGTTTATCTTGAAACCTAATCTCTCCAGATGCGTCACTAGTGTGTGTTTATCACTCTCTGCCTGCCATAGGTACAGTGTGTAGATGAGCAGATCGTCCAGATATGATGAAACCCTGACACCTAATCTCCTCAACAGAGTCAGAGTTCCTTCCACACACTTGCTGAATACCCGAGGGGGCTAAAGTGAGGCCAAACGGTATTCTCGTATACTCATATGCTGTGCCCTGGTAGGCGAACCTTAGGTAATTCCTGTGCGCAGGAAAAATATCTATGTGAAAATATGCATCCTGGAGATCCACCGAGGTGAACCAATCTCCAAGCCGAATGTTTTAACACAACGTTCTGACAGACAGCATTTTGAATTTGTATTTTCTGAGGTGTCTGTTTAGGACCCGTAAATCCAGAATGGGACGGAGACCTCCCCCTCTCTTGGGAATCACAAAATAACGGGAGTAGAAGCCCTTGTGGCTCTCTTCCGTTGGAATCACTCTTATCACTCCCTTTCTCATTAAAGAGGCTATTTCTTCCTCTAAAACCAGAGCTGCTTCCCCTTTGGCTACTGAAATTACCACTCCATTGAACAGTGGAGGTCTTACAGCGAATTGAAGCCTGTATCCCCTCTCTATAGTGGTTAACACCCAGGGGTGAACTGTGCATGCGCTCCAGTTCATTGCCTGAGCAGCAAGTGGGCCCTTCCCGTCTTCGCTCACTAGAGGTGCTACAGCACACAAGGGGGGAAGACCGCTCCAGTGAAGGAGTTATATTGGTCTTTATTTGTGATTGTTTTAATATTTTGTTATTTCTTTGTCTTTTTATCACACTCTGCGCCATCGGTCCTTGACCTGGATGCGTCAGAGAAAACTTTATTTTTGAAGGGATACTTGTGAAGATTAGACCTTCCTCCCTCGTAACAGACCTCAAAGGTGGAGGGGGAGACGATCTCTTGGGGGGCACTAACAGAACGCTGGCCACATTCCCGCACACATTGGACTCTTAACTCTCCACACGAACACATTTCACCTCTGAATTCCTTCTCCTTTTCCCCACGGGAGAATCATTCTGTGGGGATGGGACAGAGAAATCCTGGGTGCTGTCTCCCAACCCTTCCTGATGCCGAACTGACGTATCAGGTCAACCGCCTCTTCTTATTCCCCTGAGGGGCAACCGATCTGTGCTTCGCTGCTGCGGCCATGAAAGACTGTTTCTATAGGGGCATCCAAAAACTCCACTTTCTTTTTTTCAGTGAGCCCTGACAAACCCAGCCACAGCGATCTCTCTCCCACAACTGCTAAGCCCGTACTCCATCCGCAGCTTTGAACTGCTCCGCGGGACGTGCGCAGGTTAAAATCTGCGATGATGCATATCTCCTCCCAGAGCACTGGGTTGGGAGATCCGGAGTCCAGCTGACGACCCATCTCCTCTAATAGCTCAGGTTGGTAGGTTGGTAGGCTGTAAGGAGGGACGTTGCGTTCAAAGCACGAACGGACAGTGCTGATGATTTGTAGATCTTTTGAAAAACAGAGGCGGCGAAGCGCAAAAAATAAATAAATAAATAAATTATATATATATATATATATATATATACACATATAAAAATAAACACAGGAAATATCAGAATTGCCTCTCAAAGAAATGTAAAAATATTATACCTTCAGTTAGTGCTTGCAAAATCAACACTCCAAGCAAACAATACTAATATACAAATGATTGAAATTTGCTCTTACTTATAAGTAAGCTTATATATACTTATTGTCTCTAAACCTTTTTAGTTACTAACACTGCACAACAACACATAACACCATATGGATGTCACCCTCTTGTGATATAAACTGTAAAGGTCATGTTCTCTGCACTTTCCAAAGCATGTACTCTATTACATAACAGCTTTTTTCACATAGGTCCATCAGTGATGTGAACATCTGTAGCTCTCCATCCTGTTTACTGCTTTATGAGTGAAGTTTTCCCTTACTTTTATGCAATAGAGTTTTCTTTGACAACCGTTATTATGACACAAAATTTTTGCAAGAAATATACACAGTATGGAATATAGTATGTATTTGTAACTTTTGAAAATGAATTCGCCTGTGTTGTCTGTTCTGCTCTGGTCAAACTCAGGCACACTGACACAATGACAAGAGAACAAACAATAAACACCTAGAATGTTTATAAATACTTTTAAAAGTTTTTCTTTTTGTAGAACTTATGTATTGTATTATGGCAAACATGGCAACAAAAAGCAACGAAATATGTTTTATAGGACAAAGGTGCCCAGCTAAAGGGAACGCTCTGAGAACTTTGGCTAACGTTGTGGGATGCGTTTCCCAAAAGCATCGTTAGCCAACTATGGTCGCATGTTCCCTCGTTATCAGCAGTTCAACTAGTCGGTGTTTCCCGAAATCACATTTCTTACTAACATTCGTAAACAGCATCGCAACGTTGTGTGGTTGGAGTGACAGCTCTCAACCTGTGGTTAGAAGCAGAGTTTCTTATGACATGTGGACTCAATAAATCCTTATCTTGAGCCAAATAAGCAAGCTGACATTTAGTACAATGTATCTTTTATTTAGAATACATACAAATGTGATTTGCGTCTTTTAGTTTGTCAAGAGATTTAAAGCACCGTTTTTGAAGAGTGCGCATGTGATTGAATCATATGATTGAATCTGGAAATAAAGCAAAATGACTGAGAAAAATTAGAAATAGTCATCAGATGCTATGTCCATAATTTATAGCAAAACATATAGCATTAATTCGATCTCAAACAGATTCATTAAAAGTAGTTATTACTGCGTGACATAATTAACCAACGTGGTTGCTTTGCTTTGAACGTCATAACTTTGCAGATGTTGTTTATGCTAAAACAGCAACATTTCACACTAAATACATTTTAATGACAAATGTCCAAAAGGCAGGGCAACACACACTTAGGGTAACGGTGATCAGACAGAGAATGAATGTGAGGGACCGACTTATATGGCAAACACAAATGAGGATGATTAATATAACACAGCTGACACATATTAACTAATAACAAGGAGCGGGAAAACTGAACAAAGGAACACGTGATGAACATGAAAACAAACTAAAAGTCCATGATAATGAAACTAACTGAACATAATGTGACACAAGGACCCCATTAAAACATTTGCATTTTCACTTAATTGAAACATCAGCACAATATTCGGTAACGCTTTAGATTACAGCCCGGAATGTACTGTGTAATTAAGAGGAATTTACAGAGTAACTTTCTATAATTATTGTGTACCTATAAAGTACTTACATGTAAGTATAAGGGAACAATATGTAAAGTTTGGGGAATAAAGGAGTAACAACCAGGAGAAATAAAAAAATATTTATACTGTAAGTATTATAGAACTAAGGGGTGCTTATTCTACTATTATGATACAACAATCTTACATTTAGGAACAATTTAGCGAGAACATACACTGCGTACCTTTTTGTAATAATTATGTACCAAGGCAATACATACTGTATAGGCTTTTTAAAAAATGACAGGGTACATATCCATGCATTTATAAAAAAAATGTATATAATTTTTTTTTTTTTGATAGCAAAAGTGCAGATGTTTAAGTTTGGGCTAACATGTTTCAAAGCAAGAAAAGCTAAGACTATTGCAGTTTTTTTAAATATACTCGGAAATATATCTGGTTTGATGTGGTTACAGGGTAAGTGGTGCTTGTATAATAAATAAAGGTTTCCGAGTCAGTGATATAAGATTGTGTGTATGCATTTTTATTGCACTTACCCTGTAACTACATGGAACAAGAGGGTAACAAGCACCACTACACGAAACAAGAGTATCTTTCCGCAATATTTAAGCAAAAGTTGCAATAGTTTTCGTTTTCAGTGCACTTTTGTTAAAAAGATTACTTTATAATTGCATAGATATGTACCCTGTAATTTTTAAAAGGCCTATAGAGTATGTACTGGTTCACCATTATTTCAAAAAGGTATGTTCTTGCTAAATTGCTCCCAAATGTAAGATTGTTATATCATAATAGTAGAATAAGCACCCTTTAGTTCTTTAATACTTACAGTATAAATAATTGTTTAATTATCCTGGTTGTTACACCTTTATTCCCCAAACTTAAAATATGGTTCCCTTATACTTATATTATAAGTACGTTATAGGTACACTATAATTACCGAACATTACGCTGTAAAATCGCTTTAATTACTCAGTACTTTCCGGGCTGTAATCTAAAGCGTTACCCAATATTCGGTTTCACTTTATTTTGATTGTCCCTTTTACACATTCTGTTGACTATAAGTAATGTTGCACCTACATGTCTACAAACTCTCATTAGAGTAGAGTATTACTGGTAAGGTTAAGGGTAAAATAAGTTAACATGCAGTTGTAAAGTTACTTATAGTCAGTAATGTCTGTTGGAGGAGCATCACAGTAAAGAGTTAGCAGATATTAAGCCGATTATATTACTAGTTGACATGTAGGTGCAAAGTTACTTATATTTAGCAGAATGTCTAAAGTGGACTATTGAAATAAAGTATTACCCAATATTATAACATATTTATGTTAGCTGGGAAGACATCTGCCAGCGTGTGTGTGACCAGCTTGTAATAGTGAGTACAAGCGAGTGCACACTAGAGGAGGCCGAAGGGCAGTGGCTTCGAGCCAAGTGTTCACAGCAGAACGTTCTGCTTTCCATGTGGACTCAATGATGCTGTCCAGAGCATGCTGCGTTCGTATGAAATATAAAATCCCCTGCTTGACCCCGAGCGTGGACAGACCACCTGCAAGCGTGGAATGTGCGAGCAACAGATCCGATGTCCGGCACACATGCAACATCACACACAAAAAACGCCACTTACATAAACACACAATTTTATCTCATTGTATATTAAAGAGGTTTTTTTCCTACGGTCAAATGCTATTGACATGCACAAACACGCACATGTCATAAACAGGAAGATTCAACATGAATTCCCACATATTCACAAACTCTCCCTTCCTTCATTCGCAGACTCACACCAGATGTGCCCTAAAACACCAGACATTTATCGTAAATCAATTAGTGTAACCTCATTCAGCTTTTGGGGATTAAAGTAAACAAAAGCAATGTGTTTAGCTTTATTTGACTCATATATCAGCAGAAGCTGGACCATTTCTGTTGTTGTAATAATGGTGTATGTGTATAAACATCGCAGGCACTCTGATAACAGCTGCACACTTGTAGAACATTAGCTAGACAGTTGAACCAAAGTCAAGTCAAATATATTTATATAGCGCTTTTCACAATACAGATTGTATCAAAGCTGCTTCACAGTATCAATCAAAACAACTTAACAATGTTTGTTTATTACTGGAAAAAAAGACATCCAAGTTTGGTAGAGCTGATCAATGGTATGATTGGTTAATTAATTTGAATATCCCCAACTGAGCAAGCCAAAGGCAACAGTGGCAAGGAACCGAAAAACTCCATCCAGTGACCTAAAGGTGTCCTAACACACCATCAGATGACCCAATGGAGAAAAAAAAACCTTGGGAGAACCCAGGCTCAGTCGGGGGCCAGTTCTCCTCTGGCGTTTATGAACTAGAGGCCGAATTTACAGTAACTGTAAGATAAAAAATGTATATGAATGCCTGGCTAATTAGATGCGTCTTCAGTCTAGTTTTAAACTGGGAGAGCGAGTCTGAGCAACGAACAATATCAGGAAGGCTATTCCAGAGCTTCGGAGCTAAATGTGAAAATGCTCTGCCTCCCATCTGGATATCCTAGGAATGACCAGAAGCCTCGAATTTAGTGATCTTAAAGAGCGCGATGGATTGTAGAGCGATAGAAGATCCATTAAATAGACTGGAGCTAAACCATTTAGAGCTTTATAAGTCATAATCGGTGTTATATGATCATATTTTCTTGATCTAGTAAGAACTCTAGCGGCTGCATTTTGGACTAACTGTAGCTTGTTTATTGAAGATGCAGGACAACCAGCTAATAAAGCATTACAGTAATCTAGTCTCGAGGTCATGAATGCATGAACTAACTTTTCTGCATCAGAGACTGATAGCATATTACGTAGCTTAGCAATGTTTCTAAGGTGGAAAAAGGCTGTTTTTGTAACATATGAAATATGCTTTTCAAAAGACAGGTTGCAGTCTAATGTAACACCCAGGTCTTTTACTGTAGCGGATGAAGTAACAGGGCATCCTACTATGTTAAAGTCGTGCTGTGAAAGGTTTTGTGGACGGTTTTTACAACCGATAAGTATTACCTCTGTCTTGTCTGGATTTAATAAAAGAAAATTACGCGTCATCCAATCTTTTATATCTTTAACACAATCTGTCAATTTGGATAATTTAGCGTATTCATCTGGCCGTGATGAAATATATATTTGAGTGTCATCAGCATAACAATGGAAACTAATTCCATGTTTCCTTAGAATATTACCAAGTGGCAGCATATATATTGAGAATAATAAAGGGCCTAACACAGATCCCTGCGGCACTCCATAGTTTGCCGAAGTTATGATCGATTTTTCTCCATTTAAGTAGATGAAATGGTAGCGGTCAGATAAGTATGACCTGAACCAGCTTAATGCTTGTCCTTGAACACCAGTGTAATTTTGTAGTCGATCTAAGAGTATTGTGTGATCTATAGTGTCGAACGCAGCACTAAGATCAAGTAAAACTAGTACTGAGATACAGCCTTGGTCCGAAGCTAAAAGTAAATCATTTGTGATTCTAACAAGCGCAGTTTCAGTGCTATGATGTGGCCTGAATCCAGACTGAAACTTTTCATAGATGTCGTTTTCTTGCAAGAAAGAGCCGAGTTGACTGGACACAACTTTTTCTAATATTTTTGACATAAATGGAAGATTCGAAATGGGTCTGTAATTTGCTAGGTTATTTGGATCTAAATGTGGTTTCTTAATAAGAGGTTTTATAACAGCCAGCTTGAACGTTCTTGGAACATGACCTAAAGATAAAGATGAGTTAATAATATTGAGAAGAGGCTCTTCCACTATAGGTAACACTTCTTTCAGTAGTTCAGTTGGTATAGGATCTAATAAACACGTTGTTGTTTTAGATGAAGTGATAAGTTTATTTAACTCTTTTTGTTCTATGGTTGTAAAGCATTGTAATTGTTCTTGCGGGGTGATAATTGCGGCTGAATTATAAGGCGCGAGTAAAGATTGAACGTTTACGATTTTGATTCTGATGCTTTCAATTTTCTCGGTGAAGAAGTTCATGAAATCATTACTACTAAACTGTAACGAGGTATTTTGTTCAGACGACGTCTGTTTATTTGTTAGTCTAGCCACGGTATTAAATAAAAACCTTGGATTATTTCGGTTGTTTTCTATTAATTTGCTGAGGTGCTCAGCCCTGGCCGTTTTAAGGGCCTTTTTATAACGTGACATACTGTCTTTCCACGCGATTCTAAAGACCTCTAAATTAGTTTTTTTCCATTTACACTCTAAATTACGGGTTTCTCTCTTTAAAACATACGTAGTATTATTGTACCATGGTGCTATACTTTTTTCTCTGACCTTTTTTAATTTAATGGGTGCAACAATATCCAATGTTCTAGAGAGAATGGTGCTCATAGTGCTAGTTAGTTCATCTAGTTCATCTGTTTGTTTGGGTTCAGGCAGCAGCTGAGACAGATCAGATAAGCTATTTGAGAAATGATCTATGGTGGATGGAAGAATTGTTCTACCTGGTCGATAACGTGGCGCAGCATGACATATTACAGCAGTACTTAATATGCAAGTTACCATGTAATGGTCAGTGACATCATCACTTTGTGGAATGATATCTATATCGGTTGGATCGGTTCCATATGATATAATTAAATCGAGTGTATGATTAAGACGATGAGTTGGTCCGGTGACGTTTTGCTTGACCCCGAAGGAGTTTAATAAATCTGTAAACGCAGCCCCTAAAGCATCATTTAAATTATCTACGTCTATGTTAAAATCTCCAACAATTAATGCTTTATCGACGTTGACCAAAAGATCTGATTGAAAGTCAGCAAACTCTTTTAGGAAATCGGCGTAAGGCCCTGGAGGTCTATATACGGTAGCCAATGCTAGAGATAATAGGGATTTTTTTCTTACATCTAAGAGCGTAACATTTAGCACAAGTACTTCAAACGAATTAAACCTATGACGAGTTTTCTGAGTAACATTAAGGATATCTCTATAGATTGTTGCAACACCGCCGCCACGACCGATCAGACGGGGCTCATGCTTATAACAGTATCCTGGCGGAGTAGACTCATTTAGACCGAAATAATCATTTGGTTTAACCCAGGTTTCAGTAAGGCACAGAACATCGAAATTATTATCTGTGACCATTTCATTTACAATAACCGCCTTAGGTGTGAGCGATCTAATGTTTAGAAGACCTAGCTTTAGAAATTGTTTTTGTTCACTAATAGCGAGATTTTTTGTTTTAATAACAATTCGATTTTTTCTAGATCCCGCAGTAGATTTATTATTTGATCTTAGTAAACGAGGAATAGACACAGTTTCTATGCAATGTTCTACACTAGTATTAATATCAATTAAATTGGTGCAGTAGAGACTGTGATTTGGATTTTTGGATACTAGTCAAACGGTATTTAACATCTTGGAGATGTTATCTGACAGAAGATCTGCCCCGATTCTACTTGGGTGTAAGCCATCAGCGCGGAAGAGCCTTGGTCGCTCCCAAAACAGATTCCAATTATTTACAAAGAGCAGTTTCTGCTCATTGCACCATGACAATAACCATTCATTTAGCACGAATAATCTACTGAACTTTTCATGCTCTCGTCGGTACGTAGGAAGCGGTCCAGACACAATAATCAATGTTATCACAATAATCAAAGTCAGTCTCACAGACCATGTAAACAGTATAAGCAGACACATCCATTTTGTTCTCTGCATAGAAATCACGAGATCCACAAGCCCTAGACTGACTGAACACAAATCACAGCAAAGTACTATACGAGGAGCAACACACAGCGACACCACTGTTGTTGAAAATGTTCGATATCGTTGGCCCCTGTGTGGTAAAAATAATTAACCTGTCACTTACATCTGGCTCAGTCCCCAGCTACTTCAAACACGCTGTGGTAAACCCGGTCCTTAAAAAGCCCAATCTTGACCCTTCAGAACCTAATAAATATAGGCCCATATCAAAACTTCCATTTATTTAAAATTTTTTGGAAAAAGTAGTGGCATGCCAGCTGACTTCCTTTATGGAGCAGCACAACTTATTTGATATTTTTCAGTCTGGTTTCCGGAAAATGCACTCCACTGAAACAGCTCTTATCAAAGTCTCTAGTGATGTGATGATGGCAGCGGACACTGGCCGCTACACTGTACTTGTACTTCTCGATTTGACTTCTGCTTTTGACACGGTAGATCACAGTATACTGATCAACCGGCTTCAAAATGAGATGGGACTATCTGGATCTGTCCTCATGGTTCTCTTCCTACACTCACCTAAAGGATTATTAGGAACACCATACTAATACTGTGTTTGACCCCCTTTCGCCTTCAAAACTGCCTTAATTCTACGTGGCATTGATTCAACAAGGTGCTGAAAGCATTCTTTAAAAAATGTTGGCCCATATTGATAGGATAGCATCTTGCAGTTGATGGAGATTTGTGGGATGCACATCCAGGGCACGAAGCTCCCGTTCCACCACATCCCAAAGATGCTCTATTGGGTTGAGATCTGGTGACTGTGGGGGCCATTTTAGTACAGTGAACTCATTGTCATGTTCAAGAAACCAATTTGAAATGATTCGGGCTTTGTGACATGGTGCATTATCCTGCTGGAAGTAGCCATCAGAGGATGGGTACATGGTGGACATAAAGGGATGGACATGGTCAGAAACAATGCTCAGGTAGGCCGTGGCATTTAAACGATGCCCAATTGGCACTAAGGGGCCTAAAGTGTGCCAAGAAAACATCCCCCACACCATTACACCATCACCACCAGCCTGCACAGTGGTAACAAGGCATGATGGATCCATGTTCTCATTCTGTTCACGACAAATTCTGACTCTACCATCTGAATGTCTCAACAGAAATCGAGACTCATCAGACCAGGCAACATTTTTCCAGTCTTCAACTGTCCAATTTTAGTGAGCTCTTGCAAATTGTAGCCTCTTTTTCCTATTTGTAGTGGAGATGAGTGGTACCCGGTGGGGTCTTCTGCTGTTGTAGCCCATCTGCCTCAAGGTTGTGCGTGTTGTGGCTTCACAAATGCTTTGCTGTATACCTCGGTTGTAACGAGTGGTTATTTCAGTCAAAGTTGCTCTTCTATCAGCTTGAATCAGTCGGCCCATTCTCCTCTGACCTCTAGCATCAACAAGGCATTTTCGCCCACAGGACTGCCGCATACTGGATGTTTTTCCCTTTTCACACCATTCTTTGTAAACCCTAGAAATGGTTGTGCGTGAAAATCCCAGTAACTGAGCAGATTGTGAAATACTCAGACCGGCCCGTCTGGCACCAACAACCATGCCACACTCAAAATTGCTTAAATCACCTTTCTTTCCCATTCTGACATTCAGTTTGGAGTTCAGGAGATTGTCTTGACCAGGACCACACCCCTAAATGCATTGAAGTAACTGCCATGTGATTGGTTGATTAGATAATTGCATTAATGAGAAATTGAACAGGTGTTCCTAATAATCCTTTAGGTGAGTGTATATTCAAGACAGAACCTTTAATGTTTCCATAAACAATGTACAGTCAGATATGACCAATTTGTCCTGCGGAGTGGCACAAGGGTCAGTTTTGGGCCCTATTTTGTTTTTACTGGACATTTTGCCACTTGGTCATATTATGGGTTGTTTTAAGGATGTATCGTATCATCTCTATGCCGATGATGTCTAGTTGTATTGTTCTTTCAAGATCCCGGTGAATCTGGGGGTTGTGTTTGACCAGGCCATGTCATTGGAGATACACTCAAAACAGCTTGTCCGAAACTGCTTTTATCACCTCAGGAATATCTCTAAAATACGCAAAATGTTGTGAAAGAAGGACCTGGAAATTATTATTCATGCTTTCATATCAACTAGACTCGATTATTGCAACTCTATTTTTACCTTTTTGAATAAGTCTGCTCTGAACAAACTGCAAATAGTCCAAAATTCTGCTGCTAGACTTCTAACTGGTGCCCCCCGAAGGTCTCATATCACTCCCGTTTTGTTGACTCTCCACTGGCTCCCTGTAAAATATAGGATTGATTTTAAGATTTTAGTGCTGACTTTCAGGGCCTTAAACAGTCAGGCCCCTCAGTACATCAAGGACCTTTTGAGTCCGCACTCCTCTAGCCACACTTTTCGGTCTTCTGGCCAGAACCTGCTTATGGTCCCCAAGACTCGTTATAAGACCCGAGGGGACCTGTCTTTTCAGTATGTTGCAGACAGACTTTGGAACGCCCTGCCCCTGTCTCTGCGTCTGGCTGACAGTTGACTCTTTTAAAAAAGATCTGAAGACTTGTTTATTTAAGAAAGCTTTTGGTTGATGGGTTTTAACTAGTGTCACTTTGATTTTACATATGTACTGTATATACATTTTTTATTTTTTACGTTGTTTATATACGGTTTTGATTTTACCTTTCTCGTGTACAGCACTTTGTGATTTTGTCTGTGAAAAGCGCTTTAGAAATAAACTTTACTTACTTACTTACTTACTTGGTTGGGGATTCTTGACATTCCCACATGAGCCTGAGTTGTTGCCCCAAAGTAGGTTTCATGACAGCAGCCTATATAGTGCCTGTTAGTACATAGTCCAAGAGCAGGGGCTCAACATTAATATTGAGGCACACCAATCTAAATTTAGGACTGCACATTTGGACAGCAGGTTTAAACCAACCTGGCGTGTGTTTCCCGAAAGCATCGTTGATAAAAAAAAAAAAAAAAAAAAAAAACATTTAGGCCTAACGAGTTCCCATTTTATATATTTATAACATGAGCCTTATGATATGTGAGTTATCGCACCAGCAAGAGTGCTTTTTTTCCGAACATCTGCATGATCGCAAATGTGACATTTATATACAACAGTTCAATAAAGTTACTGAGTAACTTTTATAGATGCATTCTGGTTTTGCTCTGTCTAAGAAAACAGAACAAACAGTAGAACCGTGTTTTTTTCCTCAAAATATACATTTTTGACCGAATCAGACGAGTAAATGATTCAATTAGGCTACCCATTCATAAATACAGTCGTATAGGTTAAACGAATTAGGATTTTTGAACGAATCGGTTGAACAAAGGATTCAACTCCCTCATTAAGATGGAGACTTGCGCCGCCTACTGGCGGTGTTAATTTCATAGTTAAAAAGACTTATTTCATTTTATTTCAATCATTTCATATTTCTACATAAAAGTTTTACATTTAAAACATTAATCTCAACATAATTTATGCAATTATAATTTTCTGTATACATCCATACATGTTTAAACAGCCTATGTGTCAATCCAAAAATGGATTTGAATGATAGACCTATACCGACTTCCTTTTATTTGGTCGTAATAGCCATACACCGTGTCTTTGCATTCTGATTGAATTTGTTGAATAAATTTAAGAATCTGACATAAGAGGACAGATAGCTATGACAGTGCATTTAAACAGTGCTGTTTTCTTTTAGCTTTATTATTTGAGTTTTGATCTTCTCTCAACTGAGAGAGCACATCCTGCATTATTTTGTATTATAATGACTATATAATATAGCCTACCACTAAACTTTAACTATAGGCATGTTGCATATTAATTGTTCTAGGAACCTCAAAGCATATTTTAATTTTTGTGTAATTTGTGTGATTTGTGCACATAATGAAGTGTAGCGTAAGTAGGGCCCAAACATAAACTCAAGCCCGCAGGGTCCCCCAGCCCCCATACTTCTGATTGGCCTCAAGTGTATTGTGGTGCTATCCACTTTCAACAGTTTCTCAGAAATTGCTTACTGCACCTTTAATTGATGAATGGTTTAAAGTCGGCATGAAATGGCAGTTGCGACAATCTTTTCTTCCTTATTGTGGCGTATATCTGAGTGAAACGCTTCTGGAACAAGAACAAATGTAGGAATTGATTGGATGGTTGTGGTTTGCTATTGGCTGATCTCATGTGAGTGACAGGTTATAGCCCCACCCTCGTCATCAGATAACAGAAGAGATGCTGAGAGAGAAAGATATTCTGATTCAAGATTACCAGGAACATGAATTTAAAAAAAGTATGTGCACGGATAAATCATTTATTATCAATACTGTAATATATTCCATTTAAAAGGTATTGTCAAATTTGATTTCAATCTAAATTTAGGACGCCAAATTCTTGGACAGCAGGTTCAACCCAACCTGGTCAGAGGAACCAAGAAACACTACAAAACACAAACTCATCTCAGTTGATGGTCAGTAGCAAGACAACAGCGGCATCTTGTGAACATTTTTTGTTATTACCTTTGTTTATCCGAAAGAGAATTCAACCAAAATTTGAGCTATAATGATAAATTCACTCAATTTCTGCTAAATTCTATCATTAATGCATTTTGACTACCCTTGTGGGATTGTGTAACGCATTTTTTGTGGATGCATTGTAGATCAAATTCACATGTAGACATGGTAATACAAATTGAGAAGTGTTTTCATGTTATAATGCACCAAGCCCATTTAAGGATCCTGGATGGCAACCCAAATGTTTAAGGTTCAAACTATTTTTAATAAGAAATAAATAAATAAATAAATAAATAGCAAGAACCTAAATAACATCAACCCCCACATGATGATATGATATTTCATAATTTGAAATAATTACTCCACATCACAGCCAACATGTAGCCTAGGTCTATTTAAAAAAAAAAAGAAAAAACACAGTTTTTGAATTTTTAATGCAAAATATAAGTTTATAACACATTACATTTTAACCTAATTAATTTTAATTCAAAACAACGCATGTAGACATGGAAATACAAAATGGAGAAGTGTGTTCTTGTTTTGCACCAAGGTTTAAGGTTCAAGCAATAGCCTATTTATTAAATAAAAATAAAAAAATCGAATAAATAGCAATGAACCTTAATAACATCAATCTCTCAATGTGACGATGTAATATTTCATAATTTGAAAGAATTACTGCACATCACAGCCATCATAGCGTCTATTTATAAACCTAGTTCTTGATTTTTTAATGTAAAAATATATGTTTATAACAGATCACATTTTAACCTTATTAATTTGAATTCAAAGCAATCCACTGAACACGTGTAGCCTCGAGCGCGTTCACGAGTACGTGCGCGCTCCAGCAGGTGAACAGTCTTCCTCCTGGTTGGTTGCCCAGGAACAACAGGTGCAGGATGCGCTCGTACGTGACCGCTTACGCACGACGTGGGCTGTGACGTGAGATCGCACATCCCGCACTTGTCAGTGTGCCAGCAGGTCAGTGTATTTCCCTCCACCCTCAGCATGACTGGAATACTGCACAGGCTTATGTTTCTATTTGTGACACGGACTGATTTATGGATAAACAGAGCGGAAGAGCGTGATTCTGTGAAATGACGCGCTCCGGTTGACGGCAGGTTTGCACGAGCAAAATCCGGTATAGTGCAGGAATCTGTGCGGTCTTCAGACCGGTTCTTCTTCTTTACCTAGTCGCTATAAAATAAATAGCTAAATAGCATGACATAGACTCGTTTAATGTGCGTTTAAACGTGGTAAGTTTACTTTTTACTGTGCTATGACGTCTTATTTCTAGGTAAGTTAGTCTATATACCAGCTAACAAAAACACATTCTGAGATCGTTTTGCTAACGATCTGAAAACGTAGTTCCTAAACGACAAGATTTGTAAACGTTTTTAAAACGTTTCGTGTTTATGCGAACGTTAAGGGAACGTTCTATTTGATCATTTTGTAAACATTGTGCGAATGCTACTTTTGAATGTTATCTGAACGTTCTATTGTGACGTATAAACAATGTTTTTGTGCTAACATTTTGAGAAGCCCAGATAACTTTGAACGAACGTTCTATTAACGTCACTGGAAGAACTTTTGTTAATAACTTTGAGAGAACCAGCTTAATAACATGTCATTTAGTTGTTAAATATTAGTGTCAGGTTTTAACATGAGGTTTAACCCTTGTTAAATGACGTCACTGAGGTCAGCTCCGATTGGGACAGTCGCTCCACAAGCAAGGAGTTATGAGCAGTCATTCTAAGAAGACACGGTTTATTAACAATCCTGGCAATAAACTGTCTTTTGGCAATAGAGACCGGAGCGATGACTTTATCAGGCTCTATGATGAATCCATTGGGAGAGGGATGCACATATTGGAGCCAGACAAGAACACACACACTTCACCACGGGACAGAATGGCGCTGAGACTCAAAAGTCCTGCTTCGGACATCCTTCCCACGGGCCATCTGGACCTAAGCACAACTTCAGTCGCCAGCTACTTCCACGCCACCAACCCGAGTTACTGCACAAGCCCTGCCTCAGACTACCAGGAAAAGAACCGTCTGCTCGACATTCGGAAACGGTCCAGCTCCTCCAGACGCCGGTTCGAGGTGGTCACCGAACTGGGACCGGAGGAAGTCAGGTGGTTTTACAAAGAGGACAAAAAGACATGGAAGCCCTTCATGGGACACGACTCTCTCAGGATAGAAATCATGTATCGCATCTTCAGCGAGCGAAACCGGGAATGGGTTTTAAACCGTGGTGGAGAGGAGCTTCTGGAAGGTGATGGTCTGGATGGAGGAGACCCGTCGCTGGAGACGCGTGGAGACGAGAGACATGACAGTGTGGACATCAGTGTCGAAGCAGTGTGTGTGAGAGGAGGACTCTATGAAGTGGATGTGAGGAACAAAGAGTGCTATCCGGTGTACTGGAATCGTAAGTATTGCTCGTTGATGGATGCAAGTCAAGTCACATTTATTAAGTTTATCAAAGCAAAAGCAATTAAAAAATCACTGTTTCACAACATCCTGTGACGTTAAAAATCCTAAAATAGAGACATTTTCCAATGTCTAACTCATGAAGAGAAATGTCTTCTGAAACAACACAATCATTGCAATAAAACAACAATAAAATGCACAACAAGTGCCAGGAAAACAGCCTAAGTAAAATAATACAAATTAATAAATGGTTAAATTACACATAATTTAATGGATTGATTGAATGAATAAAAAAACAGAACAGAGAAAACACACACACACACACAGTTTGCTGTTAAGAGTCCTTTGGCCCTTCTAGCGTTAGTGAACACTTCTAAGCTTGAATTATTAATATTCGTTGGTGTCTGTGACACCTGGAGCTTTGTTCATGTCAGGTGTGAAGTAAGATCTTTTTCATTTTTTTCTAATTTACTTTTTATTGAGAATTCTCAACATTGCAAACAATGTTTTACAAATCTTATATTGAGTCCTTTTTATTGTATTTATTTGCATACAAAGTCATCAAAGACCGATTAACGTTAACCTTGGACAGTCTCTGTAGACTGTATAGACGCTGCTGGCCCTTTTTACGAATCGTCTCCACATTGACATTAACATTCATCTTATTTATTTATTTATTCATTTATTTATTTATACAGGTAAGTTGACTGAGAACGAGTTCTCATTTACAGCAACGACCTGTGTAGGTCAGACAAAAAAAAAATATATATATATATACAGCCAAAAGTACAATATACAGCAAAACAACAAATAAATTAAAACAATGGAAGAAAACAAAAACAATCACAAGAAACATACACAATCAGTAATAAAATGAACCTTAAGCAGACGTCTAAAATCGCGTAAAGGGATCAGATCATTCAGTCTAAAAGTTCATTGTAATTCATTCCAAGTGTGAGGGGCAGAAAAATTGAAAGCCGATCTACCCAATTCAGTGGAGATCTTTGGGATCTGTAGTAAAAGCCATCCATGAGCTCTGGTCTGGTAACCCGACCTTCTAACAGCTAAAAGTGAATTAATATAAGATTGAAGTTTGTGCAAAAGAGCTTTGTACACAAAAAGTGCAAAGTGCATTTCTCTACGAGATTTTAAGGACAGCCAATTAAGTTTCTGATAAAGTATGCAGTGATGGGTACTATACCTTTCACCTGTGATAAAACGAATAGCGCTATGATATACAGCATCAAGAGGTTTTAGAACAGAAACAGCGGCATGCATATATATTGCGTCTCCATAATCAATGATAGGCAAAAAAGTAGATTCAACTATTTGTTTTCTATTATTTAGAGTCAAACAGGATTTATTTCTATAAAAGAAACCCACTCTAACTCTTAGTTTCTTTAGCAACTCATCAACATGGGTTTTAAAGGAGAGCCTGTCATCAATCCAAATCCATAAACATAAACATAAACACGATCAATAGAGGCACCATCCAATGTAGAAAAACATAAATCATCACCTATTTTCTGTTGTTTATTTGAAAAAAGCATATACTTGGTTTTGCCTACATTAACTACCAGTTTCAATTCAACAAAATCCTTCTGTATAGCTGTAAAGGCAGATTGTAGCTCAAAATGGGCCTGGTCACCTGTAGGGGCAATAGCATAAATGACTGTATCATCAGCATAGAGCTGAAGTTGACCATTTTTTATAGCTGAACCAATATTATTGATGTAAATCGAAAAAAGAACTGGACCTAAAATCGATCCCTGTGGAACGCCCTTCAAAAGCTCAAGAAAACCTGAATTGACACAATCAGTGGAAACACAATGGCCCTCATTTATCAAAAGTGCGTACACCAAATTTCCAGCGTACACCTGGTGTACACCCAAAACCACGGTGACTTTGAGATTTATCAATATGGACGTTGGCGTACGGCACGCTCAAATCCTACGACAGCTCAGGAGGTGGTGTACGTACGTTTTGAGTTAGTGCGGAAATGCGCAGAAAAACAATTCCTAACACCACAAAATGCACTGACAAACTAAAAGATATTATATATTATGACCCACTGTAAAACAAAAAAACAACAACATAGTAATTATAAACTTCAGTGTTTATTTTTGTGCAACATGGACTTCAATGTTTAATTTGTGTGACTTTACCAAAGCATTTGATTTGTAAGCATATATTCCTTCAGTTGCGAGCCTGTGCGCTTTACTGACGTCTCAGGGTTTGGCCCGGCAGGTGCGCACGGACTGGGTTCGGTAACGAAAGGCTTTCAATGACCAAAAAATAATTCAGACTGACAAAATAATAAAAAATACCTTCTTCTTCTAAATAACATCATTAATAATACAAATCATAATAATAAGAAGAAGAATATTACAAATTGTCATGCAATTATTAATGTGAATGAATGGTACTCCACATCATCATCATCATCACTATTGTACACCCCAATACATGTAACGTGATTCGAAATTGAATGCTAATTCAAAAGACGTGCTGTAAAATATTGCATTGTGATAGGTCATTTCGGCTCCACGTCAGAGAAGTTTCTCTTCTTTGCCGTCTTCCGTGTGTCCATGGCGTAAAATGAGGGCGTGGGGGAAGCGGAGACTTGAATATATAGGGGCGTGTTATTCTAATGACGATCGTTTTCAGCCGCGGGATTTATCAAGGGCAGGTATTGCGTACACCTGGATTTCAAAGCTACGCACAGCTTCATAAATCAGGCGGTGAGAGGAGTGTAAGCATAATCTTACGCCAACATATACGCCCGTTTCTACGCAAGAATGATAAATGAGGGCCATTGTGTTCTATTTGTCAGATAATTTTCAAACCATCTGCAGGCCGCCAAGTCTAGTCCAATTAACCCTCTGGGGTCGGCAATCACGCCGGCGTGATCTGCTCACTTTTTTTCTTATCAGTGCAAAACAAACTCAAAATACTTTGTTGATTTTGATCTTACATGTAAGTGTTACACATCATTCAATACTGTTAAATGTCTTCTTTTTTTGTGTACACTCTTATTAACATCAAAACCTTGTTTTTGTAAAATAAATAAAATAAACAGGGTGCGCTTTCAGCTCACACTGTCTCCGCAAAAATCTTTCTGAAACGCGTCCGAAAAATGAACTGTAACTCAATAAATACTTGTCACAAAGACACGAAAGATTTCTCTTTATGAAGCTGAAATTCTCTTCTTTTAAATGAAGTAACTTATATAAAAAAGCAACTATTCTCAGTTGATGTAATCTGTATGAAAACAGAGAGATGTCGGTCTTTTTCCTTTCACCTAATTATACCGTATGACGTGTTAATATGACCACGCCCACTGAGAGCGCGCGCTGTTCAAACGTTAATGTTGAGGCAAGCCATGAAAACGCCCACATCAGAACGCGCTAACCTTTATCTCGTCTTGCTGCGCACTGAGGAATAATTCCTGGAAAAGTTAACTCAGTTACCTGTTTCATTCAAGGAGCACGGATTCAGCTGATGTAGTAAGTCATTTATTCTTAAGTGCTTTGTTCTAATCGTGTTATTGAATAGTGTCTGTAAACTGCACAAAGACTGTTTAAATATTAAATGCGTGTCTGTGTGCGAATGAATGGACGAATTCACAGACGCGCGCGCGCTGTGCGTTCATTCACTCTCGCTCCTACATTAGTAAGACTACTGAGATTTGTTCTAATCGCAATATAGAATAGTATTTGTAAAATCAAAAAGACTGTTTAAATATGAATCGGGTGTCTGGGTGTGTGAACAAACGAACGCACAGATGCATAGCCTACTGTTACAGACGAAATAGATTAGAAAGTTTTTACTATAAAATAGACATCAAATAAGCTTTAGTTGGACAGTTTCTGCTCATATGTTAAATATATAGTATGTTTTGTCAAAAATAAACTAATCAACTGTTATCCAATGCAAGCTTATAATACTTTATATGGAAAAAAAAATTATTTTCAAGATATTTCCAACTCTAACTTTGTCAAAGGCCTTAGATAAATCTATAAACAAGGCTGCACAATGCTTCTCTTTATCCATACCACTTAAAATGTCATCCAGTACCCGAGTAGCAGCTGGAATGGTGCTATGACTGATAAAAATACAATGTTCGTCTAAAAAGGAGCGCAACTGCAGATTTACTATTTTTTCAAATATTTTCACAAGACATGAAAGCCTGGAAATAGGTCTATAATTGTTTAAATCTCTGGGATCACCACATTTAAAAAGTGGACGTACCGTGGCCGTCTTCCAAACCTTAGGAATTATTCCTGTTATCAAGGATAAATTAAAAATGTGGGCTAGTGGCTCAGCAATAATAGTTGCAGCAAGCTGCAAAATACAAGGATTTAGATCATCTGCTCCAGTAGCAGTTTTTATATCAATAGTTAAAAGAGCTTTAAAAACTTCCTCAGAGCTAACCCATTGAAATGAAAAAGATGGGTCCACAACTTCATCTGACAAAATATTTGAAGAGAGAGCCGTTTCTCTTAACTTAGTTCTAGCTACACAATCAGACCTTTCTGGGAGCCCCACATCATTACAAGTTCCACCCTCAAACAAATTACCAGCTGTAACAAAATGTTGATTAAACGCATCACATATTTCAATTTTGTCATTTACAGTTTTAGAATGAAATGTAATCGTATTAGGCAGGGAGGAGTGGCAACTTCATTTTAGTTTTTTTTTATGGCTTTCCAAAATTTTGTCGGATCTCCTTGACTACTAGAAATTGTATTCAAATAATAACTTGACTTTGCCTTTTTCACAGAGATGGTGCACTTGGTTCTGAGTTGTTTAAATGTTTATCAATCACACATCCCAATTAAAAAAAAACAACAACATAATTTGTCACATATTTTACATTATTACAGCTCCTCTCTCTCCAGTCTGGTTGAAGGCGTTGTTTTCGATGAAGCCCCTCCTTCCGAAAATACGCAATGTGCTGTGATTGGTTAGCTGGCCCACTGTGTTATAATTGGCAGCGCTTAGTGTACGTTCGGGAAATGTCCCGACCCTCCATATCCGCGAGCTCTACTCGGATGTAAATAATAAGGATGGCATCCATTTCAAAGCAATTTGAGCCCGATTCAGACCCTGACAATGTTAACAAACTAGAGGATTGTGCTGAACGCAGGGCTTAAAGTATTCCGGCATCGTGCCGGATCTCCGGCGTACGGACGCGAGGGAAAAAAAATTGTGAACTTGCATGCGGTTTAATATTTTCGAGTCAATTGATTTCACCTACCAATCATATGAGAGGTACACAGCTCAAACACGTTACAAGCCTATAAGAAGCAGAGGAGGGTGGGTCCAAGCGACACAGTGTGATAGATAGAGATCCATTCGTCCCGTTAGCATCGTCGGTGAAAGCATGGTGTGCAAGTTCATAAAGCCCGGGGATGATGTCTTACCCACGGGTGTAATTTCCTATGCGGACATGTCACCTCACCTTCAAATTCGTTTGTTGTGATTTTTAACCGCACGCCGTCATCGCCACGGAGGAGCAGGACCGAGCCTGTGTAAAATAGCTCACTGAAAGTTCCAATGAGCAGGTATAGCGGTTGCGACCATAGACTGTAAAAAATTGATTGCGACACAGTCAGTGATGAAACGCCAGAAACAACACCAGGTGACTAATGTCATTGTGGATGAAAAGAAAGAAAGTAAATGTGAGTTGGTTGATTCAGGAAATTAGCTAAATATTAAATGTAGAACATTCTGTGTAGCTTACTAAAAAAAAAAACATTCTGTGTAACGTTAGGCCTACCATGAAAACGAGTCCACTTCAAACCTCAGTATTTTCTGTCAGCAATGTATGACAAGTGCTGTCAACGTCAATGCATGCGATTCTTTTTTTTTTTTTTTTTTTGTCCAGCTTTAACGTTTTAAAATATGGCAATTAACGCAGCATCCATCCGTTCTTTCTGTCTGTCATCCTTTAGCTAGGATTATGATCACGCTCTTATTCACGCAAATGCTTTAAACCATTTCTGCGTGACAAGACAAAAGAGAACGCGCTTTCAGTGAATGTCCTCCTGACACACACACACACGACGCTCAGCGCGTCAGTATCGAGTTCTCTTTCGCACTTGAACGAACAATAACACACACATGTATGCCAGAATGTCCATTTTGCCGAGTATCCTCTCAAGAACAGTCTTAAATGATTTAAATAAAATCTTAAATGGCAGTAAATAGTAGTGAGAGAATGATATGAGTGAGATCCTGTCAGCAGCGGCAGATCTTAAAGTGACAGGATCCATTAATTCTGTCTGTCAGTAAAGTTAACCAAAAGAACAGAGGGAACAGAAAATTACTAACTGCACTTGACTAAAGAATGCTTGTAGCTTTGATAAGGATTAATCTGTATTTCATTTATAATTTATGCAGTGCGGACTGTTTTATAACTTTATTCAATTTCTGTATGGTACAGTTAAATATGACATTTATTATGGGTTTAATGAGGATTGTCTTAAGTTCACTTAAATTAAGTGTTTATATTTTTTGAAGTCTAACGTACATTTTTTTTGGGCAAATCATTTTCATCGAGATATCAGTAGCTATAGTATTAGTGATACTGGCTTTCATTCATAAAAAGATGCCATTAAGATACAGAACATTGAAGATTTAATACTTGTAAATCAATTATGCCATTGAAGATATGTGCCCCCCCCCCCCAACCCCCCCCAAAAAAGTTCAGGCTCAGGAATTTTTTTCACTTTAACCCCTGCAACGGCTTTCAAGCACGGATTTCACAGCATGTTTCAGAGTGGAATTATGTTTTTTTGTAATATTCTTATAGATACAATGTTAGCCACCATTTAATCATGATATTTGTTGGAAACTTAGGTAATACTAACAGTAATCGTCCACAAAACCATGGTTAATTCTCCTAAGGAGCAGTGAACCGTCTTACAAAAGCAAAAGCTTACAAAAGCAACAGAAAACAAGCTGTTCTCCATAAAAAGTGCAGCACACAGATAAACGTTGGGGTTATAATGTTCAGGAACAGTGTTTAAAATAAGCTTTAACCACTCCGAGTTCGTCAGCCTTCAGAAGAACAAACAAATGAGTTTTGGGAATGTTGTGGGAATGTTGTTTGACAGCGACAACGCTGTCTTCTCTAATGCAGCTCAACCAGGCCTCGTCCACTTTTAGTGTAATCCGTGCGTGGGGATTATTTAAATGAGTAACATTATGACTTCATAAGATCCGGAAAAATCGCGTTGTTGTCCAAACGAGACGTTCTATGTAGTTGCTGTGAATCGTGTTAAATAAAATAAAATTTCCCTTTGCATTGAACTTTGAGCTTTGTAACCTTGCAGATATTTTTTATGCTCAAACAGTAAAATTACACCCTAACTAAAGTTGAAAAGGTGGAAAAGCATAAAAGGGCCCCTTTAAAATACAATTTACCCAAGGTTAATGCATGTTTGATTGTTGAATGTTTTTTTCTTGCTTATTTTCTGTGTCCTTCACTGTTCTATCATTATTTTGTGTCTCCCACCTTGTAGAACAGGATTGCATCCCTGTAATGAGAGGCCAGTGGTTCATTGACGGCACATGGACGCCTGTAGAGGAGGACGAGAGCGAACTCATAGAGAAGGAACACCTGACATGTTTCCGAGGACAACAGGTACAGGACGCTTTTGAGACTGACACGCTGGCCCATACTGTGGACAGAAAAGATGGTGAGCGAATTCACTACTAGCACATCATTTGGTTGTAATTGTAAAGAGAGAGCATTCCTCCTGTGTGTGAGGCTGTTTGTTAGCTTAGAAGTATTTGAAAAACAAATGAAGGATCCATCAGCGCAAGGTTTTGTTCGTGACAACGTCACACCTGCCCTTATTGTCGGTATCTGTTGAAAAATGACTGTTTGTGTGTGACTGTGTGTATGTTTGTGTGTATGTTATAGCGTTCGTGACTGTGAAATGATCTTCATCCAATTTCTAAAACATCATGATAACATTTACATCAAAGGCATTTTAGACTTTTTTTTCAGTTTTTTTTTTTCAGTTCTATCCATAAAACACAAGCCCCTTTTCCACTGTGTTTCACACACTGTGTGTTTCCATTGTTTCCATCAAAATGTGCCCGTACTGAAAAAATCTGCTCCAAACCAACCCCTAAAACTGGCTTGTCTCAATCCAGCAAATATGGGGAGTAAAATAATGTTACAAAACACTAGAATGCATTAAACTGGATAGTCAAAACTAGATAATGTTGCATTGCACAGCACAGCAGCTTCAGTCACTTCAGCGTAAAAAAACAATTAAATTAATTACAAATATCATGTGGGCATTGATTGCTATGGATTACATTCACTATGCATTTAAATAACTTCTGACTGAAGAAATGCTGAATCAATTTGTTCGAATGTTAAAATGTTCTATAATAATGTCTGTAGTTAAACTTCTGGGTTAAACATCGACAAGATGGCATAGTGCACCCAATTAAGATCTTTCTGATTTTTTTAAATATTTGCATTACATTTATTGTCATTTAGCCTTGAAAAGTGAATGGGAGCAATGATGGAAACTAAATAGTTATAAAAAAAAAGCAACACACAATTGAGTACCCATCATGGTGATGCTAATGAATCGGAAGTCTTGTGCATTCACAGAAAACAGCTTTCTTCCACGTTGCAAAATAAGTTGAATAAGATAATGGAGTTCAAACACGACTGGGTCTTTAGAGATATTCAATGAGACAAGTCAACTTGAGGATAAAGGAGAATTTGCACAGATGCTCTAGACTGTCAGAGACAGAAGGCTGTGACCGCTGAAGAGAGGATACTGATACTGAGAATGTCCTCAAATTACGCTTTTGCAAAAAGAAGAAAAGGGTTTAAGTAGATCTGCCATTATCTTTCTCCTCCTTTATGTTAAGCTACACTACATTTTTATGTTCAATGTCTTGCAGGGAACTTAAGAGTACTCATGAGGAGATGAATGTAGGTCGTGCACAATTACACCCAATGTGTATTTAAACATTGAGTCACAAGAATGCCCACTGGAGTCTAGCTTTTAATTACAAGTAAAGAACCAGAAAAACTTGTCTAATCTGCCCCATTCAGTCTGTGCAAATCTCTCAGCTGCACTTTTACAGTTTTTGTCCTACCAGGATAGCAGATTTGATTGAATAAGCTGTAAATTTTCATCATTCATCATGGAGTCCCACAGGGTTCTGTACTGGGACCTCTGTTATTCTCCGTCTAAATCACATCTTTCAGCTGTAGCTTATTTTATTTTCACTCCAAACTATTTATTTGAGTGTCACTTTTGATCACACATGACGCACGTTTCCCTGTGGTTCAGTTTTCAAAACCATCAAAGTGTTTACAATCTTCAAAAAGTCAATCTGCCAAAAGCTTACTTATAATTGACTCTGCATGAGATACGAGAAAGTGTTTTAACATTCAAAGAGTTATATTATTCACACATATTTCTCTTATATGCCACACTTCTTGTGTTCGAGACATTATAGTGTAATGCATCTCCTTTTTTAAAAAGGCAGACTGCTGAAAACTGTAGACCTTCATGACTCAAATGACGCTTGGACTGGGTGGAGATAAATCTGATGAGAGAGGAATGAGTGCTTGAGTTGATTGAAAATGTAGAGAAAAGCTCCACATTGGTTTGTCTATAAGAAATAAAGTGAGTGAAGGAAAATATATATAATACAGCCTCGCAGAGGAGTGATTGCTCTCTATAAAATAGGATTCGATTTACTGAATCATTTAGAAATAGACCATGTTTATATGCACATCATTTTCTGATTTCCCTGTGTACAGAAGCTGTATAATATCAGCAATTTTTCTGATATATTCTTTTTGAGATATTCTTCTTGCCATTTATTACACTGCATATTTCGCAATTCACTACTGTCATTTAATCAACTTGTTCAGTCTTCGTCACACAGTGGCTTCATCAACTTTAGGTAGTTGTTAACGTTCACACAATGGATGCATAATTGGAATATGACCAAATAAGATTAATATAGCAATATTCGATTATTATAGCATATGTTGAGCTTGTTAACGCAGTCGGTGAATTGTTAAAGCTTAAAAAAACAACAGCTCTCTTAAACACTGAATTGATAAAAGACCAATTATGTTAATATATTTAATGTACGAGTTTATGCAAACTTTGTAATTTACATGACAGGAGACAAAGTGAATTTGTGTTTTCACCGTGTCTTTACTTTTGCAACATTTATTGGTTTGAGACTTAAATGATATGAGAAATGTGTCCTGGGTTATATCACATGCTTTCACATTAAAATCCTTTAAAAAGACCCCTATCCACCTTATTCCTACGCCCCATGACGCTTTGCGCGAATTATGGGTGTAACTTCCGTTGAGCTGTAAACAATCAGTGAAAGGCTCGCTCTACGAACGCAATACGTAAAAAAAAGTGTCACAATGAGATGACATTAATCGACTCACTTTTCAACCATCGAACATTGAACATTTAAAAGGAAATTTAAAAGCGTAAAAGAATCAACAAGGCACTTTCAACAGACCAAATAGCCCCAAAAGCGCGAGTCTTTGGTTATACTATAGTAGGCAAATATATATATATATATATACTGTATATCTGTATTGTATAACAAGCCTTAATCAAAAATGTTCATTAACTTCAGCATTACGTAATACTATATCAAAGTGATTTCCGTCATTTTGACAGATTATAAATTGCATTTACCTGTGAAAACAAACCTGGAAAGTGACGTTAGGATTTGAGGAGAATAACGAGAGATTCTTCGTGCATTCCAGTGAATTATTAATGGAATATCGTAAATTAAATTCGGGAGAACAGACCACAAATGTGCCGTACATGTTGTCCTTTTTCATACTTTTACAGCGGATTGCAAAGAAAAAAATAAAAATCATCATGAGGAAAAGCAGCGACTGAAACGAGCTCTTGCCGTAGATATTCTTGTTATAACATGTCACGTTAAAATACCTGTAAAATAATAAATAAATAAAATAATAAATATAAAAATAATACATTTTTATATACTATAAAAAGTATAACGTTACTCTCATGATGTTTTAAAAATAAATCATGAAGGAAAATTGACAGCTCATCCAGTCAAACTGACGGATCTGCTTTATTTGTAGGGCAACCGTATGATTTGAAATGATTCGTTTCAGCCTTTGTGAATGGAAGTTCCCCACACCGGAAGTGCCAGCCATAATTCAAAACGCAGTAAGCTCGTCAGGAATAAAAGACTGTCTTAAGTGAGAAGCAGGATTTTCATGTGAAACTTTGCTTAAGTGGCTGTGCTGTTGGAATAACAACACAATATGATGGTATTTCTTGTATTTTGAGCTGAATATTATACAGTACAACACAGTCTGGTAGTTGTTTTTTATTAAACTAATAGTTTGTGTTGTGCTGATATTGTGTAGGGTGATAGCGAGGTGTCATTGCCAATAACGTGACCATTGACTGTTTTTGGTTTATTAGTTCTTTCCCACTTCCCCCCATTCTACCTCCCCTTTCTATTCAAATGGAGCGGATATCAGACGAGTGCTAAATGTCACAAGCGAAAGCGATGTCAAGGTACTACAGCCCTCCGTTTTTACTCCTTGTAGATGCTGATTCTCCTTTTCCACCTTTTGCTCATTAGAAACCCTCCCATTAGTTGTAAACCCAGTTTCATAAGTGTTTTTTTAGGCTCTCATGTTCTTTGAAAGTGCCCACTTTTCCTATTTTCCCTGCTGTATTTCCTTATTGTGTTTCTATTATTAGAATCTGATGTTTCCAAAACACTCAAAGCAATGTTTTGGATACGTACAGTGTCAAAAGTTTTTTAAATTGTGAAAAATTTCAAAATAGGATTTAGTTTCACTCAGAAAATTCTGGTAAATTTCACATATAATTACAAAGAAATGTACAATTTTAAAGTAAAAAAACCCAGTATTTTCTTGTAAAATGTACTCCAATAATCTTTATTTACAACTTTGAAATAAAAGAAAAGGCCAATAGTTCACAAACTTAATCGCAATGAAATGAAAATTATTTCTTATGGAATATTGCAGTAGAAAGAGCAATCCATGATTGATGATTATAAGAAATGATTTGTGTTCACAGGGACAAAATCCCTCTCTTCCAGCAACCTGTCACTCATATAAGATCTCGGCAGGTAGCTAATGACAATAAATTAATCAATTTCTGATAGACAAAATCAAGTCCCACTCCCACCCTTGGTATATTTGTTTTGGTTTGATGCCGTTTCAACCGGATATGCGTCACAATACCAAAGAAAAGACGATTGCAACTCCCGTTTCATGCTGAATCGACAAGCTATTATATGAGGAATCATTCTTTGAAGCTTTAGTTTTATCAAACACTAATAATTAACGTGAAAAAATAAAGACATGCTTCACAAATTCTTCACGTTGACTAGTGTGTGTGTAGTTTGAAGCATGACATACGACCATGACATTTAATGCAAAATAGCATTACAGGTTTGTATCACATTTTTAATGGTATATTCCTAATAATCTCTCATATTTTCTCTTTTGTTTGCATGATAACAAACAGAAATATGTTGCATTAGTTCAATTAGCTTTGTCGGCAGTGTATAGTAGACACACCCGTCTTGACAAATCCTAATATCGCTCATCCTGCATTAATTGATGATAAACTTACAGACGTCGACCAATTAATTTACAGACATTTACCTTAAAAACTAATCCGGTCCGGTTTGATATGCTGCAAACTGGGTCATTTTAGATCAAGCTATCAGATGTTAGTCATTCACACCCTCTATATTCTGCTAAAAAAAAATACATGTACATACATTATAATGAAAACATGTTTACCAATCAATTATTTGATATGACAAAAAAAAAAAAAATCATGTGACTTTAAAGACTATAATCACCTCCCAGCTGGCTGACATGCTGTCGTTCTGTCACTAATTTCATGCAAATGTGAGATGAAATATGAGTGTTCTATAAGCCGCACGTCATTTATTATAGTGAACTAGAAAATAACATGTTGAACTTCCAATTTCGTTGATATTGTGGGCAAATTCTTCTGGGTTTTTTTTTTTGTTCTCTTGAACAAACACTCCTTTATCTGCCATTTTTTTTTTTTTTTTTTTTTTTTTTTTTTTTTTTTTTTGCGATATTCTGCTTGTTCGCAGAAATGAAATTCCAGCTTGGGTGAAGCGATTCATAACCTTCAAAATACATGTAGAAAACCAAGTGCCTATCGACTCTTAAAATCCAGACCGGCTGCCTTTCGACACAAGCCCTCTTAGTCTTAACCTCTGTTGGCTCCGTAATCCCTCAGAGTTAAGTTGGTCCTGCTCTAATACGCGCTTCTCCTGTTACGCTGCACATATAATGCAACATGTTATGTTTTGGGGATGTTTTTCTTTACAATATCATCTATTCCATAGATTCGTGAGGTCCTCGACAGCCATATTTATATAATTTGATCTTTATTCGGACCCTTGAGTACCTTTTAGTTCAGCTCCTGGTACCATAATGGGCTTATGTTGTGCATGTAGGGCAGTAGAGTAGTACTTCATGCTGTCATTGAGTTTTCTCTGGGAAACGTTAGTTCAAGAGTTTTCAAACACATATTTGTTGATCCTTTTGCAATAGTGCCATACAAGACCCAGTGAGTAAGTCAATAATTCAGACGATTCTTGGCCTTTTTATAAGATTATTCATTGCTTTGGCACAGGAACACAATTATTTTGTTGCCCTTTGTGTCAGTTTCAAAATATCTTATTATTTTAATTATTTTTGTAAATTTTGTGTATATTATGTTTTCTTTTGTGATTTCTTTTTGTCATATTGTATTGCCATATGTGCATTTAATATATATTGGCATTATATTAGCCTTTCTCTATAGATATTTCCATCAGCATCAGCCATTGGACCAAAATGTTTTGCTATAATAGCTACTTTATTTTTTTATTTTAAGTTATATTTAAAAAAAAATCCACTTTTGCCCAATTTGTTGCATTCATAAAACAGCATATCTGTTAATATCATAGCATATCTATTTAATAAGATGGTGCTAATATGGTCCTCTATTCATATTTTAAAGTTTGTTTCAAAAATGTAAAATCTTTTGTCGCCTTATTGTTATTATAGATGTGATTATGAAATGTCATTTTGAAGGCTCAAATTTGAAGCCTTGGAAATAAATGTGTGTCTGTCAGACTTAATCGCCCCTCTGTCCTCTGAATGCCCTCACTTACACAGATGAGATTGATCGAGGGACTTTCACTTTACACCAATCTATAGAAACTAGGGCTGTCACTTTTGTGAAAAAATCCTGTTAGATTTTTGAGTCATAAGTGTTCATTGAATCGATTGTAAAATCGATTTTCCATCTAAAGACGTTTCCATTTTCAACACTATAATGGGCGATAGAAACGATATGCAATATAAACGATACAAAATTGGCCTACGATAGAGATTTTAATTCTATTGCACTATCGCGATAATGAGCTGCAACCGGCTGCAACGCATCATCGTATTCGTCATCTTGAGTAAACATTGCTGAAAGCGAAATAGAGAGCTGGTGAAAAAGACCGGTGTAACATCTGTTATCTGGACTTGGTTCGGATTTAAGCCGTCCGACGAGCAGCAGCACACTATACTCTGTAGGGGCAACAGTTCTGGCTAACGCCTGTTTCACACATACTCTGTTTGCAGTGCAAATGCGGTGCGTATTTTTTCCGTACCCATGTTAACAGGCCTGCACGCGGAGCGGGGGGGCAATGCGTTCCAGGTGCGGTGCGTATACAGCAGTGCAGCGATCGTTTCCGCACAGTCTATTTTTGCTTTGCTCCACGTGCTGAATTAAATTTACAGCGCATGGTTCATGTTCAAAATGAACACGGATTGAAATGAAAATATAGTAATCTCTCCTTAAATGCATTTAATTAAATTATACTACTATTTTTCACAGTCATTTTCTGTTTAACTTTAAGCTCGGGGTAATTAAAGCAAGGAAAACTACACAGTAACGTTACCTCAACAACGCGACATAATGGATGCACTTGTCTCTTCGTGGAGGTGGAAAAACAAGTTCTTCGTGACCAAATTATTTATTGTAAAAAAGATTTAAATGCAAAAGAAAAGGTATGAGAGAGCTGTTTTTGTCAATTGTGTATGTTTTCATTTTTAAAATGTTTGCGATGTTAACAAAAATGTATAAATGTTTTGTCACTTGCTTGAGCAACTTAATATATAAATCTATATAGAAGTAATAATACATTTTTAAATATATTAATAATAAAAATAGTGATTTGAAATAAAAAATAGAGGATACATGTTATGTTAGTCGTACAGCCGTAGATCAGTTGTGCACTGCAAACGCACCATATGTGAAAGCACAATAGTGCATGCTGCTCCTGCGCCACATACCACCGCAACACGCACTGCATAGACAGAGTATGTGTGAAACAGGCGTGGACTAAAGGAAAGAAATCCAATACTTTAAGCTTTTTCTTTGTTAAAGTCTCTGCAGCTAGTACTTGAATTTTATTTATCTGCAACATTGTTGTATAATTTCAGTTTTGCATAATATATGTTCTCAAAACTACCTACGTTTTCTTAAAAAATATATATTTAGCAGTTTGGCTTTCCTTATGGTCTATCTAACCTGTTCTGAAATGGTTCTATTATAATTTATATATCGTGATATATATCGTTATCGCAAGAGGCTGCAATGTATATCGCAATATGGATTTTAGGCCATATCGCCCATCCCTATTCAACACCAAATACAGGCAAATCCACGGACACCTTACAGGCATTAGGACGAGCGTAAAGAGAGCTTGAGCAACTCGTGAGTCCTCATGATATATTAAATACAGCGTATTGCACAGAATCTGCGCATTTCTGGCTTACTTGAACACACACACACACACACACGTCACTACGCAACAAATAACGGCGCGCTTGTTCACTTGCATTGAAGTAATAGCGAATATTAAAAAGCATTTGGTGAACAGAAAAGACAGCGTTATTTTCCAGCATCCTATATGTTCTGTGTCCTCTATTGATCTGTCCACCTAAAACACATTTTTGGTAAAAAAAAGAAAAAAAAAAGAAAGGCCGTTAAAATCGATTCCCTATTTTCATTTTCGAAACTTGTGTTGGTTGGTCCGATCGATTGTGCAATTGATTTTCAAACGTAAAGTGACAGCCCTAATAGAAACTGGGTCTATAGATCCCACCACTGTGAAGGACTTGCTGTTAATTTGAACAGTTCTGTATTTCGGCATGATGCTCTAGGCCTCTAGTCCTCCTTTGTTTGCTTTCCTATGGGGATCAGCTTTAGACACCTGTGCACAAGAGCAGCTCTGAGTACACACTCAATCTTCACTCAGTCCACACATCATAATGAACACCAATCAAAACTGGATGCATTTAGAAACGTGCAAAATTACTTTGTACGGTGAAGGAATGCTTTGGTCTAATACAGCACATCTGTGGCATGCCGTCAGTTACCACAGAGAATCATTTTCAGTCATTCCTCAGTTTGTAAAAAAGAAAAAGAAAAAACATGTTTATGGTAATACACTTATGGCAGATTTACAGGTGAAACTCGAAAAATTACAATATCGTGCAAAAGTTCATTTATTTCAGTAATTCAACTTAAGGTGAAACTAATATATTATATAGTAGGGCTGTTTTCGACGAAGGATTTTCATAGTCGAATCTGATTCGTTAGATTTTGCCGTAGTCGACTGATAGTCGAACCTTTTTTTATTTATTTTTTTAGATAGCAGCTAGACGTTCGGTTGAATAACTGTTCGTCTCTTATAGGACAACTCGCTCTACGTTTAAAATGAACAGCAAGACAACTAGAAGTGAATGTGCTTTCCATTAAATGAATCCTTAACAACAACAAAAAAAGCTTTGTTTAAAAAAAATCACACACAGTAAACAAAACCTTAACAAAAAAACTTTGCAATGAACTTTGCAATTTAGACGCGCAAACTGGTTGCCGGTGCGGTCGGTGAGACGTACATGCCCGAGCAGATTCGGCTTGAAGCCGTTCATCCTCGGATGCGGTGTCGCGCGCGCTGTTACAAAAAAAGCCGTGCACACAGCCAAGCGAAATGGGGTCTTGCCGGTCTTGCACACCCAACGCGTCATTTTTTGCCATGCGCACCTTCGCGCTCGTGCGGACGCGTCTGGTATAAACAAGGCTTTCTCCGTGTCAGCGCGCGTTCTGATCGGTGAAGGTGCACAGACCTCTCCCGAATGATCTCCAGCACTCAGCCTCCGAACCACCACTAACTCCGCCTCCGTTTCCCTCGTAAGCTGATATTAGTATTTAAACATTCTCTATGATAAAATTTTTTTGTAAAAAATATTTTAATAGCACGGTTTTGGCGGTTATGGAGTTCTAATGACACTGTCGGTCTCATGGTTATATGATAACCGTCACACCCCTATTGGTTACATAACACTTCCCTACTGTTCGACTATGAGGTTCATAGTCGAATCAGACCTCTCCGAATCGAATCGTCGAATCCTCGACTATTAGAAGTCAGCCCTATTATATAGACTCATTACATGCAAAGTGAGATTTCAAGCCTTTATTTGTTGTAATTTTGATGATTATGGCTTACAGCTTATGAAAACCTTTTCACAATATTCTAATTTTGAATTTGGGGCCCGAGTTTTTGCATCCACAACCACCCGGGCTGCAGTCCGCTTGGCCTGCCGGTACCTGTCAGCTGCCTCAGGAGTCCCACAAGCCAGCCAGGCCAGATAGGACTCCTTCTTCAGCTTGATGGCATCCTTTACTTCCGGTGTCCACCACCGGGTTCGGGGATTGCCGCCTCGACAGGCACTGGAGACCTTACGGCCACAGCTCCGAGCGGCTGCTTCGACAATGGAGGTGGAGAACACGGTCCACTCGGACTCAATATCTCCAGCCTCCCTCGGGATCCGGTCGAGGCTCTGCCGGAGGTGGGAGTTGAAGATCTGTCTGACAGGAGACTCGGCCAAACGTTCCCAGCAGACCCTTTCAATTTATTTATTTGATCAGGGACAATGCACAAAAACCATTAATCTAAAAAAGAAGAGATGTCATGTGCCAGGTTATAGCAAAAAATGCTAATTTCCGCCTGCAGTCCCTGGACGGGTTGATGATATACTTACAAGACCCTTACAGTACGCTTGGGTCTGCCGACTCTGTCTTGCTTCCTCCCCCGCCATCGGATCCAACTCACCACCAGGTGGTGATCAGTTGACATCTCCGCCCCTCTCTTCACCCGAGTGTCCAAGACATACGGCCGCAGGTCAGATGAAACGACCACAAAGTCGATCATCGACCTATGGCCTAGGGTGTCCTGGTCCCACGTGCACTGATGGACACCCTTATGCTTGAACATGGTGTTCGTTATGGACAAACTGTAACTAGCACAGAAGTCCAATAACAGAACACCGCTCGGGTTCAGGTCAGGGGGGCCGTTCCTCCCAATCATGCCCCTCCAGGTGTCACTGTCGTTGCCCACGTGGGCGTTGAAGTCCCCCAGTAGGACGACGGAGTCCCCAGTCAGAGCACTTTCCAGCACCCCTCCCAGAGACCCCAAGAAGGCCGGGTACTCTGTACTGGCCCGTAAGCACTCACAACAGTGAGAGACCTATCCCCGACCTGTAGGCGCAGGGAAACGACCCTCTCGTTCACCGGGGTAAACTCCAACACATGGCGGCTGAGCTGGGGGGATATAAGCAAACCAGCCCGCCGCCTCTCACCATGGGCAACTCCAGAGTGGTGAAGAGTCCATCCTCTCTCAAGGAGTGTGGTTCCAGAGCCCAAGCCGTGCGTAGAGGTGATCCTGACTATCTCTAGTCGGAACCTGTCAACCTCACGCACAAACTCAGGCTCCTTCCCCGTCCAGCGAGGTGACGTTCCACGTCCCTAGAGCTAGTTTCCGTGTCCAGGGAGCGGGTTGTCGAGGGCCCCGCCTTCGACTGCCGCCCGATCCTCTCAGCACCGACCCCATACGGTTCCTCCTGTAGGTGGTGAGCCCACTGGAAGGTGGCCCCACGTCGCCCCTTTGGGCTGAGCCCGACCGGACCCACGTGGAGGGAGGCCCGGCCACCAGGTGCTCGCATACGAGCCCCAACCCCGGGCCTGGCTCCAGGGTGGGGCCCCGGCTGCGGCATACCATTGTGGACATTATCGAGCACACTCATTCAATCCCACAATGGACCACAATGAGTGTACAACTGATGTACACTCAACGGCTAGAGAATACCCATAATGCACTGTGACGTAGGGATGTTGGGAGTCGATTCCTCAGTTGTTTTCGATTCTTTTTCAATTCTATTTTTTTTTTAGATTGCAAGATCCTAATCTCGCCGTGACTTCAGGATAAAGGTCGTAGAAAGTTGCCTTCTCATAACATGAAGCTTTATTTGTAATATGAAGATACATTTCTATAGCTCTGATTTATTTTAAATTGTAATTTTGGCTGCATTGCCCCTAAATTGGATCGTACCTCATAGTCCAGCAGTAAACGCTTATGGATGGAAGACATGAAAATACATGTGCACAGTTCACGTGAATGAAGTATACTTTAACTGTGTGCTTCGTACAAAATTAAGCTGTACACTGAAATAAAATAATCAGAACATTATCCCTCTGGGGTCGGCCCCATTTCGATTTTTGTAAATAAAAAAACAATATTATTATTATTATGTGTAATACTTAATTACACTTAAATGTATGACAAATATATGTTAATAATAGTATTACCCTAATATAAGTGAACCATCAATCACAAACTGGGGGATGACATTATTTTTTTATGGTAATCAGAACATTTTTCCTAATATTAAAAAAAAAATTTGCACTGCGAATTGAAACATTATTATTATTATTATATTCTGTTTGTGAAGTACGAAGCAGGGCTGCTCTTAGCATCAGGTGAGCCTTTGCTGATTTACTCCACTAGCCGGATTCATTTCTCTGTTCATTTCTCTCTGTTTGTAAGGGAGGCTTTTCAGTGCGCTCTTTACGGGATACTCTCCTGCCTAATCCCTATCATCCAGTGCTTCGGCACTCTTTAGACTCCTCAGATCAGGCCCTCGGAGGAACCGCACGCGTCTGCGCACTGAAAAGCACTGCTTCCCTTTAGTGTTGTGTTGTTTACTCTGTGATGTGTGTTACTGTGCAACCATGTCAGTGAATGTAATGAATGTTTTGTTCCCCTGCTCCTCGTCCCCGGACAGCCATCCACAGTCTGCAGTTGAGCCGCAGTCATGTCGACTGGTACAGCGACGACGAGGTGTATCTGTACAGCGATGCCACCACGTCTAAGATCGCTCGCACTGTCACACAGAAGCTGGGTTTCTCTAAAGGTGAGTGGGTCCACTGGAGCTGCATGAACATAGTCATCAATCCCAGCCGTGTGTGTGTGTGTGTGTGTGTGTGTGTGTGTCTCTCTGTGTGTGTGTCTTGTCTGGGTTCCTTGTCATTATTATGCGTCTCTGCAACTGTATTTTAGGATAATATCAGAAAAAATGTTTGAATGATGTTATGTCTATCCAAACACATGGACCTCCAAAGACTTGCATTAGTAAAGAGCGAAAGCTTTTCTCATATGGAGTAAGCTTGTTTTTGTGTCCATAACATTTTTATTATCTAGTTATCTTTTCATAAAAAAGCAATAAAGTATGGAAGCCTGTTTCCACCACAGAATAAACCATTTTAAAAGATAATTGTGACTTTATTTCTCCTAATTGCGAGTTATATTTCACAATTCTGACTTTATAAATCGCAATTGCTAGAAAAACTTTGATATTCACATTTCTTCTAAGTCTTATTGCAAAACATTTCATTGTAGCTGAATACCATGAACAAAAATCAAAAGGCTAAAGAACACTTACATAGGGAACTTTTGCCTATGGTTTAAAAATACCATAGCAAAAACATCTAACCTAAAATAACTAATATAAAAATCAAGCATTATTAAAGACAAGTAAACGCTCCGTAATTAAAAAAGAACAAATAAATAAATTAGCAATCACACAAATGGGTACAACTGAACAAAGATACGATTGAAATAAAGTGTCTTAAGATATTCAGATACAGAATCTGTAATCAAATGCAAAATAACAATGCACTTTATAAAAAAATATACATTACAAATAGTTACAAAAGTTATTCAGTCAAGAACAGTGTGTGAATTTTCTCTGTCTTTTGTTGTTTGATTAACGTTATTATAGTGATGGCAGCAGGAATATTAGGCTTCTGTCACTTTAAGAGCTGCACTGATTCAATTTACTGTTACACATGCGTTTTCTGTGTTAACTGTTCACGTTCACTTAAGACATAGGCTAACTGACTGAGCGGTGTAAAGGCCATTGCACACTGAGTCCGAAATTTTCGCATGCGTTTTTTCGTGTTCGTCAGACTAAAATTTCGTCACGCACAGAAACCTTGCACACTGAGTCCGATGCGTATTTATTTAACCTTTGCGGAAAAAAACGCAAAAAAAACAAAATGGATTCGTCAAGCAGTGAGGATGATTTTGTTGCCCTCTCTCTTATTAAAAAGAGAAAAAGAAAGAGAAAATATTGGGTCCATTCAATCCTGAAATTGCGCCGAGAGGAAGGAGAGTTCCACCTCCTTATCAAGGAGTTGCGAATTTATCCCGAGCGATTCAAAATTTACTTTAGAATGTCAGTGGAACAGTTTGATGCTTTGCTAGCGATTCTGGAGCCACATATTAAAAAGAAGACCACCAATTTCCGTGAATCAATCGATCCTGAACAGAGACTGGCAGTGTGTCTAAGGTATGGACACACACACACACACACACACACACACACACAAAGCGCTGGGCAGACAGAACAGCTGTATAGGCTACAGGTTATATATTGTACCCAAATAATACATTAGTTATCGAATTGGCTGCTCAATCACACCTTAATCGATCCGAAATTTCGATCTGATTGAAAGGGGAGGTTTATTCCTTTTCTAATCCGATCGAGAGAACATGTAAACAATTGATCGAATTGAAAACCGAAACTGAAAGGACTGCGCATGTGCAATGATGTGCGGAACGAGCTCCCCCCCCGCCCTACACACACACACACACACGCACACACACACACACACACACATTATTGAAACAACATCATTTTGTGTTCTAATAATATATGTATAATTTTAGGTATCTGAGCACTGGGGATTCATTCACCACCATCGCCAGCAGTTTTAGGTTGGGCATCAGCACTGTAGGGAAGATTGTGAGGGAGACCTGTTATTGTTATTATATATGTATTACAGTTATTTATTCATAATATCTAATATTATATACTAATATCATATATTATAACATAATAGATATATTGTTAAATACATTATTATAGTAATTTAAGTGAACCGAGCTTTGCATGTATTAAAAGTCCAAGTATGCTAGCAAATGAATGAATAAACCCTGGACTACGTTATCACTATTCACTACGAATGAATGAATGACATTAGCAAAAGAGCTACTTGTATAGCTAACTTGAACACAATACTGTACACTTTCGTACACCCTTTGTTTTGAAATCAATGCCTACCATCCTGTTTCCCAAGCTGTTCAGCAATCATCTGCCACAATCTGTCTTTATATTCAGTGTCTTTGTAATCCGCATTTTGTTTTTCATACAGTACTTTGTGCTGCGAGACGAAGTGTATCAATTTGTCAGACGCCATTCTGGATTTTGTCGTTCGCTTGTACGGTGGCTCTGAATTGTCAAAAAACCTCTCAAAATGCTGGCTGTGGATGCGAAAAACGCAGAAAATCGAACCCGATCCGAATTTTTTTATGACGGACGAAAGTTTCGGAGGCGGTGTGCAAGCGTGATTGACATAACGTGAGGTCGAATTTTTTTTTTTACGTGCGAAAATTTCGGATGCGAATTTCTGACTCAGTGTGCAATGGCTTATCAAGCGACGAGAATACTTTTTGTGCGCAAAGAAAAACAAACAGAAATAACGACTTTATTCAACTATTCATTTCCTTCTCTGTGGGCCTCGAGTGAGTTCACGTAGTGTAACAGCGCAGCGCTTCTGTGTTGTACGTCACACGCAGGCTCACTATTGGCCGACGCTGGTCATGTGTGTGATGTGTGATGTGTGTGATGCGTGTGACGTACAACCAGAAGCAGTGCGCTGTTACACTACGTGAACTAACAGAATTTTCATTTTGGGGTGAACTGTCCCTTTAAGAGCGACTCACTGCTGTTTCACTAATACAGTCACAGCTGACAGTTACACTACGTGAACTCACTCGAGGCCCACAGAGAAGGAAATGAATTGTTGAATAAAGTCGTTATTTCTGTTTGTTTTTTGCGCACAGAAAGTATTCTCGTCGCTTGATAAACTTAAGGTTGAGCCACTGTAGCCACTCGGACTATTTTAACGATGTCTTTAATAACTTTCTGGGCCGGCCAGTTTCGATCCCTTAGAAGCCTATGGAGGAGTGATCCAGCTCTCAGATTTAATCAGAAATATCTTAATTTGTGTCCCGAAGATGAACGAAAGTCTTACGGGGTTGAACAACATGAGGGAGAGTAATTACTGACAGAGTTTTCATTTTGGGGTGAACTAACCCTTTAACGTGTGTCCTGTGATTGGCTCAGCCTCCAGCAGTGGCACCAGACTGCACCGCGGGTATGTGGAAGAGGCCTCGCTGGACGATAAACCCCCTCAGACCACACACATTGTGTTCGTGGTTCATGGCATTGGACAGAAGATGGACAAGGATCGCATCATCAAAAACACGGGCATGTGAGTCCTCAGGAGTGCTGTTGTTGAAGTCTTCAGGGAGATGCACAGAGATTAATTATAGTGGATTAACTGGAAAAGTATTTAGATAAATCTGTTCAGGTTTATTAAATATATTCAGAGCTTCCGGTTTTCTTTATTAATTTATTTTTCTTTATTTTATTTTTTTTTACAATATTTGTTTATATTGTGTATATGTCTGTCATATACACAGTAGTGGTGATGCCTGGTCAAAGAAAATTGACATTACACTGCAAAAAAGGCTTTTCTTACTTAGTATTTTTGTCTTGTTTCCAGTCCAAATATATAAAAATTCTTAAATCAAGATACAATTACTAAATGAGTAAAATGACATAAGATATTATGTCCTGTTTTCTGGGGGAATTAATCAAAATTAAGTGTGTTGATGTAGCCTTGGTTTCCCCATACTGCCTTGCCGCAGTGCGATTTTATTCACTGGATAGTAGTCTGGATACCATGGACCAAATTTTCGCCTCATCTAGGGAACCAATCACAGAACGGGGAGGGAGCAGCAAGATGATGATGACGTCTATGCGACACAATGAAACAGTTTGTGTATACCTATGGATCCAACATGGCAGCAGACGCAAAGTTACCTTTCGATGCAGCCTTACGGCCGTTTCACACCGCGAGCGTGAGCGGCACTTGAGCAGCGCGTCAGCGTGACTACATCGTCACTGCAGCTGCGTGAGTGTATTCACACTGGAAGCGTTTGTACAGTGTAGTGTTGCTTTCGTCAACGAATATTATGACAAAATATCGTCGTCAACGAACCTTTATCATGTGACGAAAACGAGACGAGATGCAGCGTAAATGCTGGTCATGTGACGATGACTATAATTAAATGTATAATGCAAATATTGTTGACGAATAAAAACGAGACCAAATGTGGTTTACAAAATAAAACCTATGCTAAAATGTCTTTGTTGACCCAAAACGAGACGAAATGTTATTTCGTCTCGTTTGTTTGCATTATTATTATTATGCAGCATTTCTGTTTCCTGTGTCACTTCAGGGGCTGCATCAGATCACACTGCGCAGACGCAGGCGCCTTCACATCCTCAAGCCCCACTCGCGAGTCGCGGCATTATTTAGAAGATGCGGCTGCGTGATTTACGGCTGTTTCACACTCCGTGTGTAGTGCGTATGCGGTGCGTGTTGCGGTGTGTATGCAGGAGCAGCACGCGCTATTGTGCTTTCACATGTGCTGCGTTTGCTGTGCGCAACTGATCTACGGCTACCACAATCACAACATTTATTCTCTATTTTTTATTTCAAATCAATATTTTTAGCCTACATCCATTGTCGCGTTGTTGAGGTACTGTGTAGATCTCTGCTCTGCTGTTATGCACGCACGCTCCTGGAGCGGATTGCCAGACCGCATCCGCGTGCGGTGTGAGCGCTTTAACCATATACCACATACACCACATACGCACTGCAAACGGAGTATGTGTGAAACAGGCGGTAGCATAAACGACAACAAACTAAGTTAAGTCTGACACAGAGAAAGGGATTCGTCTTTGGGAGAAAAAGAAGAAATGACATTTGGAAAAGCTTTCATTTAATCATGTGTGTAGTAGGCTACTTTTAACATGTTTGGTTGGTAAAATAAATGTTGTAAATTCAAAACCGCGTCTTCCGTGTCTGGAATGGATGTATTCTTGAGTAGATAAGGTAACAATAATATAATAAGATAACTATAAGAAGATAAGATTGTTTTAAATGGGTTTGGCTAAAAGAAAATGTTGGTTTCGTCTTTACTACTAGGTACTTATACTATATTGACTGGGTTAAACAGAATTGCATTTCTAAAAAGAGACTAAAATACAATTTGCATTGACTAAAACTAGACTGTCTTTCGTCGACTAAAACTAGACTGTCTTTCGTCGACTAAAACTAGACTAAAATGTCATCAGTTTTCTTCGACTTACACTAGACTAAAAAGAGTATGAACGTGACTAAAACTAATAAAAACTAAAATGACAGCTTGACACAAAGACTAGACTAAAACTAAAATTAAAACAGGCCGCCAAAAACAACACTAGTACAGTGTCACAGCAGCGGCTCCAAAGCTACATAAGCGAGCAATTCTTTACAAAGACAACTATACATTGGTCATTTATAACATTGATCGTCTTGAAAGTTTGTAATGGGGAGGTGTACAACATTCGCATAAATGTTAAACAACAAAACAACCCAGAAAATGGCTCCAATCTATTAGTTTCAGTCATACTTTCGATATGTTTACAAGACTGCAACTTCGCGGATAAAAAACAAAACGCACAAATAAACCACACACTCGGGTTTGATTTGGGTTGTGCTAGCCTATGTAGCCGACTAGCCGTCTGTGTGTTACATAAACTAAAAGAACGCTTATATATAATATTTTCTGGCTAGTTTACCTTAGTTTTTTTTTTAATATAATACACAACTTTCACCCAAACTGAATAATTAAAAACAAGTTTTTACCGGGTAGCCTAAATCTTCTATAAATATATTTGAGTCTTTATTTTCTTTTATTTGCCCACTCAAGTTCTTGTTAAAACTCACTAGACATGCTTATTCTGTGCATTTTGGGCACTTTTTGTGTGAAATCATATTTATTATCGTGTACACATAAATCTCTGACCCATCGTCTTCTTCCTCGTCTAATTTCTGTCGCTCTGCATACGTCATGTGGTATAATTGAAACGATTGGCTATGAGCTACGTACAGGCGCATTTGATAGACATTCGTAGCACCCAATAAACGGCTCTGGGCATTCATAAACCACGCCTAAAATACGAGAAAATGAACATGTGGTTCCCAGACCCAAGTCTCAATGAGACTTGGGTCTGACGTTAGCCAGGCTAGTGTTGATGCTTAAAAAAAGCTCAATTATCTGCCATTGGGGTGAGAAAAATAATCTTAATATATACAGAAACAACATTATTTTTCTCACCCCAATGGCAGATAATTTTTTTTTTATTTTTTTTTTTAAGAAAAAAAATTTCCCCATAAAACAAGACTTAATATCTTATGTCATTTTACTAATCTAGTAAATGCATCTTGCTTTAAGAAATGTTTGATATTTGGACTGGAAACAAGACAAAAATACTAAGTAAGAAAAGCATTTTTTTGCAGTGTACCCTTTTTTCCAAATATTTTTTCCAAATATGTAAGCACATTGTGTAGTTGTGCTTAAAGCCAATTGTTTTATTTGTGATAATGCAATGAAACGTACAATTGTGCCGACTTAATTTTTTTCCAGGCTGTCATACAAAGAAAATATTAACATATACAAAAATAAAAGAGAATAATTGATTATGTTGTAGTCAATACATACTTTTTCCTGTGAACTTTGTTTTTTTCTATGCAAGTAAAGTAAAAACTGGTGCTTTTTTTTGTGCCAAATCTATTTGTGAGATAAATACCTTAACCAAGTTTAGTGTGTTGTTCCTCCCTCATATTTCAAATTTTTAAATTATGTAAAATATTGTCCTCATATTTTGATTGTTTAATTAAACTTGTAGGATCATTAAAAACGAATATTCCCTCTGGTTATATAGATAATATACACTCACCTAAATGATTATTAGGAACACCTGTTCAATTTCTCATTAATGCAATTATCTAATCAACCAATCACATGGCAGTTGCTTCAATGCATTTAGGGGTGTGGTCCTGGTCAAGACAATCTCCTGAACTCCAAACTGAATGTCAGAATGGGAAAGAAAGGTGATTTAAGCAATTTTGAGCGTGGCATGGTTGTTGGTGCCAGACGGCCCGGTCTGAGTATTTCACAATCTGCTCAGTTACTGGGATGTTCACGCACAACCATTTCTAGGGTTTACAAAGAATGGTGTGAAAAGGGAAAAACATCCAGCATGCGGCAGTCCTGTGGGCGAAAATGCCTTGTTGATGCTAGAGGTCAGAGGAGAATGGGCCGACTGATTCAAGCTGATAGAAGAGCAACTTTGACTGAAATAACCACTCGTTACAACCGAGGTATGCAGCAAAGCATTTGTGAAGCCACAACACGCACAACCTTGAGGCGGATGGGCTACAACAACAGAAGACCCCACCAGGTACCACTCATCTCCACTACAAATAGGAAAAAGAGGCTACAATCTACAAGAGCTCACCAAAATTGAACAGTTGAAGACTGGAAAAATTTTGCCTGGTCTGATGAGTCTCGATTTCTGTTGAGACATTCAGATGGTAGAGTCAGAATTTGGCGTAAACAGAATGAGAACATGGATCCATCATGCCTTGTTACCACTGTGCAGGCTGGTGGTGGTGGTGTAATGGTGTGGGGGATGTTTTCTTGGCACACTTTAGGCCCCTTAGTGCCAATTGGGCATCGTTTAAATGCCACGGCCTACCTGAGCATTGTTTCTGACCATGTCCATCCCTTTATGGCCACCATGTACCCATCCTCTGATGGCTACTTCCAGCAGGAAAATGCACAATGTCACAAAGCTCGAATCATTTCAAATTGGTTCCTTGAACATGACAATGAGTTCACTGTACTAAAATGGCCCCCACAGTCACCAGATCTCAACCCAATAGAGCATCTTTGGGATGTGGTGGAACGGGAGCTTCGTGCCCTGGATGTGCATCCCACAAATCTCCATCAACTGCAAGATGCTATCCTATCAATATGGGCCAACATTTTTTAAAGAATGCTTTCAGCACCTTGTTCAGTCAATGCCACGTAGAATTAAGGCAGTTCTGAAAGCGAAAGGGGGTCAAACACAGTATTAGTATGATGTTCCTAATAATCCTTTAGGTGTGTATATATATATATATATATATATATATATATGAATTATTGAGTTGTGAAATGAGAACAGCTGGATGGTGTGTAATGATGTATCTTTTTTGATATATATAGAATAAAGAAACAATGAAATAAAAGTAATTTTTGTTAAAACATTCTAGTAATATTAAATTGTAAAAGTGGCTATTTTCGAAACTAATGGCATGTTAAGATGCTTATCAAGTGCTATTTATGTAATATTATAGTATTTAGAAATATTTTAAATTGATTTTTATTTGTATTATATTTTCAGTTTGAATTTTAGTAATTTTGTCATGTCCTTTTATCATCTATTAGTTTCATATTTCTTCTTAGCTTTAATATTTTTTATTTCGGTTTTAGTGATTTAAGTACTTAAACTTTTAGTTTCCAAGGCAACGTTTCTAATTTTCGTTTTTAAATTTTATTTCAGTTAACATAGTGTTAACTAAAGCTAATTATTAACTAAGAATTTTTAAATAGCACTGAAAGTGTGCACAGTTTGAAGGGCAATGTGATATAATTGTGTGTGTGTGTGTGTTCAGGCTGCGGGAAGCGGTGAGGAAGATGGAGGAGAAGCACTTCGCTGAGCAAACAGAGGAGCATGTGGAGTTCCTGCCGGTCGAGTGGCGCTCGAAGCTAGCTTTGGACGGCGGTGAGACCGTAAACCACGTGTCTGTCTGCGTTCACTCTCTGAACAGCTGCTCTTATCACACACGCTGTCCTTTTACCTTTTGTTCACAAGCACACACACTGTTTTATATGTAAGAGAATATAATCTAGTTCATCCTCTCTCAGCTGTGCAAACAAAGCAGCTCAAACAATGACATGCATTAACATTAATAAGGAAATGTTGAGTGAGCTGTTCAATCATAGTTTCTGTTCGTATTTTAAGAGTGTTTTCCTCTTTCCATGCAGACACAGTGGAGTCGATCACACCAGATAAAGTGAGAGGGCTGAGAGATTTACTCAACAGCAGCGCCATGGACATCATGTATTACACCAGCCCTCTCTACAGAGATGAGGTGAACCACATCTTGCGTTTCATTAGTTCTTTACATTGTGTCATCATTTCTCTCGCCCACTGAGTGGCAAAAAGAGTGAATTTTCAGTGTGAATGTGCAAAAAACTAATATCTAAAATCTAAAACGGGGAAAGGGCTTTGCGATTGACTGTACAAATAGATTTGACAATAAATCTCAGGTATATTTTTACAGACTTACGGAGCTGAAAGCTTACCTTAGCTGAAAGCTACAGGACAGAGAAACAAATTAATTCATAGAAACAACTGGATCCAGGCAGAGAACGGTGGATTTGCAGTTACCGTTTTGTGTCAATATGCTGAATTTAGTGGTAAAATCATTCCCTATGTATTGTATTATTTAATTGATGAGTTTTCAATACAATATATATTTACCATCGTATAATTGGTATGAATTTAAATAAACACTGACAGAAAACGTTTAAGGCTGGACGATATGATGATCTATATAACATTGATATGAGTGATCACGTGGATTTAGACCTAGATTGTATTTATATAAAGCGTTCACATGCAAATTTGCTTTATGTATTTCCCGGCGTCTAAATCAGGCTCATATATATATCAGGAAACACGATATCCATGACCACTGGATCTTTGGTCAGTTGTAAGGAACACTATATCGAGTCCAACCTTTACTTTAAACTGATAATCGTTTGTCTTACTGGCGTTTTCGCAGTTTCCCGTGTTACACCCAGTCACACCGCAGCTCTTCTGCCACTCAGTGCGCCCGAGGGAGTGTGTTGTGTGACGTCAATGCATATATACAGTATAGCTGACCAATCAAGTATTTTGTTTACTCATATGCTGATGTTCATCCTTGCAGATCACTAAAGGTTTGACGCAGGAGCTCAACCGCCTGTATTCTCTCTTCTGCTCGCGAAACCCTGAATTTGAGAGGAAAGGCGGCAAAGTGTCCATCATCTCCCACTCGCTGGGCTGCGTGATCACCTTCGACATCATGACGGGCTGGGATCCGGTGCGCTTCTGTCTGCAGGAGCATCACGAGCAGCTGCAGGGGGAAGAGTCACACTGGACGAGTTACGAAGAGCGCCTCCTGCTGGAGGAAGTGCAGCTCACCAGGCAAAGGTGCGCTGGGTCACACGGCTAAGATCATTTAAAGGGTTAGTTCACCCTAAAATGAAAATTATGTCATTAATGACTCACCCTCATGTCGTCCCAAGCCCGTAAGACCTCCGTTCATCTTCGGGACACAGTTTAAGATATTTTAGATTTAGTCCGAGAGCTTTCTGTCCCTCCATTGTAAATGTATGTACGGTATACTGTCCTTGTCCAGAAAGGAAATAAAGACATCATCAAAGTAGTCCATGTGACATCAGTGGGTTAGTTAGAATGTGTTGAAGCATCGAAAATACATTTTGGTCCAAAAATAACAAAAACTACGCCTTTATTCAGCATTGTATTGTCTTCCGGTTCTGTTGTGGATCCGCGTTCAGTGACGCCGCTGACGTAAGACGCTGCTGACGTGTGTCTGGTGCGCCCGAGCTTCGTTTACAGTCTGGGGGAGACGCACGCTGTAAACAAAACAATCTTCGCAAACATGTCTAAGGATTTCCACACAGAGGAAGACTTGCATTTTTTTGCCCAGCCGTATTTATTTGAACCCGAATACACGGACGCACCAGACACACGTCAGCAGCGTCTTACGTCAGCGGTCTCGTGAACGCGGATCCACAACAGAACCGGAAGACAATACAATGCTGAATAAAGGCGGAGTTTTTGTTATTTTTGGACCAAAATGTATTTTCGATGCTTTAACACATTCTAACTAACCCACTGATGTCACATGGACTACTTTGATGATGTCTTTATTTCCTTTCTGGACAAGGACAGTATACCGTACACACATTTACAATGGAGGGACAGAAAGCTCTCGGACTAAATCTAAAATATCTTAAACTGTGTCCCGAAGATGAACGGAGGTCTTACGGGCTTGGGACGACATGAGGGAGAGTCATTAATGACATCATTTTCATTTTTGAGTGAACTAACCCTTTAAAGCATCCTCATGTTAAGTGCTACATCATTGATATATAGTGCTGGTCACAATTGTTTCATAGCAGCGTTACAGTACATTTTATTAATGAAACTGATGACTTTTTTTTTTACTTTTATGACTAGACGACATTGGCATCATTAAACACTAGCTGTGACTATATCATCATTGCATTATTGGTGATGAGACTGACAAGACTAAAATGTAGTTAAAAGTCCCCCTGTAGTCAATCATTTTTTCCATCTTTGATCACCAAAATTAAATTTTTAAACGTTTTTTTTCCTTGGAATTTTTTTTTCATGCCTTAAAATAGCTTGAATGTAACTCGACACCCGTGCCTCATTTAGTATGCGTGGTTCTCTGAATATGCAAATGAGCCCCGCCTCCACTCACTCACTCAGCTCAGAGATCCACTGGTTGACGATCACACGTTGATCTGATTGCTTACAAGGTCGTTTGTGACGTCAGAAACACCAGCGATTTCACACCGTGTTTTTGAGACTGTCTTTGGTTCACTGCAGTTTTAAGCAGAAAACACTCAGCAATGCTGTCGACTTATGAATTTACACATGCTTTGTCTTAAAGCACATTAAAAACACCGCACACACATATAAACAACATTAAAAGCTGGATTTTCACCACAGGGGGACTTTATAAGGATATATTATTTTTCTTCCCAGTGATTTACTACTTATGTTTGCAATCTGGGAACTGTAGAAAAAGCATAGATGATCTGAAAACACAGACAAACTCCACTGAGATATTCTCTTCAAATGAAAGTGTTCAAAGCCTTAGCATTGTGAAACTGAGTTTTGCATAGACAAGCACCACTCACTCTTACGAAAAAGTCAAAATCTTATTAATAAAAGTAATTAAAGTAATTAATCGATGTCTGTGACAGGTTACGAGAACTGCAAGATCAGCTTCAGGGCCTGAAGGCATCGAAACCTGCACCCTTCCCTACGCTAAAGTTTAAGGTGATGTAATAAACATAAACATGGTGAACAGCTCAAATAACACATCTGTACCTCCATACAGGCAAACCAACATTTATTCAGACACCTTCAACATTTCTCACATTATCACAGTTTATCCGCTATAGTTTAGAAAATGGTAATAAATATGAGCAGAACTCAGTGGATATTTGACTGGTTTTGTCCGTCCTTCTGTTAGACTCTCACACATGAATTATGTTAAATATGGCAGCTGTTAAATTTAACTACACAATTAGATAATACCAGTTTAGCTCAACCAGTGACCAAGCAATGTTTCATGTTGTTCAGTCTGTGTGTAAAAAGAGCATTAGCAATTACAGAAAAAACATGATCAGGTCAAAGTGTCAATCATTTTTGGTCCCAAATGTTTATAAATGTCACTGGTAGTCACTGTGTGAAGATTATTTGGGTATAATATGTCTCAGTTTACTTTATTTTGCTCTCCTCACTTAAATAAATTAACTATAGTGTCCTGCACACACTAGTAAAAAAAAATCAAAAATTATATCTGGTGTCTGAATAGGTTTTTGGTTTGGCTGTTAAATGAATCTGCAGGTGGAGAACTTCTTCTGCATGGGCTCTCCTCTGGCCGTGTTCCTGGCGCTGAGAGGGATTCGGCCCGGTAACACCGGCGACCAGGACCACATCATGCCCAAGTCCATCTGCCAGCGCCTCTTCAACATCTTCCACCCGACAGACCCTGTGGTGAGACGACCACACTACATTTCCCTCTGTGACTTCTAGGGCTGGTCCGAATACCAATTTTTGAGCTTCGAAGCTTCAGTAGTAATGAACATCGAATATTCTACGCTTCGGTAGTAATGAACATCGAGTATTCGACGCTTCGGTAGTAATGAACATCGAGTATTCGACGCTTCGGTAGTAACGAACATCGAATATTCGAGGCTTCGGTAGTAATGAACATTGAATATTCGAGGCTTCGGTAGTAATGAACATCGAATATTCGAAGCTTCGGCAGTAATGAACATCAAATATTCGAAGCTTCGGTAGTAATGAACATCGAATATTTGAGGCTTCGGTAGTAATGAACATGGAATATTCGAAGCTTCGGCAGTAATGAACATGGAATATTCGAGGCTTCGGTAGTAATGAACATCGAATATTCGAGGCTTCGGTAGTAATGAACGGCGAATATTCAACGCTTCGGTAGTAATGAACATCGAATATTCTACGCTTCGGTAGTAATGAACATCGAATATTCGACGCTTCGGTAGTAATGAACGGCGAATATTCGACGCTCCGGTAGTAATGAACATCGAATATTCGACGCTTCGGTAGTAATGAACATCGAATATTCTACGCTTCGGTAGTAATGAACATCGAATATTCGACGCTTCGGTAGTAATGAACGGCGAATATTCGACGCTCCGGTAGTAATGAACATCGAATATTCGACGCTTCGGTAGTAATGAACATCGAATATTCGACGCTTCGGTAGTAATGAACATCGAATATTCGACGCTTCGGTAGTAATGAACAGCGAATATTCGACGCTTCGGCAGTAATGAACATCGAATATTCGAAGCTTCGGTAGTAATGAACATCAAATATTCGAGGCTTCGGTAGTAATGAACATCGAATATTCGAGGCTTCGGTAGTAATGAAGGGCGAATATTCGACGCTTCGGTAGTAATGAACGGCGAATATTCGACGCTTCGTTAGTAATGAACATCGAATATTCTACGCTTCGGTAGTAATGAACATCGAATATTCGACGCTTCGGTAGTAATGAACATCGAATATTCGACGCTTCGGTAGTAATGAACATCGAATATTCGACGCTTTGGTAGTAATGAACATCGAATATTCGACGCTTTGGTAGTAATGAACATCGAATATTCGGAGCTTCGGTAGTAATTAACATCGAATATTCGGAGCTTCGGTAGTAATGAACATCGAATATTCGGAGCTTCGGTAGTAATGAACATCGAATATTCGACGCTTCGGTAGTAATGAACATCGAATATTCGACGCTTTGGTAGTAATGAACATCGAATATTCGACGCTTCGGTAGTAATGAACATCGAATATTCGGAGCTTCGGTAGTAATTAACATCGAATATTCGAATATTCGGACCTTCGGTAGTAATGAACATCGAATATTCGGAGCTTCGGTAGTAATGAACATCGAATATTCGGAGCTTCGGTAGTAATGAACATCGAATATTCGAAGCTTCGGTAGTAATGAGCATCGAATATTCGACGCTTCGGTAGTAATGAGCATCGAATATTCGACGCTTCGGTAGTAATGAACATCGAATATTCGACGCTTCGGTAGTAATGAGCATCGAATATTCGACGCTTCGGTAGTAATGAACATCGAATATTCGACGCTTCGGTAGTAATGAACGGCGAATATTCGAAGCTTCGGAATCTCTATGTCTGTCTGTCCGTTTGCATTTTGATTATGTCGAGAACCGTTTACCCAAACGACTTCACAAGGAGTGCAGTGTCGTATTTGGTGCAATATAGATAGACAGGTGAGACGCGACACGTTCAGAATTAATAAACTTTTAATAAACTACAGAACAGCGTGAGCGGGAAGCGGCACGCATCACGCGAGCAGAGCTCATATGCTCTGAGAACGGACACTGCAAAACACACACACACACACACACACACACACACACACACGCACACACACACACACAGACACACACACAGGTCTGTTAACTTAAATCAATATTTTTAATAAGGTAGTCTAATATTTTTCTCACTAACAAATAACTGACAAAGTAGGGTGGATTTAAATAAAGGAGCGGCGGCGCCTCACGCGAGCAGACCTTATGCTCCGAGAATGGACACTGCACTAGTGATATAAAACACACGCACTCACACACACACAGGTCTTTTAACTGAAGCAATATTTTTAATAAGGTATAGTCTTATAATATTTTTCTCACTGACAAAGTAGGGTAGATTTAAAGCTGCAGTCCGGCGTTTTTCCTCTTTGTCGCCATCTCTGTTCGAAATCTGCAATTGCAGTCATTCGCGGAATTATCAACTTTACATGAGTTGTACTTCAACACCCTCGACACGGCACAGCGTGGATGAACACAGTGTTTGAGGAGACGGTGAGGCTGTCAGTCGCCACGCTGGTGTGGATACTATCATTCAGAATCACAGATTATTATTTTTGGAAGTATGACCAACATAATCATTTTCACTGGAAAATGTCATCTGAACTAGTAAGAAACATCCACCTTTGTTCTGGTTCTGACATTGCAGTAAATCGCGCTGATTAAATCTAACAATCACTTATGAGTTATCATATCACGCAAAACCGTGCAAATTATACTTTGTTCTCAAATTGTTAATGTTCAACGTCAGTATTGCGTGACTACACTTAATGTCCTTTTTACATTTTACAGCGAGTGAATCTGTTGTCACTGATGATTGTCGTTTGAACCTTTCTGGATCCGCCATCAAATTAATGTTTAATTATATCCAGTGCTGTGTGAAAAGGCTATAAATCTCCACCTCCAGCATCCTCACACTCAATATAGCTTATACTAGCCGAGACTCTTCTTTGTGTGCAGATGTGTGTGTGTGCGTGTGTGTGTGTGCAGATGTGTGTGTGCAGATGTGTGTGTACGGATATGACGTAATGACGCAAAGACATGCTGGAACCGTACCACTGGAATTAAAAACATTATTACAAGCTTACCGCTTTGTATCGAGGCAAGCAGAGAGTGTTGAACACTGGCTGGTTATGTACTTGCTCAAATATGTATTTTGGATCATTTTTAACCCCAAAAAAGCTACGGACTGCAGCTTTAAATCAATAAAAAAGAAAAAAAAAAAAGAAAAAAAAAAGAAATTTAAATAAAAACGCAATTTAAATAAAAACGCAATTTAAATATAGAAAAACGAAATTTAAATAAAGAAAAACGAAATTGTGACGTGACGTTCCAGTAAAATCTCAAAGTCTCCTATATTTCGCAGTAGATTAATTTAGATTGATAATAACGGGTAAAAAGGATAATACATTTTGTTTCTATTTTTCTATTTTCCACAATGTCAAAGCAACGCAGCTTAACCCAGAACACAAGCTCATGCACTTTTGTCCATGATACACACTCCGCTGTTCTGCGCTCTAGCCAGAGGACACTCCCGTTGCAGGAACACTTTTAGTAGTCCAAGAAGAAGCAAATATATTTATTGAGTAGCTATAACGAAGTTATATGTTAAGTATTATATTTCACCAGATTTTATAGTGAAAAACACATTCAAGCACGAATGAGAACTGTTTCGAGGGGATGCCAAGTGTGCAAAAAAACAACAAAAACAGACGAATATTCGAATGTCACATTTTCAAATCGAATACCAACCCACCGAACGAATATTCGAATATTCATATATTCGGGTCCAGCCCTAGTGACTTTGCTAATAAAGGTGCTCTAAGCAATGTTGGGTGACGTCACTTCTTGTTGACGTTCGAAGTATTGTCAAGCAAAACGGAGGCTAGCTCGAACCCCCCCTTGAACATTCAATTTCATAATAAATAGTTAGTGAAAACAATCATTCACACAAACTGTCGCCCTACTGTGAGTTTACTTGATCATTTACAATAGAGATCGATAGCTAGCTGCTAGAAACATATGTTGTATTCACCAAAGTTAGCGCTGACTGCATTGTTCTAGCTAATTACACCCTTGTGTTTGTTAGGCGAACATGAAAGTCCATTTAGAAAAACCGGACTGGATTTACCCTGTCCAGCAGAAACAGAGCTCCTGATGTCGGACTGGATCTCTTCTGCCGGCGGAGATCTCGCCACCTTTCAAAGGCTTTTCCAATGTAAATTCGGGACTTCGCGCGTTCCTTCTCCTTTTCCCTCTTCTTTGCAATCTGTTCATCGGAACGTCGTCTCTTTGGTCGTGTGTCGGCCATATCAAACTTAAAGAGTTATAATTCTAACTTCCCTCTTCATGCTTATCTCTCCTCCACACCCCCCTTCATGTGTACGCGCACCAATACAACTACTATAAGACTTTCCTTGCTCCTTTTTATAAATAAACATTAAACTTGGTCTTTGTGAAAAAGTGCAGATACACCTAAGATTAGTGCACAATGTAGCTTACAATCTTTAGTTATATTTAGATTGCTTTCGCTGACTTGAGCAGCCATTATTATCCATTATTTTCCATTATTATCCATTATTATCCATTATTTTCCATTTATTATCCATTATTTTCACACTGCAAACCATAGTGGAGATAAGGGACAACATGGAGGAAAGGACAGACAACATATGCTTGACATACAGTTTATTAGAATTGTATTAATCCATTGCACTAAATCAGTGCAATAGTCAAAACGGATATTATATACAGTACCGGTCAAAAGTTTGGAAACATTACGATTTTTAAATGTTTTTGAAAAAGTCTCTTATGCTCACCAAGGCTGTAATTTACAAAATACAGCGGAAAAAAATCTAAAATACAATAAAAACAGTAATATTGTGAAAAATCATTACACTTAAAAATAGCTGTTTTCTGTTTTAATATTATTTAAAATGTAATTTGTTCTTTGCAATCTGTTCATTTGTCTCTTTGGTCGTGTGTCGGCCATATCAAACTTAGAGTTATAATTCTAACTTCCCTCTTCATGCTTCTCTCCTCCATACCCCCCAAACCCTTCTTGTTGGTGATTGGCTGGAACAGTTTGTTGTGTTTCGTGGAGCGGTTGGCCCAGTTTGTTTCTGTTGCTGTTTGTGGAGGTCGAGTGTCTACAGAGACCGCGTTTTTTTTACAGTGTGTTCAGGGGACAGGCAGCTAGCGGATAGTGAGGAGATGTTTGCTGTATGTGAAAAAAATGTTTTGGTCTAAAAAACGCGTGCCATCGCTTAGAGCACCTTTAATTTGAGAGAGTTTGGCATTTTTGTAATGATTGTTTCACTGTATTGCAGGCCTATCGACTGGAGCCTCTTGTTTTAAAGCACTATAGCAACATCGCTCCTGTCCAGATACACTGGTGAGTCTTGATTTGTTATTGTTAAAGTATAGTTTATACTAGTCAGGGAAGTTTACTTGTATGCTTATGCATAAATGTTACATTTTATTTCCTCTTTTTTAATTTGTCCTTCCTGTAGAATTGCTTAAAGCAGTCGTTCTCAATCTTTTTTTCTCGTTGTCCAACACTATACATTTGAGCCCCATATATATTTTTTTACTTTGTTGTAACTCTTTTTAACAGAAATTGGAAGTGTTGGTGTATTAAATTAATTAACCACTATTCAGTTTGATTTCAGAATGTTTAAAAACTGTGCTTGAATTAAAAAAATCAATGTTGATTTTTTTGTTTTGTTTTGTGAGTGTGTGTGTGTGTTTACCATTTTTATTTAGATTATTAATTTAGAGTTTTGAATATACATTACTGGTCAAAGGTTTGGAATAATTAAGATTTTCTTATATATTTTTTTTTATATAAGTCTCTTATGCTCATCAATTTATTTGATCAAAGATACATTAAAAACAGAAATACTTTGAAAAATTATTACAGTTTAAAATAACCTTTCTATGTGAATATATTGTGAAATGTTATTTATTCCCGTGATCAAAGCTGAATGTTCATCATTACTCCAGTCTTCAGTGTCACATGATCCTTCAGAAATCACTCTAATATGAGGATTTGATGCTCAGTTTGTATTGGTTGTTATTTCTGATTATCAATCATTAATAATGGTTCTTAATATTAATGTTGAAAACATTATTTTTTTGTTTTTACATTTTCTTCTGGATTCTTTGTTGAATAGAAAGTACAAAAGAACAGCATTTATTTGAAATATAAATCTTTACTGTCATTTTTGATCAATTTAATACATCCCTGCTGAAAATCATCATATTAGAGTGATTTCTGAAGGATCATGTGACTCTGAAGACTGGAGTAATGATGCTGGACATTCAGCTTTGATCACAGGAATAAATTACACTTAACAATATATTCACACACACATATTCAGTTATTTTAAGTAATTATTTTTCACAAAGTTACTGTTTTTACTCTATCTTTGATTGATTAAAAATAATCTGAGCAGAAGACACTTCTTTCAAAATCATAAAAAAAAAAAAAAAATATTCCAATCTTTTGACCAGAAGTCTATATAATATTATTATTATTTTAAGTATGTTTGGAAGTTTGCCCCAGAGCCCTGGTTGAGGATCACTGGTTTAAAGGTTACATTCGCAATAATTCTGTATGTTGGGATGTTCTGATATGATTTTGAATGTTGATTTTGATGTTGTTTTTAAGGTGTAACACCATCAACTCCAGTCCATATGATGAGATCAGACCCACATATATAAACGTCAGTAACGACACAGAGAACAGTCCCAGCACCTCACCTGTCCTGGCCAGTCGACACTACGGGGAGTCCATCACTAACCTGGGCAAGGCCAGCATACTGGGTACAAGTCAAGTCGCCTTCATTTCAGTGTTGTTTTTGGCAGCCCTTTTAGTTTTAGTCTTAGTCTTTTGGACGAAAATGCTTTTAAGTTTTAGTCACATTTTAGTCACTTATAAACTTAACCCTCTGAGGTCTAAGGATTTTTGGGGTCCTTGAGGTGTTCTGACATGCTCTGACATTTGTGCTTTGTGCATTTGTGCTAAACATGTTAATGGCAAAGGTGTAAATTCACTCAATAAAGCACAAACTGGACTACCGTAATTTCTCAGCAACAATTATGAAACATGTTTGTATTTTTGAGAGAATATTGCTTATGCATGGTTATTGAAAAAACTAAAACTTAAAGTGTCTGAAATAAGGCCACAAAACACATACTAAATATGTGTCCACAAGACTTGTGACTAATCAGTGTTGTTGCCTAGAATTTTTGCTTCAAAATGATCTGAAAATCATCCTGCCTAATCATTTACACAAACACATACACTGATTTAAATTTCATTAGAGACCTTTTGTTTGGAAAGGGAATATGCGTGGAGGCGTGTTCACACCTGAGAAGACAAAGGCCGGATAATGTGCCGCATAATGAGCTGCATATTAATTTGCCCTTTCACACAGGTGTGTCACAGGTTCCCAAAGAATGTAAGGACAAAAGAAATGATCTATATAGCCTATACATATTTTACAATTAGAAATTGTAACCAATTACAAATAGGCAGTACAAATGTACTTATACAGACATTTTATTTCAACATATTTCAGTCTATTTTTACTCATACAAACTATATTGCTATAGCCTACTAAGATGTGTTTATGTAAACATAACGTTTACTAATGTAGGTGCGAGAGTGAATGAACAAGGCACAGACACGCGCTGTATAACTGTAGTAAACAAAGCGCGCGCGCCTATGCCGTTCACTCATCATTTAGCCTACACACATACACGCAATTCATATTTAAACAGTCTTTTTGCGGTTTACAGTCCGACACTTCAATATCACGATTAGAACAAAGCACTAGAATAAATGACTTACTACATCAGCTGGATCCGTTGCTAGTGTTGGGGAGCGGGCGTGTTACGGATACGTGGTGTAATTTTTAGTAATAAAAAAACATGTCTAATTAATTGAAATCATGTATTATGAATCATTAAACTTATACAACATTATTTTTTTTTAAATCTATGAAAAAAGTCACTATTTCTGTGTTGTGTTTTTCTGGTAATAAAATGAAGACATAAAACACAAATTGTATCATTTATCATCAATTTTAATCATATGCAATTAAATAAACTTTTTGTCAAATAACGTGCTGCACAATGAGCTTTAGGCTACTGTTAAAATTAAAACATGGAAGAAAAATATATTATTTTGTAAAAAATTTAGTTTTGATCATTTATTTGGATTAGTGTTAGTATTATTATTATTATTATTATTATTATTTTTTATTTATTTTTTTTAACACTTTTATTTTTATTTTTTGATTTACAGGATGAACAAATAAAGCAAAAACAATATAAACAGAAGGGAAGTATTATTACATTGGGACATATCTAAATTCTACAGTACAACGGTAATATATTTCTGTAAAGTTAAACCGAACTTTTATTTTGACGGGTTGCCGTGAAGACCTTTTGAGTTTCTGTGCGTTTATGTCATGATGGTAGTTTTTCTCAAATGAAGCGATTAAATGATCACGAAGTGACATTCAGAGTGGATCTAGAGCCTGGAGAGGAAGTTCATGCATTTGTGTCTTCATATAGGCAAAAAACAGCGCAAGCGTCACACGTACTTCAGTGTGTGTGTGTGTGGTAAATGAAACTGCACGTAAAGTTGTGTGCACCATTCATTCACACAGAACATGCAGGATTCATATTTAAATAGTCTTTGTGGTTTAATATTCACACACACTAGTCTACATCGCGATTTGATTTCAAGTGTAATGAACTGCTTTCTATTAATCAGGCATGAAAACGGGTCAGGGGTGAAAAAGGTGAGAAGGAAATAACCCCTCTAGGGGGGTCCTGGGGCATGCTCCCCCGTAAGAAAATTTGAAATATTCCATATTTTAAAGCATCAATCTGATGCATTTTGTGATGCATTTTTTGCCAACCTGGGGAGAGCTGGAGAAACTTAACTTCAGCCATTAGTCAAAAATATTATGGCCTCCGTAGCGTTAGCTAATAATAATAATTTTTTTTAAAAAGACCGATACCGATCCGTTACCAACGCAGTTTAAAAAAAAAAATCAAGTAGAATTTCTATAACTGTGTTGAACTGATAATAACTATTTTGTGTGTTTAACACAATCTACTTAATACAGACAACTTCCTTATAAAGAAAAACAACAACAACAAAAAATATGATCATAAACTATGACAAAAATTATATTATAAACTAGATTAGTGGGTAACTCAGTAAAATTTAGTCTAGAAAAACAATAATTTTATAAAATCAGAACATTTAGTGAAAAAAATATATATATTTAGTGGGGAACAAATAAGAGACAATAAGTGTAGCACTAAATCTGGTAAAACGTTACACATTGCTCTTTGTATTGTTGTAAAATACATTCATGAAAAACAAGATAAAATAAAAAAGATCAATTATTTTATAGTCTACTATAAAATTAAGAAAATATATATAGCACAAATGTATAGCACAGCTGTTTAATGAGGCAGCAACATATGATAGATAGGGCAGAACAAAACAAAAAATACTATTAATAATCTTTCAAAAGTATTATGATATGATTATGAAAGACTCCAATAGAGTGCTGCACACAGCGCTTATGCGCATCCCGAGCGCTGAATGATGCGCTTGAGGCAACACGAGTCACAGCGCGCAGCTCTTCGAGTACAAAGCACAAAGGAAATACATATTGATGCATAGTGTATTATACAGCATCTATCTATGCGATAGTTTATTGAGCCTTTTCTTTTAACCGTTTTAAATTTCAGTTACTGTGCGCGTGAAGAACAATGATAGTGCTCTCCAGTGTTGTGATCTAGACACGCGGTAAAGGAACATGATTGAGGTACTACAGCAAGATAGTCAATTTATGCGAAACCACAGAGCTTTATCTACAGATCAAGTATAATAATATTAACATTTAATTATCTTGGAGAGAGTTCATCGTTGCCGAACGCGAAGCGCTGTGCTGTTTGAATGCTGAATGACTGACGACACGCGGTGCTGTTTGAATTCTGAATGGAGAATTACTGACACCCGCAGCTGAGGGAAAAGTTTACGTGGACTTGAATTTAATGACTTAAATATAAATTTCTATCTTACATTATACTATAGTATGGCTTCATATATATTATACACCCGGCGAATTTCGCCGAAAGGTGAGTAATTTTCATGTCTGAAATTTATTCCTCAATTTTTTTTACAAATTCTGCGTTATACAGTAAATTCCGTTTTTATGACTGGATATCGTCAGCATTTTAGGGGGGGCGGGGGGTCGTTTTGGGGGGGCGGGCCGCCCCCCCAAAACAATGGTAGGGGAAACACTGGACTTTAACAAATTAATTTAGGTTAAAAAGTATTGGAAATGGGTTTAGGTTTTACAGGTTGTAGCAAGTATGGCAATTCATAAAACAACAGCTAACCTTAAAACTTTAGCATAATAAACTAGACTTTCTCATTGATGGAGATGCAGTGCTGCCATTGCCAAGCTGTACTTCATTGTCACATTGGGCAGAAACCTTTTATCCCCATATTTCAAGTTATAGTTTTTCCATGAATATTAAATGCTATTTTCACCAGTAATCACAGTAATAAAGGAATGGTTTAAAGTTTAAACAGCAAAAAACTTTGAGCAACTACAACATTACACACAGATAAAGTGGTAACAGTGGAATCACTGTTTTACTCCAAAAAAAGCCAGGAATAAAAACATTCTTACTTTGGCGATTGTGGCTTTAATTGAGAAATTGCTAAAGTGCAATGAACAACGTGCCCAAAATATAAGCTATTGAGGAACACATACTTATGATCTACAACTTGCGCTTCAACTTGTCTGCCAGTGCAACAACAAGATGCTTATTATTTGTAAACACAAACATCATACAACCCTGTCTATCTTTAACTTGTGCAAACTGCAAAGTTGCAAACATTCTGAAACAAAATAATACAATAAATAAATACTGAGGTGCATTGAACATAGGTTGTTAGGAATGCATACTTGAATATAAAGTATGAAACAAACATGACACTTGAAGTGTGTTGAACATAAAAATGAATAAGACAATCCCTGGGTAATGTAAACACCGTGTTTGTTCTTTAAAGGGTTAGTTCGGTATTTTACACCGAAAGCCCTCTTTTAAGATCGTTTCTGATGAAATAGATCGGTTAAGATTTAAATTTGGACACATGTTGTTGTCCCGAGAATTGTAGGTTTGTGTGTTAGCACCCCCACCTCCACAATGGTTGTCTATGAGCACTGGAACAATCATTCATAAAACGCATTAAACTTTAGTTCACAAAGACGTGAAACTCACCGAGTGGTCAGGGATGTTCACTGATATGCTCACATAAAAATCGCTGCAAAAGATGCTTTCCAACAGGTTTTATCGTAGTTTTTGCCGCGACTCCATTGACTTGACTTAGTACAAAAACTACGATAAAACCCGTGTTGTTGTTGTTGTGTGGAATGGTGCGCGCACGGCAGCCGGATGCAGCTGATACTTTTTTTTTTTTTAGCTCATTACAGACAGATTTCACGCAAAAAAGGACAGAAATTACATGCATTGTGAACGTCAGACTTATAATAATTTTCGTTCTGTCTCGTCAACGAAAACTCAAACGTCTCGTCATGTTTTAGTCACCTTAGAGCCATTTCTAGCTAGTCATCGTCGCGTTATCTTCATAAAAAAAAAATCACTGACGTAAACATCATTGCTTCATTTATACAGCACTTTTAAGAATATAGATTGTTTCAAACCAGCTTTTCAGTGATAATAGGAAATTACAGTAACAGAGATTGTTTTGGTTTTACAGCAGCTCTGTCAAGTTACTGTCCAGCTAAAGTTAGTTTTGATTGATTCACTTCCGTCACAGCGATCATTAGTTACTAGTAGGGATGTAACGATACACGTATTCGTATTGAACCGTTCGGTACGAGGCTTTCGGTTCGGTTTTCGGTATGCATTTTTAAACCGAACGGTTCGTTGGACCATTTTTCCTGCCGACCAAAATGCAGTTTGGACCAATGAAGTGCGAGCCGATCATCATCAGCACTGTCACTACACAGAGGAATCCAGTAAAGAAAGCATTTGAATTCGCCACTGAAGTAATAACATCGCTGCGAGATCTAGTGAGAAACATTCACATTTCTCCGTTATTAACGGATCAAACAGCGCTGACGTGGAAACCAGGAAGAAACATTTTGCCATGAATGAACTATCCAGTGTCAGATCAGCAACATTCACCATGGGTTTACTGTAGTAACACTCACTGTAACCATGGATGTTTGGCAGGAATAGTCGGCTATAATGCTTTCAAGAAACTTTACGTCGGTTTTATTTTGACATTATGAATACAATTGCTGCCCTCAAATGTTAATCTGAACTAAAATAAACCTTTGTTTATAACTACTACAACATTACATTTCATTTTGTCCAAGGAGCTGTTTTGTTTTATAAGCTCCTAAGAAAAGTCAAGTCAAGCTCCATCATTGCTCAAAGTTAAAAAATATCATACTTTATGATGTTAGTTTTAATAAAAATATATTAAAAAAAATTAAATCAAGGAAATGTCTCTGGCATTTCTTTCTTTTTGCTGTATCGGAAACGTACCGAACCGTGAATTTTGTGAAGTGTTACACCCCTAGTTACTAGTTGACACTTCAGAACTGCGTTGTCGTCGTGTGCAGGCGCAGGTCCTTCATCAGATCCGGATCCGGCCTGGATCCGGCGGACTGCGGTAAACCTCGGGATAAACAGAGATACTAATGCTGCGTTCCAGTCCACTTTTAGACGCACTTGTGAACTTCCCTACTATAGTGTCAATTGCTTTTAATTAATATGCGCGAGGCAGAGAGAGCAAGACCGCGCTCGTGTTTGAAGACGTGAGAGTGCGCGCGCACAGCGCGCGGCCGGGCCGCGCTCTCTCTCGCGCTCTCTCTCGCTCTCTCTCTCTCTCTCTCTCTCTCTCTCTCTCTCTCTCTCTCTCTCTCTCTCTCTCTCTCTTTCTCTTTCTCTAAAAAAAAAATTAAAATACATAAAAAAACAATATTCTAATAGTAACTTCAGCATTCGAATAGTATTGATTTTTTTAAAATTCGAATTTCGTAATTCGTTCCAACAGCCCTAGAGGTGTCGTCTGCTAACCTGTACGTCTGGTGTTTGTGCAGGAGCCGCGAGCATCGGCAAGGGCATCGGCGGGATCCTCTTCTCCCGCTTCTCTCGCTCGCCCATCCTGCCGTCACCCGGGGATTCTGGGATGTGTGACAGTGAGGACAGCCAAAGCACTTTTTCATATTCAGCCATATCTCCATCCTCCTCTTTATTCGACACAGCAGGTGTGTGTACAGCCGACGGTGTGTGTCTTAATGTTGGAGAGATGATGAATCCAGCTAAAGTGTGAAAGACATTAATACTTCCATTCATGAAAGGATACATTAAACTGATAAAAAAGTGACAGTAATGGCATTTATAATTTATATTTCAAACAAATGCTGTTATTATGAACTTTCTATTAATCAAAGAATCCTAAGGAAAGTTTTCACAAAAACGTACACTGATAATAATCATAAATGTTTCGTGAGCATCAGATCCTCATATTAGAGTGATTTGTGAAGGATCATGTGACACTGAAGACTGGAGTAATGATGCTGAACATTCAGCTTTGATCACTGGAATAAATTACACTTTACTGTATATTCACACAGAGAACAGATCATTTTACATTTGTAATAATATTTCACTGTTTTTACTGTATTTATGGTCAAATAAATGCAGCCTTGGTGAGCAGAAGATAGTCTTTCAAAAATATAATATTAATTATTCCAAACTTTTATTTATATATATATATATATTAGGGCTGTCAGTTAAACGCGTTATTAACGGCGTTAACGCAAACCCATTTTAACGGCGTCAATTTTTTTATCGCAGGATTAACGGTCTTTTTGTCCTAGCAAACCTTGTAGTTTTTTTCATATGCTTTTGCAACAGGACGCGGCATGCGCGCTCTGCGCTATGAAACCCATTCATTTCAATGGCTTGCGCCTCGCGAGGATGTTTTGTTGCTTCATTGACCAAAGCGCAAGCGGATCTAGCTAGACCGGAAACAAAACAACAGGCACGCCGCACACACTCGTTTGGGCTTGCGCGGCGGCCAAATAGTTGGTTAACGTTACGCTTTGAGTGGATGACGAGCGCGAGACGGCGAAATGGATGCTAATAAGATTCTGAATGGAAAGTTTACTTTTAAAAAGTTGCCAAATGGTTCCATTGACAAGACCAAAGTGATCTGTGTGTTTTGTCGTTGTGAACTGAGCTATCATCATCGCAGCGCGTCCAGTCTGAAATACCGCTTGATGATGGCCAAGCACACACACACACACACAGCTGATGCAAATTCTCCGCCCCCTCGTCAATATCAGGACCTCGTCAGTATTTCTTTCACCCTTTTATTGATGGACAGTGTTACATTGTGTGAGAGATTATTTGCTCCAAGTGAGAATTTTTTATTGTGAATTTGAACACAGTATATGCCAATGTTGTTTTCAATAAAAACATTTGCACAAAACAAGCCGATCCACTTTTCCATGTTGATAAGAGCATTAAAATGAGAAAAAATAATGGGACAAAAAGAAATCAAGAGACATTTAGAATAGATAAAAATGTGCGATTAATCGCGAGTTAACTACGACATTAATGCGATTAATCGCGATTAAATATTTTAATCGTTTGACAGCACTAATATATATATATATATATATATATATATATATATATATATATATATATATATATTCAAAACTCTAAATTAAAAATCTAAATTAAAATGTTAAAAACACAAGAAAACATATTTTTTTCTCTCTCAATAACTATTTTTTTATTTAAGCACAGTTCTGGAACATTCTGAAATCACGAACTGAATCGTGGTTAATTAATTTAATACACAATATATTCACACATATATTCAGTTTTTTTTTTAAATGGTAATTCTTTTTCACAATGTTACTGTTTTTACTCTATTTATGATCAAAATAATGCCGCCTTAATAAAAACAGTTACAACAAAGTTAATATATATAATATATTATAAAGTTATAAAGTTAAATTAATATATAATAAAGTTATATATATATATGAGACTCAAATTTAGGGTTTCACAACAAGACAAAAAGATTGAGAACCATTGCTTTAAACAATTGTACAGTTAGAAATAAAAGGAAATAAAATGTAACATTTATGTATGTAATATACAAATAAATGTCCATGACTAGTATAAACTATACTTTAACAATTCAAACTTTTGAATCTCAGTGTATGTTTGACCTAAACCCTTTTTAAGTTTATCAGAGGGGTCCAAGACCTCATGAGTTTAGTCGCACTTGAACCATTAATACACCATTTTATTTTTGAATGGATTCATGGAGTTTTGTGGTTGAAATTTTAACAAGTAACAAATCCTTCACTCGCGGGTCAAATTGAAAACCTAAAACTGCTCGGAATTCGAACTAAAAATGCTCAAACTTTACCAAAAAAATATTTTATAATGTCTACATGTGTATCAGAATGCATACTGAAGATAAATAAATTTAGGACCCAGAGGAACAGCTCAGTTGCTGCATATAGAGCTATAAGGCCATCTAGAGTCATGAAATATCATGTTAAATTACCGTATTATCTTTTCCACAAGAGGTCGGCAAACACACCATGAAAGTGTGAGTTGTTTTGAATTTAAGTTGAAAGAATGTGAGGATTGTGCTCAAATTACTATTTATTTATTGATTAAATCTAGTAAACAAAATAAAAAATAACAAAAAATTGCATCATAAAATAGAAAAATATTATCAAAATGAAATATAAGATTTCGGGATAAAAAAAAGTATAATTTTCTGTTTATTTATTGATTAAATATAGTAATTTAAAGGTAAACAAAATAAAAAATAACAAAAAATCTCCCCAAAAAGCTGCATAAAAAATATCAAAATTAAATATAATAAGCTTTCTGGACAAAAAAAAAAAAAATCTCCCAAAGAATTACATTTAAAAAATAGAAAAAATATTATCAAAATGAAATATAATAAGCTTTCTGGACAAAAAAAAAATTAGGAATAATTTTCTATTTATTTATTGATTAAAATCAGCTATTTAAAGGTAAACAAAATCAAAAATAACAAAAAATCTCCCCCAAAAATTGCATTAAAAAATATTATCAAAATGAAATAGAAGCAGCTTTCTGGACAAACACAAATTAAGTATAATTTTCTGTTTATTTATTGATTAAATCTAGTAATTTAAAGGTAAACAGAATAAAAAATAACAAAAAATATCCCCAAAAATTGTATTAAAAAATAGAAAAAATATAAGAAGCTTTCTGGACAAACACAAATTAATTTCAGTGCTTTGGGTCGTTTTGACCCGCGATTGAACGATCCTTCACGTAGACATGACTGTTTTCTGCTGTTGTGTGTGTCCCAGTTGAGATGGAGCATCGCATGGACTACGAGCTTCGGGAGGGACTGGTGGAAAGCCGCTACTGGTCAGCTGTGACCTCACACACGGCCTACTGGACGTCCCATGATGTGGCCCTGTTCCTCCTGACCTTCATATACAGGCCCCAGAGCTCAGACCAGGCAGAACACGCACACAGTAAAGGCTGACCCCATCCGGTCCATCCCGAACACTTTAAACAACACTTGGTGCCTCTGTTTCTCTTCCCGAAGCCTTTCCCGTACGGACACAGGCTGGACTATGCAAACATGCAGCGCTCAATCGCATTATTAAGAAACTGTAATATTTTTTTACATAATGTAAGTCCAAAGAACGGAGAGTGGATGCAGTACATGGGTCAAATCAATATCTTTATTTAGTCAGCGGCGCTTAATAACTCCCGGCACTTATTTAAATGTCTACGTTTTAGAGATATTTTTGTTTTGACTTGAGAAATCAATATCTGTTAAATGCATAAGTAAATGTTTGTTAAACACAGTTGTAATTTTATGCAGAAGGACACATGAGTTTCTTCACTGTGCCTTCATAACTATATTATTTATTTATTTTATTGACGTGATTATGAATGATTGTGGATGGCTGGGCACAGTTTTTATGGCCAAATCATTCCAAGTGTGTGTGAGCAAGTGTGTTATGAAGTCTTTACATCTCACACATCTTGTGTTTCCGGACGACTCTCCCTTCACTTGTACTGCCGTTTTAGCGTTTCTATGTGCCACAAATAACAACACTATTCAAATGGAGACGCTAGCTCATGAAAACATGATATCTAGGCATTAGGGGCTCAAGGCTGTTCTGTCATGTAGTTAGTTTGACCTTCACTCACTATGTATATGTCCGTAAAGGTCACATGTTTATGTTACTGGTGTTTATCCGTCGGTTCACCTGCACTTTAACAGCAGAGATGTCTGAGATGTGAAGGATAATAAGAAGTGAAGTGTTCGAGAGCGTGACTAATGAGATTGAGACCATCATGGCTGTTTATCTATTTTTGTACCCATTATACCTGTGTTTCCCAGCCTGTTTCTGGCTTATGTATCCCATCATAAACGTTATCAAGTACAGAAACATGTTCCCGTGTTACACTGGATATCCATAAGCTGCACTGTATATTTGTATTTATAAATGACATCTGGGACGTTCAACGGTGGTACAATTATTTGCAATTTAAGAATCACAAAGTATGAAAAATGCTTATTTTATCCAAAGTCACTCACAAAAGAGGAATCCATTCTTCAAAGAGCCAACAATATTCATAATATACTGCAAACATTGGATATGTGAGGCCTGTCATATTAGGTAAAGAGGAGAAAGTCAACATAAATCAATAACGATAACACACACATGGATGTATTACACACAGTTTCTGTTTTACAGGTTTACACACAAACAAAGCTAAGTCTTATCAACATCCTACAGGTTGTGAATCGTGTGTGTGTGTGTGAGAGAGAGAGTTTGAGTGTGGTTACTTGTGTGTAGCATGTTATATCAGTGACATCTGAGCAATTTTGTGTTTTCCTGTCAGAATATATATATAAATATAAATATAAATGACACTCTCCATGTTTGGTTTTCTGCACCAGCAATCATTTGCTTAAGTGTTTCTCATGTAAGACAGAGAAATAAATAACTTAAGTTTACCAGTTTTTGGCTGCAAAGTTTATTTATGTATTAGTTCATATCAGTCGGGCAACATTTAATTGCTCTTTGTTTGAACTTTGCTGCTCTTTTCAGTGCTCAAATTATATATATAATAGAGTTGTTGAAAATCGGTCACTACCCAGATAACATTGATCTAATTCCTGTGTAATCATCATATCTGCAGTTTTCAGCTTTTTGCCACTAGATGGCAGCTATTATTATTATCCAGCAACCCATCCTTGTTTGCAACTCCTTTTACTATAGATTTGCCTTCATTTTGCATGAGCTTAGAGTGAGTGAATGGGTCTATGTTGTTATTTTTACGTCTTTATATACAATCTTTGTTACGTCCTATTGACCAGAAACATTGTACATTTCACATTTAGAGGAGCCAGCAGTGCAGTGATCCTGCAAAGAGCTGATACACAACCTTCTCGTTCTGAGCAATATAACAGCACTTTACAGAAACAATTCTACAGTTTCAGAGTCACACGGAGTAAGGTCTCATCACTACTCACACACACACACAGCTCCTCATTGCCCTGCTCTGCCTCTGTTTACACGCTAATTAAAACACAGCCTAAAAAGGCAATGGCAGAACAGAGGAGGGACATTATACATTCTTCTGATGCAGATCCGTGGCTCAGGCACACTCCTCATGAAGCACGACTCGCATCTGAGCTGCACTGAAAATAGGGGAAAATAATCAAATAGATAAAGTAGATAGAAATAGTCAGATAGATAGACAGACAGATAGATAGACACACAGACAGACAGATAGATAGACACAGACAGACAGATAGATAGATAGATAGACACAGACAGATAGATAGACACAGACAGATAGATAGATAGACACAGACAGATAGACACAGACAGACAGATAGATAGATAGAAATAGTCAGATAGATAGAAAGTCAGATAGATAGACAGACAGATAGACACACAGACAGATAGATAGATAGATAGATAGATAGATAGAAATAGTCAGATAGATAGAAATAGTCAGATAGATAGATAGAAATAGTCAGATAGATAGACAGACAGATAGATACACACAGACAGACAGATAGATAGATAGATAGATAGATAGATAGATAGATAGATAGATAGATAGATAGATAGAAATAGTCAGATAGATAGAAATAGTCAGAGAGGTAGATAGAAATAGTCAGATAGATAGACAGACAGATAGATAGACACAGACAGATAGATAGACACACAGACAGATAGATGGATAGATAGATAGATAGATAGAAATAGTCAGATAGATAGATAGAAATAGTCAGATAGATAGACAGACAGATAGATAGACACAGACAGATAGATAGACACAGACAGATAGATTGATAGATAGATATAAATAGACAGATAGATAGAGATAGACAGATAGATAGATATAAATAGTCAGATATAAATAGTCGGATAGATAGATAGATAGATAGATAGATAGATAGATAGATAGATAGATAGATAGATAAAGCAGTTAGGCTACGGTCAACCATAGGTATCTATAATCACATTTTATTCCCATAAAAGGCAGTTCCTACTCCAGTAATGATATTCCAGATGGCCTGTTTACTCCTGGATTCACTCCCATAGAAAAGCTGTGAATCACTAATTCGACAATTGTGTATTTTATTAGGCTACCGTTAACTGTTTGTTATCAGCGTGATAGCAAACGTAACACAGTTAACCCATTCAGAACGGATAATAGGTCGGGCTTTCAAAGAAAAGTGAACTGAAGTCAGTATTCATTAGAAATAGACTGAGGAAGTTAATGATGACTGGGAAACAAGATCTATCCTTAGGTTTCCACCTTCATTTGCATTCATTTTGTTATTTTTTTTTAGTGCTTAAAGATGATTTTTTTTTTTTTACAGGAATAATAATCTGCAGCTACAGCAAAAATATGTTCTAAGAAAGGTTTGCTAACATTCCGAATAAGTAGCCTATTAATACTATTTTTATGTTAACGTTTTGCGAACATTATTCTACGGACGTTACTGGAAGAACGTTTGTTCATACCGGTAATAACCTCACACTATAGCCAAAGTTCGTTGGGGTAATGTTCTCAACGATATAATGGCGCTTTTAAAAACAGTCACAAAGAAAAATAAACAAACGATTTTGTCAATTTTTAATGAAATTATTATTAATAAAAAAAGAAACTGACGCTACGTTAATATCCATATGTTATTTATCAACGTGAATGGCGAGCGAGTGAGTGACGTTATCCGAGGGCGGGCTGGAGGAGAGAGAGAGAGAGAGAGAGAGAGAGAGAGAGAGAGAGAGAGAGAGAGAGTGTGTGTGTGTGTCTATTTTTTTACAGTCTATGGTGAGTGTGTGTGTGTGTGGGAGAGAGAGAGAGAGAGAGAACGGCCGCTGGACTCCATTAACGCAAAACCCTCCAGGAGCTCGTCGCTGGACTTGGCGATTTTCTTCTTTTTCGGGAACCTTCCTCATGATAGGATTAAATACGCGGTCGAAGGAAAGAAAACGCGCAGACTGTTGAAGTTCTGGGAAGTGAAGTTGTGTTTTGTGGATTTGTTTCGGCGTATTTGTGAAGGTTAGTGAACGCTATGATTTCACTCCTCTCAGGATTTGTCTGGCGTAGCTAACGTTACTCCACAACTCTAGATACAAATCTCAATGTTTCCCTGCTCAAACCCTACGTGTTACTTTGCTCTGTGTCACGTACTCTCGTATCCTACCAAAAAAGCGAGTAAACTAACTTTCGTGGTCGTTTTTGTGTGTTTTCTCTCATTGACCTGGCTGTCTTTATTTAGTTGGCATTTGGAGCGGGGCTGCTGACGTCATCATAGCTCAGAGATTGACCGTTAGTCGCACGAGCTACAGGTTTAATATCATATTTAGGTTTAAATCTGAATTTGAAACCCATCAAAACCTCCAGTATGATATTTTGTTGTAGTTTATTAAATTAGGCGGCTGGTAAGATTTAACTTACTGCATTTAGTTCACACCGACTTCTAGAAATAACACCAATTCCATTCAGTTTAAAACGTGACAAACATTCAATGTATTGCAAAACTAAGCATTTCCAATGAAAATCTAATGTTTAATAATGATTTAATCTATAGTAATTCTAATACCCTTATCCACTTGACATACCTAAAGAGCTTTTAATTAAATGTATTTATTGTTTATTTACACATTTTATCATTTAAGTATTATTTGATCTGTGCACATTGTTATTAAAGGGTTAGTTCACCCAAAAATGAAAATTCAGTCATTAATTCCTCACCATTATGTTATTCCAAACCCTTAAGACTTTCCTTCATCTTCTAAACACAAATTAAGATCTTTTTAATTTCTGTCCCTCCATTGACAGCCTACGCAACTACCACTGTCAAGCCACAAAGGTAGGAAAGCCATCATTAAAGTAATCCATGTGAATCCAGTGGTTTAACCGCAATTTTATGTATGGACACATGGAGTGCTTTGTTTCCTCAAAAACAACATAATTTACCACTTTATTTAAAAATATGAATCTCCAATGCACCTTTACACAGCAATGTTTGTTCTCGCATCAACACAACACGCATGGAGATTAATATTTGTAAATAAAGTGGTAAATTATGTTTTTGAAAGTGGTAGTTGCGTAGACTGTCAATGGAGTGACAAAAAGCTCTCATATTTCATTAAAAAGATCATTTGTGTTTAGAAGATGAACGCAGGTCTTACGGGGTTGGAACAACAAGAGGGTGAGGAATCAATGACTGAATTTTAATTTTTGGGTGAACTAACCATTTAACTCAAAATGTCATTAGTGATTCGATTAATTTCTGTGAACTGGTTCTTTCGGACAGTTCATTTCAATGTTCATAAACCTTACGTCATCAAGTAACGATGGCACGACACATTTCTTTTCTAACAACTTGTCTTGACTGGTTACTTCATCATATGAACCGGGTTCAACCGGCTCAAAAGAACGATTCTGTCAAGATCCGAACATCACCAGCTCTCTATAATGTCCAAAAACTAGGTGGGCATCTCACTAGCTATTGAGATCTGGATCTCACTCGCACGAGCTTTGCTTTACTTTGACCGGTTGAACTTCCCAGACTTCAGATCCTCATGTTTGTGATGTTTTGACTGTTTTTAAAGGATGGCGTTGGACGGGATCCGGATGCCAGACGGCTGCTACGCAGACGGGACCTGGGAACTGAAGATGAACGTGACGGACCTCAACAGAGACGTGTCCCTCAGAGTCACCGGGGAAATCCACATCGGCGGGGTGATGCTCAAACTCGTGGAGAAACTTGGTACGTACACAGTTTCCACCCTTCGTCTGAGTTTGCTGAGCCGAGTGATGCTCATGCTAACTGCGCTTTCATTGACTCATGGTCGCCGTACACATGATTATTCACTGATTCAACTGTAATTCATCATACACTGCATTCAGACATCCAAGCGTGACGTGTAATGTGATTCACAGTGCAGGTATTCTCTAATTATTTGTAATAATTGACTGACATATTCCGACCAGACTGTTTAATTAGTTGATATTTGTTCATTTTAAAACTATCGGCATTGACTGATAACTGAGCCAGAATAGCAGTGGTCGTTATCATCAACAGTGATATTTTCGGTGTTGGTTCGGTTGAATGATCGGGCTGCTTTAATCAATCGTGCAGGTATACACTCTTGCAAATAAGGGCTTTTTATTGGCATTGATGGTTGCATGAAGAACCTTCAACATTCATGGAATTTCTATAAGGTTCTTTATTGTGGAAAAAGGCTCTTTTAGATGATTCAAATGGTTATTTTGTGCTACCTAAAAAAATCAAAACAGATTCTAATATGCAGGATTTGTACAAAGTGCTTGAATCTGACTTTTTTAAATTCAAGTCCTGGAAAACCCTTGAAAACAGCTGTATTTATGAAAAGTGCTCGAATTATTAAAAGACGTGCAATTATTGCTTAATTTTATTGATAAAACAATCTTTTGACACAAAATGAATGCTGCAGCCATTTTGCATGGCTATGAGCGTGATATTGCTCATAAATATTCACGTATATGATAGTGTTTTTATTCTTCTGGTCAATCATATTCATATTCATGGGAGAAAAAATCTGTTTGTATTAATACATATCTTTGTTATAATATCCTTTCACTGGTTAAAGTTACCACAGTCATTGCATGTGCTGCACTTTACCATTTTGTTTTATTAGTTTATTTATCTATTATTTGAATTTGAAAGATGATAAAGATAGACCTACTATTCTTTGATAAATGAGATCTCTGATTGTAGTCCTTGAAAACCAAAAAAGTAGTGTTTGGGAAGTCCTGGAATTGTATTTTACAGTGTCTGTACGAACCCTGTCTATGGCATCACTGCAAAAAAAAAGGTTTTGAAAGCTTAATTTAAAGAGTGTATGAGAAAAGCAAAGTCCACACTTCAGCTATAGCCATGATGACACAGAGGATTCAGAGTGATTTATTCCCAACTTATTCCCAACTAAGCCAATCAGAATCCACCGGTAGAATTCATAAATCAATTTCAGGGCTCAGTACCGCGACCAAATGGTCGCATTTTGCGACCAAAATTTGAGAGTGTGCGACTGAATTTTACATCCAGTCGCACCTGTGCGACCAGTAAATTTGCCACACGTTAAACGTGGAAGAGGCGCGTCAATGAATCCGGGATGAGTGGCAGGCCAATGAGTATGACAAGAATAGGGAATGGCCACTGTAAGTGGCTAATGTGTGGAGGGGGAGGGTCCTAGAGATAATCGAGTGTGTGTAAACGTTTGTAGGAAGGAGAGGGAGACAAATATCACAACCTGCTATGTGCGTCTGAGCAATGAGCAAGCGCTCTATCGACTTGTTGCCGAGCAGCGAATGCAAACAAAATGAAAGTGGAACGAAAATACGCTACTCATTTATGCTTCACGGGCCGTTTATTAGTTCGGACCAATAATAGACACTGCAGCACAGACAGTAAAATAAAGCCCCGAACTTGCCAGTCGCGGGCCGATCTCGATCACGCGACACTGTTACTAGGAAATCCAGTGAAGAAATCCATTGAATTCGCCTCAGAATTAATAACATCATCGCTACGAGATCCAGTTGAGAAACATTCCGATTCGGCGCAGAGTTCTCTGTTATAAACCATCGATATCAGATCAAACAGCGCTGACGTGGAAACCAGGAGAAGCACTTATAGAAGGCTTTCAGCCCACAAATCAGCAACATTCACCATAGGTTTAGGCTAATGTAGTAACTCTAACCATAAAAATGATATTGTGACAGAAATAGTCAAACGCTTACAAGTACTACACATCTTTTTCCAGCACTTCAAAACTATAATATAATATATAAATGTTTTTTTTTTTATGTGATGACCAACACATTTTTTGTTCATCCTTCAAAGATTGTCCTAAAACGAAAAATTGTAATATGTTGGAAAACACTCATTTAAAAAAAAAAAAAAAATTACCATTGTGAACAGTAGGATGTAGGGATGTCAATTTTCACAAATTCCCATGATCGATCGTCGTTTAAATTAACGATCAATTAATCGATTAATCGTTAGCATTAATGGCAAACAGCACAGGGTCTGCAAATGCTGCTCAAAAAGCTATGTTACTCACCAAATTAATAAGAATGTTTTTTCATCTAAATAAAGGCTTAGTAGGATTGTAAAATGTTTTGATGTGATTGATAAATTAAATTAACTATTTAATATATAAATATAACGACAAATACAATGTGTCACCAACGCCGCCTCATATGCGTGCTTGTCAGAATGTGTGACTGTTGTGGAAGTGCTAGAACAAGGCACTGAAAACGGCAACTAAACCCAATGAATTCACAACCATTTAATAAAATAGTGTTCTCATGTTATGTAATATGACAGTCCCAAATTAACCATCGTTATTATTAGTTGTGCATTCTGCTTGAGCGGCGCGCGCTGAATGAATAACCGTTGAGCACTTTGTTAGCGTTTATTTAACTCAAAGAGACGCATCCTATTTGATATTAATCAGATATATACAAAATAAGCAGAATATTACAAAATTATATCTGCACAAAATGACGTGAATGCACAAGTGAACTTAAACTGAGTTACGTGCCATTCAGAATGACTCATATGTTGTGGTGGACGCGCTCAAAGTCTCTGACGAGCTCTTCCTGGAACAACGCGACATGGCATCTAAACCCAAATAATTCACAATGTTTTATTACAATAGTGTTCTCTTTATAATCTTGTGTAATATGACAGTCCCAATAGTCATTATTAGTCGTGCATTGTCGTTTGAGCTGAGCGCGCTAAAGATCACGTCGATTCTTAACCAAATGCATCCAATATGAGACCAATCAGATATAGATAAGCGTACACAAAATAAACTATTACAACTTACATTTGCACAAAACAAAAGGCTGCGAATGCACACGCAAACTTATAGTCATGATGAGGGTGTAAAATAGTCCCAAACAACTCCGGGGTGTGTCATTCAGTGGGACTCAACACTTCACCACACCGGCGCGCTCGCTTACATGTTTCGCGGTTGAGCAGCACGCACGCGCATGATCCTGCTTAATCGATGATCGATAAGTTTTATCGATTAAATGTATTATCGACAATTAATCGATCGTCGATTAATCGTTGACATCCCTAGTAGGATGTTTATTGGCTATTTTCACTCCTTTAATATACATTTTTCCCTCCTTTTGTTTTTTAATTAATATTAAGACATTTATGAATGATAATAACTAAAGTTAATTTCATCTACACCCTAAATTAAACTTAGTGCTTTCTTGTCAGCCCCAGTGCTACCAGATCTTTTTTTGGTAGAACTCAGTGGCTCCGGTGATGCTGCCCTCAAATTTTAGTCTGGAGGCCTGTGAACTTAAAATAAAACTGCATATTGTAATATTTGTACGTTAAGTCTATTTATTATTAAAGAATTTCTCTAAGGTGTGCCCCTAAATTTTCTGCTTGCGCTCTTAAAATTTTTTAAGATTGTCAGGGGCTACAGCGCTCCTAGTAAAAAAAGTTAGTCTGGAGCCCTGAGTTTTATATCGGACATCATGTTCTATAGATGTTAGGGCTGTCGCTTTTGTGAAAAAATCCTGTTCAATTTTTGAGTCATAAGTGTTCATTGAATCGATTGTAAAATCGATTTTCCATCTAAAGACGTTTCCATTTTCAACACCGAATATAGGCAAATCCACGGACACCTAACAGGCATTAGGACGAGCGTAAAGAGGGCTTGAGACGCACAAGTCAGCAATATTTCTGATGATTTATTGGCGTGAAGTTTCAGCACAATGACAAACAGGAGTGCAACATTCAGGGATTGAGATTAACACCCTCGCCCCGCCAAATGCGGGTACAAATGAACTTTTGCTGTCAGATCATGAGCCAATCTGGCGTGTTTCTGTGTTTACTCACTTTGCTGGGGAAGTTCGTGTCAGCCAAATCTGCGCGGATTTAGCGCAAATACGTAACTCGTGAGTCCTCATGATATATTAAATACAGCGTATTGCAGAATCTGCGCATTTCTGGCTTACTTGAACACACACACACACACACACACGTCACTACGCAACAAATAACGGCGTGCTTGTTCACTTGCATTAAAGTAATAGCGAATATTAAAAAGCATTTGGTGAACAGAAAACACATTGTTATTGTCCAGCATCCACATGTTCTGTGTGGTGTATTGATCTGTCCACCTAAAACACAAATTGGGTTAAAAAAAAAGGCAGTTAAAATCGATTCCCTGTTTTCGTTTTCGAAAACTTGTGTTGGTTGGTCCGATCGTTTGTGCAATCGATTTTAATATGTGATATTAAATGTGGCATAATTTGCTTCCTGACCATTTCCTTGCAGTTCATCCTTGTTGTTTGGAGCTTTAGAACAAAACAGCCTTTGTTTTCCGCACTCTTCCCACTCCATGAAGACGAAGATGAAGAACACATGTCCACTGATCCTCCCTTGTGTAGCCATTGCATTATTAGCACACTTACATTTTTCTGGATTTTCTGCATGTGTTGCTGGGATGTTCGGTGTGTTTGTGAACTCCTTGAATGCTTGACGCTTTATAGTGTCTGAAAAGTGTTGCTGTAAACGATCAGCTGTGGCATCTGTTGTTTTCTTCTTTGCTGGAGAATGAGGCACACCAGGACCTCCTGTGGCTCGGCCTTCATCTTTGAGCAAAGATGTTAAAAAAGCAGCTTTGTTTGAGGGTAAATGTGTGAGAGAACTCCTCTTGCCGTGGTCATTAGGGACTGGTTACCCATGATGCTCATGCATTAACCCTGTAAACTCTCCAGGAATGTGTGGTTGTGCTAGTTTTGAGCACATGTTAGCTATTAACCCTCAGAGAAACTTCATTTCTCGTGACCCAGACATACTGCTTGAAGATACCTGCGTGGAGCTCAACAAAAAATGTTGTTGTTCTCCTTTGTGCTTCGTTACTGTGCTTTGGTGATGAGAAAGTTTGTCTGTTGGCTCATTAACCCTACATCTGTCATTTTTGAGGCCTCTCTCTAAATGATCAAAACTTTGCGTTTGCACTCGATCTCCTCCAGTCCTTCTGTCTCTGATTGATAGTTTAGACTCTTTTATCAAGTAGCTAAAAGTTTTTTAGTATAATTGTAAACGTCCTCCTTTAGCTCGAGCTTCACGAGTCTTTCTGTGTCAAATCTGCACTGGTTTGCTGATGAACTTTTACATTGTTAGTAATATTTCATCAGGAACGCTTACTGGACTGAAGCAGGTTTTCTTAATTGTAGAGACATAATTTTATAGAAAAATCATGAGTATCAAATATGATCATCAGGCTTTTGAGGAAGGTTTATTTGTTCATCTCTCAATCATCATCATTCTATTGCATTATATGTTTTAAAACTACAGATCTTTGATCTAAGCACTTAAATATCATCTTAATTAAACATATTATTGGTAGATAATAGAGTGACGACTGATATTTAAATGAAGTTTGCTTTCAAACAAATCAAACATGCGTTTTAGTCTGGGACTAAGTGTGTGAAACCGGGGTTAAGGTGACGCTGTACAGGGTTAAATAGGTCAGCAGTGCAGTGAGTTCTTGCATGCTTTGTGCTCTTGGTACGCCAAATAAAAAATATTATATTTGGACATTTTGTGGAATCTGTCAAGTCTGGATAAATTGAGAACCACAATTCTTTTTTGTTTCAAACAGAGATCACAGTTCTTCCAAATACTTCATTGTTTCATTAATCATTACTCTATGAATCTAGCCTGGAAATCCAGACCCAAAGCTGAAAGATTAAGGGTCTGGCATTGAGTAATGATAATCGCTATAACTCGAGGGGCAGCACCATGCCTGCATTTGAAAATCTCACTGCACGCAATTGGATAACACTGCGACCAATCACAACTATAAGCCTCATACGCTTCGCTACCAGCGGAGCTAACTGGTAGATTAGACTCTTGCCGTATCCGGGTGGCAAAACAGCAAAAACATCCTTCTTGAAAAGGAGCGATTCGAGCGCCGTCTTCTGTTCCTCTTTTAGATAAAAAGCCAAGTCTAACTCGTTCATTGTAGCGGCCAAAGCCGTTTCAAACAACTGGTGTTCATCCATAGCCATCTTGCAATGTTTACTAATGACTGCGACGTCACAGCGCTGTCGTCATCTGTTTAGCTCGCCTCTGGCCCGCCTATTTCAGATACACCGATGTGATTGGTGCAGCTCGGCTATTAACCCTCTGAGGTCGGCGCGATAGTCTCGCTTTTTTCTTATCAGTGCAAAAGAAACTCAAAACACTCTGTTGATTTTGATCTTACATATTAAGTGTTGTACATCATTAGATCCTGATTTTTTGTGGATACTCACAATAAAAACAAAGTGTTGTGCTTTTCGCCAAATAAAGAAAAACAAACATGATGCGCGTTCTGCCTTCTCTCTGTCAGTGAAGTCCATTCTGAAACGCGTCCTAAGATTATTTTTAATTCCGCGAATACTTGTCATACAGGCACGAGTGTTTTTCCATAATGAAGCTTGAACTCTCTTCTTTTAAATGAATGAATTTATATAAAAAAACAAATATTCTCAGCTTATTTAATCTGTATGAAAAGAGAGAGATGTCAGTATTTTTCTTTCCAGCTCATTACACCTAATTACGCGTTAATGTGCCACGCCCACGGAGAGCGCGCACTATTCAAACGCAAATGATTTTAGACAAGCCGTTCAAACATGCCAACGCCCACCAGCTGGATTATAAAACACATCGTGTTTAGTAAGTATCTTGTACAGCTGTGGACACAGCGTATCCTTTCACTGTGAGGAATAATACTATCTAACCCTGGAAAATGTACCAGAAGTGCTGGTAGTTTCATTTCGAGGAGCAACGGATCCAGCTGATGTAGTAAGTCATTTATTCTAGTGCTTTGTTCTAATCGTGATATTGAAGTGTCGGACTGTAAACCGCAAAAAGACTGTTTAAATATGAATTGCGTGTCTGTGTAGGCTAAATGATGAGTGAACGGCATAGGCGCGCGCGCTTTGTTTACTACAGTTATACAGCGCGTGTCTGTGCCGTTCATTCACTCTCGCACCTACATTAGTAAACGTTATGTTTACATGAACAAGACATACAAACTATATTGCTATAGCCTACTAAGATGAGTAAAAATAGACTGAAATATGTTGAAATAAAATGTCTGAATAAGCAACAAGCTGCAAATTCACATGTATATACTAATATATCATACACAATATATTACAGACTAAATATGAATATTTAGACACGGTTTTGTGATTAGTTTTGGATAGATTATAAAGTTTTGACTGTAAAAAAAAAGACTACTGTCACATTAAATAGGTACGCTTTTGTTCACCAATTTCTGCTCATAGTTAAATATACTATAGTATGATGTTTTGTCAAAAATAAAGTAGGTATATTGAATTATCAACTAAGATGTTATTATAGTGTTTGTTCCAATATTCAAACTAATGAATCCTTACCCTTTTTTAATACGTATGATAAAATGTATAGTTTTTACAAAGAAATACACTTGAAATATTGTTAAAATTGTAATTATTGTTGTAATTGTAACCTATTTGTAATTGGTTACAATATCTAATTGTAAAATATGTATAGGCTATATAGATCATTTCTTTTGTCCTTGCATTCTTTGGGATCCTGTGACACACCTGTGTGAAAGGGCTAATTAATATGCAGCTCATTATGCGGCACATTATCCGGCCTTTGTCTTCTCAGGTGTGAACACGCCTCCACGCATATTCCCTTTCCAAACAAAAGGTCTCTAATGAAATTTAAATCAGTGTATGTGTTTGTGTAAATGATTAGGCAGGATGATTTTCAGATCATTTTGAAGCAAAAATTCTAGGCAACAACACTGATTAGTCAAAAGTCTTGTGGACACATATTTAGTATGTGTTTTGTGGCCTTATTTCAGACACTTTAAGTTTTAGTTTTTTCAATAACCATGCATAAGCAATATTCTCTCAAAAATACAAACATGTTTCATAATTGTTGCTGAGAAATTACGGTAGTCCAGTTTGTGCTTTATTGAGTGAATTTACACCTTTGCCATTAACATGTTTATAAATAACTGAAAAAAGCACAAATGTCAGAGCATGTCAGAACACCTCAAGGACCCCAAAAACCCTTAGACCTCAGAGGGTTAACTATCGGCATAGTTAATGAGCATCATTGCTCAATGCCAGAGTAACTCGCTGAGCAAATTCAAATTGTACTCTAGCGAGAACTCTGGATTTCCAGGGTACTCTGATCAGCATTGTTTGAATGAATCTCTTGAATTAATGATTCAATGACAATTTGTTTTTTTTTAACAGTCACTTGTCGCCACCTACTGGTGTAACGATTTCACTGATACAATCTTTATTTGAAGTGGCAAGTTATTTTCAAGAGGTAATTTACTCTATTTTGATCGCGTCCGTAGGCATCAGTGTTTACATCTGAACTATAAACTTTCATCCCAGCTCTTCTATGATAATATAATACATTTAAAAAAGATATGAATATTTGTAAGACTAAAATAATGACACTGTGAGGTTGAAAAGACTTGAGATATCTTATAAAAGGTTGAAATATCTAGCCTATACATGACAACTGCTCTCTCTGGATCAGAACGCAGATCTAAATGATCTCTGTGATCGTACTTGTCCAAGGTTTAATAGAAAGAGATGAATCATTCTCATTTAGGAATAAGATTCCCTGGGTGTTTGATTTGAGATTGCGATCTTTTAAAGGGCACCTATTATGGAATTTTGAAAATTACCTTTCATGTAGTGTGTAACATAGATCTAAGTGAATGAAAACATCCTGCAAAGTTTTAAATATGAAAGTTCACCGTATACAAAGTTATTGTCTCTCAAAAGTAAGAGTCGACTCTTGAGTCGCTGATGTGAATCGATAGATGAACGATGCTTTTTCTCTATCTAGATGACGTCAACTTGACAATTTATTTGAATAAGATACGCCCGCTCATTGCGCGTGCAGACACCAGGGTAAACTTGAAAACATCCTGTCGACAACAAGACGCTGTTTTCTGAAGTGCGAATCAAAAGTGCGACCTTTTTTCACTGCCCAGGGAGGAGCATTTGAGACTAAGTGGGTACAGTTCATATATACAACTATACCACACAAGTATAGGCCGAACCTTGTGCTGTGTTCGCGTCATTTTAATGACGATTGCTTTACAATAGGGCTGGGTATTGACACAAATTTCACAATTCGATTCGATTTCGATTCACAAGCTTGCAATTCGATTCGATTTCGATTACGATTTGATTCGATTCAATATTGATTATTTTGAATATAAGGTACAATACATGGCAAATTTTTTCAAGGAAAACAAATCTCTTAACTAATGCTGTAAACTATGGGGGTCAGTTGTAGCCTATAGGCTTCATTAGCCTACTATAATTTTGAAGGTAAAAAGGAACTGATTTGAAGCTATACAAACACTTAAATTACTCTTATTTATTTTTATAATAAGAAAGTTATATGAAATATAAACATTTAAATGGTGGCTGTCATAAAAATTTGCCAGATTTATTCAAACATGCATTAAATATTGAAGAACATTAAACATTATAATGAATATTTAATATGGTGCATATATTTAGCAAAATTCTCCTCTCTAGAGTTATTTTTCTTGCTGACTAACTGACTAAGTTACTAAGTTTAATGTTTTTTCTGAGGTAAATGTGACGTTACATGCCATTGTTTACTTGCTGTTTAACTGACGTCTTTCTACGGATGAAACACTGATTGAGCGATACCACATTACATGATACGGATTTCGAAGTTGTACTCTCTTTTAACACACTTTCAGATGCTCATTGATGTTTATTTGGCGCTGTAACTGGTATTAAGGCGGAAGAGGAGAATGAGATCATGTGCGCTCCGTGCTGCTGCTTCTCTTGAGCTGAGCCAGAGCGATCTCACGCCACAGCGCCAAAGCGGTATTTATGTTTTTGAATTTCGTAAGAAAATGGACGTAATTCAAAATTTGAGACTTTATTTCATAATAATAGTCACAAAGCACAAAGATTATTTCGATTTATTGGATGGGATGCACGATACAATGTTCTACGCGATCATCAAATTAAAACAGGATGACTCGGTTCGTAAAAATGAGAATCGATTAATATCGAGAAATCGATATTTTTTACCCAGCCCTACTTTACAAACATAACTGCTTTCAAGTGTGGATTCGCGAGCCGGTTGATACTGAGGGAAGGTTCAGTACCAATTTTATTTGGATCAGCTTCCTCCTCCAAATCACAACCTGTAAGTATTATTAATAATTGTTGCTTTTATGTGTTTTGTAGCATGCTCAATAAGTATTTGTGTGTGTTGTGTAAGTTACGCTCAGCTTCTAGGTCTCCAATGTAAATTTTTTTTTAAATGTGTGAAATGTATGTCGTTGTTATTTGAGTTGTCCTTGTAGTACTGCAGTGCTTTATCAATATGTTTATGCGATGGGCTAACGCAAACAATAACTGATTGGGTCATCTGACCAATCACCGCAGACTAGCGTCACGCAAAGGAGGGGTTTGGAAAAATGAGTCGTTGAACGAATCATTTGGGAGTCGGTGAACAAATCCAGTAAAAATAAATGCATATTATAAGACGACAAAAGTGTTTTTTGTCATTGCATGCATGTAAAACTGTTGTTGGGGACTCCCAAAACAATATTAGGAACATTTTAAATGCCATAATAGGTGCCCTTTAACAATTCAGTCCTTCCAGAAAAACGCAGAGTTTTTTTGTGATTGTTGCGGGCAAAAATCCTTGATTACGCGGCCCGTTTTCTTTAAAAATGCGATGGAATATGCGGGATATTTATGCAATTTTTTGCGATGAAATTGCGGGAACTTGCAAAAATTGCGGGAACTTGCAAAAATTGCGGGAACTTGCAAAAATTGCGGGAACTTGCAAAAATTGCGGGAACTTGCAAAAACTGCGGTTTGATGAAAAAGAGAAAAAAAAGTGATTCCCCCAACACCCTGTTCTCACTAGGCTACTACCTTATTGTAAAGAGTCCTTTCTTATTACTTCCTATGATAAGCAAGCATAACTACATCACAGAAAGTGCTGGAAATATTTAATTTCTCATCTTGTTTTATTTCAGACTGTAACGAGTGGAAATAAGGTGTGGCCCCTTTAAGAGCTGCGCGCTCCTGTTGAACGGTCTGCAGTATTATACTGTATGCGCGCCTCGAACACCCCATGTGTGCGGGTCATTTCTGTTTGATTCTACTTCTTTTATCTTATTTTGTTTATTAAGTAGCGATGTGGACGGTAGAACATGTGACAGACAGTTATAAGAGTTCGATTAGGGAATAAAGTGCTAGTTGTGAGATGCCAATCGCCTCTGTGAGTCTGTCTGGCCTCTGCAATAACTTCATCTGTGAGCTATCCCTATTTTTCTTCCCGACACAACGCGTTACAAGACCTTAATAAACACATCAAACTTACAAAACATTGAGGAGTCAAACAAGTTATGTAGCTTTACTAGAGGAATATGCTACAAAAAAAATGAGTAGTAAAAATTAATAAATGAAATATTTAAAAATAAAGTGTGCTCCTGTTTTACAGCTTTTCGATGATGTTCACGTCGTGTAATTACGTCAATTCATAACGTTCCCATGGCAACAGGGGGAAACGGCTGCTCTTGTGTGAAGCAAACGCAACATTTTCCAACTTTCTGCTAAGATATATGTGACTTTTTTGCGACGAAAAATGCGGGGATTATGAAATCATGCAAGCCCCGCATATTTTGCGCGGAAATCAGCAATTTATGCGGCGAAATTGCGGAGTATTTGAAAAAATGCGACCCCCGCATAAATATGCGGACTTTGGCTGATTATGCATTGAATTCAGCGATCGCATAATCGCGTTTTTCTGGAGGGACTGACAATTAAACAATTGAAAGAACAATGTCAGTGTTTCCCCTAAGATTTTTTTCGGGGGGGGGGGGGGGGCTGCTAGTGTTGGGGAGCGGGCGTGTTACGGATACGTGGTGTAAATTTTTTAGTAATCAAAAAGCATGTCTAATTAATTGAAATCATGTATTATGAATCATTATACTTATACAACATTATTTTTTTTTTTTAATCTATGAAAAAAGTCACTATTTCTGTGTTGTGTTTTTTATGGTAATAAAATGAAGACATAAAACACAAATTGTATCATTTATCATCAATTTTAATCATATGCAATTAAATAAACTTTTTGTCAAATAACGTGCTGCACAATGAGCTTTAGGCTACTGTTAAAATTAAAACATGGAAGAAAAATATATATATATATTTTTTTAATTTAGTTTTGATAATTTATTTGGATTAGTGTTAGTATTATAACATTGGGACATATCTAAATTCTACAGTACAACGGTAATATATTTCTGTAAAGTTAAACCGAACTTTTATTTTGACGGGTTGCCGTGAAGACCTTTTGAGTTTCTGTGTGTTTATGTCATGATGGTAGTTTTTCTCAAATGAAGCGATTAAATGATCACGAAGTGACATTCAGAGTGGATCTAGAGCCTGGAGAGGAAGTTCATGCATTTGTGTCTTCATATAGGCAAAAAACAGCGCAAGCGTCACACGTACTTCAGTGTGTGTGTGTGTGGTAAATTAAACTGCACGTAAAGTTGTGTGCACCATTCATTCACACAGAACATGCAGGATTCATATTTAAATAGTCTTTGTGGTTTAATATTCACACACACTAGTCTACATCGCGATTTGATTTCAAGTGTAATGAACTGCTTTCTATTAATCAGGCATGAAAACGGGTCAGGGGTGAAAAAGGTGAGAAGGAAATAACCCCTCTAGGGGGGTCCTGGGGCATGCTCCCCCGTAAGAAAATTTGAAATATTCCATATTTTAAAGCATCAATCTGATGCATTTTGTGATGCATTTTTTGCCAACCTGGGGAGAGCTGGAGAAACTTAACTTCAGCCTTTAGTCAAAAATATTATGGCCTCCGTAGCGTTAGCTAATAATAATAATTTTTTTTAAAAAGACCGATACCGATCCGTTACCAACGCAGTTAAAAAAAAAAAAAAATCTAGTAGAATTTCTATAACTGTGTGTTGAACTGATAATCACTCTTTTGTGTGTTAAACACAATCTACTTAATACAGACAACTTCCTTATAAAGAAAAACAACAACAACAAAAAAATATGATCAAACTATGACAAAAATTATATTATAAACTAGATTAGTGGGTAACTCAGTAAAATTTAGTCTAGAAAAACAATAATTTTATAAAATCAGAACATTTAGTGAAAAAATATATATATTTAGTGGGGAACAAATAAGAGACAATAAGTGTAGCACTAAATCTGGTAAAACGTTACACATTGCTCTTTGTATTGTTGTAAAATACATTCATGAAAAACAAGATAAAAATAAAAAAGATCAATTATTTTATAGTCTACTATAAAATTAAGAAAATATATATAGCACAAATGTATAGCACAGCTGTTTAATGAGGCAGCAACATATGATAGATAGGGCAGAACAGAACAGAACAAAAAATACTATTAATAATCTTTCATTGCGCAAAAGTATTATGATATGATTATGAAAGACTCCAATAGAGTGCTGCACACAGCGCTTATGCGCATCCCGAGCGCTGAATGATGCGCTTGAGGCAACACGAGTCACAGCGCGCAGCTCTTCGAGTACAAAGCACAAAGGAAATACATATTGATGCATAGTGTATTATACAGCATCTATCTATGCGATAGTTTATTGAGCCTTTTCTTTTAACAGTTTTAAATTTCAGTTACTGTGCGCGTGAAGAACAATGATAGTGCTCTCCAGTGTTGTGATCTAGACACGCGGTAAAGGAACATGATTGAGGTACTACAGCAAGATAGTCAATTTATGCGAAACCACAGAGCTTTATCTACAGATCAAGTATAATAATATTAACATTTAATTATCTTGGAGAGAGTTCATCGTTGCCGAACGCGACGCGCTGTGCTGTTTGAATGCTGAATGACTGACGACACGCGGTGCTGTTTGAATTCTGAATGGAGAATTACTGACACCCGCAGCTGAGGGAAAAGTTTACGTGGACTTGAATTTAATGACTTAAATATTAATTTCTATCTCACATTATACTAGTATGGCTTCATATATATTATACACCCCCCCCATTGTTTTGGGGGGGCAGGCCGCCCCCCCAAAACAATGGTAGGGGAAACACTGAATGTTATTTCTCAAAGTCGTTGCTGAACATTGTTAATATTTGAAATGTTTAATTCTTATGAGCTTTTCTGATTTGTAATGTCTCTCAGCCATCTCTTTCTACAGTCTTTCTTCAGATCTCCCTCTTGCTCGTTCTCTTAATGCTGATTGGCAACACACACGTTGTTGTGTCGGTCCGACCAGCTTTCAAACAGGGTTGTTTCAAATATCGCTTACCCTACCTTTAATCGGGTAGCTCTAATCTGAAGTAATGGATAAGGTGAAACCATCCTTTCCTTTCCTTTTATTTATTTAGAGAAACAGGGACAGCGTACAATAAACATTAACCTCAAAGGGGAAGATGCATTGTACCGGGTTTTAGCTCAAGAGCTAATTTTCACCCGTAGTCCCTGGGCAGGCTGATGTTAAGCTAAGATACATAAAAAAAAAACAACAAAAAAAACGTACATGATTAAAAAGATTTACAATGACAAAATAAAAATGTACAAAAGGAAATGTTCACACCTTTCATATACAGACCTTAGGCTTAGAGCACACACTTATATAGAGCAAACACATACATACATCTGGTCACATATGGGAACAACATTGATTTATTAAAAAAACATTTCTTTGCCTGGCGTTTGAACGTGTAAGAACTTGTGCTTTTAAACAACTCTGTAGGTAACATATTCCACTGACGATCCTAGTGTGATTTTCTTTTCTTTTTTTGAGAAATGAAGAAGCTGTGTCTTCCATGACAGGGTTAACTGACTGAATAAGACTCTTGCAGTTTAAAATGTGTTGTTTGTTTTTCTCTTGAGCTGTTTGCCACTAAGCTTTCCCTTCATCGTGCTGTGATATTTGTGCATATGAAAGAACAAACGCCTCTAAATTGTTTAGACGCCTCATCACATGTTTTCATGATCTCTGTGATTGGAGGAAAGGGGTCGAATAACTCTTCTTTGTGACTTTTATTTTGTCCTTCCTTGTAAGTTAACTGTAAGCTCGACCAGTCTGTCCTGCTTTAAGAAGACAAAGATGCCTTACTCCTCTGCCGTTTATGTTTCATGAAATCCATTATACCCTTGACATGATATGCCTTTCCTGGATGTCCTTCATTTACATTTAAAAAAATGCTGGGTTGTTTCAACCCATGTTTGGTTTAAATAATGACAAACCCAACCCGTTGGGTTTAAAAATTGTATTTAATAATTTAAACCAACGGTTGGGTTTGTCCATATTTTACCCAAACATGGGTTAAAACAACCCAGCATTTTTTAGAGTGAATATAGTGTGTTGAAATGAAGTGTGTTGTTTGGTCTTCACTACACTTTGGAACTAATGTGTTTGAATGCATTGCAAGGTTCATGTTCATTTAAAACATGAAGTAAGCATAGGAAAAGTGCAACAGGTTCACTTTACTTTGACATTTGTACAATTCCAAGTAGCCTGGTAGTTTCAAACAAATCAATGAACTCTTTTTCATTTTTTTAAATGCTTGCAGGGAGAAGTGTTGAACACTTTTGCCAAAATTAGCCTTAGAAATTAGAACATGTTTTCTTGTTATTTTTATTTATGGTGACTGAGAAGGGGACATGTTCGGTTCAAAGTTTTGTCGTAGCCACGAGATCATTTTGTCAATATGTTTTGGCCACGAGATGAGAAGTCCAGGGAAAGAAAAGACTGAAAACTAAGTTAGCACCACAGCTTTCAGGGAAAACATTAGCAATACAGTGCTTTTCCCTGGATATTATGAAACTATGGGAGAGGAACCTCATACCTTCCAGGTATGAGGGGGAAACACAAATGTTTAAATAGGCAAACTATTGATATCACAGCCATCCACAACCTAACCATAAGCTCAATGGTAACCATAAAAAAACTTCAACATAACAGAAACTCTTTCAAATGTCAAACATTACTGAACATTAAACATTAACAGGTCTTCACTCAAAAACGCATAAAATAACACTTAATTTCAGCATTTACTCTCCTGACACAGCCAACTCAGATGATGCAATTGTTTTAAAAAGTTTGTTCCCCACTTTTTCAACATGTTCATCTCTTCTCTGTCCTGTACATCCAGACAAGGTTTTTGATGTTGTACTAGTAATAGAATAAATGGAAATGCCAGGAAAGCACTCTCTCATTGATTACAGTGCTCATTTCCTGAAATAGCATTTCAGCAGATTCTATTTAATAATTAATGATCCGGGGCCTTGATGGCTTTTATTTGCCAGTTCAGAGGAACCGTGTGTACCTCACTTTGAACACTGAAAAAAAGGATTTTTGTGGTGAAGTAAATACTACAGAAAAAAACCAATGTAATTTACATGAAAAGGTTAGTTCAGACAAGAATAAAAAAAAAAAACTAAGTAAATTCTATATTAGTTCTCAATTCAAGCATAAATATCAATGATATAAAAATAAGTAAAATTACTCAACTTTAGTGGTACTGGTGTTCCCATCATGCACTGGGCCTTGAATAATTAATGAGGTTGATTTTTCACTGGTTTCCAGCTGTATTTACACTGTTTCATCATTGCTTTTGTTGTTAGGATTAGTAACTTGCCATTTTGTGGCATTTTGAGTTCATTTTCCACTCCAAATGACACATTCAAACACAAAAACGATCCATCAAATGTTACCGTCATTGTGTATTGTCTACCAAGTATGAGGTCTCTGCGTTCTCATAATGCGTGACTCGTTATATGTAGAATATCTATTGTATTAATTACTTAGATGTTTCTAAGTAAAGCATATACTTTTAAAAGTGTGGTTTAATTCAATGTTATATTTTTTGAGTGAAACGTATTGCAAAGGAAACTTACACTAAATAGATATAGAGCATCACAGTCCCGCCCACAGCTGGTGCCGGAAGTAAGAATTCAATACAATTTCTCCATTGACAGTTGGGGTATAAGCCATAAAAACATAACCATACATGGTAGACTTAAAACCAGCTACGGCTGTACTAAGCGATTGTGTATGCTCATATAAACGGCAAAAGTTCACGGGGCACTAACCTTGTTTTAAGATACATGCCTTTTATTCGCGATGTCTTGGATAAGTACTTCATTACCCACAATCCTGAACAATCCCACAGTGATGCATCTGATTGGTGGAAGTAGTGTAACTGTCTGGTTAAACCCAGCGAAGGTCCGTGAAGACTGAAGATCGTGTAATGAGGTAGGTCTAGTTCATTGGTCGCACGTCAGAGGCGCCCGCGCCATTCGATGTGCAGTTGCCGCAGCACAGCTAACACATTGAGCATCTGGCTTGCTCATAGGCTGTGCTGCGGCAACTGCACATCGAATGGCGCGGGCGCCTCTGACGTGCGACCAATGAACTGCAAATGCGTTTTACATATAAGCTTCAGTAAATCGAGGAAAAGGAGTTTCCCTGCACATTCACTATATAAAATTCACTGGAGAAAAAAGTTCACGTGGCCGTCGTCAGATTTGGAAGTCGCTCAAAAGGCTCTTTCGCGGTTGTGGCTTCAGTCGACTTCAGTGAGGCGTGGTGGTTTATGGGATGAGTAGGCCTAGTTCCTTCGCTGGGAAATGAAAATATGTACACAGTCTTGTACCTTTGACTTTTTTGGGATTTTCTCTTCGTTTTTTCACTCGAAATGATATGTTGTATGCTTTTGAGTTCAGCCATAGCTGGTTATCCTCAGACATGCTCTAAAACTCTTTAGATACGGATTTTCCAAAACGTCAATGGGAGAAATGAATGGGAAATTTACTTCCGGCATCAAAGCTCTCTCGGGCTGTGGGCGGGACTGTGATGCTCTGCTCAACCTTTTACTAGTTAAAATGACTTATTTTCTTTGTTACTTTCACTTAACTTAGTTAACCCCCTGGGGTCTGAGGTGTTTTTGGAGTCCTTGAGATTTTCTGACATGCTGTGACATTTGTGTTTTTTTCAGTTGCTTATAAACATATTAATGGCACTGGTGAAATTACACTATATTTAGCACAAACATGGCTATGATAATATGTGATATAATATGTTTGTACATGTTTGTATATTTGAGAGAATATTGTTTATGCGTGGTTATTGAAAAAACTAAAAATTAAAGTTTCTGAAATAAGGCTACAAAACGCATAATAAATATGTGTCCACAAGACTTTTGACTAATGGATGTTGTTGCCTAGTGTTTTTTTCTTCAAAATGATCTGAAAAACATCCTGCCTAATCATTCACATAAAACTGTGAATTGGGTTTTATTGTTAAAAACTTTTTTTTGTTTGCCAAGGCAATATGCGAATGGCCTTGAACAGTCTAAGCCCCATCATGAATAATTAGGTGATTCTCACCTGACCCGCATAATAATGAGCCTTTCATTCAGGTGTTACACAAGGAAAAATTGAAAGGACAACATACATACATACATACATACACATACACATACACATACACATATATATATATATATATATATATATATATATATATATATATATATATATATATATATACATATATATATGAAGAGTTCAGATGCAAAAGCCTCTAAGTGCCATTTGAAATTTTCTTCTAGAATAATAATTTTTATCAAGCTTGTATATTTAAGTTCAGTAATTTCACTTAAATGGCAATGAAGATTACCTAATAATTGTCATTTAAGTGAAATTACTGAACTTAAAATGTACAAGCTTGATAAAAATATCATTCTAGAAGAAAAATTCAAATGGCACTTAGAGGCTTTTGCATCTGAACTCTTCATATAATCAAAATATAAATGAAAGTCAAAAACCCATTTTTAGTCATACCTGGAAACAAATCCTGGTCAAATAGGTTATATGGGTCATTGTATAGAATTGGTTCAAAGTTAGAGTTGGAAACATCTTGAAAAGATTTTTTTTTTTCCCATATAAAGTAGCCTATTATAAGCTTGCATTGGATAACAGTTGATTAGTTTATTTTTTACAAAACATAGGCTACTATATATTTAACATATGAGCAGAAACTGTCTAACTAAAGCTTATTTGATGTCTATTTTATAGTAAAAACTTTCTAATCTATTTCGTCTGTAACAGTAGGCTATGCATCTGTGCGTTCGTTCGTTCATACACCGACACCCGATTCATATTTAAACAGTCTTTTTGATTTTACAAATACTATTCTATATTGCGATTAGAACAAATCTCAGTAGTCTTACTAATGTAGGAGCGAGAGTGAATGAACGCACAGCGCGCGCGCGTCTGTGAATTCGTCCATTCATTCGCACACAGACACACATTTAATATTTAAACAGTCTTTGTGCAGTTTACAGACACTATTCAATAACACGATTAGAACAAAGCACTTAAGAATAAATGACTTACTACATCAGCTGAATCCGTGCTCCTCGAATGAAACAGGTAACTGAGTTAACTTTTCCAGGAATTATTCCTCTGCGCAGCAA